>SMMW01000046.1:797916-1435833 GCA_004794655.1 Marisa cornuarietis | reverse complement strand
AAAATGAGACAGGCCTTTGGGGGATGAGTTAGCAGCTGATAAGAAATGCTGTCTGGGCCAGGTGCTGAGTCCTTGCACTTCTGAAGGGCCGGCTGCAGTTTATTAAGAGAGAAGGGTTTGTTGTATTGTTCAGAGTTATCAGAAGAAAAGTCACAGCAAGAGGATTCCGGAACAGACTTCAGGCGCTAAAATTCTGGAGAATAGTGAGAAGAAGAGGAGCTTTGAGCAATGGTGGATGCCAAGGTATTAGCAACATCTCGTGCCTCTGTGAGGACAGAGTCTCCAACCTGTAGGTGGCCTACTGAACCAGCCTGAAACCTTCCCTTTATTTTCCTCATGGCCCCCCACACTGCCTGGGTGGTAGTGTGGGAGGATAATGATGACACCAACCTCTGCCATGCAAGTTTTCTGCTTTGTTTAAAAATAAATCGAGCTTATGCTCTGCTGCACTTAAAGTTTACTACATTTTCCAGAGTGGGCTGGCAGAATGGACATTGCCAAACCAATCATGCCGCCTGCTTTTAAGGAAGTGCGTAACCTGGCCTCATTAAACATGGAGGCTTCTACTCTGAAAAAATACTTGCCTGTAAAACCACTAAACAGTTATTTAATGATAGCAACAGTCTGCTTGGAAAAACCACTGGTACTCCACTCCCGTTAGTGTTTCCTGCACAAGCAGTCCCACAGAAATTTTCTTCACCAATAAGACTGTATTGATATGCCAGCCTAGAAGTTTTTTATGTGGATTTAAGAACGTTTTCACTTACCATGGAGTGATACTGGGGCGACCACACCAGTAAGGTGGTGATAGAAGATAGCAGCACAACGTAGGAAAGGGAGGCAAGCATCTCTAATGTGGCTCATCAGCTGCCAGGCAGATGGCATTTCTGTATGCTCCAGGCTGCATAAGTCCACATGTACACCATGCATGCATGAGTACACATGCACACATAGAAATGCTCATTGTTAATATCAGCATTTCATTTTTAAAGTGATAAATGCTTTGTTTTAAATTTACATTCCGGAACATAAAATATAAGATGCAAGTAAGAGATTTTTTTTTTTAATCTGTTAATAAGAGACTAGGAAAACTGTTCAGCAGGAGAAGCACCAGAAGGAAGAGAAGTTTGCTTGCACAGTGTAGTTCTCCACCAATGAAGCCATTTTTTTTTGTTAGGGTTTAACGCCGTGCCAGCAACTAAGGCTATATCACGGCAATGAAAGACAAATTTATGACAAAAATTCCATCAGAGATCTTCAAAAAGATATAACAGTGCCATTCCAATAAAAACAACACAACCAAGAGAATTTTTAAAAGAGTGATTCTAGTATAAAGGTGGTTGTTGTGGCCAAAAGGCCGTCAACAAACCAAAACCATAAGCCAAAACTAACAGGAATTTAAAACTTAAATTTTATGAAAGAGTCCAATCCCTCTTAAAAATGCAAAAATTGCTGCCGATGGGACGGACCTAAACAAAGCAGACACAGAAACTGCTGTGAAAAATCGCTGACGGGTACTCTGGAGCTCAGGGCAAGTAATTAATACATGTTTAACATTTAAAACTTCTGTACACCACGGGCAAACAGGTGGTGGTTCACCTCGTAAGAGATACGATTGCGTGACATAGGTGTGTCCTAACCTCAGTCTAGTTAAGACTACCTCCTCCCGTCGCACAGGGCGGCACGGAGGTAGGCGGTCAGAAAGATTGGGAAGGGTGGCGTGTAGCTTGTTTTGGCCCAGAGTGTCCCAGTGGCGTTGCCACAGTGACTGAACATAGGCCGTGAAGAGAGATTTGCAGTCAGATGATACAAGCGATTTCAACTGACTAGACAATTTGCAAGCGGCCCTGGCAGCCTGGTCTGCTTGGACGTTGCCAGCAATACCAGCGTGGCCAGGTGCCCAAACGAAAACAATATCTTTGTTTCGGCGAATGAGTATTCCATGGATTTTGTGGATTTGTACCAAGAGAGGGTGGTCAAAACAACTGGAAAGAAGAGCTTGGAGGGCAGAAAGGGAGTCAGAGATGACCAAAAACTTGTGCTCCGAAGAGCGGTGAACATGCTGCAAGGCTAGCAAGATGGCATGAAGTTCCGCTGTGAAGATAGAGCAGCCATCCGCAAGTCGGGCTGAAGCGGCCCGTTGCGGCTGGCAGGATGGAACTGCTGCCGCAGCAACAGGGCCACCGTTTGGAACTTTGGAACCATCTGTAAAGATACAGCAGAATCCAGGATAGTCAGAAAGAAGTTCCTGAAAGCGTTGAAGAAAGATGAGGTCACTAGTGTCCCCCTTTTTAAAGGCTGTAAGATCAAGACGGATCTCTGGAACAGGAAGAGTCCAAGGAGGAGTTGGCAGTAGAGGGAGAGGCTCTACCTGCTGGATATCTACTCCGGCAGCTTGCAGATGAGGTGCCACACGGAGTGATAATGGTTTTTGTTCCTTGGTACGAATAGCATACAGGGCAGCACGCTGTGGTCCAAAGACGGCACGGTAAGCAGGGTTTTCAGGATGAGACTTCAAGCGACAGACATAGGAGAGCATGAGTTTCAGATGGCGAAGGGACAGTGGAGGCTCACCAGCTTCTGCGTACAAACTATGTACAGGAGTGGTGCGAAAGGCACCCAAACAGATGCGGAGCCCTTGATGGTGAATAGGATCAAGAATTTTGAGATAGGACTCTCGAGCAGAGCCATAGATGATGGATCCATAGTCTAGCTTGGAGCGGACCAGGGCACGATACAGGCGAAGCAGGACCGTGCGGTCCGCCCCCCAGCTGACATGGCCAACTACTCGAAGAACATCCAAGGCTTTCTGACATGAAAGGCGTAGAGATCTGATATGAGGAAGAAAGGATAGTTTACGGTCAAAGATGACCCCAAGAAATTTTACTTCCTGAACTACTTTGAGTACCGTGCCGTTGACAGAAATACAAGGGTCTGGAAACATGCCTCGTAGTTTACAAAAGTGGATGCATACTGACTTTGTGGGAGAAAATTTGAAGCCATTTTCTGTCACCCACTTCTGCACACCGTTTACGCACAGCTGAAGCCGGCGTTCGAGGCATGGCAGCAAACGGCCTCGGATGCAGAGAGCAAAGTCATCTACATACAACGAGGCCTCCAAACCTGGAGAGACAGATTTTAGGATAGCATCTATTTTAATGTTGAAGAGAGTTGGTGAAAGGATGCTGCCCTGTGGGACGCCCATTTCCTGTTCCTGAGGAGCAGACAGAATAGACCCTACACGAACTTGAAAAAGTCGGTGAGATAGAAAGTTTTCAATGAAGATAGGCATACGACCCCGGAAGCCAAGGGCATGAAGGTCCAACAGAATACCTTGCTTCCAGGTTGTGTCATACGCCTTTCCAAATCAAAAAAGACCCCTAACACATGTTCTTTGCTAACAAATGCATCTCTAAGGAAAGTTTCAAAACGGACCAGATGGTCCGTGGTACTGTGGTGTTTTCTGAAGCCACACTGCAGGTTGGAGAGGAGGCCATGAGACTCAAGATGCCACGTGAGCCGGGCATTCACCATGCGTTCTAAAGTTTTGCACAGACAACTAGTAAGGGCGATAGGACGGTAAGAGTTGGGATCAGAGGGATCCTTACCAGGTTTTGGGATGGGCACCACGACTGCCTCACTCCACGAGGGAGGGAAACAGCCAGACACCCAGATAAAGTTAAAGATATCTAGGAGGAGGCGGAGAGAGACCTGTGGAAGATGAGTCAGCAGCTGATATGAAATGTTGTCTGGGCCAGGTGCAGAGTCATTGCACTTCTGGAGGGCCTGCTGCAATTCTTCAAGAGAGAAGGGTAGGTTGTACTGTTCAGAGTTGTTAGAAGAGAAGTCACAGCTAGAAGATTCCTGAACAGACTTCAGGTGCTGAAATTCTGGAGAGTAGTGGGAAGAAGAAGAGTTTTGTGCAATGGTGGATGCCAATGAGTTTGCAACATCCTGTGCCTCTGTGAGGATGGAGTCTCCAACCTGCAGGTGGCCTACTGAGCCCGCCTGAAACTTTCCCTTAATCTTTCTTATGGCCGCCCACACTGCCTGGGAGGTGGTGCGGGATGATAACGAGGACACAAACCTCTGCCACGCAAGCTTTCTACTCTGTTTAAAAATGTATCGAGCTCGTGCTCGGCTGCGTTTAAAATTTAGCACATTTTCTGGAGTGGGATGGCGAAAGGCAAGGCGCTGAGCCTTCTTTCGGTCGTGTTGAGCCATCCGACACTCCTCTGTAAACCAAGGGACACGTAGATGTTGATTCCGTGTCCCTTTTTCGGTATTGTTTTCGAAGCAACCTCGGTTAATATATTTGTAAAAATTCTAACAGGATGCTCTTTATCATTACTGAACTTTTCTAAGTTGATATCTAAAGTAGAAGAAAGGCGGGTGGAGCAGAGGGCTTGGAAAGCAGGCCAGTCTGCCTTAGTCAGGTTCCACCCGCCATTAGAAAAATTTTTGTCCCGTTCCAGAGTACTTAAAAATTTTAAAATTATAGGAAAGTGATCGCTGCCGCACAGGTCGTCGTGTACAGCCCAGTTAAAATCTAGTAACAGTGCTGGGCTGACCACTGATAGATCTACTGCTGACACTGTGCTACAGTATGGACGGCAAAAGGTGTTGGAGCCATCGTTCAAAAGGCAGAGATCACTTTCCATAAAAAGTGATCCCAACAACTCTCCCCTAGGGTCACTCGAAGTTCCACCCCAAAGGGGGTGGTGCCCATTAAAGTCCCCTAAAAGAAGGACGGGAGAAGGAAGTTGGGTCAGAAGACCCTCAAGGTCTTGTCGGGAGACCCGAGCAGAAGGAGGAAGATAGATACTGCAGATAGTGATAGTTTTGCCCAAGGTAACCCGGGCAGCAACTGCTTGAAGAGGAGTGGAAAGTGGTATCTGGCTAAACAAGAGGTGGGAACGGAGAAGAAGAGCAGTCCCACCTGAAGGGACGTCAGTCTGTGAGTCCTGACGCAAAACCTGAAAGCCTTTAAAAGAAAAGGTGGTAGAAGGTAGGAGAAGAGTCTCCTGAAGAGCTATAACATCAAGAGAGAAGCTAGATGCTAGGCATCGAAGTTCTTCAAAGTTTGCTCGGATCCCTCGACAGTTCCATTGAAGGATTGTAGACATGCTATCTGTGAGGGAAAGAGGCTGAACGCCTCACAGTAGCAGAGGTAGAAGAGGGGAAAGGTGAAGAAGGCAGGGGACGGCGGGATGGAGAAGGCGACGCAAAACGCCGCTCATCTATATCCATCCCCTGCTCGCCAAGAGTGGCAAAACGATTTGAAACAGGGACTACTGTTGCTGCTGTAGTGGCCCCAGATGTGCTGTGGTGTGTAGTGGGTTTTTCAGGTGATTTAGGTTTTGATTGTGCGTTTTTCTTGTCTGTCTGTTGTGTAGTGTTTTTTCCTTTTGGTGATTTTGTGTTACGTGCTTGTGGGCGTGTAGTTTGTCTGACTGGTGAAGGTTGTTTGGCCTGTGGTGTTTGTGCTTGTGTGGTCTGAGTGGTCTGAGGTGTTTGTGTTGTTTGTGATGACTGGGTGCCACCACTGCATGCAGGAGGAGGAGGAGGAGGCATAACATGTCTGACTGGGACAGGGCCCTCAGAAGAGACCCATGTCATGTCCGTCTGGATAGCAATAGAGTTCGATGGTCTTTTTCCCACGACTGCAGAGTAGGAAATGGAGCCTACAGTGGGAGATGGGCCACCCACAACGCGACGGCGAGCATCGGCGTATGAAACGCCAGATTCCGCGCGTACGCGCTGAATGGCTGCCTCTTCCTTCCACTTTGGGCAGTCTTTGGAAGAAGCCGTGTGGGCACCATCACAGTTGCAGCATTTGGCGCTTGAAGTGCAATCAGCTGCAGCATGGCCAGTCCCACCGCAACGAAAGCAGCGGGCTTGGGACTTGCAAAAGCTTGCCCCATGACCATAACGCTGGCAGTTGAAGCAGCGCAACGGAGAAGGTATGAAAAGAGAGACTTTTACCTTCAAATACCCAACATCAATGGTGTCGGGTATTTTAGGAAGGCAGAAAGTGAGAAAAAGTGTTGGTTGGTACAGATTTTCCATCCTTCTTTAGGGTGACCCTCTGTACTGCTGTGACCCCTTGGTATGCCAGTTCGGACCTGATGTCAGGTTCCGACATCCCAGCCAGGTCAGGACAACGAATGACCCCTTTGGAAGAGTTGAGGGATCGATGTGCAGTTACTTTAATAGGACGGTCAATGAACCGTTTTCCGTCCCATCGGCGCAGGGCCTCACTTGCCTTCTGGTCTGCGCACTGTACAAGATACTGTCCAGAGCGCAAACGTTTGATGGATGAGAAATCTGTTGATATATTTTTGAAGCCCTTTGAAATTGCAAATGGTGAAAGGGATGAGAGCGGCTGGGCCGGCTCTGTACCCTCAACCAGAAGAAAGCGGGGCCAGGCCCCCTCAACATTCACTCTTACATTCACTCGAACCTCTTCCTCACTGTCCGAAGACTCATTCTCACGTATGCGTTTCCCCAGATTTGATTTTTTTTTTGCCATAATGAATTTCATTTGTTTCATTCCTTATACTCCCCACCCACCATGGAGTCCAACAAGGGGATGCGACCGAGCGGTACCACTTAGGGCATTTCCAGCAGGGTCGCACCAGGGATACATAAGGAATATACTCTGGCCTACAGAGTGTGTAGACCAGATTGACCCCGGCCGCAGCCTTCTAGCGAAGCTAGGGCAATGCACGACCAGCCGATTGATTGGTGTGGGCCACACCAACCTCCCGTCTAGGAGAAGTCCGGGCCAAAGAGGTGTGTTGGTATAGTAGGCCGCAGCCCACCAGGGACCTCAACCTCCAGGATCCCATCCTCCCCCGTCACGGGTTGCCCTACACGGCAAACACAGGGGGCCTAAAGGAGGCCACAGAGAAAAGAGCTGCATTGAAAGAAAGGCATGATTGGAGAAGATGATAGGGAAAGGCCAGTGTAGGCAGAAGATAGAGAAGGCAAAACTGGAGTGTGATAGAGAGATGTTTGTTTAGAAAGGAATGAAGGTAAAAGGGCCAGTGAGGGAGAAAGGAGAAAAGCCTAAGGGAAAGGGGTGGGCCAGCTTGGTCACCCAGCCAGAGAGAGGCTGGGTGTTCACCCCCGGCACGAGAAGCCGGGCCCACGGGGGCCACCAATGAAGCCAAGCTCAGTACATTTAACATCAAGATAAAATCATGATCCGAACTTGAACGTGGAAATATTGCAAAGACCACAAGCCCTGACATGCTGATATACTTAATTAAATAAAATTAATCTGCTCATCAAATGAGAACAATCACAGAAATGCAAAGAACTTGCATGAAACAATCCTAGTCAATGCCAGGAATAAATAACAAAACATAGAAGACAAGAAAGTGTCAACCTCGATTACACCAAGGGCCAGTGTAAGATAAAGATCTGATTGTACTTACCCAGCATCAGAACGTAAATGGCTGTAGATTTCCAGCAAAGCTTGTCCTTCTGTCTCTAGCTCTGCTTCTGTTTCCATTGAATCTGTTAAAAGGTTTCAGTGGTGTCTTTTACTGTGCATTTTCCAGCCTGAACACATTCACTAGCTCTAAGACATCAAATGATGTCCTGACTAAAGTGTACTCTGTACTGGGGCCAGTTGCACAACACATTTTTAATTTTAAACACTTTTAGGCCTTAAATCTGTTTAAATAACAGTTATACAGAAACAATGCATAACACAATTTTAGGACTGTCTTTAACTAAGATTATTTAAAATAAATCTGTTGAAGCCAGACTTTCTTTTCCATCAGCACAATTTTTTGTATGTGCTTGTTCAATGCATCTAAACGCCAAAGGAGCTTCTAACTTTGTTTCTTAAGAACAGTTTTAAGCTTAGGAAACATTTTCTGCGATTAGTTCCAGATGTCCTCTGCTTACTCTGATGTTATTTATACAGTTAACTGAAGATATCTATAAAGCTAAATTTAGGATTCTCTCTGTGAATAACATAGAAAAAAGGAATGTTTGGAGTATCTAATGTTAATTTAAAGAGCACCTTAATCAGCTAAGTGAACAAGACAGTAGCTGTAACAAACCCTGAGGTGGTTCATTGAAAGACAGAAGGATCTGGGTGAGGTGAACCAGGAAGACCAAAGTGAGGGCATGTTGATCATTAAGGCCCCCCATAGGAAGCCAGCCCATGGGTTGCTTGGACTGTGCTTGTTTAGCTGCCCCGTCTGCATGCAGGAAGGGTAGTGTCATCGTCAAAGCAACCAGATAGTGGAACATGTCCACATCAAGCAGGCACTCTGTGTCATACACTAGACACTCCACTTTTTCTGGTATTAGCACTGTAACATTATGCAAAATTTTATTTTAATCACAGGAAATAAAATTCCAAACTGTGACATCACATATACAAACAATTTGATACTTGTTCGTTAAATGTAATGATTACCTTTAAATTTCATCTAATGAATGCTGATGCTAAGCTTCTGCAAAAAGAACTAAAAGGTGTTTAATTGCAAATGCAGGCAATATATTTTGTGAACTAAAATTTATGTAGCTATTTTCCCCTTTTAATACAGAAATATTGAATTGCACACTAGTACATTAGATTACTTTCATGATCATTTTAATTTGAGCTACACCTTTAATCTAGTGACCAAAACACTTCATGATTTATATTAACTGACTCACAGGAAAGAAGGCGTACACAGTGCTCCCGCACAGTCTCTGCAGGCACAACCTGGCTAACCACAGCTGCAAATCGGACCAGTACCCCCAACAATGAACTTTGTCGCTCTGACAGTGACCCAAAGACACCTTGACCTTCAGCTGCCAGATCTTGTTCTGTAATTACAAAGCAATGTCATAGCATGGTTGATTAACTCAATGGCATAGCCTTAGATAAGGGACTGTCTGTTACTAAAATACAGAACATTTGTATAACTTCAAAAAAAGTAATAACAAACAAGAAGCAAAAGAAGCTGTTGTCATGACTGATGTACTCATGACCTGTGTTGTAAAACACTTTTAACACTTCATGTTACCTTAACCAAACCCTATCTCTCTTTTTCTACTCATCTAGAAGTATGCATACTAGCAGTTGTGCGGAAATCAAACGATTCATTCCACCAATAAGAACCTAGTCAATGAAGCTATAATCAGATCCACGCTTACACACTAACTGCAGGATTATTTCTTCTTAGTCATAATAAAGGTGCATGGTAACAAAAAACAAAAATGAACACTCCTGTGTATGGTTACGGCAGATTTCCGAGATAAAGAATGCTGCCTTACCACATGCCATAATAGTGAAGGCACAAGTGTTCCAAACCATAATAGGTACACGTGGGTTTTCATCATCTGGTTTTACTCCAAGTCCAAACTGCACAACAGATATATAAAATTAACAGAAATACTGGGTTTCCTCTGTTTGAATTAAAATAGCAACTCAAAACCTGAAGCATTTAAATAATGGCTACGACAATCAAAACTTTTCTGCTCAAATTTCTAGCTAGACAACTTTCTTACTCATGTCTGAACCAATGTTCACAGTGGCTGGATGGAAGCTGTGTTTTTAGTTGGGTTTGTTAAAAATTCACCAGGATGTATTGATAATGGAACAGTTCTTGGCACAGTTGAGATGAGTTGTTTGCAAATACTTTATTCTTTTAAAGGGATGAGCTTCTTGAAACCATCATATGAGGCAACTTGGTGGAGGGACAAGGAGACAGTGTCCCAAACACATGGACCAGCTGTCATAACTGGAAATAGGGCTATAGTGTTGCATTGCATTTCTGCCTCCTACCCGAGTCAAGCGAATATGTGGATAAACGGATGCACACAGGATAGGAACAGATAATTGTTAGGTGATGTTAGGTCGGTGAGCACAGCAGTCACCCTCTGGTGGCGCCAGGCTGTTGGGAGTGACAGGGACCAGAAATGTTTCACTGCCGTTAACTCCCCTGTGGATCGGCCAAAGGCTGAGAAACATGGATGTCTGTTGACTGTTTGCATTTGTTATTTGCAAGGTTGCAATGTCCCTAGCGTGGTACAATTACTTTCGATTTTACTGCTAACAAGCTAGAACAAGGTTGTGAATAGGAAACAAGACTTGGTGGCGCTTCTTACCCCTGATGCATTACAGGTGGGAGTGGGGAAGAAAGTGGGTATGGTGGGCAGTGGTAAGTCAGTGACCACCTGTCCATCATGTACTAGCTAGGAAGCGATTGGTCGTAGCTAGGTAACAGAATGGTTGGAAGTGAGTGTATAGTATGCTTGGCCAATCATGACTTATAAATGTCTTTCGAACAGTCTCCTTCACCTTGAACTATTTTATGGGATCAATGAGCTTTATAAGTTGCCTAAAGTTTATATGTGATAGGTCTTCCAAATACTGAGCAGAAATACTTACAACATACACATCTTTGGCAAACTTCTGCATCATCTCCTGCAGCCCATCTGAGAAACAGACGCTAAAAAAAAAAACAATAATAAAATAAAAAACTATTACAATGTTTCAGATTTTCATGCTAAACTGTGTACTTAAGTGTTTTTGTAAACACATAAGTACAAAATAATTTAAATTGCATCAGACATAAGAACTAAATTTAAAAGGTACTTACCTACATGTACTTTTCTTTGTTTACTATGAAAATGTACAGTGAAATTGGTAACTACAGCACTTCAGTGATATGCAGCCAGGCATATATATGTATTCACTTGGCCTTTCAAACCTTAAAGAATGCCTTCATAATGCTGTAATATTAGATTCCTACATAGATAATCCTTATATAAACAGCAACTGGATGCATTTAACATTTTTACAGCCTCATTAAGAATTTATGACAAACCAATGAATCCCACACACATGCATTCTTATCTACATAAACTACACTATGCTCATGCAGACACCTCCCCCACACATGAACACACACATATACAAATGCACAGAGACTGCAACAGTTGAGATGCAGAGTCACATTCCACGGTTAATGGACAGGACTGCCTTTATAAAGAAACTGGAGTGGAAGATATGTGTCCTCGTTGTTCCTGTAACATTTACCTAAGGGCAGAAGCTAAAAGAGTTGGTTGGGTGAGTGCAAAGAGTCTTTAATGATCTTGTGAACCTTCTGTCTGATGCATACTGAGAACAGAGAAGCACATGTGGAAATCATAGGCAGCAGCTCTGGAGGCTGACAAAATGTCCTTAGCAATTGCAGTTATTCCGGATAATAAGGGAGAAACAAAGGATGATTTTAACCACAGAATGATAGAACCATGCCATGAGCTCCTATGGCATACCAAATTTCCACAAAAATTCTTTTCAAATGCAGTCACTGCTGACATTTTTTCATTATTGATAGTGTGTTTGTGTTCAAGCTCTGGTCATTCGAGATTGTTGCTCCAAGATATGTGAAGGAGGTGACCTGCTTGATGGACTTGCCATTGATGACATGAGGCAGAAGTGGAACTTTCCTTTGCCTAAAATAGCATTTTTAGTAGTAAAACTTCACTCTTTGAGTGACCAGATGACATGACTTAATGGAGATATTGCCCCCTAGCTATCCAATTCCAGTTCTCCTCTCCTGCTTGGCCAGGAATGAGAGAATGCAAAATCAACCAACTCACCACCTATCCCTTCCTGGCTAGTTTGTGAGCACACTTCTCCAGTGTTTTGACAGATGAGAAGGGGCCCAAAGAAAGAGGCAGGAGGGAACTAGTTGTCATCTGGTAAGTACTCGACGAAAGAAATTTTACTACCAAAAAATGCTAGTCCTTCACAGGATGAGTCATTTAACTGTGTAATTGTTGCCTATTTCGTAAGAACAGCCTTCATCCACTGCTCAAGACAGCCCTTAAATGGCAGGCTGTGTCTGCTGCCACTCCCCACAACAAATGCTAATAGTCATGGGACAAATGAATGGATGATCATCTAGGTGACTTGACCTGAGAAGACCTAAAATCTGCTAGCAGTTGCAGGGTAGTTCCCTTACTGTGTGATGTGGTATAAAGAGCTGTGCATATGTGTTGACACAAGTGCGATTTGTGACATTCCAATATGGTACTTAGTCATGACATAGTTTGAAGACCATCCTACACACAACACCATTACATGTTCTCTTAATACAAACCTGGAATAATCATTCACGTAATCCCACAGCAGCTGAAAGTTGCGGGCAACACTCTCTGCCATCATCCGTGATATTGACGAAATAGGACATGGTTGTAACATCAGGAAAAAGTCTGCACAAAAAAGAGAACCAAAATTTTTCTTTTTCAAATAAGAGCAAATTTTTTTTTTTTAAAAAGATGGAACAAAGAATTATTTCTTTACTTGCTGAAAAATGGGACTGAGTTAGGCATCATGGACCCCAAGTGGTTCGTTTTTATAAATTTAAAAAATATTAAATAATGTTTTTTTTTAAATTATTTAATAAATCAAAACCACAGACAATGCCAGATAAGATTTTTATTCTCTCTTTGACAGCTCTCTGAAAATATCTGATGGAAAGTTTTCCTGCTAACATCATATTCATCCGCAATTTTCATTCTTCACCTGAGACTAAAAGCAAACCAGTCCTTTTTCTTTGAGATCTGTACTGAAGTTCAAATTAGCAGAATCAAAGTACCCCAAACAGAAGAAAGATATTTTGGTCTAAATATAAAAAATGTTGGGTCAGTTTTTACTCTGTCAGGTTCTTCTGTGATGTAAAAAAGTAAACAAACACACACAAAAATAATTTACGTTCTATTCTCATTGGTATGCACCCACTGTATAAAGTATTTTAATGAACTACAATTAATCAAAGCTAAGGACCGAGCTCAAAGTAAACGTGCCAGCTGTTTACTCCACACATATGTGTACCTCACTGTCTATTGGTTGTTATGTTTGTTTCTATCAAATTGTACTGCGCAGAGAGTGCGATCTATCTTATTCGTGATTCTGCGCATTATAAGTTATTATTATTATATGCTCTCCATCTAACACAAAGGGTACTTTTAGGTTTTGTAAAATTCTATTTCATCAAAAGTGTTATTCTTTGCTAAAGATAAAAAAAAATTGTACATCATAACCAAATAATGTTACCTCCTTTAATCTGCTTATTCTGAACACTGTTGACTGCAGTTTTGTGAATGCCATCCAGCCAGTCATCAAAAGACAGTGTCACTGCTTTGGTTTCTCTGGAAACAATTTCGTATCATTAATTTTAAAACTCCCCTATTAGAAAAAGTATGCATGTATCTATCATAAAATGCAATTACTTATTTTGTCCATTTTTAACATCTGAAGCCTCAATTGTCTCTGATCATATCAAAGAAAGACATCAAGGAATAGTAGGGAGAATTTAATGAGTTGAGATTTAAAAGGAAAACTTGCACTGGAGACTAAAAAGACCAACCTAAAACTAGTTATTGGAAAATGTAACAAGAATATGAGGGTTAAAAAATCCTTTATCAAACTTACAAAATGCAAAATTAAAATAGGGCTGTTTTAATTCAAGTAATGATTTATAAGGAGTTTAAATGAGGCAAAATAAAATATAAATCTCTAAATTCTTTCACAAACTGCAATTACATGATAGAAGATCAAGCCAATCAATTAACACAACAGAGCTGAGTTGTATCCCTCATCCATCTTGGTGTTATGATGTGTGGAGGACATGACAGTTGCACTATCTGTAGACTTACTTCAATTTTGCATTTTCCTCTATTTTGTAAATCTATGATGAAATCAGCGAGCCCCAGTTATACCATGAATCATTACAACTGGGAAACTGTTTTTACTTTTCCAAAACTGTGCAAGTTTATACATGGCTTAACAGTCAGATGGATAGCATTCATACAAAACAATATTCTTACTGACAGTTACATCCTTCAGTGCATGCTTATACAATGCTTAACTAGTCATAGAATACATATAGAACAATACTCTTACTGACAGCAGTTACATTTTTCAGCATCTACATTAATTCAGTACAATCTAAATGAAAAGTCACACAGTCACAAACAAAAAATTAATACCCAAGAAACTATAGTTAACAAACAGCTGCCATTCAGGAAAAATGCCATATCAGTCAGATGATCATGGATACAGGCTAATACAGAGAAAACACGAGAACAAGCAGACAGGATAAACATCCTTCAGTAGATGATCAAGGGGGAAGGGAGATATTGGTGTTTTATGCCGAGCCAGCAACTAAGGTTATATCACAGCAAGCCAGCCCTGTAAGCAGATGCCACATGCAGAGAAAGAACAGCATGATGAAAGCTGAATCCAGGACAGCCAACCCTCATTGTATTGGTGACAGGTGCTAACCGTTGCACCACCGGACCGCCCAGATGATCAAGGATACAGGCTAATATAGAGAAAACATGAGAAAAAGTAGAATATACACTCTTCGGAAAGATGATTAATGATACAGGTTAATGGAGGAAACACCCTTCAGTCAGAGGATGAAGAATACAGGCTAATACAGGATACACACCCTTTAGTCAGAAGATCAAAAATACAGGCTAATACAGGATACACACCCTTCAGGCAGAAGAGAGCTGAGGTGTGGAATAATGGGGATGATGGTGTTACTCAGTCCTTCACACAGTGGACACAAGTACTCCATCTTATCCACATCATAACTAAAGCTGTGACGAAATCTCATGGGCCGCCGCCGCTCTTTGTTTACAATATTCTGAAAGTACCTGCCACATACATCTTGGTTTTAACTTGGACATAGTAAGTTAAAAAAAAAACTGCACTAAATGTTTTACAAAGTGTGGATTCCTTTATACAGGCCTTATATAATTTCTTCACCCATATACTATACACAAACATGCCTTTCAAAAAGGCACTGAAGACATATTTGATATGAAAATATCCATCAGAGTCTAATCCATTGTTTTTATCTGACATCACTACTTTCGTAGTTTTTTTTATAGTAATAGAGTAAAGCCTCTTGTGCAATATGCATACAAGCCGATACATTCTTCGCTACCTTCTATTACAACAGATCAGTGTGAAGGTTGTATGAGTTGCAAGCATAATGAAGTCACATGAGGCGAAAACAACATTCCATCAAAATAAACAGACAAGGATTTGTTTGTTTGTCAATCATGTATCTGTTGTTATAAGTTTCATGGAAAGAAAGTATAAATCTTAAAAAAGTTTATCAAAAGTGGCTTGACTTAACCATCCAAATATACACTTTATTATGTTATTCATTAGAGCAACTCTAATATGCCTCAAAAATGAAAACAAAAGAAAAAAAAAGAAAGAGGCAAAATATTACTAACCTTTGCCAGCAGTCATGATGCATAACATGGCCACAAGAAGATGTATGGGTGCCATTAAACAGATCTGCTGACATGAAGAGCGGATCATAGTTCTCTCCATTAACCAGTTGCTTCCAGTGATTCTGGGAAAGGACTGTTGACCTGTTAAACATGTCAAACATGGATGTAAGACAACAATTTAGTGTGTATAGAATATCACAGAGTTCTGGAGTTTAAATGAAAAGTGACTATCTCCTTTGGAGCTATTCTAACAACTGTGACCTCAAAATAAAATAATAATAATGAAGATTTTTATAGCGCATAAACACAAAAAAACTAACTTTAACCCAGTTACCAAATTTGAGATAAATTGAAGGAAAACTTACATTTGTACAAAAGCTGCCTGGACCATGGCACGACCAGTATTTGAGACAACCTGCTCCTCCTGACACAAAATGCAGGTGACTGTAATGGGAGCACACATCTTCACCTGTGTCTGTGCTGGGCCAAGTGCCACAGATTCTGGTGCTGGTTCGCTGTCAATGTCAATGCATGACACTATACATTACACTTGGGGGCTTTCTGACAATCAGTGATAGCAAATGTATATTATTCTAACATCCTATACAGCATAGTAAACAGGTCTATGTTCAAAGGTTTAAAGGCTCTCGTGAAAAAAAATCCACTGAAGTAAATTAATCAATTAAAAACCCGCATTCAAACACCATTTATTCACCCCTCGCTTTGAGTCAAAACTCAGTCAAAACAAAATATAAAACTTCCCAGTGACAATTATAACGTGCCATGGCAGAGGTCACTATGTGTTATGCTTCTTGCAATTTGAAGCAAGCCTGTTTGCACACTAAGCAACTAACAATCCTATAGTTTTACTCTTTAGCTAATAACTGAAAGGAAAAAAAGCTAAACACAAAGGTTTACACAATTCAAATTATTTTTGCTCACAACAATTTTTGGATTCGAAAGAATTAGCTACTTAAACATTGCAGTCAATACACTGCTTGAGGATGGCTCATAAAGGGTGCCATTAACTTACAACTAAATCTAAGAATCATAAAAAGGAAAGAAACATCGCTTTGTAGAACATGCATTTCTGATTATTAAGAATTTTTTTTTTTATCTCTGTATTCCTACCTGAAGTCAACATCTCCGCTGATGGCACAAAGATCTGTGCAAGTATTCTCAAAAAGCTCGGCATTTTCTGCAATAAAATCTTTTTGCATTTTCGACATCTGTGCCATAATTTTTGCCCTGCGTTTGGCAGCAATGGCAGCCTTTTTTTTCCGTTCTGCATCAGTTCGCAAGTCAGCACATCTGGCCAAATCTTCCAGTTGATCTTTGTATGCTAGTTCATCACACAATTTTAATGCCTCTCCAAATTTCTGGAACATAACCAACTAACAGTGTAACTGCTGATTTTACAGAAGATCCTTTGGCATTTGCTAGAGGATTTACATACAACTACACCTTATCTGAAAGCCAAGTACTAAGTTCTATTGCCCCTTCCCCAACCCAGATACTATCTCTTTCATTTGTTGGAATTTGATGTAACAAAACTAGGTTTTTCTTGTCAATGAGGTCTCCACAATAAGCATCGTATAACAATAATGTATACACTTCGCTAAGATTCTTGCTCAAATGTCTTCCTCTGTCATTACTTGACCTATACTTCTGACAACTGTGAAAAGCAGTACAGTGAGCAAAACTTTTTAAAAACTTTGAACTTTTTAATCCACTCGCACTGTTGAGCTGGGACCAGTTGCACAACACGTTTCTAAACCTAAAACTTTTCTAAAGACGCAAAATCTCTTCTTAGCCATTTTGATGCATTGCAGAAATACATACAAAAAATTGTGCTGACAGGACGGACAGTCAGACTTCAACAACTTTACCTTACTTAAAGCAGTTTTAGTTTTAAAAATTCTAAAATTGTGGTGTGCACTTTAAACTAATTATCTAAATAGAGTTAAGGCCTAAAAGTGTTTAAAATTAGAAATGTGTTGTGCAACTGGCCCCTGGGAAATGAATCTACAAGCCACTCATGCTGACACAGTACATCTTTTCTAGTTTCCTTCGTGTCAGGATCATAGTATCAACATTCAATCATGCTAGTAACGATTCCATGGGGTTCATAACGATGATTTATTTTGGTCAAAAACCATGATACCAATATTTCATTTTATTCAACTTAAATTGCATGCAGGGTGGTACTGCTCTCATGCACTTACTCTCAGCACCCATGCTAGCAGATCTTTGATAGTTTCTTGACCAACATTGGTACAATGCACCAGCCCTTTCAGCTGACTGAGAATCCCATTTTCTGCAATTCATATAAAAATATAACTGAAATATTTACACTACTTATGGTAAGACTTATCTTTGTTCCATTTTCCCGGGCTTAAGGCATACACAGATATGTCAAAAATCAATACATTCTGTGTTTACTGGAAATGCAGACATGTGTTGTGTTTTGTGTCTGGGACAAATCAGGTATGGCTTACTCTTCATTCTGTCAAGTGAGATGAGAGCATTATCTTGACCCCAGGGAACATCAACACATGCATAGAACAATAACAAAATACACAATATCTTTGATATGCACAAACAAATGTAAAGCCTACCTTGTACACCTTTTCTCAGAAACAGAAAGGACTGGTCTCCACTATTCAGTGCAGCAATCTGCTCATTCAGTGCCATTCCAATTAAGTAAAGGACCTATGGTTGCAATGAAACAAAAGAATGTAGCAATAATAGGAGAAAAGAATGAAGCACAAAGCAGACAAAGCATGGCGAGTGTAAAATAGACAGCAAGAACTTGCACTGGTTGGTGTTTTCATGACAGCATCCATGCATGAGCATGTTACAAAAACTACATGACAGAGTCCAAAATTACTACATCATTAGCAATTACAAAATGTTAAATGATATGATAATACTGAATACATACTCGTTCAAACTGGGCCTCTGACCATGACCTGGAGCGCGTGGCAGCAGTTCGCATCAAAATAGTGGACAAGATGTGCATCATGACATCACAGTGGAAAAGGCCAAGGATGTGTTTAAACTGAGGTTTGAAAGGAGGGTGGACTGGCGGAGGTAATGCTGCACAAATATGCTCCATGTTACCAGAGTCCAACATAAGGAGAAAAAACTGAAATAATTTATCCAGTGAGATCATAAAATTGTACTCTAGGGCTTAAATTCCCCTTGTAAAAATACTAAACTCAGCTATTTGAAGTTAATTCTGAGCTTGTGTCACCCTTTTAGCTGGGCAGGTCAGTTCACTCTTCCAACACTAGTTTTCTCACTGTCCCATGTGTCAGACTGGACAGGTTTGACCATCACTCATTCTCTTTCTTTGCCCCCAGTATTTGGAATGCCCTGCCTGTTTCTCTTTATACAGTGGGGATGCTACGTTTCCTTATCTGGACTTTAAACCCTTTTCTTTCAGAAATATCTCTGTAATCCGTCTACCCTGTCTGTTCCTTTCTCTGCCTTACTCCTATCTCTTCCTCCTATCTTCTATTTCTTCATGTTCCTGGCAAAGTTCACTGTGCATGTGTGTGCATATTTGCCTGTCTCTGCCATATGATATCATTACCTATTACCCCTTGTTTCTTGTAAAGCACACTGAGCTTGCCTCAATATAAATCCTATAACTATCATTCCCCATCAGACAAACCTGTATTAATATAGGGCAGCTTTCACAACTGACACTTAAGTAAACATCCTTACACATTAATTTTTTTAAAGTTATAGTGGGGTGTAAAACAAAAAATTCATGCATATGACCCAAACAAAGAATTTTGTAGAAAACTCATGCTATATAAAGTCCACAGGCTGCGCAAAATTTTTTACCTTGATCTTCTCCATTCTGCTTTTTGCGTGCTCGCTGAGTTTCTTCAGACTAAAGGACAAATTTAAAGAGTTAGTGTTTATTACCCCCAAGGAAGGACAGATCACAACAAATGACTCTCCAGCCTTTAATGAAAATTATTACACTCATAAAAGTGTGGCAATAAATTCTACATTTTCATTTTTGTTTAACTGTTTCACATTAACATCTTTCCCAAAGCAAGTATATTTGGTATGAAAAGATGAACATCAAGCAATATTACCTTTGATTGTTCAGCCTTTGAGTAGTGGTAGAAGAAAGGGCAATACTGGGTGTAATATTTGTCTTTTAGCTCATATTTGCCATTGCCACCACCACTGCTTGGTTTCTTGAAGATGGCAACTTCTTCAACCACTTCCTCCAAACCTGTCTCGTGATTGGGCTAAAAATAGTTGCAGTCTTTGATTAGTTTGTTTTGGATGTTAGCACTGAGAGATAATTGGGCTATCTGTGTATCAGGAAGGTTTGTTTTAGGAAAATACAAAAAAATATTCAGAATTTTTCCACCTACTTGGGACATGATACTGCTTTATCAGGACAATGATGGCTGTTTGGTGTATTTGTGATGTGTGTCAAGGGTGCATCAAGTGTATACGTCTGTGCTTTGAGATGGAGGCCATTACTAAGCCAGCTATCAACAATCCACTGGCTAATGATAAGTTACACGTTAGAATAAAGTACCTAGTTAAGTGTACGATGTTGTTTTGCCTTATACCTGTAAATATACATTAATCTTTGAATAGCTATGGAAACATTTAATTGCGCCAGTCTAATAATGCAATGTCACAACAAAAAGAAAAACCTACATCTTCTGGAAGAGCTTTGGCCAGCTTGCTGTGTGGCATTGATGATATGCATAACTGATGAATGATTTCTCTTTTAACAGCATCCTTTGCAGTAACTTCCCCTATTCCTGGTACATAACGTTCCTCTGAAAAATTTATCATGGTATGAGAAATTCGACTCAAACAATTATTTGATAAACTATGAGACATTTCATTCTACATTAAATGTTTTCAAACCTTACCACGTCAGTGTATATTCTAAACCTAAGCCCAGCAAACTCACAGTATGGGACCCAGCTTGCCTCAAGCTTGGGGATGGATGACTGTGAGAGGAAGAAATGACTATACCTTTGACAGCTTAATAGCTGTAACATTTTGTGGCTCAAAGTCATTTACTATTATATTATTTTTATTTATTTTATTAAGTGTTCAAAAGCCTGGGTAGAACAGCGGCACGTTCTTGAGAAGCCTTGTGACCGTGACACAGACTTGCTTATTACATCACACCATGACGCAATAAAGAATGCGAGACTTCGGAGTTACAAAAAGATTAATTTTTGGAGTAAGTCATCATGGTGTTGTGTAGCGGTACCCGACACAGTCTAAATCAGGTGAGAATCCATGCCGATTTCACTGCTAAGTAAATAATTGTATTTGATCGGTGTGGATCCCATGTAGCTATAGCTAGTGTCGCTAGGCGATCACCTGGGTGACCAAGCTGTTTAGCATGCGATTGGTCAAGACCTATGGACAGGTAATTAAGTTAGCATAACGTTTCCCTGGGCATTCAGCAGCAATCTGTCAGTGTAGACTGACTTGCACACCACTAGCAGATGAGTATAACGGACGCTGATATCTCTCTCTCTCTACCGAAGGGTAGAAACTGTAAGCCTGCTTGCATTGGGAAATAAGCATACCCAAGCCGTACTCCAACTTGAGCGGCGGTCTGTCAGTGTAGTCTGACCTGCATACCACCAGCATACATTTTCCAACGGTCGCCGACATCTCTCTCTACCAAAGGGTAGAAATTGGAAGCCTGCCAACACTTGGGTGTAAGCACTGCTAATCTGTTCCAGATTCAGCTGACATCCTTCCAGTAAGAACTGGATAACGCAGAGTTGAAAGTTGTCCACTCCACTCTGCCGGGATCTATTCCAGTGTTCCAAGGGAATCTTCATATTATGATTCTTAAATTTGGATAAACTTTTCTGTGCAAACTTACACTCGTCTTGGATACAGTTTGCTGGTCAGCAACCCAGGTACAACCTGTCTGCAAGTTGTCCACCTACCTTGGATATACCTGACCAGCGAAACGACAAAGTGACAGGTGATATTTGGCCGGGAAAAGGGGACCATAATTTTCAGTGTTAGACAATTATATTAGTTCTAGACTGTTCTCTATTTCCTTTTAACATCTAATTTCTACTTTTATTTTTGGAACATTAAATATTGGAGTTGTTGGCCGGCTCCTTTTGTCTGAAAAAGGAAGAGTGACGCGAGCGTAGCTACATGTAGATGTACACTCTTCACCCAAAACGTTACAATAGCTGATAACAAATGTATATTTTAATTTGTCCACAACATTTCTCCAAAAACACAGCTTCTCTATTCCCCAAAAGAACATGGTTAATCTGTTGGTCTGGATACTAGAATGGCTTGCAAACCAGAGAAGGCTCTCTGAATTAGAGTATGTGCACTGATGCAACTTTAACTTCTTTTTAGTGGGTTTTTGGGGGTTAGCTGTAAATGCAGTGCTGTCCCCATGACAAATATTTTTTATTGTAATATTGATTTAGTACAGTTTTGTTCTCTCCCCAATGGATTTGGAATAAATTGACCAATCTCTCCTGACACACACACAGAGGCCTTCAACAAAATCTTGAAATTTTCATTTTTGTTAGACAAACAAAAACTTTCTCTGGTTTACTGAGATGTGAATGGCTGACACTAACCCAAGATCACAATTAGCAGGTTAAGAAACTCTTCAGCTAGTGTAACTGTCTGTCTCAAAAAGTCCTCTTGCCCTGTAGGATTATCATAGTCTGGCCTGTAACAAGAAACACACGAGTATTTTCTAAAGTAAAATTGCATAAAATATTGAAGATAAGAAATAAGTATAATACAGGCATGTTACAGATACTGATATAAGATAAATAATTTAATGACAATAAATGAAGTATCAGCTGCAGCTATTTTCAGCTTTACAGCACTGGTTTATGATCTCTCTTTATGCAAGAATTTCACAAACTGTAGCCCTCTCATAAGAGAAGAGGCTTCTGTACTTCTTTTACCAATCGTTATTTTTTAAGAAAGTAATCTATTCTCACTTGGTCCAGGCTACCAGTCCAAATTTATTGAGACAGCTGATCAAAAATTCATCGCTGTCCATGAGTGAGGCTGAAATCTGAAATAATAATATTGTGCAATTGAGCTAGACTTTTCTCTACTAGAAAAAAGTAGTCTTGGGCTAAATGTGACAAAATGTGCATATGATTTGATATTTAAATCAATTCTGAAAAGTAATTCAAAATGTTCTTTTTTAACTCAGCAAAATATGTCAAAACTAGCAGAGATATACATGCCATTAATGCAAGTGCCCACAGGTATTTCCACAGGTACACATGCACGCACACTCTTGTTTGCCTCTCTCATACCTGCATCAGTATGATATCTTTGTTGTACATCTGTTCTCTGCACCGTACATTGTGGTAGAAATAAATCTGCAAGTTTAAAACCAAATGTTATAAACCTTTCAAGCCAAAAACACACATTCAACATCTTTATGGTGGAAACTTGCATCTTACAAGAATGCATCACCATCAGAAGATATAAAGTTTGCAACTTCATCAATAGAATTAATTAGTTCATTGTTGATTGTTGTTAAACACCAACAATAAAACATATATCAATGATGTAGCTTATTTCTTTTAAATTAAAAAAAAGGTAACTGACCTGGTTGAGGAGAGAAAATCCATTTCGCCGCCACATGCCAGCCTGTGCCTGGGCAACCAGCACTTGAACACGTAAAGCTGGCTCCAGCAACTCCATGATTTCCAACCGGCTCTGTAATAATATGAATTCTTATTCTTACTGACCACACAAAAGAAAAGTAAGAGATGCTACAGATAAAGAAACACAGGTTTTCATTGTAAATGATTCATTTACAGATAATAAGCAAGATAATAAGAAGCAAGCTTCTGACTGGATATCTTAAAGGTGGGGAGGAATCTAAAACTCTCTTCTACCACTGCCTCCCACGTGTTTTTATGATCTGTGCCACTGTATTTGTTGTGATCTGTGCTACTGCTATTGCTGTGATCTGTGCTACTGTATTTGTTGTGATGTGTATTTCTGTATTTCCTTCTCATGTTGCTCCTTGCCAAGAAGGGAAATGACAATAAAAGTGCTTTTTATTCATTTTCTGTTATAAAACTGTGAGGTTCCTATGAAAATGACAAGAAAAGAACCAGGATGATGACACATGCAGGTGACAACGTTAGTAGGGTGGAGAAAACAAAATGTAACATAAAGAGTATGTTGCATATTGAATATTAGCGGCAAACATCACTATGAACAATAAAGGAAAAGGAAAGATGGCTGTTTTGGACTGAAAACATAAAGATGTGCAAGTACCAATGTGTAAATTCACAATTTATGAGTGAAAATTGTGTGGTTAATTGAGATTTCATCGATCTAACTAAAGCTGAAGCATATCCTTTATTTAAAGTTTTTTTTAACTATTTAAAAATCATAACTTGATATTGACGTTGCTACCCTGGTATGCACAAAATTTGTTCAGTTTTAAAAAGTCATAATAAATGATATCATAGGCAAAAAGAAAAAAAAACAAAAAATTATGATCATGGCTCCACAATATATATCTAAATCTGCAAAAATCATCCTTTCCTACGTGGGAGTCCTTTGAACACAGCTCATTTATTGCAAATCAAAAAGAAATCAGGGTACAACTTTAGCATAACTGTAGGTGTACATGACAAAGATGGGTGATTTGAAAGAAGCTATCCAATCATATCTGCATCACTTTAGTTCTGGAGCATTTCAGAGAATTTCAAGTTCCTTCACAAGAGTGATTTGTGTGGTACTGAGGAGACATGGTGCAAAAGTCAGTTTTAGGAATTAGGTGTTTGACCAGAGTTATCAGGTACGAACTCATTGAATAATGGGGAGTAGAGCAGAGCATACTAAACAGAGAGCAGGGGTTGAGGAGCTGTGTGCCATTAATGAAATGGGTGATGGGAATGCAGGGAACTGTTGTTTTTTTTTGGGGGGGAGGGGGGGTAGTCCATCTTCAACCTCTATTGATTTTAGTCGGATAGCATCCTGCAGATTTGACGACCTAGGATGCTACCTGGCCAGAGGCAGTAGAGAAGGAGAAGCTTTGGGGACTAGCAGACTTGCTGAGGATGATCACAGCTTTCGTTGCAGAAATACAGAAACCTGAATGACAGTGTGACTGCATGGCAAAATGGATGCAGAAGAAAGTCTAAAACTTATTACGACACTTACCAAAGAGCGAGTAGGCAAAGGGCAAAGAATGTTTATGCCACACAGCAACTGTGTTAATGATTATAAAATTTATGCTGTTTCCACATGCCCCAAAAAAACCAGAACTCAACAACAAACACAGCAGAACAGTATTACATCTTAGCATTTGACTAGGGAGACTGAACCAGAGCAGAATGAGAACATACAGACTAAGCGCATTCTCACCCTTGTCATCAGTACTGCAGAATCAAACTTCAGGCCAAAGTCAGCAAGATGCATGTAAAGAGCTAAGAAAATATAAAAACAATCACACCACCACTGTGGGTTGACAAACTGATGTATAATAACATATGTAAGATCATGATTTATAGCTGAATAATCTTCAATATCTAATAGATAATAACGTAGACACTGGGGTAACAGTCAACATTACAAGGTTCACTATGCTGTTGTTTTCCTGAAACAGATGTGAAAACTAGAGAGATCATCCTCTAATGAAACACATCCATAAGATACGGTCATTAAATCTGAGTAAATATTAACACATACTATCATCTGTTTGTGATGAAGCTTATAATCCATAAAACACTATTTCACAATTTTTTTTTTATTACGGACAGGTGAAAGTGCTGCTCCTTTTTGTTCAACCCCAACATTAGAAGCTGTCTGCCTCTTTTTCTTCAGTTACTAGGCTAAAAGCTTTCAAGTCAAGATTTAGAACCCACCTCTCTAGCTCTTCTGCTCAATCCTCAAGTCTCTATCTTTGCTCTGTCATGTTCACCACTGTATAGCCTGTATGCCCTTGCCTATATGTTTAACTGTGTGGTTAATAATATGTTAAACTATCAGTTTTTAGTCCTGTGAGAAGAGCACAGTTAGCTTCCCTCCACACAGAGAAATGAATTTTACCAATTCCGACGTGGTTAATACTGTTATTATAATAGTCCACGTGAGAGTGGCTGACCTAAAATTATTAGACCTTTAAAGTCTGTGCCGAAACTACCATTCCCTCAGAGTGGCTGATTGGTTATTTAACTAAGTCATGCAGTTGCTATATAATTACAATGAGTCCAAAAATACATTCCTACAAACCTACAAACCCAATTCATACAAAATTTGAACAGCATTTCACAAACTACAAGACATTTTTCAGGAACGATATTTTCAGATCCTGAAGAGGACAAATCTTTGCCACAAGGTCATCACGAAGAAGCCTTTTAGAATCCAGCAACATGTTGTTGATAATATTGGACAAGTCAACCTCCACAAGACAGAAGATTCATCATTTAAAAGATATAGCTCATTTTCCATAAATCCCAACAAATTTTGATGTTAGAGTTTCATCCAAAAGTTCACGTCAAATACAGATACTTACAGGCAAAAAAGCGTGTAACAGGCAGATGGACAGATACTGGCTGTGAGCTGACATCATATCTGATGCATTTAGCTGTGTGGCCACCAACTGGTAACAAAAAGTCATAGTCACCAGAACCTTCACTTAGATATAATTATGGCTATCTCATCTGATTCGAATAATGAATCATAAAAATATGCATTATCTAGGAAGCAAGTTTCACACAATTATATTATTACTTGATAAGTAAATATGAAGCAGCATTCTCATTCACGACATATTATCTGGATTTCAGAATGCATCACAGCCTGGTGGTTAGTAAACTTAATTTCAGAATAAAAAGTTAACAGTCACTTAGTGTCCTTAGCAGCTCAGTGTCGAAAACATGACAAGGCCAATAAAGAACAATGTGGGTGTGATGTTCGCTCAGCACCTGAGGTAAGCCTGCAAGAACTATACCGCTGTGACTTTGGACAGAATGAGCTGCAGTAGCTGTAATTTGTAGCAGATGTGTTATAACTACCCGCACACACCGCTTGCTGTAAACATACTGTACAAGTTAGTTTGAAACACTGACTTCAGTCTTGTGCAGTGAATGGGAAGTGACAGTCTTGATAAACAGATGCCATGATTTAAAAGTTAGTTCAAAAGAAATGGTTGAACACCGCCCAATCCTGAGCTGAGAAAGCAAAGATATTTCAACATTTGCAGAAGCAGAAAGATTAATGTCTAACTGAAGAATTGCATCAACAACAGCTACTAGATTATTACAAGCAATGTATTATTCAAGTAAGGTAGCAAACTCATTGAGAAACCTTCTGTTGTTAAGTTTATTTTTCCCAGTTAGTGGCGGCCAATACAAGCCAAGGACAGTAAGGCACTGTTCATTAGCATGGAGACATATCCTGATGGTGTTATCTCACATATGTCTGGTTCATCACTTGAAGGCCTACACCATGTTTCATAAAAGGACAGGTTGTAATTGTCATCACTGATGAGGTCTCATTTCTTGACAATTTTGTTTTGACAAGACTGTGCACTTCGACACAAACTCTTTAGATCAGAAACTGGACTACTGACTGAAGACAGAGAATTAAAGCCCTTACACCTACGACAGCTATGAGTACCCCATCAGGATCAATCAGTCGCCCCTTGATCGGCACCTGTCACTGTGGTGAGCACATGGATAGACATGGCAGATGACAGGGCCCACCACTCTTGCCTATTTTGGGCGATAGTTAGCAGGTCCAGTACAGGCATCAACTACCCTCCAAGGTTCCTTGCAGGATAGTCTTCGACAAGGTGTCGTGCCAGGTCACAGGGCCAAAGAAGACCATCTTATGTCGCCTGGCTGTTGAAGGCAGAAGTTTTTTGTGTCCTACCAGTGGTAGGGAGAAGCAGTATTGTCAATAGGATGACAGTTCAAAGCAGACGGCAGAGTCTGGACATTTTGCAGCATGAACTGAATTGTACAATCTATGGAGCAATTAAATGAAATGAGATTGGACCTGTTTGAATCAGCTAATCAGTTGTTTGTCAAGCTGTGCGAACACTAGATAACTCACAATGATCAGCTGTTTGTCAAGTTGTGCGAACAAGTAGTGACAAGCACCGATATGGTCTGGTGTTTAACAGGAGATAACTCACAATGAAAAGCAGCAGAAGCAGAGAAGGAAACATCAGATTCCTAAAAAGGGCTCTGGTATCGACAACCAGCATAAAATGTCAAAAGCAACAAAGGTGCTTCCTTGCAACCTGTTAAGCACCAGGATGATTAGAACAAAAAGGTCAAAATGTAAGAGGGTTTCATAGATGGAGGTGCAAGGCTTACATTTGAAGAGATGACAAAAGTGACAAGTGCACCTTGCTACAGATAAAAAAGAAAAGCATTTGCCAGAAACTGAAAGTAATTAAACAAATTACTATGCAAACCAACTTAATGTCAATAGATCTGAGATCAAGACAAAAAGATGCGTGAATGATGTATGTTAAAAGATCAAAAACATAAAAACAGCACTAGCGGTAAACATTTATTTCAACAAAAACACAGTTCAAGATCAGCAAGACACAAAGCACAGTCAGAAAGGAACAAACACTAGGGGTTTTCTTTTTCGTAGAGTTTACATACACTTGATTTTTCACTGTATGCACTCGAGAATACATTTCTGATAACATATCATTAAGAGATATCATGTTATATTTGATGAGAAATGAAGAAGAAGCAAGGACAAGCAATGCTATGTATATCTCCATTCTCTTATCAGAACTACTCACAAGATTCCCAGCAACAAGGACAAGCAATTCTATATATATATATATATATCTCAATTCTCTTGTCACAACTACTCACAGGATTCC
This sequence comes from Marisa cornuarietis, assembly GCA_004794655.1. Taxonomy (NCBI): domain Eukaryota; kingdom Metazoa; phylum Mollusca; class Gastropoda; order Architaenioglossa; family Ampullariidae; genus Marisa; species Marisa cornuarietis. The sequence continues at coordinate 1,407,659 of SMMW01000046.1, read as the reverse complement.
CAGCAACAAGAACAACCAATTCTATGTATATCTCAATTCTCTCATCACAGCTACTCACAGGACAACCAATTCTATGTATATATATATATCAATTCTCTCATCACATCTATTCACAGGATTTCCAGCAGGTGATTTTAGACCTACTGGAGTGCATACCGATTTATTGTTCATTGGAAATCCCACTACAAAATGTTTTCCCTCAGCAGTGAAACCTACCCATAAATAGCAGTGCTCCAGTCCAGTGTTAAAAGCTGGTCACCAAATCCAGTATAATAAGTGTCTCTGCTCAGATCTCACAGAATTCAGTCACACACCATTCTTTCTGGAAGTGATAATCTGCTCAATGGACTTGCCCCAGGCATTTTCCTTTAGTTTCCTTCCCCTGCATGACCCTTTTCTCCCATGCTGCTAAATAAACGTTCCTATGAAAGAAACACTCCTAAGTAAGATACTAATAGCTCCTTACTGCCTTACCTTCAACCTTTTCCTTCTCAACCTTCTCTCTGCAATGGCACAAAGCCTCTGTAGTCTCTTTGTATGCTTCAATTAGTAAAAAGCGCTGTCCAAAAGAAACAACAAACAAAAAAATGAAATACAAAAAATATTTAAAATTTATGAATTTACAATATCATTCATCAAGATTTACAAGATACCATAATTAAAGAAGATGCTAAAAATCCATGTTAAAGGGAAGATATCAGCATCAAGACCATCTGCAGAAAGTTATTTTTTTAAATATTTACTTGTGGCCATATTTAGGCATTAAATAGTCTTTTTTCAATTAAGGAAGAGCCAGAGTATTATCTTCGTCTGCATGCATCCTTTAAAGATGTTGTCAGGTTGAGGTTGGTTATAGTCTCAAATATACAAAAGGCCATACATTAATATGAACAACCTATTTTTGAAACTTTTGTGAAACATTTCATTATGTATTTAAAGGTTGGAAATGGTGAAATAATTCCTGTAATTTTGTGGAGTATAAACACGATTCCTCTGCTTTCTAAATCTGTTCATGTGCTCTCGTTCATCTAAATTTACTACAAGAAAACTAAGACGATCCTCCAAAAGATCTATTTTTGAAATGCTGCTCCTTCTAAATTAGTCTAGATAAGGTCTGTCTTACTTTCAAGATTTTCAAAACTGGCAAAGGCATGGAATGCAACCAGATATGAAGAATGTCACAAATGCCAGTGTCCAGCCCCACTGGTACATTTGATATGCAGCACAAGATCATAAGGTCACAGTGGTGGAAAATGCTTTGTCAAAAGTTGATCCTTAAAAGAAGAATCTCGATCGGTTTATTCAATTTTTTTTTCTAAATGAATCATCTCTCTTGTGATTGCTTTTTCTCATTTTCAATCATTTGCTTTTCCCCTCTGAAAACAAATGAATTGGACAGGTCATAACGTCACACCAGGCACTGGTTATGGTTTTGTTATTAGTTATCAGTACTGTCCTATTTCCTTCCTTCTTATGTTGTCCATGTCTCCTTCTGGTCTCAAGCGCTAAGGGCACGCTCCTTATGAGCATGCATATGCGCTACACAAATCACGCATATATTATTATTTTAAAATCTTTTTTAATTCTTTTAAAAAAATCTGTTAGTATAATATATGCTCTTGCTGTTGACAGTGTGAGAAACAGCTATTTAAAGTCACATTTCATAAACTCTTTTCCTAAGCTTTCTTCCTACAAACCTATTTGCATCTATTTGTGCTCTTTCACTTTCTCTGTGTGCTACGTTTGCTGGGTTTTTCCACCATCCCAGCACCAAGGGCTGCATCCCAACAATGAGAGTTAGAAAAGGCAGCCCAGAAGGAGAGGTAATGGTGAGTACTACAAGTTGCAGAATGGTAAAAACCACAAAACAACATAAATTATCAAAAACAGCACAGGAAAAGAAAGACCCATATGAAAGATTAAAAAACGTCAAGAAAAGCAAACATTAAAAATGGACTTATTTTATAACTAAGCATGTAAATCTTTGGGGAAAAAAAGCAAGATCTCATAAATAATTATGCTCAAAATGCAGCAGATAGAGCAGAATGAAACAAAGCCCAAGACCTAAAACTCCTGGACAAAACCATTGACTCACCATTGCCAATATGCTCTATACCAAAAAGAAGCCAAGGGAGGCAACATTGCAGCCGATGGATTGGTCCATAAGTAAATCAATCTCTTCTTCCTGCCTCAAATCTTCATATTCAGCATGAACAAGGCAAAAATGATGTCATATCCAGGAGCTGACATATGCAGCAACCAAAATCTTGTCAACACCCTGAAATAAAGCTGAAGGTTAAATGCTGCACTAAGTGCCACTGCATTTGCTTCAACTTGAAGAAACCAAATGACTCAGACCATACAAGTTTGCAGACCCTGGCTAAAAGCAGATTTGATGTGATGAATGCACACGGAAGACTGCACTGAAAGTGCACTGCCATAAGAATGAGAACAGCAGCTGAAAACAGCCAAACATACTGAAGATACACGGCTTTTGTTACTGAAAACAGAAGACATCTTTAAATGAAATTAATACATGGCTTCAATACTGAAAAGACATGTACAAGACACCAAGACAAAGGAGTGCGCAGCAGGGAACATCTTTTTTATGAAATTAAGCCCATGGCTTCAATACTGCACAGACATTCAAGAAGACAAAGTAGAGATCTTGCTCCATGTAACTCTTTTCTTTTCCCCAAGCTCAGGGATCATGAAAGGGACCCGTTTTGAAAGTGTGGAGGCAATCAAGAAGGCTGCATTGACGGAGCTGAGGGGTGCATAGAAGCATGGCAAAGCGCATTAGATTCAAGGGGGATTACTCTGAAAAGGAAACCATGTTTGTTGTTTGAGCTGAAATAAATTGTTTGCAACACCAATCCCGTTACTTTTTAGACACACCTCGCATGCGTTTTTATTCTGTGCGTATATTTTTGCGTCAAGCACTTTGAGCTATCCTCTGATGGTAGGATAAGAGGCTTTATAATTTAACTTTATTATTAGCATCTACTTATTACCGTTAGATCACAGGAATAACTGTTATGTTTTTTACTTTCTACTCACTTATTACTGTAAGGTCACATGAATAGCTGTGGCATGTTTTTTTTTTACTGTCTAGACTCATTATCTTACCACCCATGCCATTAATAATGATCGCATTTTATGATCTGGTGTTCAAGAAAGGGATGATATAATTTTTCTCTTAAAAGTTTACAGTTCAAGAGAGCAGACAGTGTTTAGTTCAGACCAATTCAACACATTGCACACATAGTGTACAACAGATGCTGAGGATGATATATTGCTATGTCACTACCATTTCACTAAAAATATCTGCCAGACAGATAATGGCAAGACTAGTCTAAAATATAGGAAGAACATCATGTTCGCGTTACAATGCAATAAATACAGCAAAGAAGTAGGAAACATATGTCAACTTATTCTTGGCACCCTCCACAGTTAATTTCACAAATAATAACAAAGAAGATGTGAAGCAGCAGGTTTTTCCCCCTGCATTATAAATAACTTACATCAGATGAACACCAGTCACTAAAAAGGACCAAACTGTCTTCCAATTTCAGCTGCAGATTGAAAGCACCTTCCCACTCTGGTTCAAATTCCAAGTGCTGGGCTGTTTGTCGAATTACTGAATCCATGCCCTGAAAACATTCAACATATAACATTTCTTTAATATCTAATAAAAATATAATGAACATTACAATATGTACTTTACAGCAGTTGTTATATCATTAAAGTGGTACACATTCCAATAAATCTAATGTAAAATTAGCATACAAGGTCTGTCTGAAAAGTAACAGGACTGGGGGTGCCGTGTGAGCTATGGGCAAAAGAAAGATAAGCAGATTGTGTTATCATCTAACATGATATCTTGGTCAATCAACAAGACTACAAAGAGATTCTGCGGCATTTGCTTTGCTCAGTGCGCGAGAAGCAATGAGAGTTGGGCAGGACAAATCGTTGCTGCTTCACGACAACAATTTAATGTACCTGCTCACCTAAGCATCCAGCAGTTCCTGGACAACCTAAACACTGCCCTACTGGAACAACCTCCCTATTTATTGATCTTGTTTCGTATGACTTTTTTCCTTTTCCCGAAGCTCGAGGGGATTATCAATGACAGTTTTGATGGTGTGGAGGCTGAGCGGCATCCCAGAAGTATCCTCCCAGCAGTGCATTTAAGCATGGTAGAGAAGGATGGAAAAGTGGGATTACCATAAATTTCAGACTATAAGCCGCGACTTTTTTCCCCAGCTTTAAACCCTGTGGCTTAAGCAGCAATGCGGTTTGTTTAATGGTAATGGTGTGAGCTTTTATAACGCGGTATCCCAGCCAAAGCCAGGCTCTCTGTGCATTACAAACATAAAAACACAAGACAGACAAAATTCCTGTGACACTCTTTGTGAAGTTATTGGGAATGCCAGGTCAGTTTTCTGCCAGATGACATTCCTAGATCAAGATGTCAATGATACAGATGTACATTTATTGGAATCGATCAATAATCAAACACGCTGATCAAATCATCAGGAGAATACCCAGATGATGACAAAGCAGAAACTACAATGACAAAAGTACAATGATGAAACGCAATGTTTGGCACCGATGTAAAGTTATCTCAGGGACGACTTGTACAAATGAAGAAACTGTGATAGTGTTTGCAGATTTTTTTTCAGATTTGTAAGATTCCGATTAATTTTTCAATGAGTTCCATGTTAAAATTTTAACTGTTAACGTTGTTACAGCGTTAACTGTTCAGATTTTTAAATCAAAGCCGCATACAGTTGAAGCATTCAGATCAGCTGCGAAAGCACACACCCTCATCATGCCGAAAACGAGATGGAATGCCTACGCTGCAGCTTTCATGTTGTATATATTTGAGGCTTATAAATCAGTGCGGCTTATTTGTGAAAAAAAAAGATTTTTTTTAATTTGGTGGGTGCAGCTTATATACAGGTGCGGTTAATAGACCAAAATTTAAGGTACTCTGAAAAGGAAACCATGTTTGTTGTTTGAATTGAAATTATTTGTAACACAAGTCCCATTACATTTTGGACAGACCTCATACACATGAAAACGTAGTGCAGCCCTTAGAGAAACTAATACATAATATATTCTACTAACAGCAAAATAGCTAAATTCTGATCCATTTGTACATATCAGCGTGCAAGTCTCTTGAAGGTAATGCTTTTAGATGAAAAGTAATAATGCAATTAATAAAAAAGTTACAGCCGTCAGTCTGCCTATTATGAGCTACCTAAGATCAGTGCCATCCGCTACATTCTCTCTACATGTGCTACCAACACTCTTGTCTGTGCATTTGTTCTTTCTAAGCTTGATTACTGTAACTCTTTGCTTGCAGGCTGCCCTGCGTAACTTCTTCATAAACTCCAGAAAGTACAAAACTCCACTGCACTCTTGCTTAGAGCTAGGAAACAAGACCATGTCACTCCTCTTCTTCGTTTTCTGCACTGGCTACCCAAGCGCTCTCGCATCCAGTACAAACTGTCCATGCTATTTTTAATATCTTTGCTGGTTCCTACCATATTTCTCTGAACTTCTCTTCCCTTACATCGCAGCCAGACAACTATGCTGTTTGTCTGATGACCATCTCCTAACTCCGCGGTTCTCAACCTGGGGGGCGCGCCCCCCAAGGGGGGCGCAAGCTGCTGAAAAGGGGGCCGCAAAGGCGGTCATTTTCTCATATCTCATATAGGTATTAGTGGCTAAGGGGGGCGCGCGGACGTACCTTTATTCGTCTGGGGGGGCGTCACAAGTAAAAGGTTGAGAAACGCTGTCCTAACTATTCCTGTTGGAATTCTCACCCTTTCCATATCTGCCACCTACCCACAATTGAATCCTTTAAACGTGCACTGAAAACGCACCTCTTCCTTAAGCATTACTCTTAAGACCAGTTCCTACAATGCCAGTCTTTTTTCACAACCTTCCCCCATTTTCTGCTTATTGCTACATCCCTACTCGTCTTCCTTTGCAAAATCACGATGCTCTCAGTCTCTTGTTACTTGGTTCTTCTTTGGGTTTTCTGTATTTGTCATTTATTTGTCATCAGTACTTCCATCATTCCTATATTGTTTGTTTGTTCTTCTGTCCCTTATGCTCTCCATGTCTTATTCTTGTTCTTAAGTGCTACGAGCTTCCTCCTTACGAGTGTGAGTATGCGCCATACACATCTTGTGTTTCTTATTAATGCCTTCATCAATTAATGCTATAATACCAAATTCATCATCAGACTATAGCTATTCTTTCCTGTCACTGCATCCTTCAGCAGAAAATGACTCTAATGAAAATAGCTCTACAGAAAACTGATTCAGCTCTTGAACATAGCAGCACTTCCGTTTATACAATCGCTCTCAAGTAAAATAACAATTTTAGCCCACTTGCAGAGCACTGGCAGGCATTCACATAACTGCAATTCAGCTTTATAGAACCGTTCTCAAGCAAAATAACAATTTTAGCCCACTTGCAGAGCATTGACAAGTATTTACATAATTGCAATTCAACTTTATAGAACCGTTCTCAAGCAAAATAACAATTTTAGCCCACTTGCAGAGCATTGGCAAGTATTTACATAATTGCAATTCAGCAAACAGGATTTAGCACATGCTAAAGAAAATACCTGCCTGAGAGCCAAACATTTAATTCTGCACTGCTTGCCAAAATTACTATCTTAGACTTCTACATCAACATGATAACATGCCCATTCAACAGCCTCTTCTTATTTGTCATGACTTCTAACATGAATTTAGATTTGTTGCTTTGGTCAGAAATAAATTATGGATTTGTGAGAGAAGAAAGGACAGGAAGAATGAGGGTAGGCATTCTTGGTGTGTACATGTAATAAGCAACACGGTGTTGGACCAGCCCTTACTGTACAACTCATTCAGCCTATCAGATACAGTCCTTATGAATTGGTGGGATTTTTCTCCTGTACCGATGACAGTTTGCAGGCCATGCCACACAACTTGTGAGTTGCCAGACTGAAACTGGGACTGAAATTTCCACTTTATTCTGTACATCATATTTAACCTTCTTGAATGTTTGTATTGGTCCATGGCTTGTCAATGGCCCATGACTGAATGGCATGTTGGAATGTACAGCTCCTTGCAGAAAACAATGTAAGACATTATGACGTCCATTTTTTGTGAATGTTGGCATAGGAAACTATCAGTGCTTCCCAGTTGGTACAAGACAGCCTGGTTGCTTGTCTGCAGCCACCTGGTTCTAGTGCCTGATGGCCCTCAGCTGTGGCTTGGCCAGCACTGGCGGTAGGAAGGCAGTAGATGCATCAATAACACAGTTTGACTGACCAAGTGGATGGCAGCATATGGTAAGCAGCTTTAATGATGCAACAGCATTTCTAGACTTAACGTCCACTTGTTACTTGTACTCAGGGAGCTCAGAAGGGAGTTTGGTGTGTCTGAAGTCCCCCACCATAAATTACAGGGCAGTCAGGGAACTTGTCTTCAATGTACAGTTTTGAGAGTGCCTAAACTGCTGTTGTGGCATAAGCCATAGGTTGAATGATACTCCCAATAGCACAAGGGAGCTGAACTCCAATGTCATGTTAATAGCACACAGACAGGGCTCTACTGTACATGTGTCATCTAATATTTATGAAGAAACATACACCGCCTCCCTAACCCTAACCCTGCTCGGGAGGACAATCAGCATGATGCAGAGAAAATCCAAGTGGCTGAGAAGATGAATTAGGTATCTTTGGGTTAAACCAAGTTTCAGCAAAGCAAAACTGGGCAGTCTCTAAATCTAAGTTTAGGAGGGAGTTTAGCCTAAGCGGTTGTGAAAGTGAAATAGCAAGCCAGATTGCTTTTCTTTCTTACACCTGGTCATGTCTGGCTGCACACAGGAATAAGGTAGTATATTAGACAAATCAGAATGAATCAGTACACTAGGCCTTGATCAGTGAGAGTAGCAAGTGAGTGCAAGAAAAGGTCAAACAATAAAAAAAAAACCCTACAAACCTGCATCATCTTCAAGAGATTCAGCATAGACACAAAGCCATTAAGAAAGCTGTTGCGAAGACCATCAGACCATTCTTCTGGCATTGCAGGCTTACACAGCAATGCATATCTGTCACACATACATATCCAGAATGCTCATCCACCCACATAAAGAAATGCCCATTGTACCATGCCAAAATTTATATACAAATTTACATCAATATATACATAGATATATTTTGAATACAACCATTTTTCATAATGAAATAGATTAATGTGTGAAAACTTTCTCTCTAGATTATTGAAATAAACCTAAGAACTGCTCTTTACAACAATGCTCTAGTTTATTGAAAAAACCAAAGAACTATGTTCTTTATGACAACGCTGTAGATTATTGAAATAAACCAAAGAACTACTGCTCTACACTGTGGCACACTGTCTAAAGCTTTGCTGAAGGATGATTTGTATAGGACAGCATGAGCACAAAGTGTTTAAGTACTCTGTTGTTCTTTATCCCCATCCCAGCAATAATGTTTGACAGCTTAAATAGCCCTCAGCACCTTTATTAGCTACTGATTCCCTTATGCCCCTTATTTATATAATATATAAGTTATTATATAATCATTTTATGTACATGTGATCAGATGCAAATTTAGTGATTTTTTTTTTTTACTTTACACAACGAATTACAGCAAAAACTTAAATAAACTGCTATATGGAAGCAAACTATAGCACCACAGAAGCTGTTTTCTAAAGTATACTACTTTATTTAAAAGTTGACAATGACCAACTTTATTGTGCAACACAGTAGTAAAATAAAAATAGAGAGATATTGAAAGAGTCAAGCTTGATGCAGAAAGATGTTGAAAGCTTGCACCTTTTCTCAGTGCTAGCCGCAAACCAGAAGTTCACAAGGTATGCCCACCCCCCTCCAGTAACAGCCCTTTAAAGCCACTTGATAAAAGGGTAGGTATCAGTAATACTGAAACTAGCCATCCTCTCATTGTCATGGTTATAAATATTTAATCACTGCGTACTGACTCTTAAAAATAGTGAAATAGACTTACTTCAGATCATACAGCATGTAGCAGGCTCGTTTGAAAGTTGCATTTCTTTCACTCCTTTCAAAGGACAGCTTGCCAACCCCTGTAAAAATGTCATGTGTTTTACAGTAATGTTCCAATGACTGTAGTTTCTTGCAAAATTGGAGTGAAGGGTATTGTCTCCCTTCTTCTGACAGATCAGAAGGTTAACAACACTGTAGGTTAGATGACAGCAGAATCTATTATCCACCCACCCACCCCAAGATGGAGAGGTAAAAATAAACACATCTTGATCGCATCCTCGCCCATCCTTCCGCCGTGTCTTGTACTAAAATAAACATGTCTTCATCATGTCCTTATCCATCCCACTGCGCTACAATAAGCACATTCTTCTCTTCTTCATCCACTCTACTGCCTGAAGTATCTTGTGCAAAAATCCCAACTAAATTTTTCTTACTTCTGGTGAAACAACACTCACTGTTTTTCTTTTCCTGGCAGTGTTTTAAGAAACTTTTCAGGATGACATTGATGAGATCATGCTCTTTCACCAGCATTCTGGCCTGTAACACAAGAACTAGATGATGTATTTCAAGAAAATATATGAAACTGTAATAATCTTGGTCGTTCCCGTTGTCTGAATGTTTGCACCAGTTTTTATATAACTACATCTGACTAACTTGAGACAAGCATGACTCACACTAGAAAGCATGCATGTTACACTGTATGGCTTTTAGTTCAGGTAAATAGGTAAACAAGAGTGCAGGAAGAGGCAAAAAGAGGTTCTATATAGTTTTAAACATTTTTTTCTCATGCCCTCTAAAGCCAATACACAATAATTTTTTTTTATCAGTAAACCCAGAAACTGCATGGCAGATCAAAAGTTAAGAACAACTTACAGTGAAATAATTTACTGCAGCATTATGAAGACTGTTTTTTTTTTCTTTGAAGTCAGAGTTAAGAGGATGTGTTCAATTTTCTTTCAAACACTGTCATTGAACATAATGATAGATGTTCTTACAATCTTCAAATGCTAGATTCAACATAGTACTGTAAGCTACTTAGCCTGTAAGCCAACAGCAAACACTGGTAATCTGGAATGTGTACTGGAGCTGGCACTGAAGGAACCCAAGTTACATGGTGTGAGCCTATCTGGAATTTTCACATGCATGCAAAAGTGCCACCTCCATAGGCAGCTATGTGTCATATAAAGTGAGATGACTTAAAAGATGATCTTTTATTTCTTTCATATCAGCTCATCCTTAGTGCCTTTTTCATACAATTCCAATAACGTGGACAGAAGAGTGGGAAAAAGTGGATATTATCATCTTCCCCAACTTCTGTCATTTCTTATTTTTCTTGTCATGCATTTGATGAACAATCATTCACATGATCAATGACAAAAAAAAGTGGGGCTGGTTGGAAAAGGTACTCCCATATCAGGTCTACTGGAAAGCTCAAGGCACTTTTATAATGAAACTGTCACTGCACCTTACTGTAAGAATGCAGTTTTTGCTGGGCCTTAGGGGACAAAATAGTTTAGACAGTCCAAGTGTGAATTTGAATTTCATGGGATATCTGCTTACTCATTAGAACATTTTGTTTAAGTCCAATGCAAGCCAATGATAATGCATTTCTGACAATATAAGAAAATAATGATGACAAAGATGCAGGCACTTTTAATGTGTCACTTCACGTTAAAAAAAAAATTTGTTGTCCTTCACAATGTCCCAACACTCTTGTGGATAAACACATATGCAGGTAAGAAAAGTCTTAAAGATCAGAAACTGAGTTTTCATTTTTTGTTGTTAAAGTGTTTGGTGATTCTCTGAATCTTATAGTCTTTTGTTTTTAAATGGAAAATCCTACATCAAAGTGCTTGATTTGTATGACAGAAAATAAGATTCTGTATTTTGCTTCTGTTTGCTAAAGTCAATGATAATGTGAAGCAGACATTTTGCATGACACAGACTCTGAACACTGAGTGGATGATAGGACCTGACTTTCACTTGAATCTTTTCAGAATTTGGAGCCACAGCAAAACAGCAATATCTCTATCAGAGAAATTGAAAATGGAAAGTGGGAAAATCATACGACTAATAACATACCAGGGTAGGCACTGTGAAAATTTGGACTGAGATTGAGGTTATGGACACGGATCGGTAATGGTCATCCTGTACAAAATCTGCCATGAGACTGCAATAGTGCTATAAGAACAAAAACCACATGTCAATCAAAGGAGTGGATAAAGCCACCAGCAAAACCCAGGCAGTTGGCATTCCACACCTTTCAATCTTCTTTCTTTGCTGTAAATTTGGAGAAGAAAAAAACTGCTTTCAGAATTTTATGCAACATTTGTCCCAAAAATATTTTTCAGAATTAAAATTTCATGGAGTAATTTCCGAAGAAGATGAGAAAGGTGTGTCCAGGTGCCCTAATAAACAAAGCAGAGTGATAATGTGGCACTGAGGCACTGATGTGATCATCAAAGTTTGGAGGTTTGTAACCAAAACAATAGGACAGACCAATAATAACACAAACAAGAACACCAAGGCTCACATGTGGAGATATAAATAAGTGGTAGTAGGATTCCAGTCTTGATAAAGAAATCACCAGCACGCACACACACACAAACTCTGCCCCTACCCACCCCAACCACTCCTTCCCAAACATACAAGAGTACAGCATTCAGCTGCTCAGTTTTTCTAAATCTGCCATTAAATTGTATAACTACTAGTACACCAACCAGTGGAAATAAAATTACAAAATAAATCTAAAGACCTTGAATGTTGTGGATGGTCTGGCCATGTTGGCACAGTGTCTGTAAGAAATGCATGAAAAACTTGCATCCCCTGAGGAACTTTCAGAAAAGAAAGAGCCAAAGAAAAAAATTCTAATCATGGAACAATCAACACACAGAAAGAAGCAGCTGGAGTGAAAGATAAATATTTCATAATAATTCAATTTATAGGGCACATTTCCCTGCATGAATGTGAGCTCAATGCGCTGTACACAAAAGAGTCCCCCATACAAAAAAACACAGACATCAGCACAGACAAAAAGTGCATGAATGAAGATAAAAAACTGAGGAGCAAGAGGAAGAGTATACTTGATTATGAGATATTTATTTAAGAGATGGGTTTTGAGGCCTGACTTAAAAGCTTCAAAGAGAAAAGGCAAAAAAGTCCAAACATTGTTGCTTGAAAAGCAGGGCCATCACCAAATTTCTCCTGTTTGGTGCATGGCACAGAGAGGAGGCCAACACAAGCAGACCAAAGAAACTGACTTGGGTGGTAAGGCATCAGTAGCTCCTGCTGGAGCTAAGCAGGGGCAGATAATAGAAGCCGTGTATCATCAGTAAGCATGTGATACTGCATGCTCAAGTGACAGATAGTAGAAACTTGTGGTAGAAAAAGACAGGATGGCCATAAGAGGCCAATCCTCCATACATTATAAAGTCCACCACATCCATCCTGTTTGTCCAGTGTACAAGATCAAGCACTATCTCTACCACAACCAAACTCAGGATGTTTAATTTACCATTCTCAGAGTACTATATGGTTTTGAAAAAAAGAAGACAACTATGTAGGTCTTGTAAGATCAGTGTTTTATCAAAAAAAGTCTTCTGAAGATCTTACACCTCAAATAATCCCAAACACTCTGGGCAATGACAAACCAGCAACCAATGTTAAAAAAAAATTACCTAAGAAGGAATAAACTCTATCCAGAGACCAAATCTGTTGACACTTTAAAAGGGTAAAATATTTCACTACTATGTATTCATTAGATACTGATAAAAATCATTTCTTAATTTTGTGCCAGAGACCTATTTTTGCCAAATGTTTCCTGTGCCTTTTAAATCTAAAACTTATTCTGTTACTAATTAAATTAAAACTAAAATTAAAAAAATTGAAGAATGATTTTTCAAAATTGGCATAAATCATTTTTGTCTATTTCAGAATTAATTGAACTCTGGGCTCTGAAAACCAAAGGCATGGACAAACATGTCTGACTTTGCTGAACACACAGGTGGTAAAAAAATCAAATGTTCCCTGTGAATTAAGCAATTCCTAATTGTGAACTCTCCTCTACATCACACATTCATTTGACATTCATGACAGTGTCGTTCATTATAAATGCAAAATTTATATAGCACATACTCACGCTCCTAAAAAGCATGCACTTGGCGCTTAAGAACAAGAACGAGACATGGGCATAGGAACGACAGAAGGATAAACAACAAAACTGATGACGAATAAAGGACAAATCTAAACATGTAAAGAGGATTCAAATAGCAAGGATTGAAAGTATCATGATTTAGCAAAAGCAAGACAAGCAGGGATGTAGCAATAAGTGGAAAATTGGTGTGGGGGAAGGGTGTGAAAAAAGACGAGCATTGTGTGGACAGTTAAATAATAATAATAGTGAAGATTTTTATAGCGCATATTCACACTCATAGAGAGCATGCTCTTAGCGCTTAAAATGAGGAAGAGACGTGGACTAAGTAGATACAGAACAAAGGGGACGAAAGAAAACGACAGTACTGATGAAACAGAAAACAAAAGGCATCAAGTAATAGGAACAGAGAAATATAGTGATTCTGCGAGAAAGATGGGTAAAGTAGCAAGAGGGAAGGGGGAGGGTAAGAAGGACTAGCATTGTGTGGACTGTGTTAGGAGTAATACTCAAGGAAGAGGTGCGTTTTCAGTGCAGATTTAAAAGATTCAGTTGTAGGAAGGTGGCGGATATGGAAAGGAAGAGAGTTCCATTGTTTTGCAGCACAGTAGCCAAAAGTCCTGTGAACATATGTTGTTGAGTGACAAGACAAGAACAAGAACAGGTGACAAGAACAGTTAGAATACGGTCGTCAGACGAAGAGCGTAGTTGTCTGGACGGAGAGTAAGGGATGAGAAGTTCAGAGAAATAGTCAGGACAGGAGCCAGCAAAGAAATTAAAACACAGCACAGACAGTTTGTACTGGATGCGAGAACGGATGGGTAGCCAGCGTAGAAAACGAAGGAGAGGAGTGACATGGTCCCGTTTCCTTGCTCTAAGCACCAGACGCGCAGCAGAGTTCTGTACTCTCTGAAGTCTCTGAATGAGGTAGTCAGAGCAGCCTGCCAGCAAGGAGTTGCAGTAGTCAAGTCGAGAAAGAACAAACGCACAGACAAGAGTGTTCGTAGAACGTGTAGAGAGAAAGTGACGGATAGCACTGATCTTACGAATCTCATAATAGGCAGATCGACAGACAGATGCTACATGTCGATCGAGTGTCATGTCATCAGTGACAATAAATCCCAGATTCCTAATGGATGACGTGAAGGTGATGTTGCTGTTGCCCACCTTGATGTGATTGGGCAGACTGACTAGTGAAGGTTGATGTCTTCTTCAGTTGTTAGGAGTAATGCTTAATGGAGAGATTCATTTTCAGTACACATTTAAGACAGTTGTTAGGAGCAATGCTTAAGAAAAAGGTCCATTTTCAGTGCACATTTAAAGGATTCAATAGTGGGTAGGTGGCGGATATGGAAAGGGAGAGAGTTCCATTGTCTCATTTCCATAGGTTCATTCATTGTCTAGTATGCTTTTCATGATTAAAAATAAGGGAAATGTTTGTTCATGAAGGATTTTACTAAGATCCTCAGAAATTATTGACATATAGATGTATGTACATGTGAGCCAGGTGTGAAGGGCACTTTTCAAAAACTGCAACAAGATTAAAACAATGCATCAACATGCTAACAATATCACTCTGCTAAGTACAAAATTTGTCAAACATCAATACTCTCTGCCTTTAAACCTACCAGGCTTGGAACAGTATATATTTGAACGGAAAGAGATGTAACTGAGACGTCATGATCATGGTCGTCCTCATTAAAATCTTGCATCATCTGTGGATAATGCTGTTGAAACATTCCAAAAACACTGTTACATTAGCTCTATTCACTAAACACTTTGGCGTATCTTAGACATTAACCAAATTTAAAAAAGAGATTGTCAGGCTATTTTCAATAAACTTGCAATAATCAAGCGTATGAAATTAATGTTTCCTAGTAGTAGTTTTGAAATATACAGAAGACTTTGGTCTGAGTAACACAGTGACAGCTCTTTTTTTTTGACCCCACAACAGGTGTTCTTGTAAAGCACCAAGTTTTCCTTTAGTACCTTTGTAAATATCACAGCAAACTGCTTTTTGCATTCCGCATCTTTCAGAACCCTGCAGCAAAAAAACAACGGATGATAAAAACATTGGATTCTATGAATAAAACTGTTCATAATTTAAGAACTGCTTAAAATTACAATATTTCAAGTTAAATATAGAATTTAATATGCCCTATCCATTATAATAGCTATGATATTTAGGTTACCCTTATTTTATCACTGTTGGCACTTTCACATTCAGCTTTAAAATACATTTCGCTGCTGCTCAGAAGCCTCCATAACTTTGAATATTTGTTGACTTGCTCCTAGTTAACCTTCTTTTCTGAATTTTATGACTACAGCAATCAAGCAAACATTTCACCAGGACTGGCCAGAAATGTAAATGTACATTTCAATGAGATGTCTCATTCTCAAGATGATTAAATTCTTCCTGTTCCTGCTTTCAACTTTTTCCAATCAGTTTCCCAAACACAATATATGAGAAAACATATCATAGATTATGTACAGAACAGATTATACTGTTCAAGCTGTGACCAAAATCCAGATCTTGGTATTATTTTAATAATATAAAGCAGGTTGTCCTCTACAAACATATTTCAGTAGTGTGATGACCTCAACGTCCTACAAATTCCCAAGTGATGATTTCTGACCATAAAAGAAACAAAGACTTTTTTCTGGTCTAAGTAGGACACATAGCTTTTGAGATTGTCGACACTTACCCAGACATTAACAGTTGATGACACATGACCCTGGCCACTGCAAAAAAAAAAAAGGCAAAAACCTTCTTAAAGCAAAATTCTCCAAGCACCCTAAAATTCAGCTCTATAAAATTCCTATTGCATTCACTTCTCTTTGTTTGAAAAAAAAAAAAGGATCCCTGGCTTAATGTTCACAGGGACAGTGAACTGCAAAGGTCTGGGCACAAAATGCAACAATTTTCCAAAACAGCTGTTTTTTCCTGTTTTCAAAACAGTTTAGAAAACCTGTTTAGCTTGTTTGCTGCCTGTTTGCCATTTTACAACCCATTCTAAAATTTATCATAGGTTTTTGGTTTTTCAAACCATTCACTTAAGTGAATTGTTCATATCCATGGTCATGAATCATGGGTCCCATGAATGTTTTCTTTCACACAAAAGACTCTTCAGAAAAAACAAATTTCAAGTCCCTTCAGCTAGTAGTATTTGGCTGCATGCTTTGGAGATTTGAAAAAGGCAGTGGATTATTTTAAGCATTTACTGTCTATCAAATTTATAGTGTTCATCTGTTTGCCAAGTCTGAGGCATTATAAAGGTGTCAATCAAGCACAAAGTTAAGAGAAAATCATATGCTTGTCAGTCTGCAGTTAATTACTAAGTTCTGATACTAAGGATATTAGCAACTGAAACTTGTATGGTGTAGTCATTAACTGCAAGGGTTAGTCACAAAGGGCGTGCTGGTTCAAATTCTGGGTTGGTGTTGTTGTTTTGTTTTTTTTTTGTTAAAAACATAGTTTTAACTCCATTTGTAATATTTCCTTCTGCCTGGGTGACCAGCAAATTAACACTCATAAGAAGTGATTTGTGCAGCCAACATTCTAATTAAATACTTCCGAAATTACAGATTTTACTAGTCTTACAATGATTTATCCCTAAAATATTGCAGTCAATACTGGACTATTAATAATCACTCCCTATTCTACAAATACAACCACAGCAAAAGATAAATTGAAAACCCACATCATGCAGGTGGGTTAAATGTGTTGACAAGAAATATTTACCAGATATCGACCAAACAAAAAAAAAAAGGGCTTCTAAAATTTTTAATGTTCCAATCTTTTGTTTTCCCCCACCCTTGGGAATAGGAAGATGCTGTTGTGCAGTGTTTCCGATGTTGCTAGCAGTCACAAAGACCGCATTGCG
Organism: Marisa cornuarietis; assembly: GCA_004794655.1. Classification (NCBI taxonomy): domain Eukaryota; kingdom Metazoa; phylum Mollusca; class Gastropoda; order Architaenioglossa; family Ampullariidae; genus Marisa; species Marisa cornuarietis. The sequence continues at coordinate 1,390,571 of SMMW01000046.1, read as the reverse complement.
AAGCAGTTGGCAAATGTGTTTGGCAAACCACAGTCTTCAAAAAACAGGTGTCAAACTGCTGTGTCTAAGGCATAGAATGTGTAAGTTCCTTTCATTCATTCATTCATTTGTCCCTTGACCTTGACTGCTACCAATTGTTGGGGGGAAATGCATGGATTGGCAAAGCAGCTGAGAAGGCCCACTACTCAGATCTGTCTTGAGCAATGGAGAGCAAGTCATGCACATGACGACCAGTCCACCCCTTCACGTACGTAAGCCAGTTTTCCTCTGGCCACCTTGGCATCAACCTCCTTCCAAGATATCTTGAAGGACAGTCTTCAATAAAGTGTCGTGCAGGGTCACATGACCAAACCAGATTAGCTTACACTGCTTGAATGTTGCAAGTAGAGGATCTTGGTGTCCTGTGAGGGTGGCAACCATGATTCATACAAAGTCATTGGTTGTATGTTCTCTGTGCTATAATTAATAGCAGCCATTTCAGGCACTTGTTCTCAAATGCCTGGATTCTTCTATTTGTATCAGCAAGCAGTCGACATTTCACATCCCTACAGCAGGTCTGGTACTACAATGGACTTGTACAGATTACATTTTGCAGTAAATGTAAGGTTATGGCTACTCCAGATCCTGTCCAGTCTGACCCTTGTCCTTTTAGCTATCACCATCCTGATGTTGATACATCTCATAGAGCTACTATCTTTGGAGAGGGTGGCTCCGAATTTCTTAAAGCTGTTTACCTCTTCAGCCCATACTCTGTTCATGTAGAAATCTGCTTTGTCACTGTCAATGACCATGGCTTTGCTCTTATCAGTGCTAGTCTCTATTCCATATGCATTCCAACTGTCTGTCTGTTGCTAAGGTTTTGCAGATCACTGCTGGTGCCTGCTATCAGATTGATCTCATCTGCAAAGTGTAAATTGCATATCAGCCTTCATATCAAGGAAATGTAAGAGTGCTGTTCCTGGAGGAGTTCTCTCATGATTTTCTCCAAAAAGATGATGAACAGTACAGGCTATAGCAGGCACCCTTGACTGACGCCTACTGTTGTGTCAACGTAAGCTCCCATTTGGTAGTCTATTAGCACCATGCTCACTGAACTCTTATATAGCACTTCAATGACCTGGATGAGACTTTCCTTAATGCTGAATTTTCACACCACATGCCATAGCTCCTCACGCCAGACTTGAAAAAACTTTTTTAAAGTTGATGATGTTGTGATAGACCTCCCACTGTTGCTTAAAAATGTTTATCAGCACACAAAAGTTGAAGATCTGCTCAGCTGTGTTCCTGGCTGATCTGAAGCCAGTCTGTTCTTTGCCGAGGAACTGCTAGCAGAAACTTACTTTAGCACCTACTTAAACAATTCTGTCACCAACAACACTAAACCATGTGTAATATACCCAACTGATGCTCACTTTTCCAGAGCTGTGTGTCTGCCATAATTAAGTGCTCCATCAGCGAATCACCTGTATGCCTCGGCTGCATTGAAATAAGACAAAAAAGATGGCGCAGTCCTTCTGGAACACCAAAACAAACATAGTTAATAAATGTTAAAATGACAGTTTCTTCAGCTAGGGTTGCTTGGCATAAGGCTAACATGAAAATGGTGAACCATTATTAACAATTTACAGTACTCATTACTTATAGCTTTAGTAAGAAGGTCTCTTGAAAGGGTAAACAATGTCAAAACACAATGTGCCTAAATGATGGATACTAACATTCTAAACCATTTCTGCTCAAAATGCCTCGATCATAAAAGAATATCCCAAATACAAAAACTTTACTTCAGAAAAGACTCGATAAAAATGTTTCAATATAAATTATGTCAATTACCCAATCCAAAGAAAATGAAACATACCACTTTTGTTAATAATGGTCTGCAGCCAATCAATGCAGCGTAACACAAACGTTTGATGAGCTACAACTAAGTTGTGCATAACCATGACCTTTAGTGGCTTGCTACCATGCCGAGATGTACTCCGCTGTAATATAAGTGCCAACATTGTACACATTTAGTAATGTCCCCAGTCTCAATAAATGTTTAATGTGAATAGCATACCTAATTAATTCAAGAGTGTATCAAAAGCAGGAGAAAAATATTTTGTCGCATACTCATACAGGTGATGTATTGGCATATCTTCGAGTCATTATCTCATAGTTATATGAACAAATACTTCCTTAAAAGATGCAGATGTTGTAACCAACTCACATAAGCAAACCTTCACATATAACATTAATGGACACAGACTACAACAGTCAAACTAACAACGGTGAAACTGCTACAGAACCAATAGCAATCAACTCTGAACACTGTGTCTCCTACCCATATGCTACATGGCAGATAAGACCAAGGTACTGGTTGTCGCATGTCGCATGCTGCCTTAGCACAGGTCTAGGAGCGGGACGGGAGGAGGCAGCCGGAGGGGGAATTTTTACGTTATTTTTTTACGTAATTGTTGCGTGCGGTGACGGAGGGTTGGAGTTGGGCAACTGGCGAGAAAATCCAAAAGTGTCGAGGACACTGTGCATGGAACAGGTTTGGTTTTGTTTGCCACAGTACTGTTTCCTGTGTCTTCTGTGAGCGACAGAAGGACACACGCCACGAGCCTTTGGGTAGGTAGAAGGATACTTCCTTGCCGCTGTTCTCTCTTGGCCAATGGCTACCTGACCAGAGTGCGGTTATGTGTCAGTGAAATATGGGTGGGGGAAGACTTTTGTGTGTGGGTGAGTATGCGTTGTTGAGAATCTATGTAGCATGAGGCATTAGCTGGTAGCAGGATGTTTGTAAGAGAGGCACTGTGGGGGATTAAATAGGCAGTAACGCAGGAGATGGGGGGAAGGAGTTTGCTTGTAGCTGTAGGGCATTAAACTGTTTTGTGTCTCATCCTCGCCACAGGCATTTTTAAAATTGTCTTCTGAAAAGTCATCAAATATCATCGATCACCAGACATCGTCGTCTTCAGTATTCGTCTTTAATTGTCGTAAATTTTCGTCAGTCTACACCATCATCATCGTTCTCCAGGCCTGTGAGCAGACTGTGTGATCATTGAGCTTTGCTCAGGTCAATGCCGGACAGGAGGTCGCTGCCTCTGTTGGCTGACGGGCTGCGGTTGACAAAGGAGCAGAGACTGGTCCATGTGAACTGAGAAACAGTGGGTGGTGGACATCTCGAGTGGTCAGCAAAGGATTCAGGCAGAGTGTCCTCCCCCTCCTTTTCTTCTGGAACCACTCCCACAGGAGTTACCTGCCTGAGATTACCCCCTGTCAGTCCTCTAGTTAGTTTTAGTTGTAGCGGTAGGGAAGCAAAGGTTTTGTGTGTGTGCCCATTAGGGTGTTTTGCCAATTTGTTGAGAGGGGGTTTGCCTGGTCATTTGCGCTAGTTTCCTTTATCTTTGGGAACCCTTAATCCCCCTTTTGTTCTTCCTTTTATCCTTTTATTTATTTTTGTTTTCAATTAGGCCTAATAAACGTGCATTTTGTACTGTTCCCGTGTGTGCGTCAATTTTGTGCACTGGGCAGCGATTGGACGCGTCGCTAGCATCGGGTGTTCAAGTGCCTGCTATGACTGTGTGGTTGTGAGCATGCTTGCAAGGGTAGAGAGTGTGGTGCCCGATTTCATTACGCAACACTGGTTATAATTGTCAGCAAACCTCTAACAACTACTGCTAACTGTAGACAAAATGTAGAACTTTTCTGAATTTTTAGTTGGTCTTTCATGTTCACAAAAAGTGCTTCTAACTATGAAAACTTCCCCTTATAATCATTAGGCAAGAATCAAGTCATAAAAATAATACAAACCTTTATCATCTCGCTCACTTTTTCACACTCATTAAATGTTCCTTGCTTCACAGATGACCGACCCTAAAGATCATAAAAATTTACTTGCAACTAAAAGTCATTCAAAGCATACAGAGCACCACACTCAATGTATCAGATACAGCTTTACATCAATTTTGAGTGAGTGCTTAAATAAATGGCAATTATATGCATCCTGATGGCTAGCAAAGTGATTGGCACAATATTTTTGTTGATTTTATCCATGGCTGAGGCTCAGAAATTTTCTAAAAGTCCTTCAAGAATCAGCTGTACATCTTGATTCTGAATTTAAGGCAAAATTATTTTCACTGTTTATTTAATAATAAGACTACAACAATGAAAAAAATTTCAAAAAACTAGGATAAGCAAAAAATGCCACTACATCAAATCCAAGTGAAAGCTTACAAGCATCACTATGCACAGTATGAAGCCAAAACCATGAAGTCATAACGTCCATGGCTACCCCTACTTAACATTTTTTTAGTTTTTTAACAGCAGAAATTGATATGCTTTTAGAAGTAACCTTTAATATTTTTAAAAGAATTGTGCCTAGGAGTTAGAATATGAGTGCAACCAAGACTTAAGGATACACAATGCACAAGCATCATAATTTTATATTGTAATGTGCAAATAAGTAGTACTAAGAAATTACAGCTTACTTCCCGATCAACAATGGTAGCCAAATCAACAGCCTGTCGTTTGGTGCAGTCAATGGCTCTTTGCAGTGTAGTTATCACCTGTAAAGAGAAATGTAGGATTTTAGCCTTTTTAAGATTTGTGAACTTAATCAGAAAATGTTTTTTTTTAAAGTTACAGTGTAAAGGTAATAATCTATGCATGGTGACTGATGTACAAGTGAAAGTTCCAATTTCAATGGCATTTATACAGACCATAGCAAGGCAGATGAAGATTTAAATTAGGCAATCTCTCTTACTTATCTGTGAGAAACTGTATCGCTATTGAAAATCTCCTACACCTAAATAGTCATTTTTATAACCTAAGCTCACATACTAAAAAGTCATAACAGAGCACACATGATAAAATATGACTATTTATCCCACAGGGCAATTAGTAGCAGCTCTATAAGGAAGCAAGGGTTAGAATAACAGAAGTGCTCTAAGCAAACCTGTTCATAGGTGTGTACTTCATCATTGAAGAGCATGCAGTGGCAGTCATCACCAACTTCACCCTCTGGCTGAAGACCCTCAGGCAGATGGATGCCATCATTCCAAGTCAGCAAGTCTACAATGTACCTCAACACTGTTGAAAACACTTCTGATATTCGATCCTTGAGAGCCTCTGGAAGCATGGCCAATGAATCCTGAAATTCAAATTAATTTTCACAAATTAACTTTTGTACTTTAGTAATCCAGAAGTGTTTTTTTTCTGCTTTTAAACTGTAACAGGAGACAGGAGTTCAGACTTCTGCATTTGTCTGAAATCTGAAGACACACTAAGAGCTTGGAACACAGGCTACAGGTTATCCCCAACCCCTGTCTTATTCAGATTGTGTATATAAGATGGTCAGAATAAAATTCTGATCAAGAACTTTAAGACTAAGTCAGGCCAACAAATAAAAAACACCATCAAGACCATCAAAAGAAGAAAAGAAAGTGGACAAGACACAACCTGCAGAAAGTCAACAGGTATTCATGCCCTTAACTTTTTTTTCCCCCTTTTATTGTTCATAAATTCTGATCATCATCATCATCATCGTCATCATCGTCAAATAACTACATTGCGGCATTAAACCATACATGTACAATGCCATTCAACCACATGCTTATGCAAACGTAAATTTAAGCACCCCCCAACCCTCATCAAAAGAAAAAGTCATGCAAGTTTTTTCACAGGGCACAAATATCACCTAATTCTTCTTTCCCCCAAACACTCACATATGTACATGAACTCACATATAACCCACACTTAAAACGAGGAACTGACAAAAACAAATAGGACCCTGGGAGAAATCTGTGCCGCAGCAACAGAGCGGCCTGGCACAAAGTTCACACACAAACTTACTGCAAAATAGACTGCAAGGCAGCTTTTCCTCTTGACAACATGAGCAGAAAAAAAAATTACATAATGAGGAGAAGATGATCTTCCCCCTGTATTTTGACATGCAGGCACAAGAGGCAAAGGATTGACAAGAATGGCCAACAGTAAGAGTAATCTTCATACAAAACATGCCCTTAACTTGTATTAATAACAAAAACAAAAAAGTAGACTCCCCTGACCTTTTTTGGTCATTAGAGAGATTTTTTAGAGGTCACAATTTTCTTGGAGCCAGCTTTATGTGAGGGTGATACCTATTTTCTTTCCCTTGCTGCCTTACCTTCACCAAACTTATAACATACCTTATCTTTCTTAGAAGCTGAGTTGGCCTTGTGGTCATCACATGCTGGGTCTGATCTCCATGCTTCTGGGTCTCCACAGTCACAGTACCCCCCACCTCCTGAGGTACTCATCTGTATACCAAATTAGATTTTCATATGTTTTGGGGGAGAAGTAAAAGTCAAATTTAACATTAAATTTAAATTTTACAGTCGACAATAAATGGAAAAACGTTACAACAGAGCAAAAAAAAAAAATCAACACAGATGATAAGTTGTACTTTTCCCATGAGGAACTGGTCAAGCCATTGAGAAAGAACACCTTGGAGAACTAACAGGAAGTCAAAAACTCTGCTCTGAAGACTAATAAACACACTGCAAGATACACCTGACAGAATGGAGTCCCACAAAAAAATTAAACAGTCATTATCCCAGTGTACTGAAAATGCTGTTGCGACTGGCAGGATAAATTGGTGCTACATCAACAGGACCATCATCAGGAATTTTAGTGCTATCTTAAGACTACTTGATATGTCAATGGTCTAATCCAATATGCCTTAACAAATCTGAGTAAAAAAGATGCCTATTAGCATCTACTTATATGTGGGAAAGTGTATGTATGAGAATGCCAGGTGTATTTTAAAAATTGCTAAGGTACTAGAGTGGTGTAATCTAATGCATTTCTGGATGTTTTAATGATGTTTTCATGTACCTGACTGTGCTTTCATTCTGTATGTTGCCCGTCAACTAAAGAAAGATTTGTCATCTCAGTCTGACATAATAAAGAACTTTTAAATCTGTATGTATTCAATTTTACACCTTTCTACTTCACATACATTTTTTTTTCTTTTAAAAAATGCACCAGGCTACAACTTTTGCTACTTTGTCCATTTTAACTGACTTACCCTGTACTTATGGCTCCTGTGCTTGCTCTTTTGAAAGCAGCTGATGCATAGGACACAGGTAGGATCATTTGCACAATCCCTAGAAATAACAATTTTTCAGTCAAACTACAAGCAAGCAGCATGAACATATTTAAAAGCATGCAACTTCAATTGTATTTTTGTTCCCTTTACATATGAATGCACTAAACTCTACACTTAGTTAACATTTTACAACAACAGATTTCAGAAAAAGACCCACGTGCCCATAGGTGTTCTCAAAAGAAAAAAAAGTTTCTTCAAAGCAAAAGGGGGCTATCTGGCTATTTCATAATATTTTTTAAAATATTTGATTACAACAAAACAATGAGCAAAATAATTCAGTAGTTTAATGTGGTAAATAATTTAATAAGCGGAATATGCATAGATCTGACATTTAGGTCTCTTTCTTGTTATCTACTGATATGTCATCTTCCTTCAACACTAGTAGTCTCCATCAACAGTCTAAACTGGGCATCCAAATGTCAATTTGCAAACCTCTTAATCTGTGGCTCATCTCTGAAATGTTTTTACTGTTAGTAGGCTGTTAAAAATGGCAGGTGATTATAAACTATCAGTTTCTGCAATTTTGGTTGTCAGATCCAGTCATAAGATTCATGTAATTCTCCATTTTTCACATGAAATTTCTGCAGTCCCCACATAAAAGGCAGTTTCATCCATTATTCTATCATTCACTGTTATTGAGACATCTGATCTTTTTAAACAAATGAAAAATAAAAAAGTTGATAATTCCTTCAACCACAGGTAGACGCAAAGTTTTTCCTAAAACTAAAATATGGCCAAACTCAAATATGATGAATTTAGGCCAATTATTAACATCTGAAGTGGACAAAGTTTCAGGAAATTAAAAAAAAACAAAAGTCCATTTATTCACCAGTTTTGACAATACATATAGTAAAGCATTGTAATTTGAACACTGTTCTTCACTAGTCTATTTTAGCCCCATTTGAAATACCCTATATTAATGAACAGCTATCTAATTCTCTTGTTTGAAGTCACTGTTTGACATTGCAGGACAGTACTGATATTCTGGTGTTCTTGTTTACTTATTAAAGAACTTGTGATTTTGCTTACCAAAACATTACCAACTTCCTTTATTAAATCAGTTTTGATTCACAATGCTGCTTTCAATTCATCCAGATTAATTCACATTTTTGTAACTAATGCCACCTGATTTGGTGAGATTGTGTCGTCTCCCCTTCCCACACCAACGCCATTTTCCACCTGTCAGCTATATCTGTCCTCATCAGGTTATTTTAAGTTCCAGCTGCCTTCCCTATAACTATTATAGCTTATTTGTAAATGGAATTTGGCAAATGTCATTATACCCTTATCTCCGGGTATACTTACATTCTGAGCACATTTTTGACATGGAATTTTTCAGGAGTTTTTTTTAAATATGTTTATGACTGGAGGACACATTTGGGCATGTACACAATGTATTCAATGTACAATTCAGATTTAAGTTCTTTTCCTGTTGTCATTTCCCTGTTATGCAGTTCGTTTTTGCTTTGTTTCAACCTTCCAGAGAAGAACTATAGTTTAGTTTATTCCTTGTTACTCCTCAAAGGCCACAACAAGAGAAGAACTACGTTTCAAAGTATTAATATCAATATTACTACAATTATTGAACTTCCAAGTCAACCACTCTCTGATTTAGGAAGAATATTAGCTTTTAAAAAATAACAATGCAATTATATTTATCTTCAAAATTTCATTTTTAAACAAACTGAATTCTATTTATTAATATACCGGCAAGAGTATGTTGGTTCTCCACTCCGAAAGACATGACCACAAATCTGGGATGGGTTATCCCTATCTTTCAGCTCCTGAAAAGTAGTTATAGGATCTCCACTGCAAAAGAAAGTCTCTAAGGGATGGAACAGAAAGGTGTTTGCTCTTCGTTGCTCTTTTTCAGAATCATGACCACATGAAAAAACTGCAGGTACATATTGTGCCCAATGAGTTTTCAGCACTCTTGTAAGTTCTCCTTTCTCATATGCAGTATTCCACTCCTGTAATGCAAAAAGCACAGAAGCTAATTCCTCCCACAAAAGTTACTGCTTTCACTTTTATGAAGATAATAAACATTCTTGAAAATTATTGCTGCATATGATTTATAATGGCTTAAATTTCTTTTTTTAAAAAGCCTCTAAAATACAAATACTGAGGCAAGTTCTTAAGTATACTTTCCATTCTTCCGATGCTTAATGTGAAAATATCAACAATTAACATTATTCGCAGAAAAGCCGAGTGAAGGATTTTATTATATCTTATTAAAAGCTCTAAAACAATTCCAAATGACTAAGTGTCACTTCGGCTGTTCCACTGTAGCGATAGTAAGTATTAGTGTTTTACTACTCATATTAATCTGTCGATGACAACGATAATCAAGAGATGTATATAAGGGAATGATAACCAAAGCGCTCAGAGCAAACTAGAATACAATATAGACATGGGCTAAGAAAAGACACAGAAAGATAAGACACCTACCTCAATAATAGTTTCTAGTCGAAAAGTTGGTATCTGTGCAAAATATGCGTTTTTTGCCTGCGCCATGTTGATGGTTTTGTACAATCTGCGACCTGCAGGCTGCGGTAAATAAAAACTCAAAAACTAGCTGATGCCATCTGAGACCTATGTTTAATTGTGAACATAAATAGCCAACACAGGTCTTCGCTGTACGCAGCGAAATATCTGTCCCTTTCTTCTTAATATAGCCCAACTTTCTTTGTTGATTATCTCGATTACCTCACTGGACGTCGACCGGAAATTGTCATTTCTAACACAGGGGACGTAATCATTGTTTATACAGGAACCAGAGGTGTCGACGAAATCACAGACGAAATTGTGATGCAGGTATATAACTCGAGATACCCAATGCGCCTCGGAAGAAACTGGATAAACTATCAGAACGACAGAAGATGGGAGAAAATGCATATTTGGGAATGTAGCGGGAGCGTTACGCAGCTTGTACCGCTGACAGTGCTTTGGTCCCTCCCCCTTCCACCTCATGCTCGGTCGCGCGAGCGCAGCATCGCGAGGCAGACAGACAACACGGCAGGTGACGTAGGGTCCAGATATTTTAGTATAAATAGCAGGGAAAAGACGGTTCTTGCACTCCAAGGGTCCCCGGTAGTGTAGTAGTTAAAACAGTCGCTTGTCACTGCGGCTTAGGGTTCAGAACTTGGGACATTAATTCTTGTATGTGACACCTGGGCGCCAGGGGTTTCCTCCACCCTCCCTCATCCCCCCGAGTGCGAAATCACCGCAAGGTGAAAGCACTTTCCTACTAAATTAACCAACCAACATTCTGCACTTCGGGGCCCCAATGCGGAACGCGTCTCAGCACTAGCTCTTTGTGTGTGACACCTGTTTGGAGGGCTGGGCGCCGGGGTTTTTTCTCCCGCTACTCCAGTTTTCCTCCACCCTCCCTCTCCCCCCAGAGTGCGAAATCACCGCAAAGTGGAAGCACTTTCCTTACTGAAACGTACTTGGCTTCTTGCTTGGAAGAACAGCAAACCTCCCTGTGTATGAGAGAATAATAATAATAATAAATGAAGATTTTTTATAACGCACATGGAAAGGGAGAGAGTTTCATTGTTTTCCTGCACAGTAGTCAAAAATCCTGTGACCATATGTTGTTGTTCTGGTGACAGAACAGCTAGGGTAAATCATAGAGAAAATATAGTTCTTCTTCTGGGCCTACTTACAAGAGTACCATCTTATCCCACAAGCTCAGTCGGCATATAAGACCATTTCACAGCACTGAGACTATTAAACTGCTCTTGACAGTGGTGATCAATGTTTCTCGCTTAACTCTACTGGACCTGTCTGCTGCATTCGACACTGTAGACCTCTGCTTCTTCATATACTCCACACCCTCTAAGGAATTTCTGCACCTGTCCTCTCATGTGGTTTAACTCCTATCTCACTGATAAGACCCAGACTGTGATCAGTGATGGTCAAACACCTCCCCCTGCTCCACTCTTCTGTGGTATTCCCCAGGACTCAGTACTTGGCCCAGTTCTGTTCGTTCTGTACACTAAACCACTTTCATCATGCATCCAGTCTCACCAGGTTTCTCATCAATTTTATGCAGACGACACGCAGCTTTACTGTTCCACTCCACCGGCTGAGTCTCACTTGTATTAGCGATGTCAAGGGCTGGATGGTAAAAAACAAGCTTAAACTAAACGATGATAAAACAGAAGCCCTCTTATGCTATCGAAGAAGACATCAACCTTCGCTCGTCAGTCTGCCCAATCACATCAAGGTGGGCAAAACCAACATCACCTTCACGCCGTCCGTTAGGAATCTGGGATTTATTGTCACTGCTGACATGACCCTTGATAAACATATGTTACAGCTGTCTGTTAGTCTGCCTATTATGATAAACATGTTACAACTGTCTGTCAGTCTGTCTATTATGATAAACATGTTACAGCTGTCTGTCAGTCTGTCTATTATGATAAACATGATACAGCTGTCTGTCAGTCTGCCTATTATGAGCTCCGTAAAATCAGTGCCATCCGTCACTTTCTCTCTACACACGCTACCAACACTATTGTCTGTGTGTTTGTTCTTTCTAGACTTGATTACTGCAACTCCTTGCTGGCAGGCTGCCCCTCATACCTCATTCAGAGACTCCAGAAAGTACAGAACTCCGCTGCACGTCTGGTGTGGTACTTAGAGCAAGGAAACGGGGCCATGCCACCCCTCTCCTTCGTTCTCTACACTGGCTACCCATCCATTCTCTCAATCAGTACAAACTGTCTGTGGTGTGTTTTTAATTTCTTTGCAGGCTCTGCCCTATTTCTCTGAACTTCTTTTCCCTTATGTCCCAGCTAGACAGCTTGATCCGCTCTTCGTCTCATGACCGTATCCTAACTGTTCGTGTATGCTCTTTGGTTAGAGGCTGAAACCACGGACGTGCTGAAACCAAACGTTTTGAGCTGATAGCCCTCGTTATTTTTTTTTTATAGCAAGGCATTTTTATTGATATTTCACCATTTGTCATAAAAAGTGAGTAATTATTTTGATGAGATTATCTGGAATCACGTGTTCTAATGGTGTTTGTCTTTGCAGTGATGCAAACAGGGTAGTGGTTAAGCTAAGAAAAGAAAACATTGTTTCTTATATTCTTTCACACCTTACTTTTCTTAATCTTGCTTATTGTCATACTTGGATGGTGCATAAGGCGTCCACTAAATAGCGCTGTTGTCCTGGCTGTAAGGCGATGACGAGACACCTACAACAGTAACTTAGTGACCTACTTCTCTAGCTCATTTTTTACATTTGTATAAGACGTGGGCTTTGACTACTGCAGACCTCAATAGTAATGCATGTACCCCACTAAAAGTGGGGGAAAGCCGAATTAATAATAATAATGTGAACTTATAATGCGCTGCATCACAACCAAGATAGATCGCACTCTCTGCGCAGACCAGTTATGATAAATGAAAGATAACAGTGGACGTTGAGATACGTATACGCACACTGGACAACATAAAGATGAGGTACAAGAGTAGAACATAAAACAATGGATGAAATATGAAGGGATGTAGGTAGTGTAAACAGTGTGAGATGGAGTCATTACATGATGGTTAGCATGACAGACAGTATTGCAAGGGAGTTAAGAATAGTAATTCAGGGATAGTACTTTGTGAACAGATATGTTTTCAATGTAGCCTTCGAGTCGTGGCAAATGTGATGTGGAAGAGAGTTCCACTGCTTAGCAGTACAGAGGGAGAATGTCCATTGACCGTATGTGACTGTCTTTGTGGGAGGGAAGGAAAGAATGCACAAGTCTGATGAGGAGCAAAGGTTTCGGGCAGGGGTATGGGCAGATAAGATTTTAGTAAAGTAGTGGGGGAAGGAGCCTTCAAAGAATCCATAGCATAGAGTTGAGAGCTTGTAGTCTATTCTAGCTTTAATTGGTAGCCAATGAAGAGAGTGAAGAAGTGGTTTAACATGTTCAGATTTGCGAGTCCGGAAAACGAGACAACACAAAAGTTTGCTTAGCTTACTTGATCCCTTTCTCTCTCTCTCCCTCCAACTTGACAACACCAGTTAAGTGTTTCCTTCGCTACTACTGGGTCTAAGGAGACCTACAGACCATCAAGCAGTAGACACTGTCAAAAGTCACTACAACTATCTGTGATGACAAACATTACATCAGGGGAATTCTGTCTGTTCCCGCAGGTCGCCAACTATGTCCTTTGGTGGTTCAGTCATAAGGCTTCTGTGTGTGTATGTGTGTGTGTGATAAGTGCTTGTATATGGGTTTTTTTCATTATCTTTCACCCAGATTCTTTCCACACTTTCCACAATCCATTTACAGGAGCAGTTTTATGCATACATGAAGACTGTAAACTTGTTTGTGCTTATAGAAATGCTTTCTGAATCAACATGAATCATGTTTGCCTCAGGTGAAGAAATTCAGGTTTTGGTTCTGAATTTCATATAAAACTGGCACTAACAAGTGGAATGCTTAGCATTCTCACATCTGGCAAATCACAAAAATACTGAGAATGACTCAGAATGAAACACATTAAGATTCACATTGTGAATATAATCATGATAACAGCTTGGGGAATTATGTTGCAGTACACGGTTACAAAGCCAGCATTTTAACCACTCAGCTTTCTACTTCCTGAACTGAAGACATAGCTGCCTCATAAAACAATAAAAATTTTAAACAGCATCAAATACACATAAATTAATAAACTGTAAGAGAATCCACACCTGCTGAAATGGTCAAGATTGAAGATACACCACATTACACATGCTTCAACCTTTTGAGGTTTGTGCAGACAACGGCCTGACTGAACGTCTTCTTAAACAGTTTGGGAAAACACACACAGCATTGAGAGTTGCACCTCCAGTTCTGTTCAGCTGCTGCAGAAAATGTTGATGAAGTAAACAGAGCTCTTCTGCCAAAATGCATTTTTCTTCATTCAGCTGTTTCAGTTCAACATGTACCAATTGCACCTTCTGTAAACCAAAAAAATAAATTTTTGTAAAGCAAAAAGAAGATGTATCAGTACCATAAAACCCACCCTACAGTCCTTCATTCCATCACCCTCATAGCAAGTCAGCATAACTTGTGACCACTGGTCATGCCTGTCAGTGCAATTGTGCAGTCTGATCACGGATGTGTATAGGTGGACTGATGTCTGTCTTACTAACGCTTAGCCTCTTGCAAAGTCCTCCGCTGTTAATCTTGACAAGCTTAAACAATGAATGTGACTAAGCCGGAAGCTTTGTAGTCAAAAGCCTTGTTCTATAAATTAACTGAAAAAAATTGTCTGCAAGCAGTCCAGTAATACAAGTCCCTGGTCTGATGTGTCAAACTTTTTTTAAAGGCAAATGCTACAATACGATTTAGTGTTTTCACGTACGATGCTGTTACACGTATGAAAAATGTTATAAACCACTGATGCACATTCTTGACACAGAAGAACCTCCCAAAGAAGGTCAGCAAAAACATCATTCTCTAAAAAAGAAACTTGGTAACAGAAAAACAGCAGAGCGTTGGAAGATATTTATGCCTAGACATTCTGGTCAAAACTAGCTCTTCAAAAGTTAAATATTAAGTTTAAACACCTGAAGTAAGATATTTGTGTCAGTTTCACCACCCTAATTTCTGTTCTCAGTCTATTTCTTCGACTTAAATTTTATGAATGCTTGTGAATGCAGTTAAGTGTCATATGACTTTTTTCTCTCCCTCTCGGACGTTTTTATAAATTCTGAAAAAACATCTACCGTTTATAGAGGCAAAATGAGTAGTTTCTCTATACCTCCACCAAACATATTTCCCAGTTTCATAAACTTATACAGTATACTTTATGTGTTCGTGCATTAAATATGATTATTATAAACACTCAACCATACAGTAGTACTCATTTAAAAAAGTTATTATTGAAAAAGGTGTGTAAAGTCTATCTTTAAAATAACACTTTAAAGTTACTAGATTTTACTACTAATATTTTTGTGGCTGGCATCTACAAAAATTTTGAGGACTTCTCACAAAAACATTTTCCCCCTCTTTGTAATGAAACCACTGATGAAAATATTATATCAAGAGTTTATTTTTCTTACATTCTAAGCACAACAGAACAGAGTCTGTGATCTGACAGGTTTTTGAAACTTTTTGCTAACCAAAAGGAAAAAGGCTCAATATACATCTTCTGACTCTAATGACCATCAACCATCTTACATGGCTGATGAGGAAATATTGACGTACAAGCAAGAAAATCAATGTTCCATTACCCTATCATCACAGAGATTGTCAGCACTGCATACATTTGACACCTTTGCTGCATGTTTGTTGTTGCCACAACTATTTTTCACTAGCATTGATGTTAGACCCTGGCAAATGAGGGGCTCCTTCATGATTTCTTGCCCCAAGCAAGACTGTAGTAACATTATTTCTTCACCAACTGATTTCAAAAGTCTGTTTCGTTCCAAGTCATTAAGTGTTGCTTCCTGAAAACAGAGAAAGCAAGAACTATTACTTTGTATAAAACAATATACTTCAATATACAATATACTTGTAGGCACATCACTTCTCTGACATGATTATTTAAATAGCATTACTTTTCAAAAATAATATTAATCTCTTTTAAAGGAGTAGTGTGGTACACAATTTTTAATAATGA
Organism: Marisa cornuarietis; assembly: GCA_004794655.1. Taxonomy (NCBI): domain Eukaryota; kingdom Metazoa; phylum Mollusca; class Gastropoda; order Architaenioglossa; family Ampullariidae; genus Marisa; species Marisa cornuarietis. The sequence goes on along the minus strand of SMMW01000046.1, from coordinate 1,374,821 downwards.
TTGAGTAAAGCTCAGTGCAAGATACTATTTCCCCAAATCTGGGTGAATACTACTCATCCATTCTTGAGATATACACCACCACAAACACCATCATGAACTATCTGTTAAAAAAAACTATGATAATTGTCTAATAACTTTAAAAAAAAAATACAATTCATTTTAGTTATATTTCTCACAGTGAAAGCTTCAGGCACAGTACAATGACAACTGTATGCCAAGCAAACAAATAATGTAAACACTAATGTCATCTTTACAGCCATCTGGGGCCTATTGCTCACCTGACATCGAGCACCACAGGCCAGGAATGTACCAGGCACAAGCTTTAATTTTTGACATGCACACACCATTATGACAGTAATTTGAGGTAAGAGATCCTCTAAATTTACTTTTACTGAATGTGAATAAAAATCATTTCACCAAAAGTAATACATTGCACAAAGAAACATTTCATTCTAAAGGTATTTGTTCACTGATAACATTATTTTATTGATTTTTAAAGCCTGAATTCTGAACATATATTACCTTCACAGCTGAAAGGCTTTCAAGTCTCTCAATAGTTAACTCATGACGAAGAATAGTTTCTGCCACACTTTTCTTACAGGCCACAATATCAGCAAGTACAGATGGTGGGACATCAGTGTAAGTTGCTGATTCAGGATTATGCACCAGAAGGAAGTCAGTATTGGAGTATTCTTTCAGGTCCACAACACTTTCCTGCAAAAACCCAAAACTCCATCTAAGGACAAATTATAAATTCTGCAACAAGTTTAACAGGATGTTACACGTGAAAATGTATAGGCAACAGGTGAAGCCCTGGATATGCACCCACCATCCACTCCCAGAACATGTGTTCCTTTTCTCCCCAAAGAAGCAAGTTCTCCATGCAATTACTGTCTTGTTTCAGCAACAGCAACATCTGTTCACAGAAAAATTATGCTTAATTGCTCTTGGTTTGATGTAGCAAGTACAATGAAATAATGCTTTACTGTTAATGACCAAAAAAGAAAAACAAAAACAATCTCTAAAATGAAATAAGAGAAGAATCAGCTAACATGGCAAAACAGTCACTCTTTAAACAAGCATTTTATGCAGGTAGACAGACCACAAAAAGTGAGGTCTCTAACACCTCGCCTCCCAACGACCCGAAAAAGGTAATGGGATGACCTTTACCCTTTTTTATGCAAAGAACATGCCTCGATCCATGTGTGCAATGGTGACAAGCACTTAATCATTGCACCACTAGACCATAAGTAATAGGTGGGGGTTATTCTTTCATATTTTTTAAATTACTATTTCATAATGATCTAAACCCAGTTATTTGAAAAAATTTCACTCCAGCAATCTTTTAAAACATTTTCCTTAAGTCTAATTGCATAATTATACCTTTTTCATTTCTTTGGGATACCGAAGACAATAGGTTTCTTTTGTAGATAGATGAGTATGACCAGGTGTTAAAAAAACCCCATATGTGGCACTGTGGACCTGAAAGGGAAAACAAGCATTCTTCCTGTTTTGCATAAATATCAGGTACTTGTACCTTTCTTCCTGAAAGATGAAGTCAGATCTACATATGTATAAACAAACCTTTCATAAATGGAAAACTAAGTACATAATTGCACAGTATAATGAGCAATGTGATTAATTATTCAGGTCATGTGATATCTACCAGAAAGCACAACAGAAAGAAAAAAAAGGTCTTCCCTGAAGAAAATGCCATTAATCAGCATAACACTAATTAGATTACTCAGTCAAATTACTGCTTATTTAATATTTTTATTTAATACAATTTTGGTAGATGTAGTTTGTCGTTTTATTATGAGGAAAAAGTACCAAAGACAGTTACACTTCTGTAAGTGATAGCCATAACAAAAATGATTTTGTCTCGTTAAATCAATATTAAGCCTACACTAATTTTCAATCTTCCTAATCATGTTATCAAATGTTTTCTCTTTAAAGATAACAAAGTTTTAACATATCTCATTATCTGCACTTTTATCTTTATGGATATATTCATAACCATAATATCCCATAGTAAAATAGTATACATAGTGTTCAAACTAACTTTTCTACAGATCTTGCTCTTTTTGATGCTGTGATAATGCCTCTATATTTATTTGTTGATGTGTGTCGGTCTATTAATGTGTGCTATGTTTATTTTGAGTCTATATTTGTATATTTTGTTTTTATTTTTGTATAGTACACAGTAGTGTTAGAAGCATGCAAGCATATACACACATATATACCTTGTAGGACAGTCTAGCATACTCCAAATGTGATGCGTGTAACAGCCGTATATACATTTGCAGCTTATGGTTTAATGTTAAAAGCTGCTGGATATGTTCAGCAGTACTGCTATGTTTTTCACCGTGGTTCCCACACGTTTTATATGTGGTACTGTCTTCAACACTCTGCAACAAGTATTTAAGCACACTACTGGTATCTCAAATGTTTCCTCCAGTTATATGCCAAAAACTTATCCATATTGTTTTATAACAAATACTGTATCAACAATCATTCAAACGTAAAATGAAAACATTAGCAAATGACAAAGTTAATAATGCTCGTGGTGGGCAAAGAGGCATAACTTTGTTAGGAAAAAAGTTCCCATATACCCACATAATGTTTTTTCATAGATTAGTCAAATTACCAATAAAAGGTGCTTTTCAAATTTTAAACATTTTGTGAAATGTTATTTATAGATCGGTTTTATAAACAAAAATGAGATGAAACTGAAAAACTACAGTGACAAAGAAGCATTTACCTCAAACAAAGTGACCAGATCACTGTGAGTATATGACATGCGGTTCCTGGTGAATCTGCCAATTATGTCTTCTTTAAACAACAGCCAGGCAAAAGCCAGCAACAACTCCCGACTGCCATGTCTAAAGCTGGCTGGTAAATTGGCAAACTCCAGGCACAGATAACCACGTTTTTGCATTTCCTTCTTCACATATGTTATATGTTCTTCTGCACACACACACACACACACACACACACACACACACACACACTAAAATATTTTAGGAATATGGTGAAAATACAGAAGATGCATTTAAAGTTCACTGCCACAGCTGGTATAAATATTGGATGCATACATTTTGCAATAGACTAATAAAATGTTTGAAACAGTTTATGCACATTAAAGTAAGGAGGGTTTACAACCTGCAAGTGGTGTCGTCAGAGTCACTGGAGTTTGGTTACTTATACACCCATTTTCACAAAGACGAATAAGTTCATAAAGAAGCTGCCAAAGAGGTGTACTCTGAAATAAGCACAATAAAATTACTGTTAATTCTTCTAGTATTTAAAAAACGTAACTGTTTGCAAGAAAACTACATTGAGTAAAGGGCTTAGAATTTACATCAAGAAAATGATAAAAAGGTTGAGAGTGTGTGTGTGGGGGGGGGGGGTGCAGTTCAGAATGATGATGATAGTTCAGCTTGTTGGTATGTGTTGATATATGTATAGAAACTATTCCTTTGTTCATGATTCAATCACTTTTAAAATCATACCTTAGAAAAACTAAATAAAACAGATGGACACAGAAGTGCCCCATACTATTTGTTAAATATTTATTTTTTCTAGATTCTGTCATCCTACCTCCTCCAAATTGTTAAACTTTGCTTTTCGGAGTATTTCTGCTCGGATCGGTGTTGTTCCGTTCTCTGCAAGTATTCTACAGAGGAGTTCTATTGTTTCTCGAACTTGAATGCTGCTGCGTAACATAGTTCCTGTGCTAGGTGAAGAAAAAAGGTTTCGAATTCAGAATAAGTGTAGCTCCGTGTTGCCAGGAACACGTCGTTATCGAATTAAGGGACGTGTTTTTAGTCTGAATATCCTCCTCTGAACCATCGATCCTCATGAGAGGCAAGGGATGAGTGCACAGACTTCTATGATTTCTATGACTTCTATAAGTCTGTGGATGAGTGTATCAGGCGGTCTTCGGTTTGACATAACAAATGTACACATTGCATAGGCATCCGAAAAGATTTAACAATCAAAGTAAGCCAGTCATATTTCATGATAGAACAATCGATGAGACGTTCATTCTCGCACAAATTAATCTGCGGGAAGTTAATCTGCGCATGCGCTCTTTAGGTAGACATTTGGTCTCGCGTTGTAGCAAGACCCGATTTTTCAGGTAGAATCAAATTCTCAGGCATTTTTATGGTTTGAGACATTTATTTGTCAAAACCAACGCGTAATAAAGCGTGAGTTGTATGTATTTTGCTTTCTCGTGGCATTTCATTTAACCATGCAATGCTAACGAGCGAAGAGTGAGCAATTAATATTTTCTATTATTTTTCAACGGTCGATGAGACGTTCGTTCTCACTGAAATTAGGTGTTTATGGTAGCATACAATCAAAGTAAGCCATTCATATTTCATGATAGAACAGTCGATGAGACGTTCATTCTCGCACAAATTAGGTGTTTATGTAGCATACAATCAAAGTAAGCCAGTCATATTTCATGATAGAACAGTCTATAAAACACGCTATAAACAGTCATGAACTGCGACCTTACGCGCATGCGCAGACCACATTGAGAATTTGATTCTACCTGAGAAATCGGGTCTTGCTACACTACCTGCATCGTAACACGATTTACTTCTCTTTCAGTTAACATCGTGCTAAGACCTAATTAATTGTCGTATGCCTTGCAGCTTAATTAACCTTACCCACTTACCACAGGTTCTTGATGTGTCCAAAAACCATACCTTGACTATAAAGTATAAATCCTAAAACCTGCAGCCGACCATAAAATTCCACGAAAAACAAATTACAGCCTGCCACGCTCATAAAACTTACCCCACTTGCGACAGAATACCTTAATTACTTCGTCCAAACCCCTCCAAGACCTCAATCTGCTACCGTACACAAACTTATTCATTAGTCCATCCATAATCTTCTACCACTTAACTATAACTGGAAAACATCTTTTATTGCACTACTTAATTGTGTCGTACACTCGTACTGCAGATTATTTTTCCTTCCGTACTAAGCAAGTTTTTTTTGTTTTGTTTTTTTGTTAATGTCTTGCTCGAAGACATGCTTCCCCTGAGTTCTCGCTTACAAGACCCTACTTTAAGCTACATGACAATGTAATAATAAAGATGACTGTAAAATGCATGTTCTCGAGTGTCGATTCTTACATATTACATCAAGTGTCTTTTAATTCATAGCTATGTCCTTTCTTGTGTTCAAAACCACAGGGAAAGCAATATTACTGATGACTTCATTTGTGCTGAGCAGGCTTGAAACCCTAGTGGGCCAAGAAGGAATTCCTTCTTGCAACAGTTAAGCGCGGCGCAGGCTGGTTTCGTTAAGCCGTGTGACCGGGCAGACTTACATAGAAGTTTGTGGGCAGGACGCTCTGCCTAAAAGATCGACCTTCAGGACCTTGGAGGGTGGTCAACAGAGCTGGAAGCATGGAAAGGAGTGGACTGTCCACTGGACATTCAATGCAGAATCTGCTCACCACCGCTTGATGGGTCAAAGTGACGATCCTCGTCAGCCATTGCATCTATCAAGTTTTATTCATTTGTGTGTGTGTTTATTTTTCATTCACTATCATTTCATTTTTAGATTATCATCATTATACTATAAGGAAGGGGGCAAGAGGTAGGAAGGTAGTAAATTCTCTTGATCAGTACTGGTAATTGAACTCACTCAACTTGGCCGTTAACATGTGAGCGCTAGAGCATGCCAACAATCTTTCCACTCTGACCAAGGCCTTTATCGTGGATCTCATTCAGCAAAGGTATGTTAACAATGTGATGTAGGGGTTTACTACCATAACCTTTTATCTTTTCCAAGACTAAAAGAAACTTGCAGCACTTTTATAAATGTTTTATATTTGATAAAGATGTTTTCTCTTTGTAGATCATGTTTGTCTTGACTGTAGCCTGGTGTGCTGGACTGCAAAGCCTACCTACCAGCTGCTTAACAGAAATGGGTACCATTACATCAGGATAGGAAGTGGGGTAGGGGCAGGAGTGGGTTGAGTTTCACCTACATGCCAGGGTGAACATAGACTTATGTTTGGTTTCAGTAGATTGCTCCAGAGCATGTTTTTTCATTGTATATTTTCTCTAACTTAAAATATTACAGGTGACTCCCAAGTGGAGAAAACTACTACACAAATCAAACTTGGAAATGCAGTAATTTGAGAATGTTCACAGTGAGAGAAGAGGGTGTAACAAGTGAGTGACCCAGCATGGCAGGTGGTATCCCTGGCACTTTTTTTTATCTTCACCTTCCCAAGAAACAGGAACTGGCAGTTTCTCACACCTCCCACTTTCACCTGCTCCATGCAAATGCACTGTGTGCCAACACTCTAACAGGAGACAAATCCCCTCTGCAATGCCAGATACCCCAGCTAGTTGTTGACAGATGTAGTGAACTTTTAAGGCAACTCTTTCCTTTTACATCTTAACAGATCAAGGCTGCTTTCCTGTTAGTAGTTGTTGACAGCTTCTTTATTCTGCCAGTTTCATACCAATAAAAGCCCTTGAAAACAAGCTCTATCTTTGTGTTACAACTATCAGTGTATAACTTTGTTCCTTGCTGAACAATAATTCATTATGGATCTTTAGCTGTCACCAAAGTTTCTCGATGCAAACCAAATAGCAAAGAATACTGAGCTCAGAATAAACATATAACAATCATTACATGGAATTTTATGCTGGAGTAAACTGAGAAATAAAAGCAAAGCATGCATATGATAATAATAACAACAATAATAATGACGACGATGATAATAATAGTGATGATGTGATTTCTATTACACTTTCCCCATCATCAAGACAGGCTCAAAATATATTACAAAAACAAGATACACCAATACTGGAACAAGGCTGTTAATTCTGGAACCAAGGAAGCATGAGTTATGACAAAGGAGTCAAGAAAATCCACAGAGCAAGAGGCATAATAAACACTTAATCAGGAGCACAATGGCTTGTGCCTGCACTGATCCAAACCTAAACATGTATCGAAACATGAAGTGACAAAGCACTAGCCCCATAAATGTGAAAACGTGAAGTGTACATGGTCTTGAGATCAGAAGGCAACAAGAAACACCAAAGTCAACCTAGATCCAGGGATGAGACACCCCCCAAAACAGTTTTCTTAAGCTAATCAGGTGAAAGGATATCACTCATTTTTTTCACATCCAGCTTATCTACTTTCATTTAATATAAATCGTAACTTACATGTTACATTAATATAAATAATCATAATAAATATATAATCTCCCATGTTGTTTTATAATTATATACATTAATGTCTTATTATCCTCAAAACCAGAGGCTTTCAAATCTGCCAAACCTAAACTAGTACCTTCTCTCGTAACTACCACGATGCATTATTAAACCTGTCCAAAAAGTTACAAAATGACTACAATTTCAACATAAAAAATGTAAAATTATTATTTGCAGAGCTTCAGCATTTACTCCAATTTACTGTTAAAATACAAGCCACCAAATTCATGACATACTCCTCTCTGGCTCCCAGTCACGCTTCTGTCTCCCTGCAGTCGAAGACACAAACAGGAAGCACACTGGAGCCAGAGCCTTCAAAAACGCGGCACCTAAGCTGTGGAATGCTCTGCCATTGTCGCTCTCCACCATCATCTCAGCAACCATTTCCGAAAAGACTGAAGACTCATTTGTTTACTTAAGACAGACTTAAACAACCTAGCACCATTTCTGTTTTTATTATTTTTTTACTTTCCTGCTGTTTTAATTTTTTTTCTTCTCTTCTGTTTTTGCTGCGCAATGAGCATTCTTTTGAATGGATACCTGTGCAATATAAATCGACATCAGCAGCAGCAGCACAGTAGCGTTAAAACTATAACGTCACCATAAAATTATGTGTCTAAGCAAGAGTAACAGTTGTGGGCTGTATCAAATGAACAAAAGCAGTTTTGCTCTAATTTGAACATGATCACACCTTGAATAACAAAGCTTAGTTATGCAAACAAATTTCACTTCAGAAAGCCTTCAACCCTCTGTATCCTGCATTTCCATGCATGATGTCAGTCTCCTAGAATTCAAATTTTCTCCTTGAAACACATACAAATGTTTCAAAAATGACATTAAAGTTTAAAAAGAAATACAAAAAACAAGGTAGGATCCTGCATGATTATTTACCACAATCACCCTCTTTTGGTAGCTTAAGTACCACACAGACTAAGACTACTAACAATTGCTTAATAAACTACCACCAAACCTGTTATGTCTAAATTGTGCATCGTCTTTCCTCAACTTGCATCTACTGAAATTTCAGATTATAAGCTGCGACTTTTCCCCCAGCTTTAAGCCCTGTGGCGATGCATTGTTTGCGGATTTTTCCAATTCTGATTAACTTTTCTATAAGCTTCATGTTATGGTGTTAACTGTTCACATTTCTAGATCAAAACCACATTCAACTGAAGCATTTAGGTTATTTACTCAAATACACACCCTCATTATGCTGAAAACGAGACAAAATGCCTACAATGCAGCTTTCAAGTTGAAGGGGATCGACCTGGCCCTTGAAAAAGTCATATACATTTGTGGCTTATAAGCCAGTGTGGCCTATTTGTGAAAAGACATTTTTTTTTAATTAGTGGGTGTGGCTTACATACAGATGCGGTCAATAGACCAAAATTTACAAAACTTTAAAATTCAATAACAGTTTCCTTATTGTTATATTTTTAGTCCCTGAAGACAATAATAATCCAAAATAGTGGTGCTTGTTGGATTTGTGTAGAATAGTATGCCTTGATGAAAAAAAAAAATGAAGTGGATGTCCAATGATTCACGTGAAAAATGCAAACAGCATTCTCTCATCCCAAGTGTTTTATTAACTACTGACATTTCTGTACACTATCAGAATGGACCTCAAGTCATCCATAAAAGGTCATAAGGTCTTGTTAAACAGCTTCTATGGATAATAGGATGTAAAGAGGATATAATTATAAGCCTCTAAGGCTGTATCAGATCTCAGATAAATAAATCAAAATGCATCTTGGAAGACTGGAAACAAATTTATACCATCATAGCTTCCCATTTTTAACTCAATCGAGTTGATATGTCATTTCCAACAGGGTGCACAATAGCTGTGTAAATGAAAAGGTGTTTATGATCTGACATTTTTAACCTTCTAAGCCATCAATAAGACAGTGGAAGAAAAACCACATTTGAACACTGAACTATTTTTTCTGACGAAGGGGTAAAAATGGACCTGCTTCCCCCACAAAAAAGCATGCAAAGTCTAGTTTTTCAAATGCTTTGCTAATTTTATGGCGAAATGATAACTTTATTTGAAGTGGATGATTACATTTAATCTAAAAGTAACAATAAGCTGGAAAATGATGGTGTAAATTAAGCTATTTAAAACTAGTTTTATACTAGTATCTCAAGTACAGCTATATGTTTGGATATTTCCCTTGACTGCAACACTGTTGTTTACAATAATACACTTAAGATGACAAAAAATCTAGGAGGTCTTAAAAACAGCTTTTGTATGCTTAGAATAATTGTTTAGAAGTGCATTTCCAGGGATATATCATAGTTATTTATTTATTTTTGTTGTAACTTATAAAATGTGCCAGTACTACATATATCTTTGCATCAACATCTTTATACAAATTCATTGGCTAGTGGCTTTAAGTAAATTAAAATAAACATGTTAGGTATGATAGGGTATGACATTTTACAATACTGTGTATATAAATGCCTGAAACAAAAACAAACAAAATCATATCAATAAAGCATAGTAAACCAGGTGTGTGTGTGTGTGTGATGTTCATTTGGCATTCCCATGCAAATCCACACCATTTTGTCTAATCCTTGACAAATTTGGCAGGAATATTCCTGATGTCTCCAGAATGGTCATTTGGTAGCTTACTTTGCTTTAGAGCATGTTCTCCATTCCAACATGTTTCTAGTGACTCCAAACATAAGAATGCTAAGCAGAAGAAATTTCAACATACACAGGGCTAATTTTCACATCATAATTGATCACATCACAGATCACAGAGCCGATGAAAGAGAATGGAAAGGAGTTGTATGGCAGCGATTTTTATCTCCCATTCACTACCTCTCCTTCCCTTAAGTTTGTTTGGTCTGTTCTGTATTTAGTAGATGGGATGGGCATTTAGGCACTCCACCATATTATCTTTGCTGGACTCAAAAATGCCACGTCCCCTCCATATGTCAATTACTTGTTACTCCAAACTCCCCTCTATAAATATTTTTATCCCACCCATGTAAGCTTTCAGTATTTACCAAGTATGAACAGCTTGGATAAAAAGCAGCTTGGACGTATCAGATGTTTTGATATATAACATCTAATGTCTGAACCCAGCGACTGCAGGCAGTGAACTTACAACATACCCAGTTTTGATAACTGGAGTTAGCATGTTAAGTGTCATACATGACTGCCCAAGACACATCCATAAGCAAAAAGTTTCACTCCTTCAGCTTAGAATTTAACCTGCTTGGAGTGTACTTTGAAAAAAAAACAAAATAAAAGCTGCAGCAGATCACCATTTTGTCCCATATCTAGATAAATAGATGTAAAAGAGGATGCAGTTCAAACACCTGTATAAAGCGAAAGAAAATAAATATACAACAAAAAAACAGGATAAAGCAGAAGTGTCCTTTTTTGCTGCAGCTCTTCCACACACAGCAAAGATCCTGCACTGTATGCTGCCCACATCACTCCCAGTAACTGTTGATAAGGGAAAAAAATCATTTGTACAAGGACATTGTCATCAGAAGTAATTCACAGAAATATGAGATTCCAGCATTCATCTAAGAAAGGTAAAAAGGACTGTTCCATGACTCCCTTCTTGGCAATATTTGTCTAAACAGTTTTTAGAAGGATTCTATTGATCTTTTATTCTCAATGTCAGGCCAGGCCTCCATCTACTGTTAATGCTACTTTTTTGGATTTATTTTTGTTTTCCATGTTTTTAGCACATTCTAAATATTATAAAGTACTCAAAGAAATCTTGGTGGCCTGATTCCAAATTCTGAACTCTTGCATGACTGTCCTAACTAGTTTATTTCAGTTATAACTTGTCTTGTGGACTGAGGCCATCTCCTACCTACCCTCTGACATCTGCTTGCACCCTTTCCTCAGAGTCCCTGATACTTTCTGTTATATAATGGCAATTTATTTGGATCTCTGTTAATGTAGACCAGACTCATTTAAATTCTTAGACAATTTGAGTGTTTCCAACAATGGAATTTTGTTAAAGACAAAGGAAGCTGATTAGGAATTTGGTTATTGTTTCCATTGATTATTGACCAGTATTCATCTTCTTCTCACCTTATGCATGTTACCCTGACTGCACAAGAACAAACTCATACCAGCCAAAAGTGTTTGATGAAAATGAATATCCAAAATTAATGTTGTAATTTAAACTTACTTGCAATGTCCTTCTGATAACAAAGTATGAGTTGACAAGAGGAAGAAATGCTGCTATGATGACTAGTGGTAAAACAGAATAACCAATGACACCAAGGCACTGTGAGTATGTAACCTGCAACAAAGTTAGGATAAAATTAACTTAGAGATATAATGGCAGCTTCATCATTCTGCATGCACATAATACTGGAGGCATGACAGAAAATTTTCACATAATCATAATACAGGCTTCCAATATGAGATGACAAGAAGATCTTTTACCTGGAATACATCACCAACAATGAAGAATAAAACAGGACCCTTTAAAGACTTCCCATCAACAGTTTAAAAAAAAAAACTATATAAAAAGTTCACAAAACATGAGTGATAAAGATACATTCAATACATTCAGAGAACATTAATAGGAAATAGGACATGAAAAAGCAGAGCTTTCCACATGTATTCACATGCCTTCTTCAGAAACTAAAAACTATGTGACTGGTATATTCAGTACACACTATCCTGAAATGAACTCGGGGCATATGACTGAATTACACATAAATTGTCTTACAGTTTAAGAAATGATATTTTTAAATTAGTACAAATTGTATTTTATCTTATTACAGATCAGTCAGCATAAGGTGTTTGTGTCAATGGAATAATTATTTTAAAATATATACATTGATATGATATAAACTTAGATGTACCTCTCCTCCAAGGACTCTGGCCAGGAGAAACACCAAAAATGCACCAAAAAGCCAGATAGTTAGAATCCAAGACACAACCTACAATTATAAACAAATATCAATAAAGGGAATAGTTAATGCTTTACAGATTTGGATAAAAAAAATAGAAACCTGAGTGTGAATATGCACTATAAAAATCTTCATTTATTATTATTATATTCACAATTAAGAATATAAGATAAAAATTATATCCGTTAAATAATCTTCCCAGATAATCATATTAAAATATTTCATAGATGAATGAGACAAAATTGCTGTTAAAACATTTTTAAAAAATTATAACTGTAACGAATATGCTAAATCATAAATGTTACAATTGAGGTTTTTTAATACTTACATAACCACTGTAAAAAAATATATGGTTACAGTTTTCCCTGATCTGGCATGCACAAACACACATATATACACAGAAAATTCAAAGGTAACAACAAGAATCTTGTTTAGACAAAAAAGCTTACTCTAAACTGCCCATAAAGGGAAACTAGGGCATAAAGAAGAATGATGATAAGGGGTCCCCAGAAATCTGGTGATTCTCGAAGAATGTGGCGATTAAAGCCTAGCTGTGGTAAAGGAAACAGAACACAGCGCACTTTATAATAAATATCCTTCAGATCAATATCCAGCTCCTCTCTGTAACAGAAAATGTAAACAAGAAAAAATCATCAAAAATAGTATCTTCAAAGATGATACTGGTAAAGTCTATTGTATATATATAAAACCCCGAAAGACAGAGACAAAGAATCATCAAATTAATCACTGGTCTGTGAATGCTGATGTATTGGATTACTGTTCCAAAGCACATCTTAGAAAGCTGCTTCACAAACAACAGGAGAAAATTACTCACAGGAGAGATCGCTGATCTTCTTCTTCTATCTCATCTTCTTCCAAAAGCCAACCAAAACCTCGATTCTCAAGGAAATTTAGAGCTGCACCACGCCTAACAACACCATAACCATCAGTCCTTGTAGAAGTGATATTTGAACTGATAGATCCATCCACCTTTACTGAAATTAAAAATTGGAAATCTAAAAATTAGTAAGTATATGTATTGCTAAAATTCGCCATGCACTGAAAAAGATCAACAACACAGACATCAGAATAGCATACATATATGGTTTCATTGTAAAGGCCTTCATTAATCATAAAGGTAAGAACATAATTTAATGGGGCCTCATGTAGATTTTTATCTCTTTTTAAGGTGTACATTTCAAGAATGGAAGAGAAGTATTTACCCAGTAGGGTTAACAGTGTCTTACACTGAGCTTTACCCAATTATTAAAAAAGGTTACACCCCATTGGTTCTTTAAACCCTCTCCATTCCTGACAGGCCACGACTTAAACCAGCAAAGGGTCAATGATGAGAAATGCATGACAATATCAGAAAGAATTCAGTTCAAATCAATGCTGTGTTAAGGGACAAATTTTTCTTCAGTCTGGGGAAAATACAGCTACACATAAAATGGTTATCATGGATAATACAACAAATGCGTTACTCATGCATCGCATGATGTGTTGGTGAGACATCTTATGGCTGATGGAATAGAACTATGGATTAAGTGATTTGCTCACCTCCTCGAGGTGTTGAGTCTATGTACAGAAGGACATGGAATAACTGACACAGACAGTGAGTGAATCTTTCTGACCTGGTTTCCATTCTTTGACAGCAGATGGAAATTAGGGACTCAAGATTCGCCCCCACTTCCTTTCTACGGTGGCTAGCTTATTGAGTCTGGTGTTTTTTCCCTACACTCAGGTTGGCAAATTACACAAGGAAGACGAAAATGTGACCAAAATGGAGAGATAATGCTGTCTAGTGTGTTCTGCAGGTTAGTACTAAAATTGATCCAGCGCGCTCTCGGTTCGGACGCCAGCGATCTAACCACTCGGCCATCCGCTTCCCAAATCTTGCAGTCTTGTCAGCTAGTGATGTATAGCTGTTTATCAATAACTACAGCCACTCTGTCTGTATAAATGTGTGATGGTTCTGTTGATTGTTGAGGTTGTGCTGTGTGGTTCTAATCCTTGCTTTTTTTATAGAACTGCTTGCTAATTGCCCTTTGGGATAAATAAAGATGTATCTTATTATTCTTGTATCCTTATCACGACCTTAGGCGATTCATCCACAACACAGAGTTCATTCAATCACTGGGCTCGGTGGATTTGACCACTGTCCTGAACTGATTTGACCATAGCCCTCAGTCAATTCAACCGTTGGCCTCAGCTGATTTGACCAAGTACAGAAGTTGCTATCAGAGTAAAGACATATTTGTTCTCCATGTTGGTAAACAAAATGAAACGACATTTTGTTTCAATATAAATCAGTCATGTGACATACAATTTTATCAATAAAAAATAATTTAACAAATAAATTACTTTTTGATCAAAGTAGCTTCATACCCACACACAAACGATGAAAGGGCAAGATAGACGTGCCCAAGGCAACCAAAGATGATAAAGGAGAGTACATCAAAATTCACTTATTTCATTGCCAAATTGTGGTCAAATCGACTCAGGCTGTGGTCGAAGTCGAATCGATTATAAACTGTGGTCGAATCAAGTATATATGGTTCGTAGTCGAATAGACTTACCCCCTTAGTCTACAGTAAGACATTTGTGGTCCTGAAATAAAATGGTATGCCTTAAATGAAGCCAAGAACTGGCTAAAAAACACACACACACACACTCCGATATGATTTTTTTTTTTTTAATTTCCAAGCAGTGGTTCCAAAACTTGTCACAAGTCACTGCCATTTTGTCAAGCGTTTAAATGCAGCCTGCCTTACCTTCATTAGAAGCTTGCGGGATAAACTGAAATTCATCAGGTGGAACAGCAGAGGCACCTTCGGCTTGTGAAGAAGGTACATACGTTTCCATATCAATCGCGACATTTTTAGCTCGAGTATTTTGATTTGTAAACATGTTCGCCATGTTTTTAAGAGTTGTAAAGTTGTCTAAACAACATTGACGTATTTATAAAATTTATTTTAAAATTAAAAGTAAACTAATGTAAATGCATATTTATATTATCTCTCGAGCTAAATTAAGATATTTTGCGTGCAATTAAAACTAAATTCGAAACTTATATAATGAGGATTCTGTGTTTGCCATTTGGCGGGAACTATTCGATTAATTTGTTGTTCTTTGTATATTATATTTGGGTTACCGTGTTGTGAGAAAATCGAAGTAGGGGTACAGAGGTTCACGTATGTATTCTTGAAATATTTTATCAATATTTTGTTAATCTTTTCAGCAGCTTGTCAAGACTATTAACATTTTTATCCACGATAACGGTCCACTGGCACAGCGTTTTCATCACCAATGGGATGAGGATCGGTTGTCGTGGGATCAGATCCCGTCTTGTGCACGCCGTTCTTTCTCATTTGTGTGGCACCTACTTACAAGGCTGGTCGTTTGGGTCCGATGTAACTTTAGTAGCTGGCTTGGCGTAGAACACAAATGTCTCTCCCCCAGTGTAGAGAAGGGGAGGGCGTAGCCTACTGCATGGTTATACTGTCCACCCAGCAGATCAGCAGGACTGGTATCTGCTTTATCAAGGAAGGTTTTGGGTCTACCTTCCGCATGTCGAGCCCAAGACACAGTGAACCACATCTGTTTATATTTTCACTGGCGGCCAAAAAGACTGAGATCATTTATTACTTAATTTATACTATGTTACACCATTTTGTTTTAGAGATCTTACTTGCGTTATTATTTTAAGGTGTTATTTTCATGTCACTAGTGTTGTGACAAAAGTAGGTCTGAAGGAATGTGAAAGAAGGTTTGGAAAAGGTAGGCCTATCAAATTGTGTTCAGTTACTCAATATGAACCTTACATAAAGTATGGGCAAGTTTCTTGTCACAATAAACTGTCTTTTGTAGATCATTCTCAACATGAGGAAATGTGCTCTACAAATTCATTATTATTATTATTATTTTGACAACTTAAAGTAATCCTTAACCTTGGGGTTGGGCAAATGTAGTTAGTTAAACACCCTGTTGTCAGAAAGAGGGCTCTTTTCTCCTCTGACCTCAACACTTTCTTATAAAGGACCAACCAGGTGATAATTGCATGACAGTGTAAAAGGAGCAGCATAGACAGCAGATTGCCTTTGCTAACAAAAGCTTTTTCTCAAGGTTTGTTTCTCCCTAAGAGCACTTGTCTTTTCAGGCTTAATTATCTGTTCTACCCAAAATTAATGGAGGCCGGTCATTACTACCATTTCGTCCCACACCAAAAGTCGTAGTCACACGATATCCATTTCATCACACGTATGGCCCATTTCGTCACAAGACAGAAAAGTCAAATAATCACAAGCCCAAAAGTCAAATATTATTAAAATGAGCCAAATCTTACAATGGTAAATGCAAGTGATTTTTCTCCTTTAAACAATCTTTTATATGATAGATTTTGTCATTATTGTATTGTGAACTTGTATTTTGACTTTTTTTTTTTTTTGCTTATTATTATTATAAGCAGAGACTTCGCTGAAATGGTCTTGTGACGAGTTGACATAACATTAACAATAGCTGGAGCTATATATTGGCTAATTTGCAACCTTTGGGAGTTCTCTTTCTTCATCTGCCTGCTCTGCAAGATCTAGGTGTTTCCTTGGAGAGTCCTACATACTGGGTTTCCCTAAAAATAAGACCAGATCTTATACTAATTTTTTTCTCCAGAAGAGGTATTAAGGCTTATTTTCAGATGATGTTTTATTGTTTCATGTATAAAAATCTATGTTTATTCAAGTAAAAAAGTCTACATTAAATCTAATACAGTCATGTCATCCTCTGGAGCATCATCATAATTCATAACATTATTTATTTATATAGTAATTTCATTACTTCTTAATTCAGTACATCCGCTGTGTGTTTCAAAAGACAAACAAAATACGTCTGTCTGGCTGACGATCTTAGCTAGGGCTTATTTATGGGTTAGGTCTTCTTTTCCAGGAAGCATGGAAGGTTGCTCACTTTTTGCTAGTATTGTTAAACAGTGGTAAGGGCTGAAAGCAACAGGCGACAAGCATAGACACATTTTGGAAACACAGTAGATGTATCACACAACCATCCAACCATTGATATAGAGGCAACAAATATGTATACACTTCTTTCCCCTTCAGTCAGGCTAAAACTGTAGATGTGCTTTATAGACAAGTATATATAGCTATCATGACAACATATAAGAATTATTGATTAAGTGACCAAGTTATAGTGATGAGGAATTTGACATGATGATAGTCGCCAATTATTCGACAAAGACTGATCACACTCACACTCATACTTGCAGGTGCTACTTCTCGCACTGTTAGTTGTACACCCTCGTATATTTCCTCCGCATACATATTCACATACATACACACTTCCCCTCTTTCTCTCAGGCTCTTTCTTCCACACTCCCTTTCTAGCACATACACAGACACTGCCCACATTGACTGGACATGACCCAATGACTCACACATTGCAGAGTCACCAGAGATACCAAAACACATATGCGAGCAGGCACATATGGATCCTTGCTTACCCATGGGCACCATTGTTTAGCTCTCACAGACTGCAAAAAGGACACATTCAACTAGCATTGTTCCTGACACGAGAGATCGTGGAGTTCAGGAAGGCTATTGCTTCAGCATAGAAACTATTTCTCAACCAAGAAGGTCAGGTCCGAAAGAGTCTATACCTATATATGCATATGTGAACAGTAATTTGACTTTGATGTAGGGGTTTATGAATCTATTTTCTTTTGGCTATTAGTCTAGCGTATGGTAATTCATTCCTGTCTACTTCTGTCTAGTGCTTTCATTTACTCAGTGAACTATGCTTGCAGTCACACTGTTACAGTCATTACAGCATTTGCAGCCATTGATAGTTTTGCTGCTGCTTCAGTGAGCTGGTGGTAATGTGTGTCAGTCCTTCACCTAGTGCAATCATTTTCCTCATTGTCAGAACAGATATTCACATGACTAATCCCTCTATACCATCTCAGGGTCTTTGAGTCATGATCTCATCTGTGTTTTCCATTTGCAATGCAGGTTTGATGGTTACTTACATGTTTTTAATTTAGAGACAATAATTACTTCTCTTCAGTCTGTATTAAGAGTTTTGTTGTTTTTTTAGTTCATTTCAGGCACTTTATCATTTCTCTTTAATGTATTTAATTGTGTCCACTTAGTACCTATAGTTTTTTAGTTTTGATATATTCATACAGCTTAAATTTTTTTTTTTTTTTACCTTTTTTATATATATATATATATATACACACACACATACACCCTTTTTTTCTCATTGCAGGCTTAGACTTTCTAATGGGAATCCAAGGTTTGCTTCCATTTCTAAAAAAGATCCACAAGCCAGTGAATGTTGCCCAGTTTCGTGGGTATACTGTGGCTATTGATGCATACTGTTGGCTTCACAAAGGGGCCTTTGCTTGTGCTGACAAGCTTGCTCTGGGAGAGAAGACTGATCAGTGAGTATTGATAGATGTTTGGTCCATTCATTTTACTGTTTACCTTAAAAACCATTTGTAAAATAAGGTGTCACGATAATACGATGAAAAATATTATTGCCAGATTTATTGCAGCACTGACAAAGCACTAAATGATCCTTCACTTAATATCAACAATAATGCTTATAAGTAGTGGTAAACAATGTCTTGTTATATAATATATATGTATAAGGCATTTTTTAAAAAACATTATGTCAAATATTATGGCTGCCAAAGGGATAAGTCCCGATCTTTGGTGCCTTTCACTTCTGTAACATGAATGGCCACCAAATACAATAAATAGAACAAGAATGCTTATCTAGTGACAAAGCAAGCTCCGCAAGTGGAAAGCAGGAGGAAGTTGAAAGTTCAGGACAAAAACGGTTGAAATACTTGAACTGTGATAAGTTATTCAAGGGTGCATAATAAATGCCCAGGACAATCATTTTCTTCAAGACCATGACAAGTAAGTAAATTACAGTTTGTATATTTTAAATTTTTTTTAAAGAAGTTATTGTTTTTTTGTCACACTAAATGGTGAAAGTTTGTCTGCTAGTGCTACAGCCAAAGGCCACATAGTTCTATTTATGATCTTTGCTACAATGTTGTACCAGCTGCATGTGAAACAAATGTTATGTTTTCTGGCACAATGTGTATTTAAATACATGTACATACCATTAATGACACTGACCAAAAGAAAACCCATCATGAAAGAGACTGTCCCCATGAGGAACATCAGTCAGTAAAAAAAAATAAGACAGTGGATGAGAGCTGATGATGTGTTTGTGTTTGTCTTCAACATGATTTTGTGTGGCAGGGTTCTTATGTAGAATTCTTTTTTTTTTTTGCAGTGCGCAAAAAGGATACTAGCAAAACTATCAGCAGTAAGCAGCATGATTCAATAAACGAAGCTGGACGATTTTTATTTTATTTATTGAAGTGTGGCAGGGTTTTTATTTTTCATTGCACAAATGGGATGTCAATGACAGTATACTGTGATTCACTGAAGAAAGTGTACAGTCTCAGCTGAAAATGTTTGCTAAAAAAATAAAAACTTTATTTGCTGAATTCATCATCTTTTTTGTAAATGTGAGGTTGCATTTCAATCGGAAAGAAAACGGTAGGTTATTTGTGGGAAAATCAGCAAATAACAAAATTGTTGAAGATCAACCATTTATGATTTTATTGACAATGCATAAGAACAGCACACTGTATGATAACCATTGTCGTGTTAACCTGAGACCAGTAGGACTAGACTGTGAAGAATCTTGCTGTCACCTTTTTACAGTTCACAATGTACTTAGTGTGATTCACGTAAGTGGATTTCATTGAACTGGGAGTGGTGTAATGTTACATTAAATTCCGTGTGTGTTGATGAGTGGGTGTTTGTGGGACTTGTCTAAAATTTTCCTTTAATAAAAGCAAACATCAATCATTATTTGAGTTTGTTTGTGTATATCATTCAGAATAAAATCTGTGTGGGGGTGTGAAGATGTTTGTGTGGGAGCATGCATGCCTGCACTTCAGAATGTAAACATTTGTAAATTTGAATTGCAAATTGAATGCAGCTCAGTAGCTTTAAGACCATAACTGATAAGGCACTGGAAGAAACTAACTATGAGAGAAAAAACGTCTTAAGATCAAGCAATTAACAGTGGGCAAGAACTTTACATACTTCAACAATGTGGTTAATGGCTCATAAAGCTAAGTACAATATTTTCATCCAGGAAAACAATTGTTTGTGTACTGTTCAATGATTCACATGTATAGAGCAGGTCCATTGCATGCAAAGTATGCAGTGGTTTTCTGTTGCCTGATTACATCCCTCTGACTAGGCATCCTGCTTGCCATTTAGGCCACTGCACGCTGTATCGTCCTTGTTTTTTTATAAAGATGAGAGCGTAGCATGACCCATATTATTTTAGACCGTCTGTGGGCATTCAGCTTTGTTTTAACTGCTTGGCCTTAGCTCAATATTCTGACATCCAGAGAGGTAGGCTTTGGAGGATTTCAAAACACCATCTGTTAGTTACTCTTGTGCTGGAATTTTGCGTAAATTCAGTAAAAAAAAAAAAAAAATTCCCAATGAATTCTCGGTTTTTCAAGGCTTATGACATGATGACATGAAGTAAGTTCTGTCCCCTTGTCCCTACTTTTATCTGTAATTGACCAAATAACTTGTTACTTTGCTGCTTCTATACCTTTCTTTTATTTCTGCCTTGGAGGATGTAATGCAGGGAATTTCTTAGATATCTTTTAGGGTTCAGCACAAAAAAACAAACTTCTGAAACACCCCTTGTAGTCATTTAATTATTCCTAGGTTTGTTCAACACATTTGGTGGCCAGGTTAATGTTTACTGTCCAGGGGAGTAAAATTTGTTTGGTTGAAGAGCAAAAGTAGATTAATAATCCCAAGTAAATCTTTTTGTTTGAGACTTACATATCATGATATGTAAATTTTTCATTAATCAGTGTTTCAGGCCACCTGCAACTTATTCACTTCACACTATCAACATCCTCTGTTTTCTACGCTTCCTGCTGATATGGATGTCATTAACTTAACTATTTCTATCTAATGACAGATATGTGTCCTACTGCATGAAATACGTAGACTATTTGCTACAAAACCAACTGAAGCCGATCCTTGTCTTTGATGGATGTCACTTGCCTTCTAAGAAAGATGTGGAAAATTCTCGACATGAGTGAGTACTTTGCCTTTGTAACACCCTCTTTAACACAGTCTCATCTGCTCATGTCATTATATTTAAACAGTTGCACATTTTTACCTGCTGGTCTTGCATTTAATTTTTATATGAATTATCCTACTTTTAGAAAATGTGTTTTCTAAATTAGAGGGAATCATGTTTGTCTCAATTAAGTAATGCAACTATAGTTTTGCAGATACATAGTTTGTCATAAAACTTGTGGCGAATTGAGGGATGTTCATATTATCAAAATTGGGCAGAGTCATTCATTGGCAATGTGTTTTACACAGGCAGCATATTGGACACCTCACTGCAGCCTGCATGTTATACCAAAATAGCATAAAATACAACAGTCACACTGTACTTAGGCTGTATTGCTAAAATTTGGCAGTTAAAGGGAAGATGCTTCTGGCAGATCATTTTTTTAAATGTGATTGTCTCTCTCTTGGAAGAGCATTTTTGTGCAAGAGGAAAAGATCAAGCACTACAAGTTTCTTTTTATGCTTTTCTTGAAGTTTTTGTTAATTAAGTATTCTCTCAATATCCATAAAGAGAGAAAAGAACATCATGGTAAATATAATCTACCTTTTAAGACTATGATGTTTCAAAGGTAAATAGTCTTACAGCCTAAGGGGTTTACGAGTGATCATGTCTTTGGCACCACGTCAAAGGTGGAGTAAAGCCCCCTCTGTTGCGTGCATCTCTATAGTTACTTTCAAACAAGGTAGAAAACACCAACAAAAATCTGAATTTAGGAAATACAGTATTAAAATTATTCAACACACAAAATGATTAACCTATTTTACAGACGTTAAAACTCTAATTTCCCCTTAAAGGTAAAAGTCTTTTGTTGCAATCACTTTTGTAGAAAGTCTTCTTTGAAGCTTAACCATCAGGTTCCGCAAAAGAACACAGACACAACAGTCTTTTCCCACCTCGAAGCTCAGCAAGATCCATTGCACTAATACACAAAGCATACAGATAAAAGAAAGAAAATAACCTGGACAGAAAAATACAGTCCTTAAAATCTAATAATCATTTAGCTTAAATATACAGTACTAAACAAAAGTTCCCTAATTTACATTTAGTCAAAAACTTACACGCTCAGAAAGACTCAAAAACAAAAAACTGACACAGACCCACATCAACAGGAGTTCAAGTGAATAAATTACACTTTTTTTAACAAGTCTGGTCAGGACTTAACAACACAGCACTGAGGAAAACTGCCAGGTTCCCAGAAGGTCATTGGGAAGAGTTTCAGAACAACATAAAAACAGCAGCAAATCACTCCTTGGCATCAGCTCTAATCTTTACAATCTAATCTCATTTCTTTTCCTTCTGATTGATTCAAAAGAAAATAGCTGGTTTACCTGTGGCTTGGAGAAAAAAGAAAACTGATCTGTAGCTGGACTGCTCCGCTTTTCTGACTACATACCTTTTCTAGACAAACCCTGAACTGGCAACCTCCTGCCTCAAAGTGCATTAATCAGCCCCTCCCCCAGTTGCTATAAAATATATTTTCTGGAATTCTGTTTGTAACAAAATTCAATATTTAATGGCATGGAATGGGAATTTGCTTTAAAATATTTTTATTAATTTGTTATGCAAGGCGAAGAGAGAAGAATCGAGCACAAGCAGCTCAACTGCTAAGAGAAGGCAAACGTGGACAGGCAAAGGAGTATCTCCAGCGTTGTGTAGATATCACTCCCCAGATGGCTCTAGAACTGATGAATGTGAGTCCAAATAAATATAGCTGCTTCTTAAAAAATTGTTAGTCACCTGTATGTCTTAGTGAAATGATAGAAAGAGTGATCGTGCAGTGTTTTCAGTCCCATTTATTTTCTTGCCGATTACATGTACACAATTGTTTTTAACTAGTATCAGTTTTTATAAAATAGCGTCACTTTGTACCTTTCATCACACCATCAGTTTTTACCATGCCATTTACGCAACTGAAGAATGATGTTTACAAATCAAACAGAACAAAGCAATGAACAGTTACATTGATTAGTTTATTCTAAAGGAAAGAAAATGAAAATTTTGCAGCTGTGACATTTTGCCATAGCTGAAATCTGTATGATCCTTGAAATTAGACAATAATAATAAAATATAGAGTGCACTCCACTTTATGCTGCCTAAGGAAAATATAATTCTTTAGATTTTAGGGGAATGTGTGTAGTCATGAAACCAGGTGTACTCAGTTTACGATCTGTTAGCTCCAAAAAGTTGATCATGTACATTTGGTGTGCATTATGTGCCTTCTTTTTGGAGTAGCTGTTCTGCTAGTCTTGAACAGGTTGACCTTTGTTCTCACTATCCATAACATTTAGCATGCAGTAAATTTCCCAAATCTCACTCTTGGTCATGCACTATTTTATAATGTCAGATCATTCACCAACAGATAGTATGATCACATACATGTACTATCCTCCATCTATACTGAATCAAACTTCTACAGTATCTTACTAACTACAGAAGAAAACCTGTTGCAGTTCGGCAAAGGAAATGGGTCTTGTGGTCTAATTATTGTTAATTTGGAATATATTAGATGGCTAAGCATGATCCCTACTTTCGGGGGCAAACTGGTGGCTCAGTGGTCAAGTGATGTTATCTATGTTCTTCCTGTGCATGGGACACATTTTTACAGGGTTGGGTGCATGGCTACGATTTAGCTGTAGTTGTATGCATCTTTGTCATTCCCTAGCATATGGTGTGATCAAATTGATAAAGGCAAAAGTCTTCTAATTATGCTAGATGGCAATTTATTTGAAGCTGAACTTATTTATTAATTCATCTAGACAAATAATTGAAAGATAAGCGTTTATAATGGAATTATTTGTATGACACAGGCATGTCGTGCACGTGGTGTAGATTGTATTGTGGCTCCATATGAGGCTGATGCACAACTGGCATATCTGAACAGGGCTGGTATTGCCCAGTTGGTAATTACTGAGGATTCTGATCTTCTGCTGTTTGGCTGTGATAAAGTAAGTTATTTTTCATGAATTTGACAGGAATTGTCCACCTACACATTCAAAAACCATGCATCCAAACACACTTTCTTTTAAACTGATTAAATGATAATATTATCTGTTCTTGCAAATGTGTGTCCTTTATACCATCTTGCAAAAACAAACAGCATTATCTTTTAAGCAGAATTTTTGAAACTTGGGGTGTATTACAAATTGAGTACATTTGTCAAGTTAAGCAGCTGTTCTGATTATACAGATTTTTCAGAAGAAGTTAAAGATCTCTGAGCTCTCTCTACACATAAACCTTCATGTACCTGAGAAGTGCTAAGCATCAGTATGACACTGCAGTAACCCCATCAACAACAACAAAAAAAGAGAACCCAAAAATAAAACAAATATGATAGGCATTGATGTTAGATTCAGCTTTTTGCTTGTGCAGCAAAGCAGTCAAACTCCCTTTCCTTTTACTTTGGCACTTACCCACCATTGAGTCCTTTAAATGTGCAGTAAAAATATCTTTTCTGTGAGCACTATTAAATGCCATCCACTACTAACCTTTTCTCTCTCTCTGTTTACATCTCTTAGTCTGTACTAACATCCCCTTGCTAATTACTTTTTGATGGGCTTAGTTTTTGTATGAAGCACTGAGTGCATGCTCCTATATGAACGGGAATGTGCGCTGTATAAATTTTACATTTATTATCATTAATATGCCTATTAGCTTCACTGTACTTTACCTGCTGGAGCAGATTTTTTCTTAACAATTTGTATTTGTTTTATTTTCAGATTATTTTCAAAATGGACCTATATGGCAATGGTATACTTATTGACCGCTCAAATTTAAATGAAGTGTGTGAAATTCAGGATGGTTTCTACACTTTTGAAAAATTTCGCTACATGTGTATTTTGTCTGGATGTGATTATCTCCCTTCATTGCCAGGGATTGGCCTGGTCAAAGCGTGTAAAGTTTTTAAGATTGCACGACAAACGGATATTCAACAGGTATAACATATTATTAAGCTATACCTATTCTCACCTTGACAATCTGAACATTTTCCATGTGATCTGCATAGCTTTTTACTCAGTGACATTAAAGACAGAGATTGGAAAGAGAGTTAAAGGATAAGTCTATTCAAACTGAAAGTGTTTTTCTTTACATCTCATTCCTACTGCTACAGCTAATGTTATAATTGTTGTTAGGTTTTAAAACCTCGATGATTGAAAATTTAGTTTAAAGGTATTATTCCTTTTGAATCATTTAGGAAAATATGCCCTTTGTGACTAATATAACTGTATTCTCCATTACATCAACAGTTTCAGATGGTTAGCAGGTTGTTATGATGGACACAACAATTGAACATTATCTTCAAATTCCTCCTATGTCACCCCTGTTGAAACCCACTGGGGTCCTCTAGATAGCCCTGCCTCCCCTAATTTCTATAATAGAGAAAACCCATTTTCAGTTTTATGAGAAGATTGCTCGTTTGGATAGGGTAACCTTTGTTTTCGATGATATCTTTGTTACAGCTGTGTTTATTGGTACAGCATCTGATGTTTGCTCAAATTTATTTAAATGTGAAAAAATTGCAGATTCTGAGGAAATTGCCCATGTACCTAAAAATGAATGTGGTTGTGACAGAGGAATATATTGAAGGGTTCCAAAGAGCAGATAATACTTTCCTGTACCAGCTAGTCTATGATCCACTTGAGTGCAAGCTGTGTCCCCTAAACCCTTATCCCCCAGAAATTGATCCAGAAAAAATGACTTATGCTGGACTGTATCCTTGCCAATCTTTGTTGAAGTTTTAGCTTCTATTGTTGTTACAATAACAAAACACTTATTAGTATGCTGTGTTTGATCCCATATTTAAAGCGAAGTCACTTTAGACTGACAGCTCCATTTTAACTCATTTTTATGGCAGCCTAGAAAAACAGTGGTATAACTGATTTATCAGGGAAGGTAGAAGTTGCAGGGTTGAGCTCCACCATCCACACTATGCCCTAAATGCAATGTAATTTGTAATGTAATGTGCTTACAATTCACTGCACCTATAACCACAAGACTGAGGCTCTGTACCTTGTTAACAAAATAAAGCACATTAGAACAGTGGAGCTGAATCAATTTAAATTTGACCTACAATGATGGTGAGGTAATTTTTCTGCTGGTTGTGTGTTAAGCATTCAATACCTATATTCATTGTATTAGCCGCCTAGGGTTTTATAAAAAAAAATTTCAAGGAATTAACAAGGTGTGATACTGTTTAATATCCTTGACATTTATAGATACTTTGATGAAATGAAAGCTTTGCAGATTGCTCTGGGCAACATAGATGTTCACACATTCAGGAAGATTGGTGACTTTGATCCATCATCATTGAAGGTGACTTCAACTTTATTTTATTTGAATGATGTATGTTACATCAGCACTATATGACCAGTGAACTAAGACAAGATATGCAGCTCATGAGAGCAAGTTTAGAGGTGAACATATAAGTGCTGAGCTGGCATATGGATGTGACAGGAATTAAATTTGACCACATTATGCAGAACTTCTAAAGTTTCCTGAGATGACCACTGATTTTACTGATAAAATTGTTATTGCCAAGCAGGACATATCAACTTAACAATATATCATCTTGATAGTTCTCCATGGAATATTTGGATCTGCATTTACATATGTACTTGCCTGAGATGTCTTTAATGTCAGCAAGTATTGGAGTCAGGTTTTCTTTTTAATAGATGCAGCATAAGTATGCTAAATATGGATCAAAAGAGCAGCACTTGCTCAGCATCTGGGACCACCGATATCAACCTGGTTTCAAGAATACAAGTAATCAGAGCACACAAAATTATTCCTCTTCTCCAAGTGATCAGGCTGGGAGGGAAAGTAATTTAAAGTCTACATTGGCCAAAACATATTCTGTTAAGCAGGTAAAGCCAGGTGAGGATAAATTTATGTCAAATAAATGTTAAATAAAGGACAGTATCTTAAAACTTGATATCTTTTTTAGGATGAACTTATTGAGAAGTTGGTGTGCTGTGGATATACAATGCTGACTTTAAGTGAGGTGCAGTTTCTTTATAATCTGGCCAAGGATACTCAGCCTTAAGACCACTATTTGCTTTGTCTTCTCATAGTAAATCTATGTGAAGACATATGTGATTCTCAGGAACATTGCAGAAATGGCTCTTAAAGAACGAATTTCAAGGACAGAACCAAAAATCCCAACAATTTTAACTGGGGAGAGGGGGCTGTAGAAAATTCCTTGCATTTTATGGAATGGAAAACACTTGTTATGCTAATAAATATTCAGTGATGTTTTAAATGTATTAAAAGTTCATGTTGATTACTGACACCTTAGTCTCTTATAACTCAATTTTTATTTTCTTGTGCAGCTGAGGAATGCTCTGAAGTAAAAAGTAATGGTGAACTCATCAGTCTTTATGCAACATCAGAGCCAAGAAAGAAGAGAACAAAGCTAGATTCCAGTGGCAACAGTCTTGTGGAAGGAGAGCCTCTTGTATCAAATAGTGATGAATGTATATTTCCAAGAATTCCCCATTCACTCTCAAAGCAGAATGGGGCCTTTCATGAAGAACTGAAACTGGAAAATACTGTGTCGCAAAAGAAAGTGATTGAGAGTGGGATTATCCAAGCAGAAGTGAATCAAAAACTAGTTAATAAAGAAAATATAAAAAATGCCTCCCCCATGAAAAATAAATTTGCGGTCTCGTCACTTGTTAAACGAAACAAATTTCACCTTGATGAAGTGGCATCGATGGAGATTAATGCCAAAGAAGTCAGAAGCAGGCAAGTTTAAGTGTTTGCAGTCTGTAGGTTTTTTTTAATTCTTTTATTTATTTCGTCAAAACCATAACTGTGCATAACCAGATCAACCATTTTGACATGGATAAAGATAAAGAACTTTGTGGGTGGCTTCTTTAGATAGCAAGGAGGAGATTAAGTTTGACACTCTAGTCCTTGATCTAGATTGGCCTCTTTGGGTGTTCATCATTTTTCATCCTGAAAGGATTTTAAAACATCCTCATCTTTGAGTTCTATGAAATTGGGTCCTCTGCAGCACATAGGACAGTAATTAGTTTGTTGAAAGGGTCTCTGTTACCAGGTCACTAAATTCATTCGGGAAAGTAATCTGATACTGTAAACCTGGTGGTTTCTCAGACCTGGGCATTATCTGATGGTGTCATGTAGGTCCAGTATGTGATTGCAAAGAAGAGAATTCCTATAAGCACCTGCTGTTTAATAATTTTTGCTTACTCAGAATACCTGATTCCCTCCTGATCAGGTATTATGTGGATTAGGGTAGTGTTTATTCTTTAACCACTCTCAGCATTTTGTCAATGGGGTGGGTTTCTGCTGCTCAGAAGCGTCCCATGTTTGATGTGGGCTAGAGCATCCTGCAGGTCAGAAATCTTCTGTGTTTGGTGTAGTTTAAGTTGGAGTGGCGTCCCCTCGCCTAACAGGCTTGAGGGAGGCGGCTCTCCGCAAGTTTTGTATTTTTCTTAGTTTGTTGTGTTTTTAGTGCCCATTGTGTAAGTCGGTACTTTCTTCGCTGCGTCGCTTTCTGCCTGACGCCATAACGCTTTTTCTGAAGATCTTTTAGATCACACAACGACACGAAGGCTTTTCACTGAACTCACGGCCGTTGAGAGCCAGCACGGGTCCCGGAGCAGACGACTTGCTAAAACAAGTAGCTGGTAAAGTTCATAGATTCAAGAGTGACAAGAGGCTAAAGACAGACAAAGGGTATGTCAGACAAACCAGTAACCACGCATTGTGCTTATTCCGAATCTCAGTTGTCTGATTCTCCACCAGCAAGTAACCTTACGACATCACCTCCCCACCACTGGCAGATAACAAGATGAAGGTCACTATCAACATCAATGAGTCATCGTCATCAGAAGTGGCCATCGTGCAGTTTGACAGTGTGGCGTGTGTCTATCAGCCATATACAGGAATAGCCAAAGGTCTCACAGACACAACCACACTGCATGTAGCTCCGCACTCGACAACAGGACTGTAGGTGGCTGTTAAGCGGATTGATCTAGAAAACTTAGATCACGAGTTCTCTTATGTATAGAAAGAAGTATTAACCAAGCAGTTACAATATGAGACTTCTCCCACATTACTGTAGCTTCGTCCATCGCCATGAACTGTGGACAGTCATGCTTGTCATGGGCTGTGGTTCTTGCCGTGACCTGCTGGTCATACACAGGAGTGTGAAGACTACCCATGCTTTTATATCAGCTAGTGGACAGGTGTGTCTCACTGGCTTCCAGAACTCCACAGTCTATGACTATCCTAGCATACTGCTGATTGCCTCCAGTAGTTCAGTCCGGAAATTCTTGAACAGAATTCTGGATATTTCTTAGTGATTGTAAAACTAATCTGATGATCTTACTACAAGAATTCTGCTATTTTTCAGTGATTTTAAAACTAACCCCACACACTGTACAGCGCATTGAGTCGACTCTGGAGTTGAAAATTGCGCTATATAAATCTGCTTTAATAATAATAATAATAGTTAGAGCATCCTGCAAGAGAACAGGGCCATATGCAGCCTCCTTCTGAGACTGTCCCCGGCTGGAGTCTGCTGTTCATTGCCTGCATCTTCAACAAGGAATATCTTTGCTATATGGTTTGCTACCATTTCACTGGCAGCTCCTTAAATGTAATTTTTATTTGCAAGTTGAAGAGTAGCACAGACCTGTGGTCATTAGAGGAAGTTCATGTCCTAAAGATTGGTTATAAGTGAAATACTTGTAAAATTTAGCTTCCCCTTTATTGTTGAGGGAAAAGTGCTTTTATCTAAGGTGATCTTTCACCGTGGCAGGGGCAGGGGGTCTGGAGGGTTGCTGTTTCATGAAGTCACAGGTGTTTACTGTTGCTGATGCCCTTTTTTCCTGTTGTTGTCACTTGCTCTTGCTCTTGCTGTCTAGGAGGTCTGCCATGTCCACAATGGTGGTGTACTGTACTGTTTGCCAGATCCCTTGTGTTGATCTATTCTAGACATCTATTTAGTTTTAGATACTACATTAGTTTCTACTGTTTAATGACCTTCGGTTTGCTTTAGTTTTCTTTAATATTCTTTTTATCTTTTTAAACCTGGTATTTCCATGGTTTGCTATCTTCTTTACAGTGTGTATATTTTTTTTAAGGGTTTAGACCTTATTTATTAAGTTACCCTACCTTGTTTGGTTATAGTTTTGGTTGAGGAAAAGTGAAGAAACCCCATATTTGCTATGATTTAGTTCTTTTCAAAGAAATTTTAAATTTATTATGTTAGGTTAGCAATCTTATTAATTCATTTATGGCAAAGTTTCAAGGTTATGTTTTGGTTTTTATTGCCTTTTAAGGGGATGTTATACAGTTTGTACTTTGCTTGTTTATATAAATCTTGACTTAGGATTGCTTGCTATCATTGTTACCACTAATGATAGTATAGTATGCTGCAGCATTTTGAGTGGGTTAATGCAGCTATTTATGTTAAATGCTATTCTCTCTCTATATATATATATCTCTAAGACCTGTTTCAGTGTTCTTTCTCCTTTGTTTTCATTTCACTACAAGAGCATATGTGAGGTGCTAAGTCTGTCACCACATGTGCTTCCCCTTCAACCATCCACCTCCCCACATATAAAATACAGGCTCAAGTACTTAAGTAGTAAAATAAATGATCAGGTGTTTTTGTAATCACAGTCTTGAGTCATTATCTTGCCGTTTGTTATCTCACATCCCTGCCTCATGTCATGCTCTGTGGCAGAACAGATTTCCCCAAAAGTTATCCCCAGTTATTGATATCTTCCTATTGCGATCTTTGCTTGCACAGTATTTGTACAGTATTTGATTGTGGTGAGATAACAAATTGGGACTATTTTAGGCTGTATTTTGGTAAGGTTATTTTGTCTTTTGTTTTTGACAAATTATGGTTTTGTTTTTCAGGTACTTCAGTGATTTGTCAAACGTTTGTCACATAAAACAGGAACCATTCTCTTCTGATTGTTCTGAAGGCCATTTGATAACACAGGAACATGTGTTGGATTGTAAAAGTGCTGAGTGCGTGAAGTCAAGACCATTGAATGAGACTAATGAGAAAGAACAAGGAATGGTTTCACAAGGTTCCTCTCCTGAGCTTGTTTCATTTTTGAAAGGGGAACAACCTGTAATAGTAAACATTCCAGATGCAAAAAGCAGTTGCATGAGCAGACAAGGGAGAGAACAAGACTGCATGAAATTGTTACAGTCATCTGCTACACATCTCTCAGTGTTACCAGAGTCTTTGACAGCTACAGGGGAGACTGAAGAAGAGAAGAGACAGTGGGGCAAATCTCCGGTACCGAATTCTAAAAAGAAAACGTCACCAACATCTGTGTTTGGCTGGTCAAAGTTTATGTTTGGAAAGCATGACAGTGACAACAGTACTTCAAAGAATAATTTACAGTCCAAGCACACTCAGAATGGGGATAAAAAATCAAGCACTGTATTTAATGATTGTACATCTAGAAATAACTTAGCTTCACCGGTATCACAACAAAACATTTTAACCCCTAACCCAGATACAAAGATCACAGGAAGTGAGTCACCTTATTTCAGTTCTACAAAATTAAGGAACATTCAGCCAGTGACTCAAGAAATGGAAATACAGAATGGATTATCACATAGCCAGTGCAGTGACTCTTGCAGTGTAGATTCCGAATGCGATCCTGGCAGCCAGGATTTTGTTGACTTAACTGACAACAAAGATGTCCAAGAAATGTTGGAAACAAACTTATTGCCAGAAAATTGTGACGGTGGGAAAACAATAGCTAGCTCAAATCCCATCATTCAGGTTTGTATATAATTTTCTTTTAACAAAGGTCAACATCATTTGCTTTTTTCACTAACTTACTGTATTAAAGCTATCAACACTGACTTGCTTCACTCTTGCTGGCACTAGCCCTTGGCACCTGTCTGAGCTCATTCACATCTATGCTCCCACTTGACCATGACTGCTTTGTTCTGATGCCAGGCTCCTTTGACAAAGATTATGTACATAGATCTTTTTCTTTCCAAACCCCATCAGCTTCAAACAAATTAGCCTTCGGCCTATGTTACTCTTTGACCTTTAAATCAAAGCCTAAGACTTACTTTTTCAGAATCAGCAATTTCACCCAAGTGCAAACTATGTGCCTGTGCAAGTTGTGTTTGTGTGTGTGTGTGTGTGTGCTCGCACAACCGAGATAAAGGAGAAGAGAGTGGTGTTTTTATATATATATAGGATTAGGTCTGTATTGTTTGTTCCTTCTGAGTTAAGCTCTATGAGCAATTCTTTTGGAAAAGTGCTCTATAACTTTGTAGCCTCGATGCTTGAATGAGTTTTTCATCAATCTCTTGCATTTCAGGAAGTAACTTGATAAGTTGACCTCAAAGGCTGAAGTGATGGCTAAGACAGTTTTACACTTTGTGGCAATGTTGAATAGGGCTGGCACATTTACAGTGTAGAAACTTTTGAGATGGTCCTGCTTTTCATAATTTTATCAAGTGATCTTTTATAGACAGTGTCACCAGCTTCAGCTGAAGTCCAGATTATGTAAGCTGTCTGCCCTCTTGTATTGTCAAGGCTAATATACAGTATGCAGCAGGGTTCATTGAACTGAAAAGTGAACTTGTTACAAAACCCTGTGCTTACCTTGTAGGACATGCTTGGTGAGATAAATACATGCAGAGTTGCTCATGGGAGGTGTGGAAATGTTAAGCAAAAAATATTTTGTACTAGACTTGCTAAGTTGATGTAGCAGCTTTGTAGCTAAAATCTTCATTATCAGATATTTCCTTTATTTACAGAACATTTTGGTTTTTCCACAGTTGACACCTACAACTTCCAGAGGTAATTACAATTAGTCAAAAGCAGGCTTTGTGTTGTCATCCTTGCACTGAGCAGGCTCTGTACATGGTCATTTCATTGCATAGAACCTATCTTCTTTTGTAGTATCACAGCTGTTGAAATATGGCTTCCATTTCTGACAGAATTTGTACTCATACAACAGTACTTATCTCTTTCTGGCCACAAACTTAAAAGGAATTATAATTGGACCTTCCTCAGTTTTATAGCTATAGTGTAATTAACTATTTAAAAATAATCACAAAAGTCCTGAAGAAGGGCTAGGCTAATGTATCTGTGTAGTAATCTATGTGACATACTTGTGTCTTGATGGTAATGAACAGAAAAGAGTATTTTTGCGGCTGGTAAAAACCCATCTATTCAAGATGGCACTGGTGTGTTAGGGTAAAATCATACACATTAGGTGGGATTTCTAGAGACAAATAGATGTGCCAGAGACTCGATTTTTACTATCAAGGCACATAATGTCTCATCATATTCTCACTTGGTTCATCAAATAATTAAATTATTAGTGATATACCAAGTGGAAAAAATTATGCTTTTCTTTTTAACAGAAGGAGGATAGGTTGGTTGGGCGTGTATATGTGTCAAAGTGAAACTAGAGTTTGGTTCACATACCAATGCAATTGAAATAATGTTTGAAATAATTGCTTTATGTTGTGGTAATTCTACTCTGACAGATAATAAACGATGTCGAGTGTCTGGGCTATCAAAGGGCAAAAAAAAGGTGGACCATGAGTTGAATAAGAAGCAGCAAAAGATTCAGGACATGTTTGCCAGATTTGCACACCGGAAGTAAGCACAGTTTGCTCTGCCAGCCAGGCTTCTTCAGGTAACATAATCTGCTGATGTACTTATTTTTCTCTAAATATTTTGTATAAGCAAGTGGAATAGCAACAGAAATAAGAAACTAGGACTGATTGCAACACAAAAATACATGGCAGATGACTGCCTGTTTAAAGATTTAATGTTATGTCAAATAAGTATAGATCCTTCACTTTGTATATGCTTGTCACATCCATTCAGACAAATAATTGGGTGTTATTTTATTTTGAAGTAGTACCACTATCTGGAATTCCTAGGCAAACAAGTTAGTGATTTGAAAACAGACTGAAGTAAATCATTCCTTCAGAACTGCACTCCAAATGGAAAACCATCAGTTAAAACTGTTACCAAATTTAGAGATGCTTTTATTAAACACCATTTAAATGTTAATGATTTAAATGTTAATAAGAAGAGTAAATCTGTGTCCATTCTGTCATTGCAGTCATAGAAGATGAGTTATGTTTCTTTATGTTTCATTGCACAGCGTACCCTAATTTATATGAGAAATTAATGCTGAATATTGTTTACAGTTCTTTATTAGCTCCATTAAGTTTACTCATCAAAATGATGGTATTATTAGTACAAGATCAGTTGAAATTGTATATTTATTATGACATGCTACAACGTGAAAGACTTTGTTGGTTGAATAGGCTCAGAAGAGTGTAACGAATACCGTGGTTTTTGTTGTTATATTTTGTTTTGTATAACCCTGTATGTATAGGTCAGTGACCTTGTAATGAAGGTTTAATTTAACTCATTTTTTTCGGTGTTGTTCATGCATACTAGTGGGTCTTTTTTGAATGTCATCTATCTCTTACTTTTCACCTTTAAACAAAACTGTCGCTTTGCCTTGCAGTTCTTTGCACTAATCTGGAGCCCCCGTTGATGGATAGGAATGTTTCAGACGACTTATTTTTAATCAGCACTCATTGTTGTCAGTCATCCTGCCAATAGGAAAGAGACTGATGACCAGCCAAAACGTCAAGATCCACCTGGACAGCAAAGAGAAGGGAGAACTACCCAAGGATGCTTGGGTTCTTTTCAGTTCTCCAGGATTTTGTGAAAGCCATTTTTATTTATAAAAGATTCCTCAAAGGATCCAAAGTGGTTTTTTTTTCTTTTTTGAAATAGGTTCACATTATGCAATACAAGCTTTCAGATAGTATGCACAGAAGGAGGTAAAATGTGACAAATCGGAATGTCATGGATATGCTTATGCATTCAAGGCTACAGCCATCAGAAGAATTAGAGACTTATATGTTAATCAGGTGGATCTTTGTTTTAACATTATTTCATCGATTTTCTCTGTGCCAAGATGAGAATGTCAATGTTTGAAAAGTTGCAACTCATAAACACAAGTGGATTGTTCACTTGGATTTAGGGAACTACAATCTTGTTAAAACCTAAACTGAGGTGGTTGCATATTCTGGTAGTTAGTGCACTAGACTGTGGATCAAGTCCTTGGTTCAAGGCTAGAAAACTTCTTCCCCATTTCCCCCCCCCCCCTTTCCCCAACAACAGAAGCTTAGCAGGAACCTGATTATCAGGGGAAGCAAAGGTGACCATTTGAGAGAGTTGTCTCCACCTTCACATCAAGCCCAAGCCACTGTTAATCAACCACTTATGTTCATGCCCTTAAGCTATAAGACTCACTACATTTACTTAACAGCCTGTTGGGAAGGTGGGTTTTTCCAGTGGATTTTATTATTGGCTGTTGAGTCCCGTACATTCCTTCTAAGCCAAAATATTAGTACTGTAATAAATTTGTGGAAAAGACACCACTTGTGATAAATAAAGATCTGTCAACATTTCATGTTATTGTTGTCTAACAAGTGTAAGATTTTCAAACTATTAAGTTTATGTCATTATGAAATTCCTTTTTTAAGAATAAAAGCTAGGATTTGGTTTTAAGAATGTGCAATGTTTGACATTCTTTACTGCAGTATCTTAATAAATATCAAGTGATGAAAAGACACCACTCTTACCACCATGTACATTCAAACAAACAATAGCCTTAAGTGTGTCCAGATGCATCACCTTGAATGACAATACAACACATGTATTACAGAGCTCTTGAGGTTTAAATCTACCAGTAATCACTAACAAAAAACGGCGTTCTTTAGCAGCTAATACCTCAGCTAAACCACAATCTGGTACAAATACAGTGGTAGCTTGACATTCAAAGTGCTCTGTGTTGGAACGCTTTGGTCCTAAACCAACTTTGTCTGAAAATATGCTGTTTTAGTGCTTATTGACCACTGTCAGCTACTCGACCATTATGCTATAACATGCATTAGATGCCAAGCCTACCCATGATGCTTCAGGGTGAAACAAAGGCATCACCTGATACAGGTTGTAATACGATGGTCAAGGGGTTGAGCACTGAAACACAATTCTCTAGAAAATATTGGTTGAGGATAGATAATGTGAGATTCACACTTAAGATGAAGACCGTCACGGCTTAAAACCAGATAATGAAAAAAATATAAACCAAAGATCCTACACCAAGATGCTCCACTCAGGCGGGAAAGTGAAGCCGCGCTGACCCTGTGACCGCGGCCATGCCCCCCCCCCTCCCTTGTACTGACGATCGGTGTTCACGCGAGGAGGCTGGTGGTACATGATGCGCTGCGCCGAGTTGTCTAAACTCTCGAACTAAAGGTTTCCGATCTTTCTCATTTCTGAAAGATGAAGAGATGTGAGTTAACAGCTTTTCACAAGATTTAACAAGTCGCATTTATCTTTGGATTTGCCACATATGCTGCTGCTTAGTAGCTTCACTAGTCTTGTGTTGTCATTTCTATAGATGCAAGAAGTGGCGGCTGATCTGATGTGCAGTTCCAACCATCTTTGATGTACCGAATGCACCGAAATAGATTTTTTTCAGGATGGATAGAAAGAACTGTATCCGAATGGCTCCATTCCTCAGAGAAACACCTAAAGTTACCAAGTTTTTCAGCCCTTCGGGTAAAGTTTGCCTCTCACTCTCAGGTTCTGTCGCACAGCGTTGCAGCTGACATCAACGATGGTAACTTTAGGAGTGTTATCAGAAGAGGCCTTTGAGACTGTTTTCTTTGTTGAACCCACTGATCAACTGTTTAATGGATTCATCAGACTTAGCAAGTTTAGCAGCCAAACGATGCGTGATGCCATCTCGGAAAAGTCATGGCTGTCGCACTTAAAAGCAACTCATCCAGTATGAATGGATGGAAAATTGCTACACAAAGCCTGCTTCAACTCGGGGACGATCTTTGCAAAACAAAAGAGGTTAAATTCTTCCACAATAGCAGACTAAACCAAGACTGCGTGAAAAACCGCTTTTTCTCTAACACGAGGATAAGGACATGGAGATAATCCAAGTCCCCAGCAATTTCGATTCTTTCTGTGCCAGGTGATGGTGGTTGGTCTCATCATGCAGTGAAAGAAGCAATTGCATCGAAAATGGAGATGATTGTCTCTTGACACTTAGCAACGTCAGTACTCAGTGCACTCCAGCGATTTCTGATGCAAGATATGAGCTAAACAAAAGATGTGAAATCTCCTAGTATGCTTTTACCAACTCTGCCGAGGAACTATTCATTCCTGAGAACAATATTTTAACTTACATCGCCAAAAAGGTAAAAGAGAAATTGTGTGCAGAATGTAAAGAAATTATTACGGGAAAATAAGAAGGAACTGAACGGGAGACTGGAGTCTAATCAGTTGTCAATTAAGCAGGTACCTCATGCTAACTATGGGCTAGTTGTCCCAACATCTCAGCTGGTAACGCTGGTGGAGGAACTTGAAATTATATTCAGAAAATCTGAACATTTGTCAGTTCCTTCACATGGACCGAGTGAGAGCTCGATTTCCGGAATGTTTTGAACAGAAATCGAGTTCACTCATGTGTCCCTCCAGCAAATGCAAACCAGACAGTCTTGTTACTCAATTGTTTTTAAATATACGACTGCACTTTGCACTGAAAGAAAACAATAGACAACTCTGAAGCCTCCGCAAGGAGTCAGGTACCCATTCCCGCCAGCTGGGGGAAGTTTGCTTCGCTTAACGGGAATTGAACCTGCGCGCTCTCGGTTCGGACGCCACTCGGCCATCCGCTTCCATTTCCTAGCATTAATTTACATTTGAATACAATCTTTAATCTTGAACTCTTCGATGAAACAGACTTTACTAGAAAAAAAAATCTTTTGACATTGAACCCACTCTGTGACGCAGATTCTGTTGTTTAAAAAGTAACTTAACCTTTGACCTCTGTGACGCAGACTGCTGCCCAAAGGTATCCTCGTCCTGGAGAACATGCGCTTAACGGCGGATGTCCTTCCTTTCGGCACCATCGTCATTGTGGGCGTCATCAACCTAGGCGAGGGTAGTGGAAGCCCTGTGTGACTGTTTGCGATCCGCAACGGCCTGGGGCTAGTTGCACAACATGTTTCTACACCTTAAAACTGTTTTAAAGAAGGAAATATAGAAACTGTTTATTCTTCAAAAATCGCTAATATGCCATTTAGACGAACTTCACACAAAAAATGTGCTGACGGAAACGAAAATCTGGTTTAAAAAGCGTTTTCTTATTTTTAAAAAGTCCTGAAAATGTCTTGTGCCTTTCTAAAAAGAGTTAAAGCCTAAAAGAGTTTAAAATTAGAAATTTGTCATGCAACTGGCCCTTTGGGACCAGCGGCGTCAGCTCCTCCACGAGACCACCTCATCATACGGCACTTTTCATGCTCCTCCTGATGTGGAGACCGTGTCTCTCGGACACTAATCACACATCGGGATTATCAGAAATCTGACTAACAGAAGTCACTATATGCTGCTCTGAGACCACTGATTGCTGGTCTCAGACCACTGTATGCTGCTCACAGATCACTGCATACTAATCTGACGTCAAGACTATCAGTGATCGCACTGGCGGTCGGGTAACATTTTTGATGACGCAGCATTGGCCAAATGGATGCGATGTCGAAAAGCACGAGATATTTTAATTATCGTGATAGTCAATCATATTTTACTGCACATCTCGCAAAATGAGGAGATCGCTTGAGTTTTATTCTTATGTCAAAAATGCATGACAAAACTGAACACAATTTGTATTAATCCTCCTGACCTCCTCTTCCTCCTCCTCCTCCTCCGACCTAGCAGTGGTCGATGAAAGCCAATGGTGACCAGTCGGATTAGGTTTACGATTGTGTCAAAGATAGTTAATACAACAAGATGATTCATAAAGTGAGGTCTCGTCTCCGTTGTAAATACCGAGCAGAGTGGCGCTAGTTGATACCAGAGAGACTAGATATTCATTCTCTCTGTCGATACCTAGATTCAGGGGAGATAATTACATACATGTGAAGAACAAGTGTGTGTGTGTGTGTGTCGTCGTCTAGTAAATTGTAGTCCAATAATGTGCGCATCACCGTTACGATATTTTCCAGTCTGTACATATTACCTTTGAAGTCTTTCTTGTGTATGCTAATTTTTTCCTGATAAACACTAGCAACCAACAGGCAATATCCGCATCTTAACCAATGGGGTTCTGCGTTGTATTGGAGCTACATGATCACCATTCACTTCACGTATCCACGTCACCCTGAGGATATTCATGTAAGACTGGTAGGACTACATCCCGTCACAGGGCACATTATTCATGTGTGTGCGAGTTGCTCGTAAATATCCACAAGTTTTGGAGTCAAATAGTTTCTAGTGATGCTGGACATACTCTGGAGTACAAGGGGGAGAAGCCTTGACCGGGCAGGGTGTTGCATGAGCTGGAGACCGGGCATCAGAAACGACTGGCTATATTTCAGGACAAATTTTACCTCCAGCATGACTAATGACATAACCATGATTTCCCATGTTGCCTTTCAGTGATGATGACAGTATGTCATTACATGAAATCAATTAACATCGTTCCAGTTCGCCACACGCCCAAAATTTGATTTAATATTGTGTAGTCATTGGATGTTAGAGACCAAAATACGGTGTTCAACTTTTTCTTTTAGGTTTTACCCCGTCCCAGAAAGGCGTGTGTGTGTGTGTGTGTGTGTGTGTGTGTGTGTGTGTGTGTGTGTGTGTGTGTGTGTGTGTGTGTGTGTTGGAGACCGTAAAAGACTGTCAGAAAGTTCAGCTCAGACCGTATGGCACTTGCTGGCACAGGTTGAGACGACCTTGCGCTATTTTAAACTCCCGTTCTACAGGCGTAAACATCTGAGGTGGAGAGGTGAGTCTCCCTTCTGAAGCAGTCGGCGCTAGGACCGCTGTAAGGAGTCCTCACGAAATCGTGAAAACTCTTCCTACAGCTGTCGACGCTGGAATTGTTGCACACTTCACACCACAGGTGAGTGTTGTCACCTACACACAAAGATGTGCCATGAAATAACTGCCTGCAGAGGTGTGCATGTACTTATGTATCTTCTAAGTTATATGCGAGATGGGGCATAGACTGAAATGAGGTGCTGAATCTGCAGATGTATGCCATTTTATTTAATTATTTATGAAACTGGAAGCCAAAGATGTCGCTTTAATATTGAAATGATTTGCTGTCGGTGTAGTGCTCTGAAAATTAGATATACATGATTGGGGAGTTGTGCAGGGGGGGAATGTTGGAAGCACACAACTACGCTAGATGACATCCGAAAAAAGAAAGAAACAGATGATTTGATAAAAAAGATGGCGGCCCAACTAAGGTAGCCCTGCAGCCATCAGGGATGAGAATTAAAAATATATGCTAACTTGCTGTTTGTACAACAGACATTCGTACTTTATAAAGTATACAGTGTAGCTAACTCTGATCAACATGCAGGCTGTTTCGTCAGTAAAGCACTGTACCTGGCCGTTTTAGACATCGTGTATTGAGAAACACGGCCAGGCATCTTTAAGAGGCGTGCCCCACAAACCCAGAACCCAAACACCCTTCTCGTCTGGCTTTCAGACGAAGACAGATCAAGGTCACCAAGCTGCATTAACAAGCACCTGGTAAGTGGGTCATTCTGCATTTGCTGAAAATCTGTGTTTATCATCTTTAGCTCAGCACTTCTGCCGCTTCCCTTCACTTTCTTGTTTTTGGGAATATTCTTTCACCAACTTCTCTTTAAGGCGGGAAGACTGTGTGCCGAGCAGCTGGTGTTTTATCTCTTTCCTCTGCTCTATTGTTTTCCATGATTTCAGGGAGATCCAGCTCTCTTTTACTGTTTTTTTTATAGCTACTGTTCTCCTTAGCCACTTCTTTCATTTAAAGTTGGCGATTGTCATTTGGGTGTCATCTGTTAAGACGCTGAACTTATTATTTTTATGCTATGATGAATTTCTGCTGAACTGCTGAGTCTTTAAGTTGATCTTTGTCAAAGCCTGGATGTCTTTGTTCTCCCACCTTAGGTTTTCTGAGCTTTAGAGCAAATTTCTCGATGAGCAAAGTTATAGTCACTGCCTACCCCCCCCCCTTTTGATTTTTGTCTGGAGGTGTGTGCCTCCATTTGCCATTAATGATAATGTGTTCTATCTGACTCTCTGTCCTGCCACCAGGTGACTTCCAAGTTACTTTGTGAATCTTCTGTTAAAATATTGTTCCTCCAATTACAAGGTCGTTTTCCTTGCAAAAATCACACAATCTGCTGCCATTGTCAGTTATATACCCTATACCTTCCTTTCCCATGGTTCATGGTTCTGCTCTTTCTCTTCTGAGAAGTTATATTGGTATAGCAACTTTTTGCATCCCAACCCCCTTAGCTACAGAAAGATTATGGCAGGATATGGTACAAAGGTGCACATGGGATGTGCAAGTGTAATGCCTACTACATTTTACAGACTTTGCCTAATGTAAAGCTCAGACTTACGGTCGTCACTTTCCTTTAATATGGAGATAAATTGGACATACTGATGAAGGGAATGAACCAACTGAGAACAAAGAAAGTTACTGTGACAAGAGACTTAGCAGAGAGACGGAGAGACAATCTGAAGAACCACAGAGAAAGAGGTGTTGATGCTTATTATAGGGGAGTAGTCCCATTTCAGCTCGACAAAAGAAGGGTGGAGTTAAATCCCTTTCCCCATGAACGTTCATCTTAACAGTAGAAGGGCCAGAATTAGCAGCAACATCAACTCCAATTTTGGCAGAGGAGAGCGGAGATACAGAGGAGATAAAGAGGAATACATTAAACTCAGATTTGATACTTCCTCTACACAGTCACAGAGTCCGTTGATTTTATCTTTCCATGTCTGTGCACCAAAACGTCTGACATGGGTCAAAGTTGAAAATTCAGCAAAACGCTAGCTTAATAAAAATTACGGGACGTAATTAGGTAAAAATACTGTTTCGCAACCCAGTCATTTATCACAACCTGCTCTCTAAAGTCATTCTGACCTTTTTTTTTTAAGGCAGAGTGTTTTTAGCAAAGCAGATTCAAATTTACTCAGTTTTTATTTTCCAGAGAAAGGCATTCGAGTTGGAAATGTATCGTAATTTGTCAAATGACGTTTTGATTAACTTATCAACAGACGTAAAGAAAGAAAATAAAATGCTCCACACTCGGGCACAGCCACGGCGCGCGAGAGAGGTCAACTGAAGCGAAAGGTAATAATGTCTTCTTCTGATCTTTCTCCACAGCGATGGCCCTCGGAATGACGCTGCTGCGAATGGCAACAATCCTGATCACGTGGACTGCGACGTCACTAGGGTCTCCCCTAGAAATCTACGATTTGACGCACGAGATTGGACAAGACCCAATGTCCTGGCCGTTATTTCCAAAGTTCAACTTCACCGTCCTGATGAGAGGACGCCAGCCAGGAGGATACTGGTCTCTATTTTTTAGTGGTTAAAGATGTCGAGGCTTTCAGTGAATCTGTTTCTATTGAAGTGCCACCATTTCCTCTTATATCCCTATTTTTTTCTTTCTAGCGAGCAGACTTTACGCATGAAACTAAATGACCATCTTTTTTACCTTTTGACCTATTGCGATCACACTATTTGCTAACCTAGTTCATATTAATGCTTACTTATCTATTCATTAGTTGCAGTGTTATCAAGTATTTTTGCTGATTCAGTCGGCCCAGTTCATTCGTAAAGTTTTAATGTTATTTGTATGGTGTGCATAGAGGAGCTTTGAAATCTTAGACTATGCAAGAGTAAGACACACAGACACACACACACACATATATATATATAATACCTTTTTAATCATCATCATCATCATCATCATCATCATCATCATCATCATCATCATCATTATCATCATCATCA
The DNA here is from genome assembly GCA_004794655.1 of Marisa cornuarietis. Classification (NCBI taxonomy): domain Eukaryota; kingdom Metazoa; phylum Mollusca; class Gastropoda; order Architaenioglossa; family Ampullariidae; genus Marisa; species Marisa cornuarietis. Next base: position 1,331,569 of record SMMW01000046.1, on the reverse strand, counting down.
TCATCATCATCATCATCATCATCATCATCATCATCATTCAGGCTGGAAAGCAACACATTCGAAATGGCTGAACACAGCGGTACTCACATGGACGCCCCCTCCCACTTCACGGAGGGAGGTTTGCGTGTGCACCAGATACCCGCTTCTCGCCTCATCGGACCAGGAGTCGTCATCGACGTGACGGAGAAGGTTGCCTCCAACGCCGAGTACCTATTGAGCAAAGGCGACCTACAGGTAAATTGGTCGTATGTGAATGCAGACTCACAGGTGTGCCTCTTCTTCTTCTTGCTATTATTATTTAGATACAGTGTATTACCTAATGATCGAGTGACATGCAGGTAGAGTGCCCGTGCAGACTCACAGGTAATGCATCTCTTTCTCTCTCTTTCTCTTCTTGCTATTGTTATTAGCATTCATCGAGTACTTAATGACTAGGTATAGTGTAGTGTGAGTGAGCAATATTGATATGAGGAAATCACCAGAAAAACACGCCAGCATGTAAATCTGTGAAACTTGCAACTGTATCATTCCTATTTTGATGGCGGCTGCTACTGCAAGCTGAAGGAAATGGCGCTCTTTCTTCAGCTGCTCTACTTGATTCTTTTTAGTCGTAGTCATTGTCTTCATCTTTATTTTATTGTTTCCTACTCTTTTTCTAGCTAATATAATAATAAAGTTGATTTCCCCAGAATTAAAGTCAGGCTCAAAGCGCTTTACTAAAAAGAAAAACACATAAACATAATAATAATGATGCTGGTTTCAAAAACAATAAGTTTCAGTGTTCTTATCATTATTTACGCTCACTCCCCTCCCGCCAGCACCGGACTTCGAAGTTATCTTCCCAAAGCAAGGATCGGTATAAGCAATGCCTTGAACTTCAAGTGTAGGCCAGTATAAAGAATACCGAATTTGAAGATTTAGGGCAACACAGTTGAGAAGAGAGCAGAGTCCTTACAAGGAAGAAGTGAAGGCGACAGCAGTCCAGTTACAGGCACGGAACCAGATGGAGGACAACACGAATACATCTCATCACCAAACGACATTTCTGACCCAGAATCTAATCTACAGAACATGTAGCAACGTAAGTGGTTAGTCAATCAAAAATGGAAATTCCAGAACAGTTAAAAGTGACAGTGAAGAAGGCGCAGAATCCTGAACAGTCAAAAATCCGAAGCAACATGGCAAAACGAACACGAGACAAAAGCAGCTAGTGGAAGAAGATGTCTATTGTAAGAAATGACGCAGCACAAGCAGTGAAGAACAATCCATAACAGAGGTCAACGGCGCAACAAACATCACAGATGAGTAATTGTTTGTTTGTGTTTAACGCCGTGTCAGCAACTAGGGCTATATCACGGCGACACAGATGAGTAAGATGAGTAAGAGAAACCAAAACTCGACGTACATCCATGAACGAGACAAACCGACAGAGAGCTCATCCCCTCCAGCCAGCTAGCCGAAGGGAACATCACTCTGCATTATCAAACAGATAGAAAATCAACCAAAGTACTTGAAAAAGTTGTGCTACACCAGCTCATAAACCATATCTCCAGTCATAATGTACCAGAACCATTTCAGTCAACTTATCACGAGAATCATTAGACAGAAACGGCGTTGCCACGAGTAGATGAAGGCACAACATCTTTGCCTGGTTCTAGCCTCTGGAAAGAACTAGAAATATATTCTATTGTCTACTATGTTTACTCTCTCTTTCTGTGGGGTGGAAATCTCTCTTCGCAATATCAGAGTCGCAGAAGAACTTTAGGTCTTCATTGTTATTTCTTGGTTGATTTCGACAAAAGGCTCCTGCCGACATCAGAGGCCATGCAAAACCGTTATGGGTGTTTATGATCGTTGATCCTAGACTTGTAGTACACCTGTATACACTTCAAGGTTTGTCAACAGGAATGGGAACAAAACCATGGAAGAATCCCCGATGGCGCAGTGGTGCTGATGAACAGCGGATGGAGCAGCCGGTATCCAGATCGGCAAAGAATCCTGAACACCCGGAACATTATGGATATAAACAGTTTCCGCTTTCCAGGTGAATAAGCTAACCTTAAGATTTTCACATACTTATACAGGCTTGAAGTGTTCTTAGGGGAGCTGATAAGGCACTGGCCTCCATGTCTTTACATTATACACTCTAATAAAATAGGTAGATAAACATATTTTGAAATATACACAAATACAAATCACAGTTTCGCTATTACATGACTTTCTTAATTTCGTTTTAATTGGCTGATTTTCCTCCGTCATTTTCTCTTGATGTTAATTATTTAATTAATAAACTAAATTATTTTCTTTATTAAATATCTACATTAAAATTTATTCTTCGTACTTTTCCTATTAATTCTTCTAACATGCATGAAGAAACACTTTATTTCTTTTTCACTTTTAGCTTATCCACGATATTTCCCTTTAAAGTGATTTCTTAGCAAGATTTAAAGTACCATTAAATCAAGTGTCTCTGGATTTTGGCGGTCCTGTGGAAGTGCACAGACTGCACATGCCTAAAGCCACCCCTGCCGTAATTTCTGTATTATTCATTAACTCCCAACGTTGAATAGTTTTCTTGAAATTCTTTAGTTGTTTTATTTAAAAAACAGAGAAGGAAGCTGTCAATCGACTCATGTTTCTTGCTATTTTCTGTGACATTTGAACTAGTAAGATGATAGACTGCTGGCTTCATCAAGTTTTATTTAACTGCGCGCGCAGGCTGTGTTGAGTACCGTAAATTTCGGTCTATTGAGCATACTTGTTTATAAGCCGTACCCACTAAATTTTACAAAAATCTTCATTTTTTCACAAATAAGCCGGACTGGTTTATAAGCCGCAATATACAGTTTGAAAGCGGCATCGTCATCATTTCGTCTCGTTTTCGGCATGATGAGGGTGTGTGTGCTTCAGCAACTGATCTGAATGCTTCAATTGTATGCGGCTTTACTTTTAAAATGTGACCAGTTAACACTTTAACATGGACCTCATCAAAAAATTAATTAGAATCTGAAAAATCCGGAAACATTCACAAACCAGCCCCATCGCTGTTTAAGCCGCAGGGTTTAAGGCTGGGGACAAAAGTCGCGGCTTATTGTCCAAAATGTATATTCCTATTTCTGTACTCTGGAAAACAAATCAGACCCCCCTTCCCCACCCCCCAAAAAAACCTAACACCTCGCTAAACAAAGGAGCAGATGAGCCGAGTGTCTTTAGCAGGACAGTCGTGTACCAGCCAGAGGGCGCTGTAGTGCTCTGAGAATCTGCGCCGTTTGTTTGAAAACAGGTGTCAGTGCAGATGCTGCTGAGTGGCTGGCCAGTGAACGGAACATCACCGCAGTTGGAGTCGACGTCCCCAGCCCGGACAACCGCCTCAACTATGGTGACGGCAGAGGCTACCCCGTGCACACGGTTAGCAATGGCTAGATGATCACCTGCTGGTTGTCTGAGCATAATGTGCAAAGATCTAACTAGAAGGTTGGTCCGTAATAAGCCGGGAGCACCTTGTATATGGTTTAGGCGCTTAATACCTCAGTTGCATATTAAAAAATTACAAAAAGAGAACAATTTTAACTATGTTTTCTTTATGCACATTAGTAAATCACATGAGCTGTATGTCCACAGACAGTGTTACTAAATTACCCTTACTTAGAAGGTGCACATTCTTTCAAGAACAACAGTTTTTTTGGGGGAATGGGGTTGTTCTGGTCTTGATGCACACCAGGCGAAAAAAATCAGGGCAAAGATAGTAGTATTCAGCATCTTTGGTCAAGGGTGGAACACAGAGGACATAAACACAATAAGACCAAATTTCGATCCTTACAGTGATGAATCAGAATTATACACACCCTTGATTTCAGCATAAACAATGTATTCAATCAAACAGTTTAGTGAATTAAACATCATGCATACTTCAGCAAGATATAGTCATCATTCACTTCCTCGATCACTGTCATATGAGAATATGGATCATGCCGAGGCTGAGCGTCTTTCCTTCTTACTGATAGTTGTTATGTGAGCGTGTACAGCACGAGGTGAAGGCGAGAACTGAATGTCCTTTGCCTCGGGATTCATGTTAACTCGGAGATTTGTAGAGAGTGAAAAAATGTGATCAGCTGAATGCTGATGATGGGTGAGGTGAATAATGTACCATTTCAATTACATTTCTTAAATTATTTCTCTGAAAGTTGGATTATGTTGTATTTTATCTTTCAGTGAAGCATATGTATGCACTTATGTTTAAAATATTTTCCTCTGTATGTCTTCGTACGACCTGCTTCAAGAGCAGCATCAAAGAAAACACTTTGGCAAAATTCCATGTTGCAATAACAGACCAAAACAACTAGCTAGTTGATGTGATGATCACCATATACTTATTTTTCCCTGTTTCAAAGATTTTATGTTATGATTAGCACTGCTTTTGACAGATTCTGCAATGTAGGAATCCAAAACATATGAAGTGATCCAACACCTACAGAAACAGAAAAGGACATCTCTAATCACACTGGTGAAGCAGAATGCAAACGTTTGCAGAAATTCAAGCAGAAAACTTATAGTGTAACAGACAAACAGGAAAACGGGAATGCAAAGATACTATCCTACTCTCTAAAGAGATTTCAAAATCGCTGGTTACTTCTACTTTCAATATGGCACGGGTAATACGCAGTAGGGTCGCGAAGCGTGAGTGAAACTCACTGAGAGATGTCCCGCTCGTTGACGAGTGATCTCCCGCCGATGTTAACAAACTTGGGTGTGACGTCATGGGGATACTGTAGGTTCCCACTGGGTTGAAAGGATCCTTCACACGCACTGACTGTCTAGGGTCACCAAAGGTGATGTGTCCTGACAAATCCAGAGGTCCAACATGGACTTAGCAACGGCAGAGAGCGCGTAAAACAAATGGTCACATATTTTCCATAAATACACTTTTTACAAGGCGCTAACAGACAATGATGACCTTAAAGTTAACACGAATTCTAGCCACATAAGCTTCGCATAATCACAATTCTGATTCACCATGCTGTAGATAATAGTACAAAAATACAAAAACTACACATAATCATGGTTGTTATTCATTCGTCTCTAGATAATAATGAAAAGGAGCTTTACCTCAAATAGACAAGGTTGCAACATGCGCGATTTGAGAGACCACGGTGGTACACGTCCCACAAGCACGACGATCGACCTCCACGTATACGCTTAAGTTTAGTTTGTAGATTAGTCAATCACAGCTTGAAAATGTTCTTTTTGTACAGGCCTATTATAATAAGCTCTTTTTCTTCTTATTTAAAACAGCATAGAACATGTTCAGCTGAGGTCTGATATGGACTAGTCCGTGACATTGAAGGAGTATTAACACACCTAGTGTGAAGTACGTGACTTCCCTGCAACCCATCAGTTAGCATGATTTCACCAGAAATGCATCGTGAGAGACGTTCAGCGTCACACAATTGCACACCTTACCATCAACCACTGTTATCTTGTGGCCACATTCACCATAAATCTTCAACCTTTGAATAGTCATGTACATTGTTTTTGCCATGAGATAGCCATAGTTGCTGACTTGGCATAAAACAACAACTAACTAACCATAAATCTAGTATCAAAATACATCTTTTAACCTTTGACCTCCTCTGTGACGCAGACTCTGCTGCCCAAAGGTATCCTCATCCTGGAGAACGTGCGCATGACGGCGGATGTCCCCCCTTCCGGCACCATCGTCATCGTGGGCGTCATCAACCTGAGCGAGGGTAGTGGGAGCCCAATGCGACTCTTTGCGGTCCGCAACGGCCTGAGGACCAGCGGCGTCAGCTCCTCCGCGCGACCTCCTCATCTGATGGCACTTTTCATGCTCCTCCTGATGAGGAGGATCGCGTCTCTTGGATACTAATCACACATCTGGATTATCAGAGACCTGTCTGACAAAAGTCATTCTATGCTGAGATGTCGTTAGGATTACCGAACAATTATTGTTATTGCTTATTGTTACTCTGTTCTGACACAGCAGACGCTAAACAAATGCGATGCAACCAGATGACTATGTCTCTTGTATATTACCTTACATACTTTTGTGTTCTCTCCCAGAAATGTACTTAATATTCTTATTATTGTGTAATCATATTTAACTGCATTTCGATTCAGGTTAAAACCAATGCTGCGCATTAGTAGATTAAATTTCATTCTTCTCTAATCGTTGTGAAAAAAGACAGATGGTGATCTGAATGCAGTTTCTAAGAAATGTTATGATGATCATCATCATTAAATTACTTCAAATGTATTTTACCTGTGTCGTACGATTATCTGAATGCTTCATATAAACGTCATTATCAAGTGCAATTCTGAATAAGAGTATTAGCCATGGTGTGGTACCATATTCATGTTTAATTTCCGTTTGGGGTTGTTGAGGAACACACACACAGAGCACGCCTGCAAACACTGAGTTCCACACGTATTCTTTCAGACAACAAATCACTAACATCTGTACATGGGCTCGAACGTTTCTATTAATCGGGTGAACGTAAATATATACTTTACTAAATAACAAAGGAAAAGTTCAGCACAAATATTCTACACTGAGTTTACACAAAAACAAATGAATCAAAGCAGTTTATATTAAAGTCCTTCAAGTTCTCTCTTCTTCTGTTGTTGTTGTCGGGAGGGGGGGTCGACACGGCAAACAGTTCCACTCTTTCAGTCTCTCTGGCGTTGATAATACGGACAGCATACATCGACCAAACAACTCAGACAGTCTTAACGGCAGACAAATGATCAAGTCAATAAAAATTTCACAGTAGGTAAATCCACACAGCTATACGATCTTCTCAGGAGATCACACAGCAGCTGAGAAAATTAGTAAATCGAGGAACCACACAGTCGCTTATCAATGACAACCCACACAGTTAATATTTCTCCACACAGTTACTCTTTCTCCATACAGTTAATATTTCTTCACACCGTTAATATGTATCCACACAGTTACTATTTATCCACACAGTTACTATTTCTTCACACAGTTAATATTAATCCACACAGTTACTATTAATTCCAACCTCTGTCCCAAATTCTTCTTTCTCCCAGACTCTCACGTCTGCTTCTTCTTCCAATTTCTAAACAACGCCCCCTATCAACATTCAATCCAGGGGTGATAATCTCTACTCATACAAGGGCGACAACCTCGTTACTTCGACGTTCAGGGGTGGTAACACATGTTCATAACAGGGGTCAGATGGACCCTATAGTACAGTACTAGTAATATAGGTATTTTTCTCTTATTACAATATTCTCTTTTGTTACTTTTACTGAAAATGTATCCAATTTAAGAAACATAAGAAAGACAAACATTCTTGACGGGCAAGAAAACCAAATTCATCTTTAGTGAATGCAATAACACTGTATAGTACGTTTTTACAATGGTACTATCAATGTAATTTTTTTTTTTTGGTACCAGAGCAAGGTTTAAATAATGGTTGTGTGGCCACAATTTGTACCCACATGTAAGCCTAAGCATACGAATGCATTCATGCATATGCACCCAAGATTGGTTAGAGCACTGGCGTCCGAACCGAGAGCGCGTTGGTTCAATTCCCGATAAGCGCAGCAAACTTCCCTCAGTCGACCCAGCTGACGGGAATGGGTACCTGACTCCATAGAGGGTTGGTGCAGCACTTATTCCCAATTAACTTTCATACTTTCAGGAAACTTTCACTCGTGTTAAACGGATCAAGTCCCATCGCATGACAAATACTTTGCTCCGCTTAGCCGTTTTCTTTGTGTTTAGTTAATTGTTTGAAAGCTGCCGAGGGACTCAGGCTATTTCCCCTGCTCACGCTCGGAGAAGATAAGTACATGTATGGCGACATTCTACATTGAAAGTTACTTCAACGCCATGCTATAAGAAACTTTTTTTTACACAGACACAGGGCAGCTTTTTTATTAGTTATTTTAGTTTGCTGTTCTGTTCGTGTCCCACGATCTCTCGTATGTATGCTAAAGGAACCCTTAGCATCCCATTACTCTTTCACTGCTACGTCCTTTGAAATAACTTAGTTACAAGCTTCATGCTGACAATGAATAACGTTCACATTCTTGCCTTCCCAGCATCTTTTTTTTGGGGGGGACAATGAATAACGTTCACATTCTTGCCTTCCCAGCATCTTTTTTTTTGGGGGGGGGCGGCTGCCCCCCTTGCCCCCCTGTTCCTACGCCACTGGTGCATACCAGTTGACAACTCTTAAGCCAGTGGAAACACAAGGCAAATGGAACGCAAGAACAGCTGGAACATTTTATAGCCACCATGCAATTCACTAACACTTCTTCCCTATAAGACTTTTGTCTTTAATTATTCACGAATAATCTATTATCCAAGGTTCTAGTAATGTTAACTGCCCAATACATAAAACATTACAGTCTACCTGGTAAACAATATAACTATCAAAAATAAAAGTCTGAAGTTCCATATCCATTTATGTTTTCGTGATTCTGTCTGTACATATATATTTTTGGTTACTGTGCACCAAAACAATGGAACTCACTCCCTTTCCATATCCGCCACCTTCCTCAAACTAAATCTTTCAAATCTGCACTGAAAACGCACCTCTTCCTTGAGCATTACTCCTAACACAGTCCACACAATGCTAGTCCTTCTTACCCTCCCCCTTCTGCTCTTGCTACTTGTCTGAGTTGTCTCCCCATCTTTCTCTGCAGAATAAATATATTTCTATGTTCTGTTACTTGGTGTCTTTTTGTGTTTTCTATCTTTGTTTTCTGTTTGTCGTCAGTATTGTCGTTTATTCTTACGCCCCTCGTGTTCTATCCATGTAGTCCTTGTCTCTTCCTTGTTTTTAAGCGCTAAGAGCATGCTCTCTATGAGTGTGAATATGCGATATAAAAATCTTCATTATTATTATTATTATTTATGTAAAAGATACCATACGTAAAATCCAGTTCTGTTAAATAAAATCTAAAACATCTTGGTCTCTTCATTTGCGTAAGATTTTAATAATCTTCACGTCTTAAACATCAGTTAAATACATATAGAATTAACGGAGTGCCATTCGGTGACGTCTCGCAGGACGACATGTGGCATCCAGTCCAAATAAAAACCACCTTTCAACTCAGGTTTTTCAGACTCCGTCGCATCTCACTATATATATATAAAAATAAAGAAAACATCGTAAACACCGTAGTCGGGTCCAAACCGAGGTATTTATCTCATCCCTTACTCTCCGTCCAGACAACTACGCTCTTCGTCTCACGACCGTATTCTAACTGTTCCTGTCACCAGAACAACAACATATGGTCACAGGACTTTTGGCTACTGTGCTGCAAAACAATGGAACTCTCTTCCTTTCCATATCCGCCACCTTCCTACAACTGAATCTTTCAAATCTGCACTGAAAACGCACCTCTTCCTTGAGCATTTCTCCTAACACAGTCCACACAATGCTCGTCCTTCTTCACCCCGCCCCCTTCCCTCTTGCTGCTTTACCCATCTTTCTCGCCGAATCACTATATTTTTCTGTTCCTGTTACTTGATGCCTTTTGTTTTCTGTTTCGTCAGTACTGTCGTTTTCTTTCGTCCCTTTGTTCTGTGTCTACTTAGTCCACGTCTCTTACTCGTTTTAAGCGCTAAGAGCATGCTCTCTATGAGTGTGAATATGCGCTATAAAAATCTTCACTATTATTATTATTATTATTATTTAACATCCATACTACCAAAACCAACTCACTATATTAAACACGTGGACCCAAGCACCGCAGGCACGTCTTTCAAAATAGCACACGACGTCCTCCCGGTCTCATACACCCTACACATCAGAAACATGACTAACCACAAAATGTGCTCCTTCTGCCACAAAGAAAGTGAGACAACAGAGCACATCCTCTTCTACTGCACCTGCACACACATACAACGAACACGCAAACAACTGTCGACACTGATGAACAACATCGCCAAGATTACCCACCCACCCACCGCCACACACACACACTAGACTGCATACGTTTCAACAGTCTCCCACCCACCCTATCAACAGCAACCCGAACAGCATACGCCATCGTTCTGACACAAAACAAACAAGCAATATACCAAGAAACAAGAGCCCATGTACTATGGCGCAACACGAGAAAAGGACGAGGATCTTCGACACCTTTTTCGTCAAGCGCAACCCCACGGCTAAAGTTGATGTACATGTTCTAACAGACATTTTGCGAATACTTGTAAATATTTGTACAAAGATTTGTTGACTTCCAATAGACAAATATATGTAAAAACAAAAAAGGTCCTCCCAGGGCGAGGCCTGTCCATTGCACTTCGGGCGGGTTGACCCCTGCGATCATCCCAAATGTGGGTGACTAAGGTGCGTAATTTATTCATAAAGGGGACTGCATGGGTTCGCGCTATCCACTACAAAAACAACCAAATCAAAATGTCTTAACTCCTATCTAAACATCTCAGTGATGGTCATCTTCTATTTTTTTTTGTCGTCTTCACACAGGTCGTAACCTACAATATTCATTATTCTTACAGTTTTGCTAAATATGTCACCTGTGCTATGAACCTCACCTACTCATCAGTCAGTCAGTCGTCCCTTGCCTGGCACCTGGCGTTGGGGGGAGCACATGGATAGACGCGGCAGCTGATAGGGCCCGCCACTCTTGCCTGTTTTGGGCAATAGTCAGCAGGTCCTGTACAGGACGACCAGTCCAGTCTTTGACGTTCGTAAGCCAGTTCTTTCTCTGACCACCGCGGCGTCGGCTACCCTCCAAGGTGCCTTGAAGGATAGTCTTCGACAAGGTGTCGTGCCGGGTTACATGGCCAAAGAAGACCAGCTTACGTCGCTTGACTGTTGATAGTAGAGGTTCCTGGTGTCCTACCAGTGTGGCAATCTTGTTTCTTACAAAGTCGTTGGTTTTGTGTTCTTTGTATGAGATCCGGAGCAGCCTCCTCAGACACTTGTGCTCGAATGCCTGGATTCTCCTTTCTGTTTCGGCGAGTAGAGTCCACGTGTCGCATCCGTAGAGCAGGATCGGCACTACCAGGGATTTGTATAGCCTGTACTTGGTAGTGAACCTTATCTTGTGGCTATGCCAGATCCTATCTAGCCTAGCCAGTGCTGCTGTTGCTGTTGCGATCCTGATGCGGATATCTTGCGTGGAGCTGCCGTCCTTGGAGAGAGTGGCTCCCAAGTACTTGAAGCTGCTTACCTCTTCGAGCTGTACCCCGTTCATATAGATCTCTGCTTTGCCGTTGCCATTGATCATAACTTTGCTCTTTTCTGTGCTTGTCTCCATTCCATATGCGTTTGAGCTGTCTGTCAGTCTGTTGGTGAGGTCTTGCAGTTCCTTGTTTGTACCTGCTAACAGATCTATATCATCTGCAAAGCGTAGGTTGCAGATTGGTCTTCCACCGATTGAAATGGAGGTATGGTGGTCATGAAGAGCTTCAAGCATGATGTTCTCCAAGAATATATTAAACAACACGGGTGATAGGGGACATCCTTGACGTACCCCTACTGTGGTACGAAAGTAAGCTCCTATTTGGTTGTTAAGCAAAACTGTACTCGTTGAGCTGTTATACAACGCTTCAACGACTTGGACAAGCCCTTCTTCAATGTTGAATTTCCGCATCACATGCCATAGCCCCTCGTGCCAGACTCTGTCAAATGCCTTCTTAAAGTCAATGAAGTTGTGGTAAAGGTCCCGCTGATGCTGCAGATGCTTTTCTATAAGAAGACGACAGTTGAAGATCTGCTCAACTGTGCTTCTACGTGGTCTGAAGCCAGCCTGTTCTTCTGCTAGCAGCTCTTCTGCGGTGGTTCTGATGCGGTTCTGTATGACCTTCAGCATGACTTTGCTTGGGTGACTGATAAGGCTTATTGTTCTGTAGTTCTGACACTGTTTGCTGTTTCCTTTCTTTGGGAGGGGAATGATTAGTGACTGCGTCCATTCTCTGGGCCATTCCTTGCACTCCCAGACTCTTTGGCACAGAACAGTTAGGGCTTTTGTAGTTGCTTCCCCACCCTGCTTGAGCAGCTCAGCTGGTACATTATCAACGCCTGGTGACTTTCCTCCCTTCAGACTATGTACAGCTTTTCGACCTCTTCCCGTAGGACTGGTATGTCTGCAGGTTCACTGTCTCTAGTCTGGTTGTTTTGGAGAATGTTGGCGTCGGTCTTCAGCTGGTAATTGTACAGGTCCTTGCAGTATTCTGTCCATCGGTTGAGTACAGCATTGCCTTCTGTGAGAAGGTGACCATTGCTGTCTTCGATGACTGAGATCTTTTGCTGGTCTGTCTTAGTGAGGGTCTTTAGAAGTTGGTAGGCCTTTTTGCTGTCACCTCGTGCCATTCCAACCTCTATGTCCTGGCACTGCTTCTCGATCCAGCTCTCTCTAGCTGCCTTCATCCCTTTCTTAATGGCACAATTCACTTCTTTGTATTTGGTTGCTGCTTCTGGTTTGCTTTTCTTTTCTCTCTTCAAGGCCCTCCTTTGGTCACAGAGGTCTAGTATGTCGTTCGTGACCCATGGCTGTTTCTTGTTTCTATGTCGCCCTAGAACCTCTTGGGCTGTCGACAGTAGCACCTCTTTGATGTTTCCAGAGAGGGTGTCTACATCACAGTCCACCAGGTTCAGTGCGCCAAATTTTCCGCCAACCGTGGCCTTGAAGACTTCTGCAACCTTTGGGTCTTGCAGCTTCTCCAAATCAAAGCGAATTCGGGGAGTGTTTGAGAGTCGCTTCGCTTTCAGCCTCAGCTTCAGGTTTGTTAGAACAAGGTCATGGTCGCTGCCTATGTCAGCGCCTGGGTACGTCCTTGTCTTGGCCCTGTTGATGCTGGATTTGAAGCGTCTCGGCAGGAGGATGTAGTCGATCTGATTATGGACCAGTCCGTCTGGTGAGTGCCAGGTGGCCGTCCTTGATTTCTTGTGGGGATACAAGGTGTTGGCTAAGGTGAGTCTCTGGCTCTGTGCGAACTCTAGGAGTCTGATGCCCCTGTCGTTGGTTTCACCAAGGCCAAATTTCCCCACCGTTCCTGCCCATTGCTGGTAGGCGTCTGGTCCGACCTTGGCGTTCCAGTCTCCGAGCACAACCAGGATGTCCTTTTTTGGAACTGCCTTCACAATCTTGTCCAGTTGTTGGTAGAATTCTTCCACTTCGTCGTCTCCATGTGTGGAAGTTGGAGCGTATACTTGGACAATGGTGACATTATGAGGCTTGGCTGAGACACGAATGGAGATCAGCCGGCTGGATACGGGTGTACAGCTGATGACGGCCGCGGCCACCTTCCTGTGCACAAGGAAGCCCACGCCGTACTCATGCCTGGTGTCCTCCCCACTGTACCACAGTCTGTGGCCGTCTTCCGTCACTGTTTCCCCAAATCCTGTCCATCTGACCTCCGCCAGTCCCACAATGTCCCACTGATACCGTTTCAGCTCGTGTGTGAGTTGGTGCACTTTTCCGCACTGGTACAACGTGCGTACGTTCCACGTGCCAATGGTTGTTCCTTCTCTTAGTTTGATTTCTGTTTTGGTTTCAGTCTTGGTCTTGGTCTTGACTCCAGTAGCACACTTTTCGCTGACCCCACGCTGGAGCCTCCCGATAGGGTGCGCGGTCGTTGTTAGTCCGGGCCGCGACCGATCCGGCATGTTATCTCTTTTCTGGCGTATATCCATGGTCCTTTCATTGAGCTTATACACTTGGTAGCGCTAATCCCTTCTCCAAGTGAACCACAGCCGATTGTCGGCCTGGTCGTGAACACGTAGGCGCTGGGCCCTGGCCGGTACTCTCGTCGTGGAGAGTCTTCGCCCGCTGATGCCGTGTTAGTATCAGGATTTTCTGTAGGGGTTTACTCCCTTAGCCTTTATCTTTCCCAAGATTCCCCCAAGGCAGTGGGGCCATTTTTCCTTGGCTAGGATGAGAGAAAATTTTGTTCCGGGTGACGTCTGAGTTGACCGCTCCATGCCGGCAGGTGAAAAAATGGCGGCAGCGGCAACCACATGGTTTTCTAAGTTTCTATACTAGTCACATGATCGTTAAACTAGCCCATCAAACATCAAATTTTAAGCTTATGGTCTTATAAAAGCCTCTCTCAGAGTGGTTGGAGCATTTATAAAATATAGATTCAAAAATTAAAAAAGATGGCCTACTTCGCAGTTTGAGACGTCTGAGTTGACCGCTCCATGCCGGCAGGTGAAAAAATGGCGGCAGCGGCAACCACATGGTTTTCTAAGTTTCTATACTAGTCACATGATCGTTAAACTAGCCCATCAAACATCAAATTTTAAGCTTATGGTCTTATAAAAAGCCTCTCTCAGAGTGGTTGGAGCATTTATAAAATATAGATTCAAAAATTAAAAAGATGGCCTACTTCGCAGTTTGAGACGTCTGAGTTGACCGCTCCATGCCGGCAGGTGAAAAAATGGCGGCAGCGGCAACCACATGGTTTTCTAAGTTTCTATACTAGTTTCTATACTATACTACTAGTTTCTATACTACCTACTCATAATTCACTACATGTATCCGCACTCACTTTCTTCGAGCTTCCTACTTGGATGATCATCATTTCAATACAAAACCAGAAATGTAAAAACAAAAAGAAAAAAAACCCCGAGAGCATATAAAACTAAAGATATAAGAGAAAAAAAGAGAATAATAATAATAATAATAATAATAATTAAAGTATGGTTTGCCCACAGCACCAGAAAAATGATGGAGGCTGCCCCAATCGCCCATGTAAAAGTTCATGATACTAAACGAAAGAACTAGATGGAATAAATGTAAGATAATGTTTGCCTACGTCATTTTTTTTATTGATTTGCAAAAATGTACGTCATTTGTGTTACGGTCGTCGTTACTCGATAAGAAAGCTGTGTCTCAATTTTATTTCGAATTATCGCATAGAATCCATAGATGATGCTGTATTCATGGTCGTATCGACTATGGGCCGTGGTCGAATCGACCAGCTCCTTCCCATAATGCACTTAGCAGGTAGTCAGCAGGGGAGATAACACACTTCTTTCTGGTACTTGACCGAGACTTCCGGTAAAGTAGATGTGGAAATAATTTGCTTTTCTGCGTAATAGTGTGATCGCAACAAAATATTACAAGTGTCAGTGCAAAAAATTACAGTTATGGCGAATTGCGAACGAGAAATATGGGCAGAGGATGAAGGTGGTCTAGACTTTTTGTCCGATGCTGAACTAGATTGTTTAGTGGACGATACCAGTCTGAGCAGCTATCTCTCTGGCGAGTTCAAAGATCTTCCCACAACCAACAGAGCAAGCAGCGCTACTCAGCCGAGGTCGCCACAGCAGCACAGCCCATACTTAAACAGTAATGACATCATTATTGTCGATGATATACAGGAAGACTTCCAATCTAACAGTGTTTTCTTTGTTCGACAGCCTGCTAGAAGTGCTACACTTGCCGAAGGGCAGCGAGTAGAATGCAGGACAAAAAATGCAATCGCAGCAAGAGAAAACAGATTGAAAAAGAAAAAGTACCTCACGGAATTGGAAGAATCTGTGAGCGAGCTGAGAACAGAAAATTCACGTTTGAAGAAAAGTGATGAACAGAAAACAAAGACTATTGTGAAGTTGGAAAAAGAAGTTCAGTACCTAAAGAATGTGCTAGCAAATCAGTCGGTCTTGTCCACCCTTTTGCAGAGCATAAATAATATTCCGGGTGTCAAACTTGGCACGTCACTCAGCGTGCATTCTGATGAGAACCAGAGGCTGCCTAGGGCCTCGGCTCCAAAACGTAAATTGCCAGTGCCGAGCTTTGTGTCAACAAGAGCCAGGTCAAACCGAGGCTGTGGTGAGGCACCATTGACCAAGCCTCATTTTGGTGATCAGTCAAGAACTGTTCCAGGTAATAAAGCAGCTCCTGCTGTACAACAACAATCATTTGCTGGCAAAATATTGATTGGGGCAGAAACTGTAGCTCACAGTAAAAACTTTGCAGAAAAAGAAGTAATTGATGTTTGCAGTCTAATTGAAGATGATGATGATAACAGCAGCATATTATCTGGCATTTCATCTCCTTTGAAAGGAGGGGTGTGCCTGCATGTTTCTGGTCAATCTGTATCTCTTGAATTTTGTCGCTCATGTAATGAGAGCTCTGTTCAAAACTTTTCCAGGGATCACAATTACTACAGACCTGATGTAAATGCCTAATGTCCAGTAGTTTTGGACCTTGAAAGACTTATTTTTTTGTTGGCATCATGAGGCTTTAGTGACAGACAGTGCTTATTATAAGTACATGATCTGATAATAAACTAAGAGTATTTGTATTATATATCAGTGCTCATGAACTGTAACTTAGGAACAGTAATTTCAAGGTGATTGTGTGGATCACTTTTAAAATGTGTGAGAAGTCTCTAGCTGTGACTAAAACTGAGTCTTTAAGAGGTTGCTGCACTTTTTCTGTAAAGTGAAATCTACCATAATGTCAATGTGGGTTTTTTTTAAAAAAAACATTGTATTAAACAATGATGCTGTTTATATTTCAGCAGGGTTACTACGATGATTGATGAATCAGTGCTGTAAACTTCGTCAGGTGTCACTCACATACTGGAATGTGGTCTAGTATAGAAATGAAAATGGTCGGTTGCGATATTGTGCTTTTTTTTAATCTTTTCACTTCTTATCTATCAATCATAACTTGTATATGCATTGGTTTTTAATGTCGTGGAGTTGCCGAAAACCTGATTATTAGCCTAGGCTCCTGACTGCCTTGCTGAAAACCCTCATCTATATAATAAATCAGTCTTTATTTCATGAGTATTCCTTAAAAGAATTGGTTGCATACTCAGGCAACAGTCAAGCATATTTAAATGTTCTTAATGTAGAGGAAGAAGATACAAAAATTATTTTTCTTCCGTTCAATCTTGACCATTGTGGAAGTCCATATTTTCATAGTGTATGTAGATATGTGTGACAGTGTACAGTCCAATGAAATGAAATTGTGGTGTGTGTATGTGTGTGTGCGCACGCACGTGCATTTATGTTTGTTTTGTAAATGCATGTCTGTGTCTGATATTTGATTTGCTGTTTGCTAACCAAATCTTCTGTTTTCTGTTTCAGGCCTGGCACAATATCTGCTGTGTGCCATATTATTGGTTTGAGAAGCGATGAGCCTGTTTAATCAGGCAGGTTATGGTTATGTGTGACAGTATACATTCAGTCTCACACTAACTTGACAACTAGGTGGGCAGCATTTGCACCTGTAGGTTTTCTTTTTTTGTCTGAAATAATGTATCCATTGCTACATATTGGATAGTGTATAGCAGCTAGTGTAAAAGTGGTTTCTGCTTCTGCTGCAAAATGTTACAGATCAGATATTATGAGAGGTAATAATTATGTCTTTTGTAGTAAAAGAAAAATTTAACAGCTCATTTACTTAAGGACAATATAAAAGCGTCAAAGGACTATAAAGTTATAAAATAGGCTTCATGTGATGATTTTATAGAGATCTGTTGTAATGAATAATTTTGTATTGTTTCCTCCTCGCCAAAAAGAAGAAAAACACAATGTGCAGTGCTGCTCATCTGTGGTGTGAGTAAATATTTCAAGCAGAATCTTAAGAACTCCTTAGAAGTGTAGTTGCGGGCTGCCTTTTGCTGCTTTACCTGAATTTATAAATGCATTGTTCAACAATTTATGAATATTTGTAACTTTTGTTCCAGTAGCCTAGAAATGAAAGTGAATGGCATGGACGTGATCTCTAATTTTAAATGAAGCCCAGCAGACGTTTTGGGTTGGGTGTTAAGTTTTGTTACATGTAGTCTCTCTCTTTAAATGCCATATTTATGTATGCATTTTTTTAAAAGCATGTTTGATCAATGCACTTTATTTCTAATGCAGTTGGGAAAAATTATTTTTGTGATGTTGCTTTTGGTAAAAAGAAAAGCATGCAGATTATTTTCTCTTTACACCTCAGAGTGTCTTGCTAATGAACTGAGTGGGAGTTGGTTTTCAACTCTGTATTCCCAAATATGCTGTAAAAAGTTAACATGATATGATGGACAGATTCTGACTTTCACAATTTTGGGATGCCTGCTTGGTGGAAGAAGCTGAAAAAAGATGTTCATCTGGATAGAACAGGTTGAAGATTATACAGCTTTTCTGACTTGAATTTATTATAAAATTATAGGGCAAAGAGTCCTCACAAAAATTAGTCTTATTGCTTAGTTGGCATATTTGTGATTTCAGATTTAGTGTACATGGTTTACTTTTCTGTTTTTCATTTACAACTATATGCATACAAATGTAGAAACAAAGGAGGTGGCTATCTCTAAGAATTCAGAAACTGATTCCTGTGTGAGGTACTACTCTTTTCAGGCCATGCTAGGCACAAGTGAACAAAGTACACGTTCTGTCGCAACTGTGCTGATCTTTTGTATTTTACAGAAATGACATGTAAAGAATTACATTGAATTATAGTATGAATAAACACACACAGGCACTTGTAACCATACACAGTGTTAGGATACTTTAATTTATGTGTTCTACTTCTGTGAGTTAATTTAAGGAGAGTGATTTGTTATTTCAGGCTCAATTAAAAACATAATGCAATTGAGGTAAATGTTTTGGGACAGTATGCATATTCTGTAAGTTGTTTTATGAATTTGACATGACAGGGTTTGTTAAATATTGATCAAGCTTATGGAAAAGCATCTAAAACCACTTCATTTTAAGACTTACATAGTGTCATTCGTTTTTCATGTGTATATTGTTCCACTTCATAATCCTTGTTGCATCAACTAAAGGTCAGTTTATATGCTTGCTGCTGTCATCCTTGGGAACATAACTCTGGTATCAAAGTTGGTTTCTCCAATTAACAGAAACTGAACTAAACAAGGACACTAAATTTACAAGACAGTCTATTGTGTTATGTGTATTTAAATTGTCAGGAGAGTATCACATCAGTAAGCAGTGTTTGGTTTGCACATTAAAGTCTTGAACAGGAATGCATATGCATTTCTGACATTTGAATTGGTCAGCATGTGGTTTTAGGAACTAATCCAGGCTGGCTAGCTGCTACCATGTAGCAACAATATTGATAATATCTCAACCTTTAGAGAAAGGGGAGAAAACTGCTATTTGCATTCAAAAATACTGAGAACTCTCCTTGAACTGATGTAAGCGGGTAGTGCAAGCTATCCATGTTTGTATATCAACCATGTTCAATGTGTATGGGATTTGTCCTTTTTTGTATTTCAACCATGTTCACTGGTTGTGATCTATCCATGTTTCTATATCAGCAATACTGTGTATGTGTGTTTGCCCTTTTTTGTCATACTGCACCCGTATCTACTGCCATTTGCATAATGTAAAGCACATTGAGTCTGCCTCCATGCTGGAAAATGTGCAATATAAATCTAATTATCAGTATTATATATGGTGAAGACCAGTGACCTACCTCCCCTAGCCACTATCCCCTACCATCCTCCACTTACCATATTCCCCCAGATCCTCATCCCCCCACAGTGTACAATCTCCTTGAGGTGGAAGCACTTTGCCCTCCCCAAATCAACAAAATTATATATGGTGCCTAGCAGACATTTTGACATTTGACAAATGAGAGCTTTAGGTTTCTTTTTAGAAAACTAATCAGAATAAGAAGGATCATGCTTTTGTCTGCAACTATTAGTGATTTTTCTATATGTATATGTATCATGACTGTATGACTGAAGCTATATAAATATAGCTATATATTTGTCACTTTACGATAAACAAGAAACATCCCACCTTATTTTTGAGGGCGGTCCGGTGGTGCAACGGTTAGCGCGTGTCTCCATTACAGTGAGGATTGGCTGTCCCGTGTTCAGCTCTCGTCTCGGACACACTGTTCATTCTGCATGTGGCATCTGTTTACAGGGCTGCTGCCTTGCTCTGATCTTACTTGCTGGCTCAATGTAAAGCACCAGCCCCCTCATCCCCCGATAAGGTATTGCTTTATTTATGGAAGTAAAGAAATCAGCAGTTATAATTTAGTAACTGACTTGCACGTACAAGAGCATCAGTGAGGATCAGGCTTGTTCAACATAAAAATGATGCTAAATATCTTCTGTAGTCCAACAGCTTCCAGTAGTTGCTATGATGTAGCCTTAGTTTTTGGCATAGCACTAAGCACAACCAACCAAATAACCAGCATGTTGGTAGTTATGGCCACTTCACTGTTTGGGATTCGCTCTCTTCACTGGTTCTCAGTCGCGGAATATTTAAACTTTCCACTTTCACTTACTCTGCCAATTCTGGCACTGGTCCTCGGTGCTCTCCAAACTCGCTTCTATCTGTACGCCCTGCACGACTTCTTCCCTTGCTAAGGCAAAGACCTACAGACAGAGGTCTTTCTCCTGCAAAGCCCCATCAACTTGGAACCAGTCAGATCTCGTCACTCTGATTCTCTTACAAGTCCAATCTTGACATCTTTTTAGGACAGCGACTTCACTGTGACCCTGTCCTGACCAGGAACGTTCATAACGTTTGTTGTACAAGTGAACCTGTCTGCTATATGCGAAGATGGTGCATAGTTGTGGATGATTCAGTCTGTTCATCATTTCTGTAAAGCGCTCTGAGGAAATCATTGGGAAAGCTCTATAGAAATCATTATTATGATGTTTGCCATTCACCTTGATTACCCACAGCCTGCCATTGGATGAAATAAGAATAGTAAGCATATCTATATAGCGCTTTTCTTCAGCATCAGATGGACTCAAAATGCTTTGCATACAGGTGTGCGAGAATAACTTAGGGCAGTCATCAAATGCACCTTCATGAACATGCACCGAAACATGCATACATACTGCACAAAAAATATTGATTTATATAGCACTTTACCCACCATCAGCAGGCTCAAAAGGCATTACGAAAATAAAAACAAGGACATAACAATAATGATAGACACTGTTCTCAAAAACAAAGATTATTAATATTGTGTGTCTCTGTAATGTAGCTACTAATGTTAAAACAGGTGAATGCTGTCAGTCTCTCACCCTTCTTGATATTTGTTCCAAGATCACTGGAACCAAGCAGTTGGGACTTATTTGAGAATTAGATTACTTTTGAATAAGCTAAAAATCCACTGGCATTTTCAAAAAAGACTTGTCTCAACTTACCTTTTTAATATGCCACACATCACAATAATATTCTGGTATGAAATAAAGAGCACAAATCACACTGTACTGGGTCGGCATGCACTGCCTTTTTTTTTTTTCGTTGTTTTGACGAAGTTAATTCAGGCTCTTCGAATACTTAATGATTTTTCGGGAAATTTGAAGGTTGGTATACCAGTATTGATACTTGATTTGATTCCACAACCATAAACTGCATAAATTTTGCTCATCTTTGCGCGGTTATCAAAAACTCGGCTTACTAAAATATGCCTTGCCCTGGCTAGTGACGATGACCCCACTTTTGTCATAGGGATCATTTCTTTCAGGCTCCTGTGCTATTTTACTGAGCTTCTCTTCCCTTGCATCCCAGCCAGACAACTCTGCATGCTCACTATCCCTGTTACCAGAATAACCACATGTGGTGACCGGAGTGTTAGCTACTGTGCAGCAAAACAGCAAAACTCTTTTCTCTTCCATATATCCGTCATCTACACACCACCGAGTCCTTTAAACGTGCACTAAAAACACATCTGTTCCATCAACACTACTCCTTATAGCAATCAACATATATACTAGCTGGCAGTAGTTGTGATTATAATTGAGTGAGTAGAATGCCTGCTCGTCTTTCTCTGCAGAGTTATGACACCATCCTCACTCAAACAGTAACTGTTACTTGATTCCTTTTTGTGTCTTCTATGTTTGTCCTTTATTACTTGTCTACATGGTTGTTTCTCCTCCCGTCTTTCGTATGCTGTGGGATCTCTTACTTGTCTAGCCCTCAGAGTATATATGCTCCTTTGTGATAGTGTGATTATGCGCCATATAAATCATGTTTATTATCATTATTCACTATGTAATTGGTACAACGTAAATCGCTGACCCCCCACCCCAGCCAGATGCAATATAAAGAAAATGGCTTTCACCATTTAATGTAAATAATCCTTGGTAGGAAAGTCAAACAAATTGAGTAGCTCATAGCAGTAGACTGAGTAAAGGTTATGATTAAAGGGAGGCAACTATTTTTCGATTCTGATTATAGAAAAGTACGAGTACCTTCCCTTGTACTGGATGCAAGAACGGATGCGTAGTCAATGCAGAAAACCGAGAGGCGTGACAAGGTCCAGTTTCCTACCGCGCTTCCCCGAAAATAAGACACTGTCTTAAATTAATTTTTACTCCCAAAGATGCGCTAGGTCTTATTTTCAGGAGATGTCTTATTTTTCTATGAAGAAGAATTCACATTTATTGTTGAATAACAAAAGAATGGGCGCTGATCTAAAAAAAATTATTATTCTTTATTATAAACGGTACAGTAGTTGTCATCATAAACCAGCATAACCAGACAAACTGTGAATCCTATGAAGAATTTCTTGTTACGCGGAAGAAAACATGGGGGTTGGCGGCAGGTGACGGTCTTCATGTCCTGCATGCAGCTGCTCTGCAACGGACGGTGAAAGTAGGGGACAACGGCAGCGAGCTAAAAAGAATCACAGCCGCATGCCCTGGTGTTCTGTTCGTCGGGCATGCTTCCAAACAAAAACTTTGCTAGGTCTTACTTTCGGGGGAGGCCTTATATTTAGCAATTCAGCAACACTTCTACTAGGTCTTATTTTCAGGGGATGTCTTGTCTTCGGGGAAACACGGAAGCTCTAAGCAACAGACGGGCGGCGAAGTTCTGTACTTTCTGGAGTTTATGAAGAAAGTATGCGGGACAGCCTGCAAGCAAAGAGTTGCAGTAATCAAGCCTACACATAAACGCACAGACAAGAGTGGCAGCAGTGAGAAGAGAGAATGTGGCGGATGGCGCTGATTTTATGTAGCTCATAATAGGCAGACATCTGTAACTTGTCTATCAAGGGCTATGTCTGCAGTAACGATGAATCCAAAAATTATCTATTTTTAGTGTTTGTATGCTATATTAATACTTATAAACTGGTATTTAGTAAATCTGACGTTGCACATCACTATTTATCGGGTTCCTAATGTAGGATTGATATATTAGTATTATCTCACTACTAGCAACAATTGTGGGAATTATTCAGAAAAAAGTGACATTAAACAAAGTCGTCATTCTTGGTAGCGGGAGCTGACTGCTGTCCCTGCACTTCACAATTCACGTACATATTTTTAGGTAAAAGCAGTGCAAGGGAAGGTACTCGTACTTTTCTATAATTAGAATCGTAAAAATAATTGCGTCCCTTTGATCATAACCAATACTGAGTCAATGCAACTTTGTTTATCCACAAGGGCAATTCCAGACAGTGCTCGTACTAGCAGTAACACATACGTATACATGATATACAAGAGATAATACATACATATACACGTTGAAATAATTTCTCTCTCTCTTTCACACACACACACACACATTCCCAACAACAGTAGATACAGATGGTGACCTTAGGTCACCTCAGGCTAGTACAAGTTCACGGCCAGCATAGTGCTTCTACAACTGTTAGTATAGAGTATGAACAGTAGTGGAGACAAGCAGCAGGCTTGAGGGGAACCTGTACAGGTGACAACAGGATCTGAGAAAAGACCGTTAACAGAAACTTTCTGCTGTCTGTTTGTTAAAAAGTCCAGAATCCAGAGAGTTAGTTGATGGGAGAGATGGAAGTCTGAGACTAGACTCTCCGCTAACAAGTGAGGTTGCACATTATTAAAAGGAGAAGAAACATCAGCAAAGAGAAGCCTGGCATGAGCTTCAGGTTTCTCCAGATGTTTGTACAGCGTATTAAGTATAAAGAGCTTAGCATCATCGACACCTCTTCCACTCTATAGGCAAACTGCAGCGGGTCAAGATAGTGATCAACAGTCTACTGCTGCTATGAGCTGTTTGACTTTCCCACCAAGGATCAAGGGATGATAGCCACTATCTTTATATTACCATAAAGTACCTCACAAGCCAACAAGTCATTAGCTACAGATAACAAAGAAGTATTAAAATACTTGCCTCATTTGTTTTCATGCTCGTTTTATGAGTCTTATTCTCACGAAGACGCAATGATACGATGTTCGCCACAACCGCCCCAAAAGCCAGTTCCTTTTTTTTATAGTAATACTTGTATACTAAATAAAAAGATGACAATCAATCCACCACTCGAGTCCAATCCAAATTTCAATCGCCTTCTAACAATGCACTTTGTATCGTGGCTGATTCCCCCCCCCCAAAAAAAAAAAACCATACAGAAATATGAAGAAAAATGTTTGAAAAACTAAGGAACAATAAAATAATCATATAGAAAACAATCAGATTCCAGAAGAAGGATAAACTGTAACTGGCATGGTGCTACTGAAAACAGCTACCGTTACGCAGGTCAAAGGTGCACAAGTAAAAAAAAAGTCATTAGGGAGTTTGAGATTCAGCGCTCGTACGACGCGTGCGGGAGCGGCAACCTGTAGCGTCACGGGAATTTGCGCCCTACATCATCACATCCACAAAATCCAACCAATCGCTTTCTCACAACGGGTAGGCTTAGAGGCTCGCCGTTCTCGTTGCCGCACACGTCTCCCTATGCGTCGTGGGTCTCAAACTCTCTATTGTCTGTATTCACACTCGCCGAGTTTTGGATCTTATTCTTCACTCTTACATGTCTCGTACTCTGCTGTGGGCCGGAAGGTGGATTAGTAATCACCCGTAAATTACACTAGTCCTTGCAGTGTGACAAGTAACATTCGACTGCAGTTACTGCCCTTTAAAACACACACACACACACGCACACACAATGATGCACGTGCAGCTACACATATAAGGACACACACACCACCACCACACACACACACACACACACACGCCGACGTAAGCATTATAAGAAAACTAAAATCAGAAACGATAAATTGCATTCTTCCCAAGCTGTACCTGATAGAATGATTAGGACAAAATGAGACACACACGCAAAAAAAATGTTTTAGAATGTTACTTCATGTCTGCTTTAACGATCGGGATCACTGCCTCTTTAAAATCGACTTTTTTTAAATAAAGAAGATAGCGGTGTGGAGTAAGTTGGCTGGAAATTGTGACCATCGACACGCTAAAAAACTACTTGCTGGTCAAACATAATGATTAAATGATTAGCATATATGGGCCACTTCCAGCCATGGTCTTATTAACCTTCTTATCTAAGTATGTGTAGTCATGATCTGGCTCGACTTTCGCCGGTTTTTCGTTACTATAAATAAAGTCGGGTAGTGACACAGGACAACGAGAAGCTAAGACCCAGTCCAGAAAAGGTATGTAACTTTTCATCTGCATTTTCACATACATGTACCACCTTTTGATGTTAAAAGTTAATATCTGTCTTTTTCCAATTTGGCGAAATGTTTTCCGATGTCCACCCAAGTTCTCTTGTCCTCAACATTTTCATAAGTCGACAAATTATATAAAGTATTTTGTATTATGCAATAAGCATGCTTAATTATGCTATTTCGTCAATTATTCAGCGCATGCGCAATAGACACTCGTCGGTGGTTAAAACCGAAGCGGGAGCCGGTTGTTGCCGTAGGACACTTACAGGATTCTGTTGCCTTCACCGAGACAAACCAAGAGACTGGAGGAGGCGGAGATCACTGTAAATTGTGGTTGCAAGCGATACAAAGAGAGAGAGCTTTGTGCTGACATATAAGAGATTAATAGGCGATCGACATTTCGTATCAGGATTTTCACATAAATGACTCGTGTTTAATCAACTACATCACAACCTTACATCGTTGGTATGAAAGTCAGTGGAAACATAGAGGTTTACCGCGAAGACATAACAAAGGCTTGGAAAAAGTTAAATAGCAGATTCATGTTGCAATGGAGGATTTTTCGTTTAAATCAGCAAGAGAAATCTAGGGTGGCACTTCAAACGATAATCGGCAAAGGATTTCACAGAGAAAACGGACCCACCCACCCCAAAACACACACACACACACACCGAAAAATTCAAACCATGACGAACATAGCAACTTTTAGTCACCAAAAGGAAATAAATTCCCCGAGAGGTCACTCAGCGACCTGTTAGACGTGTGAGTACCTCTCAGAATCCAAGATGAAGCAATGCGATGGAAGCCTGTCAGTGCAGGTCGCAGGAAGACAAGGACAATGGAGACGCAAGATAGATCTGAAGCGGAGAATCATAGAAGCAGACGGACGAAGAGCGGAGAGGAGCAGAAACATCCAGTAGTAAGTGGAAGTGACAGATGCAGAATCAAAACTACATGTCGAGCCACACAGCAAAGTCGCAGACAACAACACAAGCACGAAGATCTTGAAAAGAGACAGCGACGTTGCTAGGACGTGGCCGCCGCCATCTTGGCTGTTTTACATCTAAACACAACAGCGACATTTTCCACTATCTCCTTATGTTCGTAAGTTTCGGTAGCAGCAACTAAACTAACTGAACTGACTAACAAACCGCTTCTGTTTTAACCACATACGAGTGCGTGCTGCACGTGCGGTGAATAACTGACCAAAATACCATTTTATGTTTAGGCTGGACTGTGGAAGTGCTCACATTTTCTCTTTCAGATGTTCCTCTCGCCCGCCCTACCATTGCTGTGTGTGATTGGACTTGCATTTGGTAAACTTTTTAATTATTAAATGATGGTACTGTGACTCTCATTGTGACTCAGAACCACAAGGAGGGGAGGATAGGGTGAAGTGGAAGTTTAACAGACAGACAGACAGGAAGAGGGACAGTCCGAGACAGAGAGAAAGACAGACAGAGAGAATGAGATAAAGAGAATGAGAGACAGGTAGAGAGTGAGACAGTGAGAGAAAAAGAGATAAAGACACGGGGACAAGCGGAGTTATAGAGATGAAGACAAAGACAGACGTGAAAAGAGAGAGGTGGGGGGTCGGATGTTGGTCTCCAGTTGCGTATTCTCTGCTCTTATATTGTTTAATATTATTATCTAAATAACAAAAACAATTCAATTTACTTCATGTGCTCTTGATTCTAAGGTCGAAATCGTTACTTATTTTTTTTGCGACATATCGTGTAATTCGTTGTGTGCCTTTGTGATCTGTGGTGACTAGATGCGTGTAGAAGATTTGAGTTGCTGCGGTGACTGGTGTGAATAGTCAAAGTGACTTTTGCAAACTACGGTGACTGAGTGTACGCGGTGTGCATGACTAGTGACTGATGAGGTGTGACAAGAAAACATAACCCTATCTGTCGTGAGAGTGGTACATCATTCTAGAGAATACAATGTTGCAACAAACCACCACAGATACACAGTTACTACAGTTGTTGTAGCACTTGTTCCGTTCCCTGGTCTAACGTAGGCGGCGTATTATGTCATGGAGTCTAGAACAACCAGCAGGTAAAACTGTGTCACGTGTCATGACAGCTGACCGCTAGTACAACGCCAGGTGCAACGCATGTGGCGTGTCGCGACATGGTAACGAATAACTACCACGTGTAAGGTGTGTGACGTGTCGTGACAGGTGGCTTTGTGTCACGCCAAGGCACGCGGCTGGTGCACAATGGTCAGCACATCTTCCTGTCGGGTGCCAACACTGCCTGGGTATCGTATGCACACGACTTCGGCAACCACCAGTACCCGGCGCGCCGCGCCCGCTTCCTCGACCTCATGAATAAAGTCCATGGAGCGGGCGGCAACTCTATGAGTGAGTACTCCCCCCCCACCCCTGGTGGCAGTCCTGGGCTGAGAATGCATGTACCAGAGGATCAGGTAGCAGCTTATAAAATAAACAGGAAACTTTTTCTAAGGGTACTGCAGTGAAACTCTTTAGAGGAAGTTTTGTAAACGAATATTGTCATGTTTGCTGATGTTATCCACAGGAACCTGGGTGCATATCGAGGGAGAGACGTCACCTAAGTTTGACAGTACGGGTCACGTGATTGGACTTGACAGCACCGGTACCTTCCTGGCTGAATTCAAACAGTACCTGGACGACGCTCACGCTCGGCATATTCTCATCTTTCCCACTCTATGGAACGGGGCACTCAAGCAACATAAGTCAGTCTCAGACGTCTTGTCGTGCCACGTCTTGTCTTGTCTTGTCTGTCTGTCTCTTTCTGTGTGAATCTGTCTCTTTGTCCTTTTGTTTTCCTGGTGTCATCAAGTCATTTCTGGCTCCAGGTGCGACCATATCGTGTAGAATATTTTGCTGAATCTAAGCATTACTTTGCGCAAACCTTTTGAACTGTCCTCACTATGATATTTTGATAGTCACACTTGTGATTCTATCTTCAAATGTGCTTAAAATTAAAAGAAAGCAAATCACTTTCTTACATCGTTACAAGCAAAGAGTGCGGAAAAAACCAGGGCGTACATTAAAAAACAACCTTTCTAACAGCACAAACAACCAGCAACTAAAACAACCAGTCTCTACAACAAATCAAAGGCAAACAAAAGCACTCTGCAATGAAGTAGATGTAATCAACCAATCTTCATAATGACAGCAGATGTAAACAACCAGCCTCCACAAAGAATTAAAGACAAAAAGATTCAGTGAGTTAAGGGCAGAGAAACTAACGTGGGGTAAAAATGTTTCTATTACATCACGTGACCCCGAACTCCTTCAAGTGTACACAAAATGATGCTGTGTAGGACCTGGGATAGTGCTACGGAAACTGGCGATATGAATGTCAGAAGTGTAGCTGTTGGTTGAAATCTCTGGCAATGTGAGCGTAAGAAGTGTAACTCTTGGTTGAAATCTCTAACCCAGCGAACTCGGAGGGCTCATCACGGACACCTCCAAGCTGCAGTCCTACATTGACAAAGCTTTAATACCCTGGGTGAGGTCTGTCATGAGCCACCCTGCCCTGGGCGGCTGGGACATCATTAACGAGATGGAGGGCGTCATCCGGCCAGGGGAACACAACTCAGAACCCTGCTTCGACACTTCTTTTATGGCCAACAGCGGCGCGGGGTGGGCGGGAGCCAGCTTCTCCGCACAGCAGCTTCTCAGGTGAGGCACGGCTTTTCGTCTCTACTCTAAAACTCAGAAGTCTATATAACTTTTTTTTATAGGAAATAATAACCTTCTTTGAAATAAAATCATCTTAGGTAATAATATTATATGAGAAAGTAATAACAGTTTAGAAAACATTGACATC
Source organism: Marisa cornuarietis (assembly GCA_004794655.1). Taxonomy (NCBI): domain Eukaryota; kingdom Metazoa; phylum Mollusca; class Gastropoda; order Architaenioglossa; family Ampullariidae; genus Marisa; species Marisa cornuarietis. Next base: position 1,302,388 of record SMMW01000046.1, on the reverse strand, counting down.
TTGATGCCAATAACATCAAAAACCACCTGCTGGCAAAAGGAACTTGCCGAGGTAAGAGGATCTGATGGTTTCGATGACTCGATGAGAAGGCTAAGCCGACTGGCACGTTAGCTTCTGTCAGGATCACCCATGTTAGACAGGTTTGAGTGTGTGTTCAAATGCTCAGATGTGCAGATGAGTAGTTTTTGAACTCTGCAGATGATTAGATATACGGGCGCGCAGTTGTAAAGAAGAGCCGATGTTTAGACATTTGAGGGCAGATGTTCAGGTGTACAGGCTATGGATATTCGAATGTCCAGATGGTACAGATGTACTGATAATGAATTGCTCTGACTTACACGTGAACAGATGTTCAGACAACAGATGTTCCGATATGCAGACGCTCAGATATTCTGTTCTGATGCACACATGTGCAGATGTTCATGAGATCCTCCTTGGATAAACCAACCCCTAACCCTATAAAGTTGAAACGCCCTCTGTTTCTTGGTTAATGAATTTCGTTTTCTCTTTCGTCCATAACATTCCCTCGCCCTAGAAACTTGCTTGACAAATATAAACTTCAGCTTAGATGGAGGAGAGATATTATGCATCTCGACGTTATCATCGATACATCACTGTCTCACGAATCTCACATCAATGCAGGCTGCAAATCCATCTTCCTCAAACTTTGTAAGATCAGTCTTATCCGACCATCCTGTCAGTTTCAAACACCAGAAACTTCATGTCTGCTTTTGTGCTGTCCTAGATGGACTACTGCAACTCTTTATTCTTTATTGGAGAACCCTCCAAGGGCTCAGAAATTTGTGTCTTCAGTATTCAAAAAGCTGACCACGCTACACGCCTCCTTCGAGAGCTCCACTGGCTGCCAGTCCGAGGATTACAAGATGGCCACATTACACTCCCGCTGTCTTCACGTTCTCTCTTCCACATACCTGTCTGAGCTACTGACGCATGCTTGTGTTGTCTTCACCTCTGTGTCTCGCATCAGACGAGAGAAATTCAGAGGACGCTCCTTCTCCTTCTCTGACCCTTTATTTTTAAAGTTTGTCTACATTCAAAGTGCGTCTACATTTGAAGCTTTCAAGTCTGACATCAGGATCCATATCTCTCATAATCAAGTGAAACTCTTCCGTTCACTCCTTTGCTTCTTTCATCTTCATCCATACACATCCTTTATGTTTGCCATGGTGTCAGCTGTTTGCTGCCTCTTGTGCTTCATTGCTGTACAGTTAACTGTCGAGTCGTTTGTAGTCTTTCGTCTACAGGTACTGAGCTCACTTCCAGCCAGTAATTATACTCTACAACCTGGTGAACTACTCTCCGTCACATCAGACGTTCTTGACACATTTTGCGCCATGCGGCAGGTTCATCAACTGGCAAGTGGACGCCATTCGCCGCACAGACCCCAGCGCCATGGTAACCGCTGGTTCCTGGAGCCAGAAGTCGCAGTCTGACCATTGGGGCGACCGGAACCTGTACAGTGACAACTGCTTGGTCAAGGCGGGAGGCAGAGGTCAGGTAGGATACACGCTTCATTATGTTCGTCGTCTTGTTTCTCTGCAAAACTGAAATTTTCAACGGGCTATCATTGCAACGATATTTTGATACTGTAAGAATTGTTAGTAATGAGCGATGCAGGTTGCTAGGCTTCATACGATGGAACTTGTCTTCGTGCAGGGGACGCTGACCTTTTACTCAACACACACGTACGACTGGCAGGGTCAATTTTCAGGCAACTCTCCATTCAAAGTAAGTTGATAACAGTTCAGATATGTTTCAGGTTTGTTTCTGCCAAAGCCCACATTCAATGTGCATAATTAATGGTCGCTACAGCGTAGTTTTGGTTTGTTTACCATTGTCGAAGTATTTCTAGAGTAAGTAGAGTAGCCCACGCACATTTTTTAAATAATAATATTAATGGTGAATTCTATAACGTCTTTTCCCACCAGCAAAGCAGACTTAAAGCGCTTAAACAACACTCATACATGCAATAACAATAATGTTTCGTTCGTCCGTTGCAACATCCGACGGACGTATTGAATTATAAAGTAATGATATTAATACAGGAATAAATAATATTATTACATTAATGCTTAAAATAAATGATAATATAAATTATATCGGACAATTATTCAACGGGAAATGGAGTCGCAAGAAATTCAGGCCGGAATTCAGGGTCTTGAGAGTTATGACTATGTTCCAGAAGAAGATGATATGACTAAAATAAAGGTAGATAATAATAAAGAATGTGATATATGTAACGCATACTCACATTCGTAAGGAGCATGCTCTTAGCGCTTGAGACAAGAACGAGACATGGACAACATACGAAGGACGGAAGGATAAACAACAGTAATGATGACTAATAAAAGACAAATATAGAAAACGCAAAGATATCGGGTAACAAGAACTGAAGGTATCGTGATTCTGCAGAGGAAGACGGGTAGGGAAGTGACCATTAGACGAAGAGCGGTGGGGGGGGGAGGGGATTGAAGATGGACAGCATCGTGTGGACTGAGTTAGGAGTAATTTTCAAGGAAGAGGTGTGTTTTAGTAGGTTTTTAATACTTGAAAAAATAAGACAAAAAATAACAGATCCTTGAAAATAAGCCCTAATACCTCATTTGGAGCAAAAATTAGTATCAGACCCGGTCTTTTTTCGGGGAAACACGGTACATGTTCTAACGGTAATGGCGACAAAGTCAACAACGAGGAAGATAGCTGTACATTTTTCGGCGCGTCCATGGATGATTGTCACGGAGGTTGCATCAACACAATATCGAGCAGTGAGGACAATGAACGACGAAGAGGCAGGGATGTAGACAGTGAGGTCACAGGGTCAACCTACACTGTTAACTCACAGAGATACAGAATCTAAAGTAGCAGTGGAAATGAAGCGAGGAAAATGGTCAGTAAAGCAGAAAATGTGAACACTGGAGAGAATTAATACAGCAAAAGAAAAAAGTGAAGATGACACAGAAATGGGATTTGAGACCGTTAGACGACGGAGGAACCAGCCTGGCGCAGACTTAAGAAATCCGTCTAGAATATTAAGAGGCGGATCGGCAAAAACAAAACATCCCCCCCCCCACGCACACACACAAGCAAAAACTGATCAACTGCACTTAGTAAACACCAAAAAACGGTGATAATCCACAGGCACCGACAAGAAGAAGACGGAGTGCAGTCCCCTGAAGCCGCCTAAGGGAAGGGACGTCACTCTCACACATCTGCCATATTTACAATAAATATTGGTACTTATATTAAATATATTAAATACTTATATTAAATATAACATAGTCTAACATAGTAAGTGCATATATATATTTATATCACAGCCCAGGTTATGTATGTAAGTTATACGCCGCCATCACAAGCTTCGTGTCCTCATGGACCCTTTTTTTTTTGTCACACAGCACAACGCTGCGGACTACGGACTAGACAAGCCGCTGGTGGTGGCTGAGTTCAACTCACATCGCGGGGGCGGCATGAGCATCGAGCAGCTGTTCCAGTACGCGTACAACCACGGGTATGCGGGTGCCTGGAGCTGGCACTTCAACGCCGACGGCAGCGACACGGATGACACCAACACCCAGATACGCGGCATCGCGGCCCTCAAAGGACAGAACGGTGCCGGCGGTCTGGTGGCCCTCAGTTTCTAACATCGCCATCGTCATCTGGCAATGTCATGCGGCGTCTTCTGCTTGCTTGACCGCCATCCCCCACACTTGACAGCTCACACCGTTCCTAGCATCGCTCGTCTAAAGATGTGACAGATACTTTTTACAAGACGATAGTTGTGTCTTAGTAAAGGACACAGCTGACACTGTGTCAAAATCTTTGACTGGCCGGACTCGGTTTTTATTTTTTAGCACACATGCACTTGGACTGTTGTCTTATCTTACAGGACATTCTTACGCAAAAAATGAACGCAGAATCAGTAAAATGCTTATTTAAAAAAATTCTTGCAACCTTGCTTTTGACCGAAAAAGCGCAAAAATAGTGTGTCACGAAAAGATAAGAAACCAATTGTTATTGTCAAAACGATTTTGATTTAAATGGGGTCAAAGTTACCTCAGAGTTGGGACAACAGTTGATTATTATGCTTGCCTCTTTTTTTTCAAATTTGAAGTTGATGGTTGTTGATCACTGCTGTTTAATTATGGCAGAATCAAAACTGGCCATAAATAATCTAGCTACAAATACATATCGTGTAGCTGCAAATTTCCTAGGTTCCCAATATAAGGACACCATAGGTAAAACTATCATGCTTCACACGCAACAATGTAGATACAACGAAAGATCGAAGATTGGCAACTCAGTAACAATAGCACAACCGTTCAAGGACGAAGTAGCTGAGAATAGAAAAACTTGGGACAAACATGGAGGAGGTGCTAGCCTTACGATGTAATACATTCTCTCTCCCTCTCTCTCTCTCTCTCTCACACACACACACACACACACACACACACACACACACACACACACACACACACAAACACCGATGTAAGAATTATTAGAAAACTAAAATCAGAAACGTTAAACTGTATTCTCCCCAACCCCTGTACTCACGCTGTCCCTGTCAGTGTGACGTGTACAGAATGAGTCCAAGGTCGATTTACATTTATGTTCAGATCAGAATGGGCGTGTCTGTAAATTCCCGACAAAAAAGTCTTTTATTAAACAATAGTAAAGCACTCAACTACTTTCAGCCGCGCGTCTCAGGACGCTAGGGGAAGGGGGCAGATTGTGAAGACAAAGGTGAGAAAAGGATGCTGTGTTTCTTTATCTAAGTGGACCAGAGGGACCGCTCACCTGTTGTCTATAAGAGTCCATTACCTAACAGAACAGCACACGAAGAAGTTACCAGACATCAAGGTGGGTATAAGCGCTTCAATTAAATGGCAGTAAATATCAATGATATCGATTCAAAGATTAACTCTAGTCAAACATGACAGAGGTAAAATTTCTGAGATATTACTATAACAGATCGCTATTGCTAGCCCAAGTCATTGAGAGCCTCAGCCGGTGACAGAGCTGTTAGTTTGTGATAATTAGGAATGACTAATTGTGGGACCGTCTGATCTTACAACAGGTGAGAATTAAGTTTTCAAACGTTTATCAAAACCCGAGGTAGTCTTTTCTAACATGTATCGTGAAATCAGCTCAACCAAGTAATTTGAAACTAATTTAGCGTTTAAGCTAGCCTTATATGTTTTACGAAATGCATTGTTAAAAATTATCTTTATTTTCGTCAAGTTCAATTAGAGAAGAAAAAAGAAAAATGATACAAACATTATGATCTTTGGCTCGATGCAAAATGTCGAACTGGATCTTGATCATAAAAATAGGGCTGTCAGGTTTGCCCTGAGAAACTGCACCCAATGAAGGCCCAATTTTTGTGTGACAATGCTGACCCCAAAACAGACTTAACCAACGACGTGAACGATGATACTCGATGTCTTGCAGATGCTGCAGACACCTGTCACAGTGCTACTGTTCCTCACGGGCCTGGCTGTAGGTAAGTCACTGACACTGTCACAGTCCGCTAGCAGTTGTTAGGGGAGAGTCTAGTCTCAGACTTCCATCTCTCCTACCAACTAACTCTCTGGAACAAACAGACAGCAGAGAGTTTCTGTTAATGGTCTTCTCTCAGATCCTGTTGTCACCTGTACAGGTTCCCCTCAAAGCTGCTGCTTGTCTCCATTACTGTTCATACTCTATACTAACAGCTGTAGAAGCACTACTGATAGAAGCTTCTGATAAAATTTGCTGATGACTCTGCCCTGCTGTCACTTCTGTATGATGATGAACATATTCACAGTGGCGCCCTTCCTGACTTTGTCCGTTGGTGTGACGAACACATCTGTATCTTGAATGCCTCCAAGACTAAGGAAATGATCTTCGACTTTCGGATGAACAAGCCTGAGACAGTCATCAGTACTATTCGGGATGATGCCATCGAGGTAGTCGACTCTTAAAAATATTTAGGTACCATCTTGGATAACAAGCTTAAATGTGACATCAACACTGACATGATCCTCCGTAAGAGTCAACAACGCCTGTACCTCCTACGGAAACTCAAATCCTTCCTTGTCAGCTCTGTTATCCTCACTCGGTTCTATCAGTCCTTCATTTAAAGTCTCATCACTTTTTCTTTCATCTCCTGGTTCCACAACCTCTCCCTAGGGAACAGGAACAGTCTGGTCTCACTTGTTAACATCTGTTCTAAGATCACCGGAATCAGGCAGAGGGACTTTGCAGCTTTCTGTCATCAGCAAATCCTTAGGAAGGCCTCCCGTATCCTATTTCTGATCATGTGTTGGCACGTGAGTTTTTACTCTTGCAGTCTGGCTGTATGTACGCGATGCCTGTTTGCAAAACCAATCGTCACCGCAATTCATTCATTCCACGTGCCATTCACCTGATCATTTCTACTGGCCGTGAGCTTGTACTAACCTGAGGTGACCTAAGGTCACCACTATATCCACTATATCTACTGTGTGTGTGTGTGTGTGTGTGTGTGTGCGAGAGAGAGAAATAAATTATTTTAACATGTATACATCTCTTTTTACATAATGTATATGGCTCTATTATCTCCTTTTATGTCATGTATATGTATTATCTCTTTTATATCATGTTATTTATGTATTATCTCTATGTATGTAATATCTCCTTATATCATGCATGTAAGTATTACTGCTAGTACGAGCACTATTTGGAATCGCCCTTGTGGATAAATAAAGTTGTATTGTATTGTTCATAGATAATGTCTTTTTAGTTTGGCAAAGCTGGGGTGACCAAGAAAGCGATCGCACAGAACAAATAGAGTACTTTGTACTTGTTAAAGGCATTACCTTTGAAAATGACAGCGAGTTTGACGATCTGTTTGCTTCTCAAGACTTAAAGATTCAATTGGCCTCATTAGGTGATGACAAAAAGTGGGCACATTGTAACAGATATCACCTGATGTTGATCTCACTGACTAATCCCTCAGATGTTTGAACTGTCGATCGCTCTGCACTTAGTTAATGTAATCTACTTCTTTGCCCTTCCTTTGTCTTGCACTTTTTTTTCTTTTCATCCAGTCTCTTAGACCACAGAGCTGCTACAGTCTCCCAACCTCCTAATCCAAAAGGATACCATTATATACTTTGTCATGCCAGTCTCTAGTCAAAGCAACCAGTAAGAACCCCCAGATGAAGCTGGTCTTCACAAGCAGTACTCCTGAAGCACCAGGAGAAAAGCTGATATTTACATTAAACTTTAGTCACATCAGTCTAGGTGTGGATGTGTATGTAAAAGATGAACTAGTACAGCATCTCTTTCGTCTTTGAGTTTATTTTTCCCTTCGCGTGCACAGCATTCCTTTTGCTTTAATGTTATTCTTTACTATTCGCCCGCATTTTTACTCTTACATGTAACTTGCGATACTTTCTTATTTCACTTTTCTGTTCCCAACCTGCGATATTTCAATTTCCTGTAATATTTCACTTTGCTTTCACCTGTAATATATTATTTTTTTGTAATACTTCATTCTTCTGTGATAGTTCCCTTTGACATTTTCATTTAATATTTCCTAGTTTGTAATATTTTATTTGGCCTGGTGGTTGTGCCCCAGACTACAAAACTGAATGTCATTGGGTCGAGGCCCACTCTCCCTGCCCATTCAGCAGCTGCCCAGTAGAACAGGGTACCTGGTCTATTAGAGAAGATAAAAACACCGGAATGAAAGGCTAATGAAAGTCTTTTTTAATATGGAAACTGTCTTGTTACACATAAATACAGTTCCCTGCACTATTAACTGCCACTTTCCTGTTACAGTGTACATTACTGTTAATAGTGGGCTATCTTCTGTGCTTGAAGTGTGACTCGGTGTATCTGGTCCATATGCAAGGTACGGAACTTGTGATCAGTGTCGTTGTGGTGTGACAGGTGGCTATGTGACGACGCAGGGAACCAACCTGGTCCACAACGGTCAGAGGATCTTCCTGTCAGGAGCCAACACCGCCTGGGTGGCTTACGGGTACGACTTCGGCAACAATCAGTACCAGTATCGCCGTGACCGTTACATCTATCTCATGGACAAGGTCAAGGAAGCGGGAGGAAACTCTATGAGTAAGTAATTTGTTTATCCGTTACAACTTTCTGAAGTCTGGGCAACGCAAAACAGAGGCGGTTTTGTTCCAAATAAACAAAGAAATAAATAGTATTTTAACATTCACAGTAATTTTACATTTCCTGCATTATTACATTTACATTGTCTGTGACAGGAACCTGGGTGCACATAGAAGGCGCCACGTCTCCAGTATTCGACGGCAGTGGTTGCGCAACTGGGCTGGACAAAGGAGATGGATCCTTCCTAAAAGACTTCATCCGTTACCTAGACGACGCTAAAGAGAGGAACATCCTCATCTTTCCCTGCCTCTGGAACGGTGCTCTGAAGCAGAACCACAAGTGAGACTAACATGTGTGTGTGTGTGTGTGTGTGTGTGTGTGTGTGTGTGTGTGTGTGTGTGTGTGTGTGTGTTTCCATAATGCATCGATATCACTATTTCCTTTAAAAAAAATTGCCAAAGCCACGAAGCAAATCGTATTCACGTATTTTTGTAGTTAAACCTTGTGTTGGCGGTTTTAAGTAACTGGCATCCTTTGCTTTATCATTTTTCTTTATTCTTTTATTTACCCATTTAAGTATGTCATATTGCATTCTCCGTTGAAGTAAAATCCGTTTGTTGTTTGCTGCCTGTCCGTTGTTTAGCAACCTACAGGGGCTGATCACGGACACTCACAAACTGCAGTGCTATATTGACAAGGCCTTGATACCCTGGGTGAAGGGTGTTAAGGACCACCCTGCCCTGGGTGGCTGGGACATCATAAATGAGTTGGAGGGAGAGATTAAACCAGGGGAACACAACTCGGAGCCGTGTTTTGACACCACCTTCCTCGTCAATTCCGGCGCCGGGTGGGCGGGTGGTACTTACACCGCGCAGCAGTTTCTCAGGTGAGCAAACATACTGTCGCTAAAGACTTTACCGTTGTAGCAAGGGATGTTCAAATGTTTGTCTGCGGAGCGTGTGTGGACATGAATGTGACACACGCTTACGCTAAACACCTAGTTCTTTTCCAACATAAAGGGTCGAAAAACAGTTCACAAAAGATATTAGAATATTACCTATTTGAGTCGCGAAAAGTTACAAGGATTTAGGACCTATGATGTCCAAAAGCATTTTTAGTCCGAACCGCACTGGTTTCTAAAGCCAAAACAATTTGTAGTCTTCATAGTTATGCCCATCCCCACGCCAAATGCCATACTCAACGCATGCCAAGTCCAAATCGACCCACATAAAACCAAATCGTCCCAAAGACGAAAGGTCTATGATCGACTTTTAAGTAACACGTTAAACCTTTTTTTAAGACGAAGAGCGACAAATTAAAGTGACGCAGCACTGATTTGTGTGACAGGTTCGTCAACTGGCAGGTGGACGCCATTCGGCGCACCGATCCCACGGCTTTGGTCACCGCCGGCTCCTGGAGCCAGCGATCGCAGGCCGACAGATGGAACGACAAGAACATCTACAGTGACGAGTGTCTTGTCAAGGCTGGAGGCAAGGCGCAGGTACCTCCGCTCTGTGCCTCTAAACACGTATTCACTTTACATTCTCTGAGCTTCTAAATATGCAAGTACCTCTGGTCTCCTTGTCCTTAAACTCTCAAGCATTTACCTCCTAGTACATCTCCAGGGGTTACCAAAATTGTTTTTATATTTTAGTAATAAAATATCACTGAAAACAAATATCCATTCCTAGCTTTATTTTCGCTGGCCTGTAAAAATATTTTGATTTCTTTGACAGGGAACGTTGACTTTCTATTCCACACACTCGTATGACTGGCAACATCACTTTTCCGCGGACGCTCCATTTAAAGTAAGTGGAAGATGCTTATTTTCAGCCAGTGTTGTGTGCTCGTGAACTCTCGTATTGTTTGTAATAAGAAATGAATGTGAGGCAGAAAGTATTGCAAGGATGTTATACATTGTGATCAACTCTTTCTAATGGAAATACCGTCGTCATGACAACAGTTTTGTTTAAATGGCGTCACTCTTACAGAGCAGTATGAGGTCATAGTTATGACATTCTCACGCCCCTCTTACAACACAGTATGACATCATAGTTATGACATTCTCACGCCACTCTTACAGTATGACGTCATAGTTATGACATTTTGATGCCAATTTTACAGCACAGGGTGACGTCACAGTTATGAGATTCTGACGTTACTGTTACAGCATAACTTCTCGGACTACGGCCTCGACAAGCCGCTGGTGGTGGCTGAGTTCAACTCTGTGCACGGCGAGGGTATGACCATCGAGCAGATGTTCCAGTACTTGTACACCCACGGGTATGCGGGTGCCTGGAGCTGGCACGCCAACGCCGACGGCAGCGACACCGACTCCACCGACACCCAGATGCGCGGCATCGCGGCGCTGCGCGGCAAGAACGAAGCTGGGGGTCTGGTCCCCCTCGACTTGTCAGGCTCTGGCTGAGTGACAGCCAGTTTAGGAGCTTGACAACCTTGTTATCTGTTTTGCCTGAATGACGTGTGCTTATTTGTACCTTTTTGAAAAAATATGTGTTTAAAACTTGTCATTGACTTGAAATAAACATATATATAATATGTACAAGCTATATCTTTACCGTTTATTTGTAAGTCGAAATTCTAGCATTTATTTTCGAATGTTGTTAAAACATTTATTTGTTAGAGAGGAAAAACAACAAACAGTGGGGGTTAATCGAATACAGGCAGTTGATGCGTGTGTGTGTGTATGTGTGTGCGCGCGCACTTTACCCCATTTATTTTTAGTGAGAGCAAATCAGTCTGTCTGTAGTCTGTAGGCATGTATGCAGAAGGAAACCAGAGGCACCACCCAAAATAACCCTTCATTGGACAGCTGATGGCAAAAGAAACATGGCGAAGGTCAGTAGAGAGTGAGAGAGAGAAAACTAATGAACCAGAAACTGACCAGAGACTGTCCTGGAGCAGCATGACTAAATTTGCTGCTGACAGAAAAAATGGAGGTCTCTAGTGGATGCCTTATGTACCACCTTAGGTACGAAGAATACTAAGTAAGTAAGTTAGGGAATCAATTGATTTAAATGTATACATGACAGTTGGCGAAAAAATAAAAGAACTCACCCAGGGCTCTAAGACTACCAAGCTAACGCTGGTTAAAAAAAGATAAAAAGTACTAAAGAAATCTACAAAAAGCTGATGTTGCCTCAGATCTTTTAATACAATGTTTTATATCCACTCAGACTTGAAAATATTCAGAGATTCCACGAAGATTTTTTTTATAAACTAACTAAAGTCTAAATAACTAGTGAGGTATAAGAACACATTAAAATATAATATGCAGGGACTGACCTCTGGACCAGACATTCTAACACGAAATGCTCAAAATTCTATATAAACACAATTCTATCTAAGTCCTATATCTCTTTAATGAGATTTTCGATCAAGATATTGATTATCTGTCAGGGGCGACAACACAACTCCCCCAGAGACAACCTAGTTTGAAACATTTTCACACATTGCTATTTAACATAATGATTGTAGGTCTGCCCAGATGTTTTCAGTATGATTTTATACTATTCACAAATGACCTTTAGAATTATATATTTTCAACTGTTTTTGGTAGTAGCAGTTTCAATAATATGGGAAATATCACAGAAACCCGCCTCGGCACAACGACATCTACAAACACACATGCTTTCATAAAGTTCGGCGAGGAAGAATTTCAGCAAAAACTAATATGAGAATTTCAGACTCCAGAAATTTAAAATCTGTTCGGGTGATTGAAATGTCCACACGAGCACACCGGGCATCCTTTTGAACAATTCTGAACACCCCGAACAGACTTTGGTAGATGTAACACGACGGGAATCTGTGTACGAACCTAGGAATCGAACACCAGACCTTTCCTTGCCTACCCAAGGTAACACTAACCATTTTGGGAATACCAATAACTTTAGTTTGCGGCTTGTGTAATTGTAAGTGTTCTGAGCGTTTGTTCTTATTTACCTGAAACATTTTACACATGGTTAGACTAGGGAAAGAAGTGAAGACGAAAAGACGAACACCAACCTCACAAAAATACTAGCCCTTATGAACTAAGCCCTCACTTTGCAACTAGCGGGAGGTCAAAGACCTACTTTCACTTCTTTTGTTAATCTTTACACAGAGAAGAATACAGGAAGACGTGCATTCAAGCAGATAAATACAGACAGGGACCTTGGCACGCATGAATACTGAGGGACAGAAAGAAACCTATAAAAACAGACTGATAGGCAAAAACATGAAGGGTGGCCGTCATCAATCATCAATCAACAACCAATACAATAATAATAATAATAATCAATAAATTATCAATTATCATTATCAATTATTTCCTCCTTCGTTCAGGTTTTATTTGAACGTGTTTCCATACGATAAATTAACGGTCTTCAACTCAGTTTATTTGAGAGCCCATTACTGAATCGCAAGAAGATTACACTTAGGGTTACGATGTCTCTTTCCAAGAGAAATAAACCACACAGAAAAATTGAGAAAGTGCTTGTCATCTAAAAAGAGCAAAGGATTTAGAGCACCCCTTTATAAAGTAAGTCGGTTTTTGTATAGAAAACACTGAACAATATGTATATATATATATATACATAATATTGGACAACCGCATATGTGTAAATCACGCCTGATGCTAAGCCATTGCAAAGAAATGCTCAAGAATCTAAAATATTTTCGTTGTACAAAATATCGGCCAAATAGTAGCTAGATTACGTGTTTTGCTTCGAAATAACTCAAATCTAGGACAACAAAATTTGCTGACTAAAGACACGGCCCACCCTGAGTCTTCGACCGACATTTCGTGGTGGATTAGAGCTCTCCTCTGCGTGAGTCTCGAAATTCTAGAGCTATTCAAAGCTGGCTAAAAATAGATGCTGTCGTCTGCTAAAGTACCAAAATTCGTAAAGCTGTGTGATTAACTATAAAAAATACACGAGTTTACAAAAAGGAAGTGAAACATTACAGAAACACGTGCATGTCCTAAGAGAGGGAGCGAGTGCTGTAAAAATGGATTACATTCAGCATGACTTCATGTTGTGAACAACAATCAATTTATTTTCTTAAAGTGCACCCCAAAGCTCTCAAACGTTTACCTACAATATTGTGTCTCTTACTCTTCTGAATATTGAAGGTATTGTGTGCACATGTTGAAAAGCACTTATGTTGTGCATGATGAATAAATACATTATATTGTGCAGGTGTTGAACAGCTAAGAACACACTCTGTGTCATAAAATAATTGTAGCTAGCGATATATATATATATATACACACACACTGAGCACCTAGCAATTCAGTGGGTTCTTACTGAACAGCTAGTGATATAGAGTGCATTTATATTGAACAGCTAGTGATATAGTGTTTACAGACGAGTACTTAGTTATATAGTATGCACTGTATTTTTAGTGATGCAATGTTTACATAATGAATATCTCATGATATGGCACTGAGTGTCGAATTAACATAAAATTTTACTTATAACTGACGGTGTGTTTGTCCACACTGCGCAATATGCATTCAATACAAAGGTATTTGTGTGACCTGTACACAGTGTTCTTATATTGTTCACATGTATATATTCTTATCATCATCATGTGAGCTGCTATGTAATACGTATATTGTTAGTTGTGTAATAATATACAGAGAGTATGTTGTTAGTTGTGTAATGATATACAGAGAGTATATTGTTAGTTGTGTAACAATATACAGAGAATATATTGTTAGTTTGTGATAATATAGAGAGTATATTGTTAGTTGTGTGATAATATATAGAGAGTATATTGTTAGTTGTGTGATAATATACAGAGAGTATATTGTTAGTTGTGTTATAATATACAGAGAGTATATTGTTAGTTGTGTAATAATATACAGTGTATATTGTTAGTTGTGTAATAATATACAGAGAATATATTGTAAGTTGTGTGATAATATATAGAGTATATTGTTAGTTGTGTGATAATATATAGAGAGTATATTGTTAGTTGTGTGATAATATATAGAGAGTATATTGTTAGTTGTGTGATAATATATAGAGAGTATATTGTTAGTTGTGTAATAATATACAGTGTATATTGTTAGTTGTGTAATAATATACAGAGAGTACATTGTTAGTTGTGTAATAAGAATATACAGAGTATTTTGCGAGCGTTTGATACATTGCTAGCTACTAAATGTACACAGGATATATTACAAGTTATATAAGTTATAAATTCTCATATTTTGCACACCATGTATATTCTGCGTAGTTAGAAATACACTGTACATAATATACACACACGTCTCGTACATACGCTACATTGATAACTACCAGTACAGTGTAAACGATAAGCAGTTAGTAAAACAGTGCAAGAATATCTATCATAAAATAACATTATTACACGCACAAATATTCTCCAGACGAATGAGGTCACACAAAATATACAATATGATAAACAAGCACAAAGACATTTATATGATAACAAGAAACTACATGAAATTAAATTATAAAAATGGACACTAGTGACTATTGATGATGATGATGTCCATTTGTAATGCGCAGGTATCCATTCGGAAGAATGCTCATTGCGCAGCAAAAACAAAATAAATAAAAAATAAGAAAAAAAATAAAGTAAATAAATAGATAAACACCAGGAAAGTAAAATAATAAAGACAGAAGTGTTGCTTGGTTGTTTGAGTTTAAGTACTATTTCAACAGAAACATTGCTGAGTGAAGACCTCTGGTAGCCTATTTGTCTACTGTAGGACTTAATAATTAAATATTGATTAACTGGTAACATTGAAGGAAATTTAGTGACGTACAAAATATCCTGGAAACACCATTGCGATTAAAATCTAGAAATGGGTGAGGAAATACAGACATGTAATGAAATTCATTTCACAACATCCCCCCCCAAAAAAAATATAACAAATACCGAAACAAAACATTATACTGCCATGCATGCTTAGTCATGAACACACTTTTGCCTCGTTCACGATCCTAGTGAAATTAAGATTTTGCACAAAGGGCTGGACTAGTTATGTCCTTAGAGATAGGATGGTCGCTAAATATAAAAACAATTGTTTCCAGCCAAACAACCTTGAAATCTCTGATCTATTTTGGTCAGATTGGGAAGACGAGGGCAGAAACTAGGGGCTGTGTTTATTATCTGAGAAGACCTAAGGGAGTGTTTGCGAATGTATATAAAAGTCCGCCGTACCCCCAGGACATCAGTAGGTGTCGCTAACAAACATCAAGGTAGGTATCAATACTTGTTTATGTGATGGCTGAGACCCACGATGTCATCAAGTGAATGAGTGTCTTTTATTATTTTGACACGTAAAAACATAACCGAAAGTGGTTATGTTAATATATGTTTGATCCCATCTTGAATGCTACCAATATTCGCATTTTAGGAGGAGACTGGACTGAAGACTTGCAAATACATCAGTACTTGACCGTTGACTTTTACGTGGGCATGCACACAGAAGGACTAACCCACGAAAATACTTTGGAGACTAACAGACTGTGCCAGAAACAAGCAATTTGAAAGATATGTGGATAGACAGAAAAAGTAAAATGTTTTAAGGATTATCAATGTAAATTACAGAAGCGGATCATAATAGTTTTTTCTTGGTTGTTTTCAAAACGTCGATCTGATCTTAGTGGAGTTGTACACTCAGAGCACCAAACATACGTACTGTCAATGAATAGTTTTATCTTGGCTGTTCTCGAAAATTCATTAAACCACGACTTATTTTGCTCTTAGTTGTGAGCTCTAAACACTAAACATACGTGATTCTTGCAGATGCTGCAGTCATCTGTCCTGGTGCTTCTGTCTCTCATAGGCGTGGCTTTGGGTAAGTCCTAGCTTGTACGTTTTTTTTTGATTTTCACCTTTTAGCCCCAGCAATGGATGAAGGAGTTTCGTAAATTTTACGTTGCTACTTCTGTTTACCAGACAAGGGAAACTGAAATAAGAAAGCAGACAGAATGGTGGAGGGATGGTAGATGTAAAGCTTTGACGTCCTTCAAACTCATATGCACATTCAAACATGCTTACACATATACACACCTAGCCTATCTCTTGCTCTCTCTCTCTCTCTCTCACACACACACACACACACACACACACACACACACACACACACACACACACATACGCACACACACAGACACGCTGTCTGTAAGAAGTGGTCATGGCTGCCTTGACGACAAGAACGAGGTAAAACCGGCTTGTGAAACCCTGGGTGATAAGAAAGACTGGGTTTGGTGGCTGGCTGGTTATTGGTTGATTGTGTTGTTTATCTGAATGGTAGGTAGGATGAATCATCGGATAAATCATTAACTGTTGTGAATATTAGCGTCTCATTCTTACTACACATAATACGCCACTCTCACTTATCACGTCCCTTGCTGACCTCGTCCCTTTCTCTCTTCAATATTGTCTGCAATGTACAAGGGGAGTGGCTGGTTATCTGTTCCACATCCAAGGTACCTAAGTCTGAGGCAACCTTTGTTATGTTCAGGTGGCTGTCTGAAAAGGCAAGGAACCAACATCGTTGACAGCCATGGTCACAGAGTGTTTCTGTCGGGAGCCAACACCGCCTGGGTGGCGTATGGGTACGACTTTGGCAACAATCAGTACCAGTATCGCCGTGAACGTTACATCTATCTCATGGACAAAGTCAAGGAAGCGGGAGGCAACTCCATGAGTAAGCCCGCAAGGGATTTTCATTTCTAAGAAATTCAACCCTAAAAATACACATCTCAAAAAGATCATTTTTTAAATATCGGTCCGATTAAAATTTATTTAAAATACATTATACATTATAATTATAAATACATTATATACATTCTATACATTATAAAATACATTATAATTCTGGAATAGTACAGACAAATATACATGTGCTCACTTAAGATACTAATTTCTAGCTAAATCGCTAATAAACAGGATACCTTCCACTAAAACGAGCGAATATACGAGTGAAAGATTTAATCGGATTCACGTGTTGTGACGTAATGTCGTCTGCAACAGGAACCTGGGTGCACATAGAAGGCGCGACGTCTCCAAAATTCAACAGCAGTGGTTATGTGACTGGGCTGGACAGTGGAGATGGATCCTTCATAAAAGATTTCATTCAATACCTAGACGACGCCAAACAGAGAAACATCTTCATCTTCCCCTGCCTCTGGAACGCCGCTGTCAAGCAGAATCACGAGTATGACCGACAAGCAGCTTGCTTGAACTTCTCATACAAAGACTCACCCGCATGCAAGCACACACGTACGTGCTCACACACTTAGAGCAAATGAGAGAGAGAAAGAACGAAAAGACAGATTACTTATATTTTCACCGACAGCCCAAAGACGCCTGTTTTTTTTCCAGTAGCTCCTCTATCGGCAGTACTAGCTACATCCTTTAAGACTTCAACAAATGATCTATGAACGGGTGTACATATAGATACTTATCTGCATATTTGTCTCTACGCAGCATTTGCTTAAGCGTAGAAATAAACCTGCAAATCCTGAATTGAACAATAAGTTATCTAAGTTAACTTATGCTGCGCTAATGCGTCTCTTAAAACAATAAGCTCACAATGGAGGCCTGTGAATGTATGAGAAACTCATGACTAAACATTGAGGAAAAAAGACAGATTTAGTTCCCTTGGACCCTGTGCCTCTGGTACATGAAAATATTCTGCTTCATACCCCTGCCTACAGTTAAAATCTTTTATGATGGTATACACTCCTTTCACAAGATCACAATCTCTGTTTCTCAAATTTGTTAAATCACCGAAGTTTTCTTGATTAGCTGAGTACAATGCCATTTTTAATTCAATAACTAATTTAGTAATGTTATAGTTAATGAGTTTCTTCGAGGACATTGCAATCAATGTAAGTTAAGGTCAATGGTACCTTCCTTAGTTTCGTAAACTTTATCAAAGTTGCTTTTTTCATTTAACTTTGAATAAAACAAAGTAGGGGACACTAAAATGAGGTACACCGACAGAGTGGGAATGTATTAGAAAGACTCGAGGAGAACACTTACTTGAGTGGCAAGAGACCAACTCAATGGGGGTTTTTTTTCAAGCAACCTCAATGGACTGATCACGGACATGAGCAAGCTGAAGTCCTATCTCGACAATGCCCTGACACCCTGGGTGAAGGCTGTCAAGAACCACCCTGCCCTTGGTGGCTGGGACATCATTAACGAGATAGAGGGGGAGCTGACGCCAGGGGTACACAACTCAGAGCCGTGTTTTGACACCACCTTCCTCGTCAACTCCGGAGTTGGGTGGGCGGGTAACTTGTACACCGCGGAGCAGTTTCTCAGGTGAGCAAAAGAGTTGTCTCCCTCTTCAAGTGGATGTGGATGATGACAATGAATGAACCTGTTGACTGCTGCAGAACTTACTCCCTGCATAATCCTTTTGCCATGTCAAATGAAAGATTTTACGTTTTGCACGTTTTCTGTATTTTAAATATACTTTTATTCATTTTAATAATGATATTTTATAATAATCAAGTTATTTCTTTTAACTAAAGTTAACAGTTAATAATTCTAAAGTTAAACTTAATAATATTTTATAACAATAAAGTTAATAGCTGCACTATTCCGACTAACGGGCAAGCTTTCTGTGCTGAACAGTATCGACGAAACAGCCAAAAAGATATGAAAGAAAGAAGAATGAAAAAGCATCCCTGAATTCTTGATAATTAGCATCGCTGCTGTTACTGCCGTGATCCTGAGACAAACGTTTAGTTCACAGCTTATGGTTGTGATTGTAAAGAATTAGTTCTAAAACACAACGGTCTCACAGCAAGAGGCTCAGACAGAGATCAGTCACCTGTGTGCAATGTTTGAAAGGTTTGTCTGTGACGTGTGGCAGGTTCATAAACAGGCAGGTGGCTGCCATTCGTCATGCCGATTCCACGGCTCTGGTCACTGCCGGCTCATCTGCTCAGCGTGCACAGGTGGACAACACAGCGTGGAACGACAGGAACCTGTACAGTGACACGTGCCTGGTGAAGGCTGGACAAGAGTCCCTGGTACGTTGTCACCACCACCGCGCAGTGTATCAGTCGCTCAATTTTAAAAGAATAGAATCCCTACCCTTCGAGTCCTTTCTTGCTGTTCCTAATTTAATACCTAAATCCATACTCAACTAATCGTCTATTTAAATCCTAACTACCCTACTTAACAAATTCTTCTTACAGTTCCTACTCTACTCTCCTTGTTTCTCGTCCTAATCCTCTACCTCCCCCCCCCCGACTCCCTGACTACTCGCGCTCTCCCTCACGTCATTTCCTTCACTTTTTTACATCACTCATACACGTCTTCCGAACAACTGACGTCATTCACGCTCTTTCGTTCTTCCACATGAATCCTTATAACATTTAAGCTTAATCGAACAATACAGCAAATAACTAATAACAATGATACCTGACATACGTGCGTTTTTTGAGACTCTAAGCATGCAGGTACTTATGTTCGCGGTGTCTGTACGCACGCAGTTAATTGGTTATGTGTGCCTCTACACAGGCAGGTACTAATGTTTCCTGTGCCAGTGTGTACCCGGTACTTTACTCTGTCTCTAAACTATGAGGTATATGACGGTGTCTGCACTTCTCTAACACGTTTAACATAATTTAAAATGATGAATAAAACTACAGATCATTTGCATTTATAATTTTTTTTTCTTTCAGGGAACATTGACTTTCTATTCCACACACACGTATGACTGGCAAGGTCATTTCTCCCAGGATTCTCCCTTTAAAGTAAGCGATTTTTCTTGCTTCTCTACTTCACAAACGTTTACAGAAATGAAACTGGAAGAAAGTGTTGTCAGGATGTTGGTGGAGGTCCTTAAAGGCCTACCCGTGTCAAAAATGAAGCTTAAAGCTGCTGACAGAACACAGCGCTGATATGAGATCGTTGCAAAGATACGTTATTAATTTAAATTCATTTTCGGGGGAGGAAGGAATTTCACGTTTAACTAAATTCTAATGCCATCGAAAACCTCAGAAAATGCGAGAGCTCGTGCTAATCACGTTAATACTTGTGTGAAGTCGCGGATTTGTGATGTTGTGGGAAATGGAATCATGGCCTCTTTCCAAAACGCACGTGAGAACGGTCGTAAAAAGGCTTGTTTAAAGTATCACGGGTCCAGAACATAATTATTGGAGAATTTGTATCATAACAAAATAAACTCTGTTATTTGAAAAAAAAACCGTTTAACTCGTTTGGCTTCTCCCCCTTTTAGCATGTAGGGTACATTGATGATGATGACAATATATAAATATAGTTTTAAAGAAGCGGCTTCATGTTTACTACACAGTGACGTCACTGTTACAGCATAGTTTCGCCGACTACCACTTTGACAGGCCGCTGGTGGTGGCCGAGTTCAACTCGGTACACGGTGAAGGTATGACCATCGAGCAGATGTTCAATTACGTGTACGACCACGGGTATGCGGGTGCCTGGAGCTGGCACGCACAGGCCGACGGCAGCGACACCGACTCCACCGACACCCAGATGCGCGGCATCGCGGCGTTGCGCGGCAAAGCCGGTGTCACCATCAATCCCTCCAACTGTTAGTCACTGTGACAGTCACGTCTCGGGATGAACCTGACAGCCATGTTTTACATGACTAACAGCCACTACGAGACCTGTTTGTGTCTTCTGTGAAAATACTGAAACTATATTGTGGGTGAACTTTTACACGTGTCATTGTCAAATAAACAGTTACAGGCTGAGAGCGTGTGCGTTTTAAATCTGACATTTTGTTTTTAGCGTGTGATATCGTTGTTTAATGTAGATTCTGGTCTTATTTTTCAAAATGTTAAATTTTGTGGATGATAGAATTGCACCTCTGTGCACAAGTTAAATTGCTAGTGTTATGCTGCACGTGCTGAATAAATAACATTTTGTATGTTTTCTAGTCAGCGTCTACATACAGCACGTGTAACCCCACTCTCTTTCCTCCTTTACCTTTCATAAAGTGGTCACCCTCCCATTTCGTAAAGTTCTGTATAACTGACAATATAGTTTGTACATAGCGATTAACCTGCAGTAAGTGATCATCTTTTATGTAGCCGGTACTAAACAACGTACATAGCTGCCAATATGTTGCGAGTGTATTTTATTTTTAATTATTTATGTGTTTATTTTAGATAGCTAACAATATATTGTGCACAGAACGTTGATGTGACCACTCAACTGATGAATTACTCAAGATTTAAAAAAAATATTTTAAATATCCTTATCAGGAAAATCGCATGCTTGCAAGAACACAAAATTACATACCTCATGTTGAACAAAGCTGATAAGAAAGATGAGGTGGCTGGATGGGTGGTTGGCAGGTTGATTGGTTGGCTCATTCATTAACTTATTGACTGGTCGATTGCTTGATTGAGACATCACATAACATGGTGACGATACTAGAGGGAACGAAACAGTAGAGACAAAGTATGAACAGAGGAAGAAACAGTAGCAACAATACACTGAGTAGTAAGAATCCATTTAGTGCTGAAAATGTTCAAAAATACACATAATACACATAATATTAATGGCAACAATACACGTAGTAATAACAAAATATCTCGATGCAGTTTGTGATTAGGTAACTGTCAGTAACACATTGATAAGGTACACATTATAGTGACAAAGCTCTTTGTTAGAACGATGTACATTGTCAGTAAACCGACATAGAAAGAAAGTTCCAAGATTGCAAGATACTTTTACCCTATCGGGAGGTTTTCACAAGTCTTTTGTCGATCGGCCAAATACTGTTTTAGTGTCGCCCTCGTCCTTACACCTCCGTTTGTCTTTGGTAATTCCACTCAGTGGCCAATGTAACTATTCTATTTTTAAATCAACTTACCATAACATCTATGACTAGATGTAACACTGAATATAAAATAAATATTAAATATTAAATAAACATAATTTACTAATGTAGTATTTAATCATCAGTTCCTTTGCCATTCATTCTCGTTGTAAAAGGAGAAGCTTCAGAGCTGTCTATGAACTCGAAGATTTGAAGCTGTATGATACTTGGTTTCAAATGAATTTTGTTGGTTCGCCAGGTTACTGATGTTTATGGAAGAAATGAACGCACATTTAGTTTGTATATTTACAGTCAGGTACTGGTCTGCAAGCCTGATGATCACCAGACATTCTACAGACTGTTAAAAGATTGTGGTGCGAAACTCGTTCTCATCAACATCTCCTTTTCGATGCTGCTGTCAGTCGAGATGTAATTGCTAAGATGCTTAAAGTCCTGCACTTGCAACACCTCACCGCGTACCTTTGTTTTCTCTTCGCTCTTATTTTTGATTTTCAACAACTTTTAGATTTACTGTTAATTAGCTGGTCAAATTTAAGGGTTTCGGTGGTGTGCGAAAAAACTTCAACATGGAGCTTGGTAGTTAGCAATGGGTGAGGACATAAAATTAAACTCCTAACTCTCCAAATAAACAATAAACAGAAGGAAACAAAACACTATAATAACAAAGTCATAAACATGAAATAACAGATACGGTCCATGTGGATGATGACTCACACAAACTGTTTTTTGTACCTCTGCTTCGCTCATGATCCCAGTGAAATAAAGATCTTGCACTAAAGACAGGACGATATATGCCCTTAATAGATAGGAGGTTACATAATTTAAAAATAATTCTTTTCAATCAGTCGACCTTGAAATCTCTCATCTATTTTTTCAGATTGTGCATATTTTCAAGTTCATATACACCCACGGGTGTGCGGGTGTCCGGCAACGACACCGACCCCACCGACACCCAGAACGGCAAGAGCGGTGTGTCTCCGTCAATCCCACAAACTGTTAGTGAGGGACACTCACGTCTCGTGCTGAGTCTGACAGCCACATGATTTACATGACTGACAGCCACGTGACTTACATGACTGACAGCCACGTGATTTACGTGACTGACAGCCACGTGATTTACATGACTGACAGCCACGTGATTTACAATGACTGACAGCCACGTGATTTACAATGACTGACAGCCACGTGATTTACATGACTGACAGCCACGTGACTTACATGACTGACAGCCACTACGTGTGACTCTTTGTGATTTACAATAGTTTTACAACGATATTGTGGGTGACTTTTCACACTTGTCCTAGTCTCCAAATAAAGAGTTACACATCAAAGCATAACCACTACCAACACCTGAAATAAAATGCGAAACACAGACCTTTAGAGGAAAAAAGTTGAATTAAAACGTGAGAAAGTAGACATATGTCAAAGCGGGCATACAGAACATTTTAACTGTCTTTTTTACTTTTAATTCTGTATTATTTGAGGACACTGCTTTTTCCCCTAGACAGGCAATATCGGTCGACGACATATAATCACTACCCTGCCAAATCTTTGACTGACCTTTCACCTCTTTAAAAATGAACAAACCATTATTATGTGTTTCTCTAATGTAGACCAATCTAACGCCCATTGTTAGTCAAAGCTGATTTTTTAAAATCTATTTGTCTGTTAAAGGTACATTAAGGAACATTCCAATCCGAGAGCCTAAAGCTGTTTTATTGGTCATTCCCGTTATAAAGTACATGAATTTTATCTTTTAAAAAAGCAAGATATGGGGTAAAGTTGACATGTCCCTTAGATCTGTTTCTCTTATCTCCAGAACGGAATGTATTCCAGGGGTTATTTTTGGCAGCCATGCACTTGCTATTTCTTTCAGGTCTGTCCTTAAGATACAAAGAGAATAACCCGCAAGACAAGAGCAAGCACGCCAGCACGCCAGCACGAACATATATTTAGAGATACACAATCCGCCCACATTAAAGTACATTTCGTTTTTTGCAAAAATATCGATCAGAATTGTTTTTAAGATAATCAACAACAATAGCTTTTAGACTTCAAGATGACTCGGCCATTACTTTACAATCTCTCTTTGTCATTTACTACTACTTCATTATCTACTAACTACTACTTCATTGTCTACTATGTATCAGTAACTGCTACTTCATTATCTACTAACTACTACTTCATTGTCAACTATCAGTAACTACTACTTCTTCATCTACTCTCTGCCACTAACTACTAGTTCATGATCTATTCTCTGTCAATAGCTACTACTTCCGTATCTGTCAGTGACTACTACTTCCGTAACTACTACTTCACAATCTCCGTATTGGAAGTCATGTTACGCCTCAACAACTCAACTCTGTACAGCCTATAAATCCTGTAGTCATGCAAAGTGTTTTGTTGTTGTTGTTATTATTATTATTATTATTAATTATTATTATTATTATTAAAGTAGATTTATAGAGCGCAATTTTCAACCCCAGAGTCGACTCAATGCGCTTTCCAAAAAAAAACCCCAGCTTTAAAACAGATTGACACAGAAACCATGTTCAAACAAAGACCAAACTTATTAACAAACAATTATACAGAGACATTGCAACAAACAAAAATACAAGGTAGAAAAAGAAAATACCGCACACAAGCATGAACATAACATCTAAAGGATAACATTGAGAGTCATGGTGTGGCGGAGTCTACAGCTGTGAGCTAAACCATTCGACGAATGTCAGCAGACACAGTCACAGTAAGTGCAACAATACGTCCAGAGCACGCATGCATGTCCACACGACAACGACGAAGACAAGCAGACAAATGGCTACCCATGTCCGGCGTGCACGCAGATTGCTGATAGAGGCGTCGCCTCAACACAAATGATGCAGTTCCATTGGACACGTTACTGGTAGGGGCTTTAATCAAAGCAACGTCTGTTGTCTCCCGTTGAAAACACATCGTCATTAAATTATCTTGAAAGCAGTTTCTGATCAAGTCCAGCAGAGCGTCCAGCGATTTGGTGTTCTTAGAGGCGCCACTGCGTGGAATGGTGTTAATGTCACGTGGGTCTCCGGGATGGATGGACAGGACAAGGATGATGCCAGGAATGACGGCTGACAGCGTTGTGGTCATGTAGTAGATCATGGCGCCCAGCCCCAGTTTGCCGCAAGCTTTCTTATCCAGCGTGGCCGTCGCCGTCACCAGGCTGGACAGGATCAAGGGCAGGATGAGCAGCTGGAGCATATTGAGCAACAAATCGCCAGGAAACCTTATATAGAAGATCTTGCGGTTGTCATTGGGAGTCCAAGGTCCTGGGAGGTATTTTAGTCCCAAACCAAGTCCAATATCAAAGATTACACAGACTTCCACAGTTCACAGACTAGGATGTGCAAGAGGTCAAGATCTAAAGCTCATAGTTTAGATACACAACGTCAATATTAGTATGTGATAAAAACTGAAAATAGTTCTTGTCATAGAGCAAATCATAGTAGACAAGCAGAGATCTACATGATCGCGTAGGAATACAAAGTCTGTAGCTGATAGATCAAGCAATAGATCAGGAAACACGAACGACGGAGTTGGAAAAAAGACACAGTGAAACCAGAATAATTGTCCTGTACAACAATGTCAGTCATAATTAAAATAACTACACTCTAGCAAAATATTGGAATATTGGAGGTTCGCGTGGTTTCCGTACATACAGAACGCTGAAGGTGAACAGTAACGGCTGACATGGCACCGTTCCCAAAAATTGGTGAAGAACAAAAGTCTGCGTGAATCCTACGGTCAACCACAAAAACACAGCAGAAACTAAAGCTCAGTCAGTGTCGAAAATACTGGCACAAACTGGATATCAACTGCAGTGACTTACAACCAAGTATAACAAGAAATAAACGTGGAACACGAGAGTTGTCAAGCCGGTTAGGCTCAGCCTCGTTCTCGTTTTGTCAGCGGCTCATTTTATTTTGTGCTCAGTGACTCTGCAATACCTTGTGGAACTGTTCGTAACATGATAAGCATGGCTATTATATAAAACCAGACCGAGGTATTTCATATATAAGGGTAATGGCACGCTGACCTCAGGAAACTTTCAAAGGTAAATATTTGCTCAAACTGTGAAGTTCCTCAAAACAGGTATTTACAAGTAATTTTCCTGCAGACTTCCTACCTCCAACTTCTTTATTTAGTTTAGGCTCACACCCACGAGTAAAAGGAGGTAGACTATTGACATATAATAAAAAGAAGTAACTAATTTAAGTATCTAGTTGTATGAAGGGATGTAAACCATAGACAAATGTCAAACATGCATCTACCGAACTATGGGCTATCTTTTGAGTATTAACACAATGCGTGTTGGCAAGATATATACAAACAGTCATTTTCTGCAGTCCAACATTAAGAAATAGTCTAGTATATACATGACTGGAAGCATACAAACCCGAGCAATGAAAACAACAGGTAAAAACAACGGGACTGCTCTTGAGTGTGGAAAACAGTGCTGGTTATAACACCAGCAACTTCTAAATTCTGCGGCCTATCAAGGACTAATCAAAGTACATACATAACTGAAGGGAAAAACGGTATAGATGAATAGAAAGTACATTTCTGTATCCTTATTCATTCAAAATGGACACAGTATCCGTTTTTTTCCCATACCAACGGAGCACTACCTGTACCTGCTCTCGTGGACTAATCAAGTTCCATTTTATCAAAAGCGAAACTTGTGTTTGAATATGATGCCCCTAACATGAACTATATGAGTGAGTCTCTGATGCCTATATGTTTTTTTTCACGCAAAAAGCTAGTCTGTGAAATGGTAGATTTAAATGAACTGTATGTTGCAAATCTAGAGCTTTATTTCAGTTTATTCTGCTAGTCTTGGAGAAGAAAATCTATCAACCTGAAATTCAAAACTTTTTTCAGCCATATTTTTAAAGAAAAATCATCACATGATGTAACCATGTCACCTTATTTTATAAACGTTTTCTGGCGAACGTTCTTTATATTGTCATGCCATATGAAATACATCGTCGTAAATGCATTGATATATACTGGATAGTACCCATATCCACCATAGATCATAGCACTAGGAGTTCTACTGAAATCATTACGAAATTTCTTCATTGTGAACATATGTACATTTTCGAGAATGCTATCATCTTTACTCAGACCACAGATCTCTGAGCCAGAGAGTAGTATTGGCTGGTCGTGGGCATCAAACATTTAAAAAAATGGGTTAGAGTCATTAAGAGTCAACGTATCTTGACTATACATGTAACAGCAATTCGAGATTTCGAAGAAGGGTCTTGAATTGTATGGGTTAAAACACAACGTGTAGACAAAAGTAGGACAATACATTTATACATGTTCACAATCTCAAGCTTTATCTCATCATATAATTGGTGTTCTCGTTTTCACATGCTGTATTTGATGTATTCATGTTTAATGTAGGATCTATGTTTTTTGCAATACTACATAAAATATTGAGCTGGTTTTGAACTCCTATAATTGTATCAGAAAATAAAACAATGTTAATCTGCAAACAATAAAATGAACAGCTGAATCAGATGATGTGGTATCGTATATTATGTTTTCCCTCTTGCCTAATTTCATTCGTTAAATCATTTGTAAAAACAGAGAAAAGAACATAACTGCAAACTTCACCTTGTTTTAATTAATCCTCTTGCATCTAAAACACTCACTTGGGTCCCCATTTGCCAGTACTCTAGTGTTAAGAACTTCGTAAAAGCTCTAAATATTTTTCCATGGACACCATTTTTCTATAATACAGAATACAGTTTTTCTCTAGTTACTGAATCGAAAGCTCTCTGAAAATTAAAAAAGCTGCAGGTTGTTATTGTTTAACTAGTTGTTTCTGAATAAGGGCTATCTAGGTAAATATGTGGTCTAGTGAACTGTGATCCTTCTTGCAACTCGCTTGTTCTTCAACAAGAGCATTATGTTATTCAACCCATTCGTTTATTCTTTTATCAAGTATAGAACTTCAAAATTTTGCTGCAGATGTTAAGGATATATGTATCTCTATTGTTATCCGTTTGGTTAATATCATCCATTTTATAAAATGTTGAATGGTAGACCCAGCCGATACATTAAGAAGCAAATCGTTTTCAGAAAGTTTGTTAAAATAAGATAATAAAAAGGGGTAGTGGCTGTTAAAGAATGAATGAAACATTCATGCATTAACTTGTCGGGCTTAGCTTCCATTTAATTTCTTTCAGTGAAAAGTCAGCCTTTTCTACTTCCTCCACAGTAATCTACTCATTTAAATTACAGTCATTATCATCGTCAACACTACTATTCCTAACATTAGTTGTATTATCATCTTCACTGTTTACCATGATGTTATGGAATGTGTCCAAAATGTCTGTAACAAATCTCAATACGTATAGAGTTTACATATGTGTTCTTTGCATAGGTTTTCATGTATGTCAGAAGACTTTGAGGTCAGAGGAACTTTTCTTTAGGTTTGTCAGTAGATGCTCTTTGTGATGGGCTTTCTTTACTTGACACACAGCTTTTTATACAATTTTCTATTTTCCAGGTAGGATAGTTTAGCTTCAATAATGCAAGCTTTAATAGAATTAAAGAGTCTTTTTCGAAGAGATTTTCAGGATGCCCTTCATTCGTAGTCACACCATCCTTTACTTCTTAAAATATTTTTCTATATAATGTATATTTTTCCATGTAGCTACCAGCTAGTCTCAACCCTTCATTTAACTTCAGTAATTACCTGTAATGTCTGTGATGCTGCCCTGATAAAACACTCTTGAACTTCCACAGATTGTAATTTTCTCTAGACATTTGCTTGGATTCAGCCTTGAGTTTTGCAGATACGTGGAGAGTTCACCCTGCAGATAAAAATCTTGCGTGAATTTCGATTCTAGAGTTTATAAGATCATGCTTGCAGCATTTTTTTTAGAATTGCCTCTTTAGCGACACCTTCGCTGTGCAGTGGGCCAGGGAACTGTGGTCAGGCAAATCAGGGAAAGGACACCTCACTGTGTCAAACTGATATCTAGACAGACCAGGGGCTGTAAGAACATGGTCAGTGTGTCCTGACCTTTTTACCTAAGTACTGTTACGAGCTACTGCAAACGGTTCGCTAGAAATATATAAAACGGTCGTTGGTGCCATGTTCAGTAAAAGATCAAAGCTCCGACACCAAGGTACGTTTGTCACGAAGCCGGTCTTATCCTTAAACGCGAGTTTAACTGCATCTTCTTGTGATTGTCTTGGTGCCTCTTGCGATGTGAATCTGTATAAGCTAATCTGTATTAATCAATTAATTTCACTCAGTTCACCAGTGTAAAGGACGTCTGCATTTAGATGTCAGTCATATCAAGAACCCAAATTTCTGTCAAACTCTTTGCTTTGAAGTCATTTTCTTTTGTCTGGTGGCACTGTTCACGTCGGTTCATTATCATTGGACAAGATTTTAATTAACATGGTATTTGATTGGATTGGTAAACTCTTTCAGTAGCTACCTTAATATTGCTTTACTGTCCTACATCCATTAACACTTTGCCTTTTAATTGCAATTGAATTCGGCATTGGAAACATTAATAACATTTGAATTATAAATACGCTGGTATTGGAGACATTAACATTTGTCTTACTAAGGGCACTTTCATCTGAGAGCCGCTTTATTCTTTTTTTCGTTTTTTTTTTTATCTCGTTACGAATTAACTCTGCCATCCATACGGCTACTGGTCTTAGCTCCTAACGGCTCCAACACGCTGTTCTTCTTGGGGGGGAGGGGGAACTTTGCTCGTGTGGTCTAGCAGTCTGCAGGACAACTTGTGGACAACTGGGTTCTGTCATAAGGAAAAAATAAACGGTGTCCACGCTTGCTGGTTACGTTTAACGTGTTCAATTTACTAACCCTTTTTTTTTCTCAAGAGTGAGCTCCAGCCATATACATGGAATTAATTATGTCGGTACGATTTCAATCAATATTTACTTTTTCGCTTGCATTTATAGACTGCTCGGAATGTCGCACAAACAAAACCCTAACGACCGAGCTTACTTGACAAAATAAATAAATAAATAAATAAAAATAAACTGTGTATACGCACAGAGGAGCTCTTTGTTTTTGTTACCGATGTTTCCAGTTTTGTAGCTTCCGTTTAAATTGGGCTTCCCGGTGGCACAACGGTTAGCGCCTGTCGCCAATACAGTGAGGGTTGGTTGTCCTGGGTTCAACTCTCGTCTCGGGCACGCTGTTCTTTCTCTGCCTTGCTGTGATATAGCCTTAGTTGCTGACTCGGCGTATAACACCAATTGCTCTCCCACCCCTTTGCTTTTAAATTCCATGTAATGGCGAAAATGTCGGAGTAGCCAGAAAAGACAGACTATTCTTAATGCAGATTTAATTTCCTTCCAGATGTTACGGCCTACTGTGCTCATATTTCTGGCTTTGGCAGGGTCGGCTGTAGGTAAGTTCCAGGGAAAAATTTTTATTTTTAGCATCTTATTTTACTTGTTCTTCAGTTCAAAGAGATTATTTACTCAGCTATTGATATTCTGCTATTCCTTAGGTGACATTTATTGTTATTTTCTTCTCGATAATATGTTGTTATTTTTCAGGTAATATACATCCACTTATTTTAACAGTGATTGATATTCTGTTATATCTTTGATGAGTGATGTGCAGTTACTGCCTTACAGGTGGCTATTTGAGTCGCTCGGGAACTGACATCTGGCACAATGGAGAGCGCATCTTTCTGTCTGGTGCCAACACCGCCTGGGTGTCGTACGCCTACGACTTCGGCAACAACCAATACCAGTACCGCCGTGACCGCTTCATCTACCTCATGGACAAGGTCAAGGAAGCGGGAGGCAACTCCATGAGTGGGTGCTACGGAATGTCTAGCAGATTAGTTGTAGAAAATATCCTTTTTTCATCTTAGTTTTAGAATATTCCGTCTAGACTTCAGCAACGGTTTACAAAACTTTTGAACGTTTATTACTCCAAGCAGGAGCTACTTGACACAAATAATATTTCAAAAGATATTTGAGATCTCCAGCGTTATAAATAAAACAGATAATGAATTGACAAACCTCAATCCTCCACTGAGGGCTGTAATTTCTGAACTAGTTTTCAAGTGGAGGCTTTAACTTCATTTCGGGAAATAAATTGTCACAAAACGAACCAAGTAAAGTCTCAAGTTGACAAATTTTTATGCATCAAAGTAACTTCAATCAAAGAAATTGTTTGTGCTGAACGTGAAAGTTTCTTGTCACTCGTCAGGAACCTGGGTGCACATCGAGGGCCAAACGTCGCCAAAGTTTGACAGCAGTGGTCACGTGTCCGGCCTTGACAATGATGGTTCCTTTATTTCCGACTTCAGGCGTTACCTTGACGACGCACGAGCCAGGAACATCCTCATCTTCCCTACTCTCTGGAACGGCGCTGTTCACCAGCGGGGGTAAGTACGGCAAACATCCTCCCTCCCTCCGCTCAGTCGAGTGTAGCAAAGGCTCCTCTCTCTCTCCCCCCCCCCCCATCTAAGCGAAGGAAAGCTGCCATAATGTCCTTCGCTGTAGAAGTGCTAGACTTTTCTTCCTTTTCTTTCCAAAGTAAACACTGCGTCCCACACGTGTTCTTTCTCACAACAAATCACCAAGACCTGTACGTGGGCTTCAAGTTCTCTATTATTCGGGAGCTTTTGTTTATCTTTCAGGGGAAGGCAGCAAATTACACAAATCTCAAATCAAGATATATTTAATAACCACAGACCAGATAAACCCCTCGATGACATAGGTTATTCTAATACATACTCCTCTAATAACAAACAATCATAAATAACACATCAGTGACATAAGCGACTCTCAACCCTCCAGTCATCCAACCTCTACAAACAAAAGTTTCTTCTCTAGTTCCAATTGACTTCAGGTTTCCAAACCATACAATCTCTCAAGGGGAACCGTAACTGATACTCTAATGTCCCTAATAGATATCCCAATGCAAAAAGAAACCCTTACTTTCAACGAAGTCCGCGTCCGATCACACACACACACACACACACACACACACACACACACACACACACATACACACACACACACACACACTCTCTCTCACACACACACACACACACACACACACACGCACACACACACACACACACACAATTATACACTTCCTTGAATACTATCCTGTACAACTGGAGCTGACTGGGCAAATACGCAGACTGACGACTGTACAGCCTCTATAATCTGTACAGCTGGTGCTGACTGGAAAAATTCGCAGACTGGCGACGATTCACTTCTATACTCGTCCTCCTTTCCCCTCGGTAATTCATGAAAAAATCCTTACGATTAAACGAATACTCATATTGAATTGAACTACTACTGTTTGTTACAACAAGGAACAACAATACTTCTCTACAATAACAAGATTTCAAACCAAATATTAAGATTTCACATCATTCTCTCACCGACCGTTATAAAGGCAACCATAGCAATAAAGAGAACTTATACTTTGGCTATGCAAGGAATTACTCTGATTCCCCGCTCTCTGCCACACAGATTTTTTTTTTACAGCGTCTTTCTACTTCGACGACTTGTCTGGGAATGACAAAACTCAGTTCTCCCCAACTACAGGGGCTCCAGTAAACATTTCGCTCAGTCACGCGCTCTTTCACAAATCATAAATCGTCCTCACTACCATACATTCCTCATAGCATACATCCAAGGGCAACAATCCCTGCTTCTTAAAACAAAAAGGGGGGATAACCCACATTCCTAACAGCGTGTGTGCGTATTCTGGTCTTTGCGAAGACCCGGTTCTCACTTTAACTGTTGGAGGGTTTCACATGATGATGATGATGATGATGATGATGATGATGATGATGATGATGATGATGATGATGATGATGATTTCGCACATACCACATGTCTGACGAGGAAGCGATGCCTGACTTTATCTTAAAAGTTAAAAGAACGGAAATGAGGAGACGTTTCATTTCTGCCCTGCTTCCCAATCTGTTCCTCTCTCCAGCGAGCTGGGTGGCCTGATCACTGTTGAGTCCAAGCTGCAGTCGTACATCGACAAAGCCCTCAAGCCCTGGGTGCAGGCTGTGAAGGACCATCCAGCCCTGGGCGGGTGGGACATCATCAACGAGATGGAGGGAATCATCAAAGCCGGCGAGTACAACTCCGAGCCCTGCTTCGACACTCGACCCCTGGGCGGCAGCGGTGCCGGGTGGGCGGGTGGCGGCTTCCGTGCCCAAGATCTACTCAGGTGAGTAGGTGGTTCCAAGTGAGTGGGTGGAGCCAAGTGAATGGGCGGGACCATATAAAAACCAGTTCCTTGGTCCAGCAATTAACCGCTCCTTGTCAAGTCTCTTGTTCCTGCCATGCAACTTTGGTAATTGTTTTATTCGTCGAAGCATCACATCTAGTAGCAAAAACGACCCACCTACACATCGAAACAAAGTTCGGTGACAGAGCAAGATACTGGGCGAGACAAAAAGGTAGACATCAGTCCCCACATGTTGTTTCTTATACTTTTATAAGTTTTTTTTAAGGAATTGTACAAACCCCAGATCCATCTTTCCTCCATGATTGTCTCCTTACAGACTTACAGTCAATGAACGTGTTGCTACTAGAAACCTTTTTTGTTGGGGGGGGGGTCGTAAGTCAGGTGAAGTAACTCTTCAGTTTCTCCCGCGGATTTCTCAAAGTCGCGATGTGATTGGTCATGACGTCACTGTAGATGGCGGAGCGTCTAACGGTTGATAAAGGACTGTCCACAAATATAACTAAGTACTCAGCCATGTCTCTGATTTCATAAATTAAAAATAAAATAATTTACCAACCGTTTTCTTTAGATGCGATCCTTTAGAATCTTATTGGAAGAGTGAAATAAGAGAAGAAGGAAAAAGAATAGAAGACCAAAGTAGAGGAAAAGAAAAATGGAGGTCTCTACTCTAATGGATGCGCACACATGTGAGTGTTCGTGCTGACGCTCGTGCGTGCTGAAAGCTAACTGCTTCCTCTTCGTGGTGCTGTCAGTCTTCGGCACGTGTACAAAGTTGTTGATCAGTTCAGAGGTCAGAGACTAAATGTTAGCGGTCGGTGACGCAGGTTCATCAACTGGCAAGTGGACGCCATCAGGCAAGTGGACTCATCGGCTCTAGTGACGGCCGGCTCATGGACACCTCGCTCCAACACCGACAACTGGGGCAACAGGAACCTCTACAGCGACAACTGCCTTGTTAAGGCCGGCGGCAGAGGAGGGGTGAGTTTTATTCAAGGGATGTCACTACTGAAGAACATACTTCTCGGTATTTAATACGTCACAAGAGTGTTTTGGTGGATCTGTTCGACAGACTACATTGTCACCGTATCCTGTGACTTTCAAGAGAGTACGTCAGTGTTGCTGAGTCCTGTGACTATTCAATACAGTACATTAGTGTTTATTCCCGTGACTATTCAATACAGTACATTAGTGTTTATTCCCGTGACTATTCAATACAGTACACTAGTGTTTATTCCCGTGACTATTCAATACAGTACACTAGTGTTTATTTCCGTGACTTTTCAATACAGTACACTAGTGTTTATTCCTGTGACTATTCAATACAGTACATTAGTGTTTATTCCCGTGACTATTCAATACAGTACACTAGTGTTTATTCCAGTGACTATTCAATACAGTACACTAGTGTTTATTCCCGTGACTATTCAATACAGTACACTAGTGTTTATTCCCGTGACTATTCACTACAGTACACTAGTGTTTATTCCCGTGACTATTCACTACAGTACACTAGTGTTTATTCCCGTGACTATTCACTACAGTACACTAGTGTTTATTCCCGTGACTATTCACTACAGTACACTAGTGTTTATTCCCGTGACTATTCACTACAGTACACTAGTGTTTATTCCGTGACTATTCACTACAGTACACTAGTGTTTATTCCCGTGACTATTCACTACAGTACACTAGTGTTTATTCCCGTGACTATTCACTACAGTACACTAGTGTTTATTCCCGTGACTATTCACTACAGTACACTAGTGTTTACTCCGTGACTATTCACTACAGTACACTAGTGTTTATTCCCGTGACTATTCACTACAGTACACTAGTGTTTATTCCCGTGACTATTCACTACAGTACACTAGTGTTTATTCCCGTGACTATTCACTACAGTACACTAGTGTTTACTCCGTGACTATTCACTACAGTACACTAGTGTTTATTCCCGTGACTATTCACTACAGTACACTAGTGTTTACTCCGTGACTATTCACTACAGTACACTAGTGTTTATTCCCGTGACTATTCACTACAGTACACTAGTGTTTACTCCGTGACTATTCACTACAGTACACTAGTGTTTATTCCCGTGACTATTCACTACAGTACACTAGTGTTTATTCCCGTGACTATTCACTACAGTACACTAGTGTTTACTCCGTGACTATTCACTACAGTACACTAGTGTTTATTCCCGTGACTATTCAATACAGTACACTAGTGTTTACTCCGTGACTATTCACTACAGTACACTAGTGTTTATTCCCGTGACTATTCACTACAGTACACTAGTGTTTATTCCCGTGACTATTCACTACAGTACACTAGTGTTTACTCCGTGACTATTCACTACAGTACACTAGTGTTTATTCCCGTGACTATTCACTACAGTACACTAGTGTTTACTCCGTGACTATTCACTACAGTACACTAGTGTTTATTCCTGTGACTTTTCAAGATAGTACGTTAGTGTTGATTCACGTGATTTGTCAAGATAATACGTTGGTGCTGATTTCCGTGACTTTTTAAAGAAAGCACAGTGTCGCCGAGTCCCGTGACTTTTTAAAAGTTTGTTTGTTTGTGCGTTGAGTACCATAGCGACTGTTTGCTGTATGTCGCGCATGTCAAGCGAGGAGTTTGTGATACGTCACCCTGTCACCTAGGTGAGGTCGAAGGTCTCAACCCACGTGAAAGAATGAAAGAGCGTGAATGACGTCAGTTTGTCTGAATGCGTATGGATGATGAAAAAAGATCTGTGACGTGAGAGAGAGAATCTTGGGAAGATGGAGGAGAGGCTGAAGGAGAATCGTCAGAGGAGTAAAATAAGAGAAGACTAGAGATAGAGAAACGTCTAAGAGAAAGAGCTGTTGAAGAAGAAGAATCGTTTGAGAAGGAGAAAACGTCACCAGTCTTAATGTGCGTGCAGGGGACCTTGACCTTCTACTCCACTCACACTTACGACTGGCAGGGTAACTTCCCTCAAGAGTCTCCCTTCAAGGTAAGTGTTTCTTTGACAGTTTTACAGTTTCTTCTAGTTTCTTCTTTTCATGCATTTGTAAACATGTACTTACAAACGAAGTTTTGGATCAAAATGCTAATTTAAAGACTATACAGTTACTTCTGGACGGGGATTCGAACTTAATCTTTCAATTCTAACAGGAAAATGTACACCACAACGTACAAAAATATTCTGTCGTGCCCTTACTTTGACTAGGAACTGTTATTGTCGGAATGTTCTTGTACACACGTGTTGCACAAGATCACTGGCACTTAGCTAAAAAAACAAATCATGAAGCAAAGTGTATCAACATCACATAACCGCAAAAGAGGTGACAGACGACAACACCATCAGTAAATAAATAAATAAATAGACATTTGTTTCTCTTGCTACCGTTACGATTTTCACCTCGTGTAAATACGGTAGCGTTGTACTCAATAACTTTAACTTCTTCTTTTACCGCACAACATGAAAGACTTCGCCATGGACATCTTATGCTTGTCTTTACAGCAAAACTTTCACCACTTTGGTCTGGAGATGTAGTTATGTTGTCTCCCTTTACAGCACAGCTTTAACGACTTCGGGTTGGACAAGCCGCTGGTGGTGGCAGAGTTCAACCACCTGCATGGCGGCGGCATGTCCATCGAGGATCTCTTCCGCTACGCCTACGACCACGGCTACGACGGCGCGTGGACCTGGCACGCCAACGCCGACGGCAGCGACACAGACGACACGGACACTCAGATGCGCGGCATCGCGGCCCTCAGGGGGAGGGTGGACTTCAACGGCAGGGTGC
Source organism: Marisa cornuarietis (assembly GCA_004794655.1). Taxonomy (NCBI): domain Eukaryota; kingdom Metazoa; phylum Mollusca; class Gastropoda; order Architaenioglossa; family Ampullariidae; genus Marisa; species Marisa cornuarietis. Next base: position 1,265,355 of record SMMW01000046.1, on the reverse strand, counting down.
CGATCAACCTGTAGCCTGACCATGACTGCCGGGTCACAAGCAGGGTAGCAACGGAAATTTGTATGGATGTGTTTCACCTCGTGTTCAAAACAGTTTTGCCACGTGCAGCTAATTTCTTTGTAAGTGCGACATCTAGTCATTTCATCAGATATCATCATGTCTATGAGAATAAACTCGAAAGTGGAAACAGCATTGTTGGCTTTTCTGTTGACTGAGAGATGTTTTTTACTTGGATGCTCTTTAACCATGCTTCGAGCAGTCTCTGAAGCCGATTTAATGGCGGTTATTCTGAAAGCCAAGCCAACAGCTTGCCAGTTATAGACCCTATCCCCACAAGTCTTCTTCTTGAGTGCTTAGATATTTTACTTCATCCCATCACAAGTATTGTAAATGTCAGCTTGTCATCAGGTGCTTTCACATCTTTGTTTTAAAATTCTCTGGTAAGGCCACTTATTAAGAAATCCACGCTTGACGTCAACGTGTCGAACAACTACCGCCCAGTCTCCAACTTTCCTTCTCTCTCCAACATCATAGAGAAAATAGTTTTGACACAGCTCTGAACCTTTTTACAAGAGCAACAGCACCTTCACGTCTTCCGTTAGGAATCTGGGATTTATTGTCACTGCAGACATGACACTCGATAAACATGTTAAAGCTGTCTGTCAGTCTGTCTATTATGATAAACATGTTACAGCTGTCTGTCAGTCTGCCTATTATGATAAACATGTTACAGCTGTCTGTCAGTCTGCCTATTATGATAAACATGTTACAGCTGTCTGTCAGTCTGCCTATTATGATAAACATGTTACAGCTGTCTGTCAGTCTGCCTATTATGAGCTCCGTAAGATCACTGCCATCCGTCACTTTCTCTCTACACGCGCTACCAACACTCTTGTCTGTGTGTTTGTTCTTTTCTCTATACTTGACTACTGCAACTTCTTGCTGGCAGGCTGCCCTGACTACCTCATTCAGAGACTCCAGAGAGTACAGAACTCCGCTGCACGTCTGGTGCTTAGAGCCACGAAACGGGACCATGTCACTCCTCTCCTTCGTTCTCTACACTGGCTACCCGTCCGTTCTCACATTCAGTACAAACTGTCTGTGCTGTGTTTTAATTTCTTTGCTGGCTCCTGTCCTGACTAGTTCTCTGAACTTCTCTTCCCTAAGTCCCAGCTAGACAACTCCACTCCTCGTCTGACGACCGTCTCCTAACTGTTCCTGTCACCAGAACAACAACATGGCCACAGGATATTTAGTTACTGTGCAGCGAAACAATGGAGCTCTCTCCCTCTCCATATCCACCACCTTCCCGCTATTAAATCCTTTAAATGTGCACTGAAAACGCACCTCTTCCTTAAACATGACTCCTAACACCATTTGCTAGACCTTTTTCACACCCTTCCCCCTTTACCGCTGATTACTACTTCCATTATTACTGGGCTCCCCTTTTATGTTTTCTGTATCTGTTTTTATTCACCATCAGTAGTGTTGTTTCTTCTTTAGTATTTCATATGTTATTTGTTTTCCTGTCCCTCGTATGTTGCCCATGTCTCGTTATTGTTTTTTAGCGCTAAGAGTGGGCTCCTTAGGAGTGGGAGTATGCGCTTTACAGAGTTTTGCATTTATTATTATTATTTGAATGTTTTTTCTCGTTCTTTGAATGTTTCCTCATGTTTTGGAGTTGAGCTTTGTCTTCAGTCCTCCTAACATTTGAGTTTCTGTTCGTTCGCCTTCACTGCGTGTTTAAACTAAAAAAGGAAACAAGCGAACAAAAGCATCAAATCGACGGGTTCAAAGGTGAATGTAATCTGTTTTGACTGTGTCCATTCCAACAACACGAGTGACAAAAGGAGTAGGCTTTAGCATCACCTGGTCAAGTGTGTGTGTGTGTGTGTGTGTGTGTGTGTGTGTGTGTGTGTGTGTGTGTGTGTGTGTGTGTGTGTGTGTGCGTGCGTGCGCGCGACAGAAGAAAGGTAAAAGAGAGAGAGAGAAAAAAGTGTGTTTGCGATTTTAGATTTTTTTGGCATCCATATTTGAGGAAAGGACGAGTCCTGCACCCCAAACAACACAAGCAATAAAAGTATGATCATTATATTTCCTATGAGTTAAATGGCAGCAAAATACACAAGGTTGTTAACAGAAAATGGGTTTTGCCATCTAGATTTGAGCATATTGTCTTCAAATCAGCCACTTCCGATTTTTATCAAGAGTTTATCAAAGGGGTGGTGTTATCTGCACCCAGAACATGTGAATAATATACCCAGGTTTGGAAAAGTTTCTTCTAGATGTGCAGCAGCCAATCGTTTTCAACCAGAAGGCGACATCATCCATGGGCGGGGTGAGGCGCTCTGTCGAAAGCCGAGTACCCTTAACACCCGACGAGACTCGATGTCGATTATAAGGTCAGGTGGATGACCCCGTGGTCTGTGCGCGAGTTCAGGGCCCTGATGCCGGACGCCTGGATGTCCTCACTCTCATCGCTCCAGATCCAGCATCCCGCGTAGCCGTGTTCGTAACAGTATGCGAAGAGCTGAGCGGAACTCATCCCTGCACCCGAACTCTGCATGAACTCACCCACCACGATAGGCTTGTCGAGGCCGAAGTCAGCAGCGCTGTGCTGTTGCAGCAGTAGGGCAATGCATCAAACACCTGGTAACCCTTCTCAGGCAAAATCCTTTCTCTATGATTCTCAAAGGCTGCGTTAGCTGAACTATTTCTTGCACTCTCTCATTTACAAACAATCTTTAACGAGTTTAATTTTAAAATAATCAGAAAATTTTCTGGACTATTATTTTAAGCACTTAAAAGGGTTAGCACACTGTACAAAGGATACTAACTGTATAATTTTGACCATAATTAGCGGTACATGCAATGACTATCGCTCCGATTCTCAGTGCCAAGAGTTGACAAACTATGTGCCCCAGGAAGTTCATCCAAAACAACTTGTCAAGTTGAAACTGTCTTCCCTTGACTGTGAGGTCTTGTTCCTTTTTTGCTGATGTGTAGTTATGTCTGTATGATTTTTATTATATTCCGGTCTGAAAATACATGTTTTTTTATTTATTTATTTATTTATTTATATATTTGTACATGTTTTACCTTTGTAGGTTGATTGAGTCTACTCGGAAATGGGGAAATGCGCTATACAGTTAGCAGTAGTAGTTGTAGTAGTGTTAAATACTCACTATGAAAGTCGAGTCACTTGGAAATGCTCCTTGCCAGCTGTAGGAATGGGTCTGATAGAAATTCAGTTTCCCCTGCAGCCAAGAAGAACAGCTTTCGTTATTAATTAGACAAGGTAAACCACTTACAGTTCTTCCCTTACAGCTACTAAGCTATTGAAGCTTTACACATCTTATAATACACATTGTGGCTGTTTACTAACCTTTATTCAACCACATTACAACCCTATATTGGTTAGTTTACTCATCTGTACTGGGTGAGTTCACTGACGTGCCTCAGTCCACTTTGCTAACCTGTATTAAGCCAGTTTATCTCTTAGCACTGGGTTACTACGAAGCTAAAGTTTCTCATTTGTCAAAGTCGGTTTCCATTCAGCGTCGTCCAGATGTTTGCCTGCATTAAACATGGTCTTCATTGCTCATCCCCACCCTGAAGCACTTGATATTTTCTGAGATACGATACAGTTTTTTGACACCGGAAGAACTTGAAATTATCTTCTCTAAAACATGGTGTTCTTGAAAATAAGCAACATGTGAAATTATTCATTGAGAAGCACAGGTCTTCTGAGTATACAATGTCCTTTCTACATAGGAAATGAGGTCAGGGTTATTTTAAAACATTTTAAACAGTCCTTGCTTAATGTGTGATTGCAAAAGGATTCGTAATAAAGATAACTGAACATGACGCAAAAATAGAGGTATAGTAAATGGCACCCTTATAGTACAATACAAAAATCACATAAGCGATTTTAAAGTCAAAATATAAAGATAAGTGTCTTATAGAAACACCCTACAAACCGATGTATAAAGTGTTGTATAGAAACACCCTAATAAATGATATCTAAAGACAAATACCATATCTATACACCCTACTGACCAGTTGTTTTCCTCCAGCCTTGACGAGGCAATGATCAGAGTAGAGGTTATGGTCGCCAAATTTGTCACTCTGCGACTTCTGGCTCCAGCTTCCGGCACTGACCAGGGCGTGGGAGTCTGTCCGCAAGATAGCATCCACCTGCCAATTGATGAACCTGTAGACACCAACCTGTTGGTCACCAGTGGCTGCACCCGAACAAAGCCTCAGGCGCTTAATGGCAGCTACATGCACCTGCTCCATACCTTCTCTCACCAGCAGAGAGCAGATCGATGAAAACGTCATGAGTATATCATCTTCAGGACCAACTTTGGCACAGCATTACATCCAAGACGAAAGAAAACTTGATTAGTCACTCTAACCACTTGTTTTCGAAGTGCTCTCATTATTTATCCTTTTCCTTCACGTTCGCGACTAAGCGAAAACACCCACCCACACCCACCCACCCACCCACCCACCCACACACACACACACACACACACACACACACACACACACACACACACACACACACACACACACACACACGCAGAGGCTGTAATTACTGTTACCTTTGCAGTTCCTTGGCAGAGTACAGTTTACCCGCCCACCCAGTTCCCGAGTTTCGCAGGAAGGTTGTGTCGAAGCAGGGGTCGCTGTCGTGGATTTCAGGGTTCATGAAGCCCTCCATCTCATTGATGATGTCCCAGCCACCCAGTGCAGGGTGGTCCTTGACGGCGTTAACCCAGGGTATCAGCGCCTTGTCCAAGTAGGACTGCAGTTTCCTTGTGTCCGTGATCAGACCGTGCAAAAGCCTGCGGGAAAATATCCGCGACTTTAATAACATCCCTGACTCATAACCATCATCATCATTATCGTCGTCGTCTGTTTCCTGATTCCTGTTTGTGTCTTCTGTGTTTGCCTTTTATTACTTGTCTGTATATTCGTATTCTTTCAATGTTTCATAAATGAGAGCATGCTCCTTTGTGAGTGTGATTATGCGCTATATAAATCACACGTTTTATTACTACTGTTATTATTATTATCATCATCATCATCAGCAGCAGCAAGATCTGATTCCAGGTACGAACAATAAATGTTCTCCTAATGCAGTAGAAGACTACGTCTCCGACGGTAACGGTAGGCTAGGGGAGGTCACTCCGATACTCAAGGCCCAGCACTTACTCCTGGTGCTGCACGACGGCGCCGTTCCAGAGACAGGGGAAGATAAGGATGTTGCGACTGCGGGCATCGTCAAGGTACTGCTTGAAGTCCGACAGAAACGTACCGTCCCTGTCCAGCCCAATGACATTGCCGTTGCCGTCGAAGTGCGGGGACGTAGCTCCGTGAACGTGGATCCAGGTTCCTACAGGCAGGTGAGTTCGAAACTTTCTTCAGAACGACTTCGCACAATGAACAGTATGTTAAAATAACTAGAAAGACATGAACGATCTGATGGGTCATTCAGTATCAGCAGCAAGAACACACGAAGCTCTACAAACATGTGCACCATACATTGTACAGTCTACTCTTGTACAAACACAGTAAATGCTGAGTAACTACTCACTCATGGAGTCATTCAGCATCAGCAGCAAGAACACACGAAGCTCTACAAACGTGCACTATACATTGTACAGTCTACTCTTGTGCAAACACAGTCACTGCTGAGTAACTACTCACTCATGGAGTTGCCACCAGCGTTCTTGACCATGTCCAGTTTGTGCAGGAACCGGTTTCGGTTCCGCTGGTAGTTGTGGTTGCCGAAGTCGTTGCCGTAGTCGATCCAGGCGGTGTTGGCACCAGACAGGACGACGTGATGACCGTCCTTGACGAAGTTCATGCCCTGGATCTGCAGCCTTGACCCTGTCACATGACGTAGTTTCACGAGACACCTACAATGACTACTTGCAAAGTATAGGGAAACTCGTTGCCTGTTGTGTGTGGAAATATGGTATACCCTGCTGTGTTGAAATATGCTATCTTATGGTGTGAATGTGCGACATTCTCTGAATTACTTCATATTTCGTCAAGCTAGGAAGACTATATTTTCGACAACCTTCCTTCAAATCTAACATTTCCAGTGGTGCATAAGCTATACACTTGTATCCACTCAAGAATAAACTTTCATCTTCGCTAGCTCTTTTCTTCGTTTTCTTTTGTTTTAATGTAGGAGTAGCATAGTTCCCAAATCTGCTAAAAATTGAAGATAGCTAAGCGAAATGTTTGCGACTGTAAATTAAACGCAAAATTTAAGATGTACATTAAAATTAAAATCCATTCAAAAGGGGATTGGGATGAGTCAGCAACATTCACAAGGGATAGCTTCATTATGGGCTAGTACAAGGAACCTGTGACTACTCAGAACCTGTGAAGGTTTAGCTGACAACTAACAAAAAGCGTACAGCGAGAAGTGTGTTCACTGTCTCTCTATGCCACTCAACACTCAAGAAAGGAAGTTCCTTAAATTCAACACACTAATAAAATCAGACAAAATCAGACAAAATCAGATAAAATCCTCTCTCACATTAATACAAATTATAAGTGCCTGATCCTGATTAAACACATTAGTTGTCGTTGCCTAGTCCTCTCTGACTCAACAAGCTAAGGTGGTGAGATCCAGGAAGGATGCAGTGTTAGAAGATACACGTGTGTCAAGGATGACATTTCTCCAAAACTCTCAGGGCTAGCAATGGTCATTAAGTGATTATCTCTACATCTTTTTTTCATCAGAAACAACAGGCTGTTCCCTGAGAATGAGACAGCAACAGTTGCCCCTGCTCTGACTTTGTGCCTGATTTTTTTCTGTCCACACCCTTTTATCTGTTCTCTCTGACCAAATTCTGACAGCAGTTATCAGTGCTTTTACTCAGGAAATAATTCTCGGTAGTGAGCACAAAAAGTCGGTGGCCAGATGCTGTCACCTCACCTTGGGCTTGGGCAAGATCCAAAGTAGAACACAGCAAGACCGCGGTAAGGAGCTGAACACCGTGCATTTTCAGTCTTTCGTCAGAACCTGAAAAAGTGTAGCATAGGTCAACAGTGTGCTTTTTAATCAAAGAGATTTTTTCATTCAAGCATTACATTCTTTTGTCAAAGCAAGCGTTTAACGACATGATCCAGAAAGAGGCCAGACTGTCGTATGGCAGAGAGTTGTTCTGCAGACGTTTATAAGGTAAAAAGTGTTACCTGCAGGAAAACTGCGAATCTAGGCGTGCAGTGACTTTCTCCTTTTATACACAAGGGAGCTAATGTACCGCCCGTCTGTGAAACCTTCACCCGCAGGCACTAGTTTCAGTGAGATGACCAACATTAGTGAACTTTACCCTCGCTACTTATCTTTGATGCTACCCCTGAAAAATGAGTAGATTACTTCACTCTGATATGCAAAAGGGACAAAACTCATGACAATAGTAATATCTTCAGCACAGAGAAATTAGGATAGTTCGCTCTCGAGACAGATAAGGATAGTCTGCATTGATGCTAGTACGCGTTTTACTTCTCCGTGTCCTCAACCACACACACACACACACACACACACACGCACGCACACGCACATAAAACAAAACAAAACAAAACAAAACAAAAAACGAAGAAGAAATACTATTGGTGAGCTCCTATATGGAACTTTCTTTCTTGAGTGGGGGAGGGGGAATAAGGCAAGCACATAACTTCATCGCTTCTGAGCTTCTATGCTCTACGTTTAAAGTCTTCGTAAAACGACGACGATGACGACGATGACGATGATAATGCAGCGTATTCATAAAGCTCCTTTCCTCATACCTAGCTGGGCTCAAAGCGATTTACATACAAGCGCAGGAACAAGCACCTTTTTACCACAAAGGAGTATTTAAAATAAACAACTGAATAGTGGCTACACGTGAATATTAAACAAGAAATAAGCTTGCTCGCTGCTACACACGAGTTATTTATGCAACTACATGTACATTTCTTCACATTTACTGCTCTGTTAAAATTGGTTTCGCCCTACATCTAAAATATCTTTTGATGTCGGGACACAACGCAGTATTATTATTATTATTATTTGGCTGGTTGGTTGGTTGGTTGGTTGGTTGGTTGGTTGGTTGGTTGGTTGGTTGGTTGGTTGGTTGGTTGGTTGGTTGGTTGGTTGGTTGGTTGGTTGGTTGGTTGGTTGGTTGGTTGGTTGGTTGGAAATGTATTATGATATTTAGTGAAGCAGCTTTAAACTTTGTGGCTTTCATGTCTGCTGTGAGAGAACTTACCAAGTGCGTTACTCAAACAACGTCAATCACGTGGTCATGCAGCGCCATCTAGGCGAATCATAGATTCCTCACGCGAAAAAAATGTTTACCAACCACAGACTTCTATGATCTGTTTTCCCAACTGCCGACAGCAACCCGACCTGTGATGCACGTACGCACACAATCGTGACAAAACCCGGAGACGAGCCAAGGGAACTAATCCCAGACTGAGCACCTCTGCTTACTTCTGTGTTGTTTCCCTTCGATTGTGTCCAAGACCGTAGGGTCCCTTGCGAAAGGGGTAAAGTCACGAAACAAATTGCCTGTGCGCTATTCCGCACTAAAGACGGGTCACAGGTACCGACTGGAATGATAATATCATGATAATATTCTAGAAATTTCCAATACTTATAAGTAAGTTAAGTCCCTCAATCCCTACCCCACAAGATAATCACCAACGTGCGACTGATGTCTTCTATTTATTAGTTTGTCGTGGCGATTTTACCTGTGTATATCTATCTACATAATGTCGTCAGCGTATATTGCTCTGTTGTAGATCACCCTACTTAATAAATAATAATGACCGTGTGACTAATATAGCGCATAATCACGAAGGTGCATGCTCTCAGCGCTTTAGACAAGTAGGAAACGTGGACAGAATACTAAGGACGGAAGGAACACTATGCAGACAAGTAATAAAAGACAAACATAGAAGACATAAAGAGGAATTAGGGAGCAAACGGTAAAGATGGAGACTGATATACGTTGCCAGCTGTATGTGTTGTCTCTATGTCTTCACTATTATTATTATTATTATTATTATTATTATTATTATTATTATTATTATTATTATTATTATTATTTCTTCAGATAAATGCTTTGATTTCGTCTTCTTCTGCTTCTTTATGTTTGTTAGTTTGTTTATTTGTTCAAAATCTTGTGTACTTGAATGGCAGGCGACTTGTTTCAGGGTGTCAAGTGCCATGTAGACACTTTTCCTGCGTCTTGTGGTTAAAAATAACTCTTCACGAGCGATGGGGTTACACAGTAGGCATTAACCCCCATATGGTTCTTGCTACATCGTAAAATTACGGAGGGAAACGTTAAGCAATCATAACTAAATAAATCAATAAATAATGAAGACGCGCGTGACCTGAGTGAAAACGTAGGGGAAAGGAGAAGCTTCAGATTTTGATGTTTTACTTCCATGACACGTTTTTACTAAAGAATATCTTTTTGCAAACTTCAAGTGTGGTCGTAGAAAATTATACTCGCAGCTCAACACTTAACTTCCCTCCTCTCTCGCTCGCTGTCTCAGCATCTGTCTAGTAATGTGTCCTAGTGTGTGATCATGGTTTTGTTAGCTCGTTTGCCTGTGAGGCTACTTCTGTCTACTGGCAGGTAACATACACCGCTATCACTCGCAACTGCAAGCAGAAATGACGGAGGAAGTGACAAAGGATATTTGTCCAACACAGACACACAAACACACGGGTAAAGATAAAGAGTTTCTTGTGGAGACGCGTGTCTGTAGATTCATATAATTTGACATAAGACCGCAAACACAAGTGGATACAAATATTTTGACCTCACACGTGCATTAGCCATGCGAGTTTACCTTAGCAACAAAGTCCACAGAAAGCGTCGGGATCTGTGCAGAAAAGTGAGTGATTTACAAGCAAATATTTTCTTAAAATAATGCCGTCCATTATTCTCCTTAGAAAAAAAATCGTCTACAGCACTGGCTGTACTGTGCAGTCAAAGAATAGTCAGAATAGCATAAAAGCACACAAGCTCTCCCATGTTCTCAATGAACTTGTCGAGCAAACACCGCTGTAGGTCGCGTGAATCTCGCGATTTCGAGATTGGGACGCGAGATTTACGATGACGTAAGAAGTGCCGTCGTTTCTCGTCGTTCCGCCCTCTTGAGTCTCGTGTAAAGATGGCGACTGGGTGATGCGCGCTGGGGTGGCAAGAGTGCTCGTCCCTGAAGCGGGGCGACCCAGGTTACTTCCCGTGGCGCTCAGGTCGCTTACCTCCCGCCGCCCCTTCCCCTTTGTCCCCCGGCCTGTGATTGATGTACACGTTACGCACGCACGCGCACACTCACGCAAGAGCCCGCGCACGCGGACAAACTGGTGGGCTGCAGTATATTCGGTCTGATCAACCCTGACAGCCATTTGCACCAACTTCCGCCTGCTACACGCCTTCCTGCTTGTCTCCCTTACAGGCCTGTCGTTTTCATTCAGCATCACCATTATCGTCATCGCGACATGGCTTACCTGCGACTGAGAGATCGTTAGCTTCAAAGTGTCTTGTCCTTTGCTTTCACTTTTTTTTTTCCAACTCTTGTGTTGTGAGTGGGTCCCACTCTAAATTAATCGGGCCAAGTCGAACTGTTCTTTCTTGCAGGGCAGGCTGCAGCTTTGGTCAAACAGCCATTTCTCTCGGAAACCATGTCATTCATACGGTATCTTTAACTTCATACAGTAAATCGCACCTTTGAGATTTCTCCTCCATGCAGTGCACGCAGTAACTTTAACATTTACACAGCATGCTGCAATCCGATAATGCTGCTCCGTTTTGAACCCCCTCCCCCACACACATACACCACCTCTCACCTCCTCACTGAAACCACAAGCGTTGCAGTTTTCTGACTACCGCATGTCGCATAATGATTGCGCGTGGAGTTATGCGCTCAGGACACAACATGCAACTGTCTTGTGGTGGCCCCTGATGTGCGGTGATAGCCCACTGCGGCCCCTGTGCGATGGTGTGGATAAGCTCGCGAGTTCATCCTCCCCCATCCCCCCCCCACACACACCCCCGCCACCCGCCGCCCGTGGCACATAAAATACATCATCACGTGCCTGCCTGCAACGTCATAAGGATAAACACTGCTCGCGCACAGACTCGTCGTTTGAAGCCTTACAATCATGTAATCAGCGAGAATGATTCCCCCCTTCCCTTGACTAGAGACAAGGTTGGTTCTCAAAACGTGCGCACACTGCAGTGACGTCATACGAGAAAACGCGCAACTCGTCACAAGGTCGTGACATCGTCTCCCCCTCCCGAGAGGTTTCATTACATTCCCTGTCAAAATGTTTTTACCCCCTCTCCCTTCATTCTTCGTACCCCGAGGGATGAAAAGCGTAACGTTATCTGTCAGCGCACTTTGTCAATCCTCGTCTTTACAACCCTCGCCAAGAAGCAGGAAACTCTTCCTCGGACATATTCGATGATGTATCACGACAGCCATCAGGCCATTTTGGTTAGCCGAACTTGGTCAGGTGTAACTTGCGCAGTGGGTGACCTGACAGGGGTCGTCCCACAGGACCTGTTTGTAGACAAACATTCCGCTGGCCTCAGGCTCCTTTTGACAGCAGTGATGCTGCAGATCTGGTCCAGACACCTTGCTGACGTTGTCATGACTATCTCGAGTAGCTTGTCATGTTCTTTCATTAAACATAGTGACAGACGCACCCCCACAGCAATTGCTGGTTGAAAGATTACAGACACAGAAAGAGTTGCTCTTGCTATGATCGTAAAATTACTTTTATGACTGGCTCGCCGCGATGACAGGTACGTTACAGATATGTAATGATCACAGGTATGTTGGTTGAGACTGATGCTATGATTACAAGTCTGTTGCAGGTGCACAGCATCATGTAAACAAACACCACATTTTAAAAGTGTCTCATCTCTCCATTTTCTTCAAGTCAAGGTACGAGTTGGCTTTGTTTATTTTGCCTTTCTGCTGTTGGTGATGTATTTTTCTTGAAATGTTGTTACTGTTTTTTCCGGTTTTTCGGTTTCACATTTTGATTACGAACATCATCATGAAGACATCAAAGAAGCTCACAAATCTTTATACAATTTTGAAAATGCTCGCGGAGTATGTAGTAAGCCTGTATGCACGTGCCTTAATCTGTCTACCTTACACGTCAAACATAGAAACTTGATGACATGGCAAGTGCGTTTAAAGAAGATGAATTTAAGACCAACCGGTCTATTTTAAAACACGTGAAATGCGCCATTAGGGCTAACGATCGCGTGTTTTTAAGCCCATTTAAACAACACACTCGTCACGGCACTCGTTCAATCACTCGTTGGCTGCAACTTATCGAGTGACGTCATGAAGCCAATCACAAGCTCGTGTCCTTCTGTTGGAACTGCTGGCGACCCCCGCCCTGCTCTGCTTTGCCCATCACGTCACGCTCCAACGGCAGCGGAGGTGCACGCGCAGCTCTCACGTGCGCCAGGGTCCCAGCGTGCACAGGCGCCTGATGTTGACGGCCGGGGGGGAAGTGGACCGTAGCGGAGGAGAAATAACAAAGCCCCGGCACTGCAGAAGCGGAGAGATCCGATGCCACCTTTGAAGATAACCCGTCAAGCGGAAGGTGGCCGCGCTGTTCGGAAGAGCCGGTGAGTTTAGGTTTGGGTGATGCACGTGCACTGATTCGAAGCATAAACTTTCCGAGCTAATTGGTGCCACGAATCCCATCTGAACTTTGAGAAGCAGTTTTCCTCTCAGACGTTTTCTAGCATATTTTGTTTTTAAATCTCGTCTGAAGAAATAAGCAGAAAGTTATTGGTTACTTGTCGTCTTTACCTTATTAATCTCTCGACACCTGGAATAACCTATGAACATTAAGCCTAAGAGAAAATGCCTTCTAATCCTAAGGTTCGATACTTGAGTGACGCAGCGTACTTGCAACTTGACCCTCTTGTAGACGAGTACCTCCAAGGAAAGGTCATGAAGCAGGAGAGAGCAAAAGCAGGCCCTGAGATAACACTGACCTTCCTTATGTTCATGAGGTCTTTCGTTTATTTAAACTCAGTAGTCTTTAAGAAATTTATTTATTTAGTAATTTATAAGTATCTAGTAATATGTTTTTATATAATGTGATGTAGTCACACGAGAAGTGATTGCGCGGTTAAAGTACATGTGCACTCTTGATGTCATCATCAATATCAGCAATTAGCAAAATAATGACACTGTCCTATATGCGCTAACATTTCCCCTCTGATATATATATATAATTATATCAGTGAACATGTTTCATTTTAGTAAATTCCCGATGGTGGTTGTGGTATCATTCAGCGTGGTTTCTACTACAAAGGGGAGGGGGGAATCATTGCATGACTTCTGCTAGAGGGGGAGACAAAAAACAAAATATGTCACTTTTCAGACTATTCAGATGCATAAAGAAATCGGCGATAAACAAAGTAAAACATTTTTTGAATGTTTTAACAAATTTTGTGGCGTACAGGTGTGTGAGGGATGAAATCTCAGACTGGAGGAGAGCAGCTCTCTGATCATGTCCTTCAAGTATCTTTATGTTGTCGCAATATGTGTGGAGATAACTTCCCCTCTCTCTTTCTCTCTCTCTCTCTCTCACTCACACACACACACGCGCGCGCGCGCACACACACACAGAGGCACAGACTGGCCCAAGGCAAGGCTAGTTTTCTGCTGAACTCTGACCTCAAAACGAGATGACAGAAGAGAAATGACAGAAATGCGAGGCGAGAGAGAGAGAAGGTGTACACCTGCTGCAATGTATCTTTTCCAAGCTGACGTCCGTTGGGCAGTTGTGTCCATCTTTCTCACGCCTGCTACGTCATCTGGTTGGACCCGTTAGAGTCACGTGACATGCTCCTCGTGCCCACGTGGTCGGCTGTTGTCTCCACCTCCCCCCAAAACCCCCGGCACGCTCGTTGCATCCTTCGCATCCTTGCCATCTCATCGTCCCGCTCGGTCTGTCTCTCCATATTGAGCAAAGCAAGGCAGTCAACACCAGTTAAAACTAGCGAACACTTGTCACGTGCAGTCAACTCTAGTCATGTCCAGACTATCGGAAACTTGTCCTCCTACATCAGCTCAGCATGCAGATTGTCCGAGCAAGGCACAGGAGGTCATCTATCTTCTGTCTTCAGCTAACATCAAACCATTTTGTCCAGCTTCACTGTAAAGATGAAACTGGCGATAAGCTCTACGCTCGGGAAACATGTTAGTCGCACGAGAGAAAGCCATGTCTGCCTAGTCTCGTTGAGAAAAGAAAAACAAAAGAAACTGGCAGGTCATCCTTAAACCACACACACACACACACACACACACACACACACACACACACACACACACACACACACACACACACACACACACACACACACACACACACACACACACAAGATTATTTTTTCCAACCTTTGTGTTTTCAATGTCGGCAATTATTTCATATTAAAATATGTTGATAATCATTTAGGGAGACTTCTCAGACTGCTGCTTAGTGCCCACAACTGTGGAGCAGAACTGGCTACAGGTATCTGATCTGTCAGGGAGGGCGGCGGAGAAAGACGTTTGATTCCTTTTTCCATCTGTAATTCCCTAGACAATGTGAGCCACTCAAGATGGCTGCTCTCTCGTGGTGCTGGTGGTCTGTGGAACGTTTTACCTTCACCCTTCAGACGTAAGCAATGATGGCGAACCCTATCATTCTGTTTTAAATCCACTTTCTGCTTTCTCGCTGCTTGACAAGAAAAGCAACCCTCCGCCACCTAACAGCTATCAGTGGTGTTTCCTGACTAAAAACGCCCAGAGTGGTCTGCGCTTGTTGTGCCGATGTTATCTGCTCTTGTGTAGTGGGGGAGCTTGATGTGTTCTGCTCTATGCCTCAAGACAGAACCACTTACAGACAGATTTACTAACTTACAGGCTGACAGATTTTGATATTTTCGGATTCACACATTTGCGGACACAGACTTGGCTATCATACCGCCAGACTCAGCGACAGTCAGAAATCTGAAAGCACTCACAATATTTACATCGCACAGTCAATAGATTAGAAGAAGAAAAATTCCAAAAAGATTTAAAGAACTGAATTTTCCTGTCAAGATTACAATGAACGTTAAAAGTTCAATGTTTGAGAATTTCACCAATTAAAAAAATACTCCATCGAAAGACTTCTTTTGTAAAATGTCTAACACATTTCACGATAGCGAATGCGTATGAAGTAGGCATGGAATGGATGTATTGTGTGGGGACCTTGTCTCTGTGACGTAGTGATGTATCATTCAGTGAGATTTGTCTGTGACGTAGTGATGTATCATTCAGTGAGTTTTGTCTGTGACGTAGTGATGTATCATTCAGTGAGATTTGTCTGTGACGTAGTGATGTATCATTCAGTGAGATTTGTCTGTGACGTAGTGATGTATCATTCAGTGAGATTTGTCTGTGACGTAGTGATGTATCATTCAGTGAGATTTGTCTGTGACGTAGTGATGTATCATCCAGTGGAATCATGTCTCTGTGATGTAGTGATGTATCATTCGGGTGCCTCGTCTTGCCTCGCACCACGGTTTCTGTTGAGAAGTACAGTGGCGTAGGAAGATAATCGGCTTTTGGAGGGGGCGGGGGGGTCAACTCCATATCGACAGTGAACAACGTTCACATTCCTGTCTCCTCAGTATAATAATAATAATAATAATAATAGTGAAGATTTTTATAGCGCATATTCACACTCATATCTGTGTTGAGGAGGCGGCTGCTCCCCTTGCCCCTGGTTCCTACGCCACTTAAATATCCTTTGCACCAGGGTGTAGTGGGCAAGCTCTCTCGCGTGTCAAGAAACAACTAGCCTCCCGTCAGGACTAGACCCTGTCAGACAGATACCTTATATAGTTTCCATGGAAACAAAACTTTCTGCGACCATTATGAAAGGCTATAGATGCAGCGAAAGCGCGCCGAAAAATACAGCCGCTTGAATTCTGTATGTCCGTGTTATCGACTTAACTATCGGACAACGACCATGTTGACGATGGTGGCGATGATTGATAGTACCGGCAGGGCGGCGACACCATGCCGACGATAAAGATAACTTAGTACTTGGAGAACATTGTGACGAATTGGTGCACGCACTAGGGGGAGTGGCAGTGGAGGGGGCTTTTGGTGGAGGTGGAACCTTTTCATTTTCTCGGTCCCCTGTACCTTAGTTTACATTCCTTGGCAGCGCGCATTTTACACACAAAATACCCAGAATTCCGCCGCACGCCTCCAGCCAGTGTTGCGCCTGGTTTCGAGGCAAGTGCGCATGACATTGAAGGGGTGGGGGGTGAGCGGGAGCAGGGTAGGAGCTGGGGTGGGGTGGGGGACCTCGGTGACAAGTGGAACAATGCATGGAAACGGACAAGTCTCGTCACTGCTCGTTCTCTCTCAAATGGCGCGTCTCTCGAGATTTCTCATCACGCGCGAGACTGACCGGCCGCTGTAAGAGGACTGAAATGATCTCTGCCGCCGGAGAGCGCTTAGTTCTTTCTGGCTGCTCTTTAGTACAGGCGATTAGTACAGCGGCCAAAAATCTGATCACATGATCAGATCCTTTGCGTTTGCTTTGTGTGATTGGTCTCCGGGGACCAGGGGACGGTTTGCTGCTGGTGCTAGGTACATGTTTAACGGGTACCTGTCAACTACATTTTTTTTTTTTATTTTATGCTCAGATTAGCTGACTCCTCCCGGTTAACTTTCCGTACAGTGCACAGACGGTTCAGATGCCAAGCTTTGACACCGGAACAGCAACAGTATTAACACTAAATAGCTGATGACTGATAATGATGATGATGAGGAGGAGGTGAAGGATGATAATGAGGCTGAAGAGGAGGGTAATCAATAAGATGGTTCAGATGATGTTAACGAGGATAGTGAAGTTGAGGAAAAAGCTAATAATGATGATGATGAGTAGGGGAAGATGGAGAAAAATTGTGACCGACTCTGAGATGCCGTCTTGGATTTTCGGGAAGCTTAATTTTTTTTCTTTCTTTGATAGGTTATGTTATAATGTTATGTTTTTCTCATTTCTCAAAACCACAGAATGGCGATAAACAAGAGGGTGGTGTATTGGGAACTACATATTCATTTTTTTGTGTCGTCATTTCTCAGAAAAGTTCTGACCTGCCATTACAGCACGTGTGCAGCGTGACTTCTCTGTGTCGTGAGAACACGTGGTTACAACGGTCAGGTAATCGCCAGAACATTTGAACCGTCTACAAAACATCGCACATCTACCACAACATCCGGAAAAAAAAGAAAGAAGTCAGAACGTCCGTAGAAACTGCCCCGTCGTCTCCAGTCCACCAGGTGATTGTCCCCCACCCCTCAACCCCCTACCTCCTCCGCCCCCCCCCCACTTATTTTTCTCTCTGTTGTGACAGGCGCGCTCTCTTCTCTAGAAGACCTGCTTGTCTTTGCCACCCTGACAGTGAAGAAGTTTAGAAACATTTCATTTGCTGCAGCAAAAACTGACTTCCGAAACATTTCAACACTCACTCTCCTCCACCCATTTGTTTGTCCGCGTTGTCATTCACCGTCAGCTTCCTGACGACCGAGCGCAAAAGTCTGCCACCCCCCCCCTCCAGCCACCCTCTCCCCTCCCTTCCCCTTGGACAGTACGTGCGAAGAGCTCGTGTTGTTTGTTTGCACAGTTAGCGAGCAGCCAGGTATAAATCTCTCTCCACCCAACTTCCACGCGGCAGCTAGGGTCGTTTGGCCAAACGAGAGCTAACTAACAGATGCTCCCTGCGGGGCAGCAGTCATTGCTTCCTCTCCCCCTGTGAAACATGGCGCCTCAAAACGTAAGTGCCCGCCAGGAAAAAAACCGACACGCTCAAAAACGAATCCTTTCTTCGCTCTCGCCTGATGACCAAAGCAGATCCCCCAGCAGCTGGGGGCCTCGCCACGCCGCCTTTCCCAAGGGATCGTGCCTTGGGGTCATAACCTCTGGCAGTTAGTGTCGGACTTGCGGGGAGGTGGGGGGAGGGGGGAGTCTGAGAGAAAGATGGAGGGAGGAAAAGAAGCACATCTTGAAAAATGGTTAATGAACTGGTCAAAGAAATTAAGTCATTTAACGAATTAAATCAGTCGTACTACTTTGTTTTCAGTGTTGTATCAGTAATTATTGTTTGCCGTTTGTACAAAGAGATTTTTCCCGCGACATCGTCAGCAACGTTTTCAGTTTGTGTTCACTGTTCACACGATGTTCATGCACCAATCTCTAGCTCTCTTTAGTTATTATTGCTCAGATTGGTTTCAGCAATGATTGTTGAGCTGTTTCTGTGATGATTACCCAGTGGTCTTTCATTTCCTGCTGTTAAGTGTCCATAGTACGTTAAGTGTCTATAGTACATTGCCTATAGTACGTTAAGTGTCTATAGTACATTGCCTATAGTACGTTAAGTGTCTATAGTACATTGCCTATAGTACGTTAAGTGTCTATAGTACATTGCCTATAGTACGTTAAGTGTCTATAGTACATTGCCTATAGTACGTTAAGTGTCTATAGTACATTGCCTATAGTACGTTAAGTGTCTATAGTACATTGCCTATAGTACGTATAGTACATTGCCTATAGTACATTAAGTGTATATAGTACGTTAAGTGTCCATAGTACGTTGTCTATAGTACGTTAAGTGTCTATAGTACGTTGTCTATAGTACGTTGTGTCTATAGTACATTGCCTATAGTACGTTGTGTCTATAGTACATTGCCTATAGTACGTTAAGTGTCTATAGTACGTTAAGTGTCCATAGTACGTTGTCTATTGTACGTTAAGTGTCTATAGTACGTTGTCTATAGTACGTTAAGTGTCTATAGTACGTTAAGTGTCCATAGTACGTTGTCTATAGTACGTTAAGTGTCTATAGTACATTGTCTAAAGTACGTTAAGTGTCTATAGTACGTTGTCTATAGTACGTTAAGTGTCTATAGTACATTGCCTATAGTACATTAAGTGTATATAGTACGTTAAGTGTCCATAGTACGTTGTCTATAGTACGTTAAGTGTCTATAGTACATTGTCTAAAGTACGTTAAGTGTCTATCGTACATTGTCTATAGTACGTTAAGTGTCTATCGTACGTTGTCTACAGTACGTTAAGTGTCTATAGTACTTTAAGTGTCTATCATCAGATTTCCTGACTAGGGTGCTAGTTGTTACCAACAGTTATTCCCCGTCCGCCGAAAGCCAGCACAGGCCCCGAGGCAGACGATGTTTCCGGGCCTCTTGCAATAATCATTAATTGTAATCGTTAATTTGTCCGCAGTATACAACAGTTTGATTACAGGTTATAATTTGACTGGCAATATCTACATTACATTTAGTCATGTACTGTATTACATTTAGTCATGTATTGTAGGCAGCAAACGTTAGGAAACGTGTAGCCGCTAGGATCTACTTAATAAGATGAACGTTTGAGAACTGTTACACGTGAGTGGTCAGTAAATGATGGAAAATTACATAAAATGGTTCGCACTCCTTCTAGAGAAAAATGTCCTCAGATAACTTGAACAACTCGACAGATTCAAGAGACAAAGATCAAAGAGAATACAAGGTTTATATCCTTAACCCTAACAGTGGCGTAGGAAGATGCTCGGCTTTTGGGGGGTGGGGAGGCAAACTTCATACTGACAGTGAACGATTTTCACATTCTTGCTTCCTCAGTATGGTTTTTGAGAGGGCGGCTGCCCCCTTCCCCCCCTTCCCCCAGTTCCAACGCCAGTGCCTTAGGCATCTGGGATGTTAAAGATTTGAGTACAATTATTGGAGTAACAGTAGCTCTAGCAGTGGTGAAGACTACACATACCGTTCTTTGAAGTCAAGCTTTATTTATTTTTCCTCGTGATGTCTTTTCTTTTGTTTAAAAGAAAAAGAAAACGAGAAAACATTACTGACCAAGGCCGGGCCCTCTCCACAGCCGCGGGCCTGGGTACACCCTCCCTTCCTGCCCCTCCCTCTCGTCAGGCCTGGTTATTCTTCAGTTGTAGTATAAACATTATTGTTCAGTATTGTTTCTATAATTAATGGTCAGTTTATGTACAACGATCATGACTTCTTTGCTATTTTGTCCAGCTTTTATCAATATTATTATTATGATGATAATTTATGTCAGTCTTATTAATTAAGCATTGAGAGCATGCTCCTGAGCGTGATCAAGCGCTATTGAAATCACACCTTTATTATTATTATTAAGATTAATTGATGAGTAGTTCAGTTGTTTCAGTAATTATTATTAGTCATTACTATTTTCACTACTTATTGTTCGGTTTTCTGGATAATAATCTCATTTCTCATAACCTCTTTGCTCCAATGTCCGCTTCTGTTCAGTAATAATAACTGTTTTAGTTAGCATAGTTCAACAATTATTGAATTATCAACAAAAATAATTGAATTAATTAATTATTGTTCAATATTGTTTTAGTAGTTATCGTCCAGTTCTGTTTCGTAAATATATGTTTTGTATAGTTCAATAATTATTGTTTCAGTAATTGGTGTCCAGTAATTGATCTTTAGTTTTTCAGTAAGTATTCCTCACTTTGTGTTCAGTGGTCACATGACTTTTACGACCCAGTGTCCAACTTGGAGCGGAGCTGCGTGCGACTGTTTAGTGGCTGTCTGTTGGCCTTGGTGGTGACCCCTGGGGCAGCTGACGTAACGGCCTCAAGTGCAGGCGATCAGCTGTTGCGCGTGTTGCACGAGCCCAGTGGCCAGCGCCTAGCGCCACTCACAGAGTTACATCGCAGAGGCCGCGACTTGTCCCCCTCCCCCCCCCTCACCACAAGTACCTCCCTTTTCTTGCATTATCGTAAACTAGAACTCTCGCTGTTCGTACAGAACCCTTCTCGCCAGAGATCATCTTACCTCCGAGATCAGCTTCCAGTATTTTTCCCAGCATGCTGTGCGTAATGTATTGCTGCTGACTTGTGTATTAGCACGGACCTTCATTACTGGATAAGCCACTCAGGTTCATGTCCGGTGTAAGTCTCGGCTTTCCTTTAGACAGGCCTTGTGTTTCCGGTTCTTTGTTTGCATACCTTAAATTAATTCTTAAAGTAGATGTTTTGTTTTAGTAACAGAACAATCTATGCAATTGTTTCCAAAAAAATAAAAAAACAATGGTTTTTTTAATTGCTAGTGGTAAAACAAGTCAATAGCATCTGTTGTGACGATGTTTTTATATTACATGTATAAAATTGTCGAAAAATCTAAATGCATTTTTTTTATAAACAAACACAATACATTTTACAGAGATAATTTTTATTTTTAAAAAAAGCCTCGTCCTTTACAGTCTTAAGGCTTAATATCTAACACCTCTGTGGCTGATTATAATGAGCGAGCATTCAAACGAATATACAGTTTAAAAATAAAGAATTGATGGACGTTGAAAGATAGGCATTTCTTTCTTTCTTAAACCAAATAAAAACTCTCCGAACATCATTATTTTATATTTCTTGCACTGAAACCTAAAATGCACTATGTGCGTTTTGTAACTTTTGCTTAAGACATTCTTTTAAGAGCTGCACCTACGTACTTGACTAAAAATGAGAATACTTCCCAAGCAAAGGTAACACTCGAATATAATTCTCGTTTCATTGCTGGTAACCGACGGTCGATGTTCCTCTCCACATCAAACTGTCTGAGTTTTTGCTTGTTTGTTGTTGATGTGGTTTATAAATATATATACATTTTTTTTAAACCCCTGTGGCTATTACGGTTACGCGCAAGTGTTTCATCGTCTGCAGATTCTTTCATCATAACCGACTTGATCTTCGCTACCCTTCGCCGCAGCGCCAACCGCCTGCGCACGAGGTGACCTGCACCCGCCGTCACGTGCTGGCGTCAAAATGGCGTCAGAAGTCTTGCTGGGGTCGGGAGAAGAGAAATTGAGACCAGCCTGCTCTCATTCCTTGCCAGCCGGTGCTCATCTACAGCTAATTGGTGATTACACAGGGAGATGTGTAGCACGGAAACTGGATTTGTCTTTATTGCAGTCACGTGACTGTCATGACACACGTCAGCAGGACGCGCCATTTATATTAGTTTAAAAATAGAATAATACGTCATCTTCAAGGTCCTCTTGTCACATGATGATGAACTTTGACCCAATTGTATAAAATTGATTATATTACACTTTTCTATTTATATTTCATGTTTATAATGTGTGGCGGTAACAATGGTGTCACCGTTTTTAGCGTGAAAATATGTAATTTAACGAGTTACTGCAATTCACTCAAATTTCAACGGCTACTAAATAATAATTGAAATCAAATAAAGAAAAGGGTGTCGAAAAGACACTCGCTCAACTCTCCTAGAATAATTGATGTTCATTTAAACAAAATGACAGACTTTTGTAGTGAGTGGGTGGCTGTACGTGTAACAACTGTCACACTAAAGTCTAAAACACAAATACATTGTACTCACAAACAAATATGTATTTCAAAAAATTAATTTTAGCTAATAACACTTCTCAGTTTTTTTTTGATTGCAGGACAAGAGTGAGGCGTACTAAATTTCATTTTCGTTCAGGTGTTCTATAATCAAGAATTTGTTATTTTACTTGAGACAGCTTTTTTTTTTAACTTACATAAATAATAAACTTTTTTCCAGGTTTTAGATTTTCTTTGAATTTTGTACTCAAAGCGTAAAATGAAAAAAGTTAGCCGACGCCATCTATTATTAAATGAGGGAAACATTTTTCAATTTATTGGGTAAGAAATATTTCTATATGCATTCTGCTACAGTTTGTGTTCTCTCTCTGTTTGCAAAGAACCTGATACTTACCTCCCTTTACACAACACGCGCACCTTGTGTCCCGCAACATTTCACGTTAGCTGCAGTGAAATTTCTCCAACACACACACACACGCATTAGCAGTTCTCCGCGCGTTTCTCTGGTCACAGTCACAGTGAAATTTCTCCAACACACACACACAGACACACGCACAGACACACACACAGACACACGCACATAAAGACACGCAGAGACACACACGCACAGACACACACACAGACACACGCACATAGAGACACGCAGAGACACACACAGACACACGCACAGACACACACACAGACACACGCACATAGAGACACGCAGAGACACACACGCACAGACACACGCACAGACACACACACATAGAGACACGCAGAGACACACACACACACAGACACACGCACAGACACACACACACAGACACACGCACATAGAGACACGCAGAGACACACACGCACAGACACACGCACAGACACACACACATAGAGACACGCAGAGACACACACGCACAGACACACACGCACGCATTAGCAGTTCTCCGCGCGTTTGTCTGGTCACAGTCACAGTGAAATTTATCCAACACACACGCACGCATTAGCAGTTCTCCGCACGTTTCTCTGGTCACAGTCACACTGAAATTTCTCCAACACACACACACACAGACACACGCACAGACACACACGCACAGACACACGCAGAGACACACACACACAGACACACAAACATAGAGACACGCAGAGACACACACGCACAGACACACACACAGACACACACACATAGAGACACGCAGAGACACACACGCACAGACACACACGCACGCATTAGCAGTTCTCCGCGCGTTTCTCTGGTCACAGTCACAGTGAAATTTCTCCAACACACACGCACAGAGACACGCAGAGACACACACGCACAGACACACACGCACGCATTAGCAGTTCTCCGCGCGTTTGTCTGGTCACAGTCACAGTGAAATTTCTCCAACACACACACACACACACACGCACACACACACAGAGACACACACAGACACACACACGCACAGACACACACGCACACATTAGCAGTTCTCGGCGCGTTTCTCTGGTCACAGTCATGCTGTGCGGTTGCCTGCAGGTTTTGTTTTGTCTTGTGCAAATCCGCCTGATCTGGCCACGACAGACGATAGGCCACAACAACCCACCTCCTTCATCCTCACCAGCGGCACACCACGATATGCAACAACAGCGTCTTCATCTCCCAGCCCCGCACCAGTTGCTGCGATCCCTGCTGGCACAGCGGGCCTGTAGGAAAGTAAGTTAAAAATAAACGATGAAGAGTTCATTATGCAGTCTTGACCAAGTGAACTGCACGGGTAAGCACTTCTTTCCTCTTCACGGTTCACGAAAGCACGGTGAGCATGTAACTGTCCTTGTCTTAGCCCTTAGCGGTTTGTTTATTGTCTTTTTTTTATTGTCAGATTCGCAGAAGTGTACACTGTGATTCTAGAGCTCAGTGAGGGTCTCTGGAAAACATTAAACATAACTGGCCTTGCTTATACTGAGATTTTAGGGGGTTTTTTAGTGTTCATGGAAATACACTTCACAAGTGGACCTGTGATTCTATTAGTGTTTACACGTGAATGTGTTCTTGTGTACATAACATTCTTGGGGTGCAGTATACATAGAGTTTGATTCGATCATCTGGTGATGAAGAAATGCATCTTCCTAAAAGCTGCTGTCATCTCACCTACAGCTGATACTTTCTTTTCTTCTTTCTTCCCTTTGTCTCGCCGTGTGGGCGGTGGTCTTGAAAACAAAATCTGGTACGTAAATGACTCCAGTTCTCCTCTTTTTTTCTCTCTCTCTCGCTAATGATTGTTGGTCAACATCGCAGTGACAGCATAGAATCTCTAGAAATCTCTCGAATCTCTGAGACCATGGAGACTCCGAGGGCTGCATTGTCTCCCCCTTTTCAAACTTTCGCACCCATGTGACGGGAGTCAGTAGCAGGACCAGTGCTGACGTCACTTCCCCACCCGCCTTTTGGTTTTAGATTAACAGCAGCAGCAGCAGCAGCAGGCAAACCTTGGTGCTCACGGACCCATGACTCCTGGTGACAGATGGGGTGGGGGGAGGGGACTGTTGTGGGGGTCACAGAGTGCTCGCTGGACCTTGGGTCGCAATGGTTGAGGTTTGATACGAAGCCTTTGAAAGGTCAAGAGCTCGACACAAGGCGGGGTAATTGCACTGACCCCAAAGACACTGTGTACCAGCAACTTGTATCCAGATGAGCGGCTTTTTTTTATTATTGGTGTCTTACGGCAAGGCAGCCAGCCCTGTAAACAGATGTCACATGCAGAGAAGGAACAGCGTGCCCGAGACGAGAACTGAACCCAGGACAGTCAACCTTCTATTGGTGACAGGCGCTAACCGTTGCGCCACCGGACCGCCCAGATGAGCGGCTACCAAGACCATCACATGAAGTACATCCAGAATAAGTAAACAATGAAAGCAAACCAAAAACCAAACAATTAAGATGTGTATATTAAAAAGGACTCTGATGACTTTAAAAGCATTGTTACAGTGACTTCACAACACTAGAGCAACTGTTACCCGCACGACTCTCAACTATACAGGAAAACAAATGTCACACGGGGGTTGTACTGGTTCCTCGAAATCTTTGTGCAGATGAGGTCAAGGAAAATCAGTGAGGAAACAAACTCAACGGCCACAAACTCTCATAAAAATTAAATTTAATTAAATTGCCAGCTCGAATATGTATCAGTTCATAATGACAAAGACCATGTCGGTCCAAACCGGCGTTTGCTGGAGAGAGAGAGACGGGATGGGAGGAAATCTAAAACAGACGAAATGGACGCACACAGCAGTATGTAAGTTTCCAGAATTTGGAAGAAACTTGTTGATTCTGATGGTGAAGGCAGTAACATCTTGTGACAGCCACGTGACTTCATGAGAACCTCATTTTGTCATGATCAGATGACTTCACGAGGGCTTTATTTGTCCTGACTATGGGATGTTGTGTTTCTGGAGTCTGCACGCGGGTTTTTTTCCTGTTCTTTAATCTAAAACAAATAAAATGAACACTGTGTGTAATGGATACTAAATACTTTACTTAAACTCATGCTTTGTACTCTGTTGTAGCGATTACACACACGGAGTGGGGGGGGAGGAGCGCACGCACACACACAGACACACAACACACATCTACACACACACAAACACACACGCACACTTATACACTCGCCAAAACAATTTGAACTCAAAAAGAAGGAAGCTATTTCTGTGTTAATAACATTCAGCCATTGCAACTTTTATCTTCACCTAAAAAAAAGGAAGGACGACAGGCTTCATCTTGTCACGTGACTATACTTCAAACGTTTAGGAAAACTAATGTTTCCCCCTAGCGTGTTAAAATTTCTCCTTTCTTATGCGAAAACTTGGCTTTTACTAAGGAGAAAATCTGCTATCTATCAAACTCTTGAAACTGTAATAGACAAGCATAGAGAAGCACAGAGGAGAAACAAAAATTGTGCGGTGATAATGCCGCGTCATTATTTCTGCAACCCTCTGCTAGAATCATTAGCCTCTCCCCTCCCTTTACTCACTTCCCCTCACCACCCCTCTTGCCTCCGCAAAAAAAAGGGATGAAAACGGAGGAAGATATGCCTGGGCTAAACATCAAAAATCGTCTTCTTGCAAGGGGAGGAAATTTAGTCGGTTTGCATTCTGTTACAAAGCCGAGGTACAGAGACAGTTCTCAACGTACTCTTCATTAGTCAGCCTCCCCCCCCCTTTCGCACTCCACTCCCTTCTTCTAGAAAAAGTGCAGAGCAAATATAGAGATACAACAGGAGTAGCTTTCGCAATAAAGGCTCCAGTTACCCTCAAACTTTTATCCAGCAAAAATCTAGCCACCCACAAAAACAAGAGCGATATGGAAATACAAAATTAGTCCCATCTTGCGGCTCATCGATATTTTAATTGGATTCAGTGCAGGAAGAGGTCATTGAAGATTTTTTCTTCCTTTTTTTTTTTTTGCGTCTGCGGCGCACGAGTCCTAGATCTGGCACCAGTGGGTTTGATATTTTTTCGGTAGCCATGCAGTTAGATGAGTGGGTCCTTTGTTTGCTGGTCGACTGTATCGCTGAGTGCCTTTGAGACGGTCCCTTTT
Source organism: Marisa cornuarietis (assembly GCA_004794655.1). Lineage (NCBI taxonomy): Eukaryota > Metazoa > Mollusca > Gastropoda > Architaenioglossa > Ampullariidae > Marisa > Marisa cornuarietis. The sequence continues at coordinate 1,238,331 of SMMW01000046.1, read as the reverse complement.
CTTGTCGCCATTTTTGGCGAGTGTTATGATGAAGCTGACAAGTTCGTCCCACAACATGTTGCTTTTGCATCCGATTACACCCACAGCCGCCAACAGAACATTTAAAAAGGAATCACATCACAGAGAATTGTCGTCTTTCCAAAGGATTATCTTTTAAGAAAGGGGAGAAAGAAAATAGAGATGCGACTTTTTTGGGGGAGATAACACAGGGCAAGGGAGCTCATCAGTGATACTGTACAAATAAATCTTTGTGTTCCGACAGGACAACCGAGCCGTTTCAGAACAACTGAGCTGCTTCGAATCTGTCGGAAGCCTGGCTCGTGGCTCGGGTACACAGTGAAGCACAAAGGAGGGTTCAGAAAAATAAATAAGTTAAAAACCAAGAAGGTAAGGGGTTTACGGTGTTATGATGATCAAGCTGTCGAGCCCATGTGGAAAGTGGCTGAAAATTCCAGTACATGGATGATCACGAAGACAATTTCTGAATATTTCAATCCACAAGAAAATTTTTGAATACATCAGTCCATAAATAAAAATACAAAAGTAGAGATAAAACCGGTTTTCTTCTGTTCAGACCAAATTATGTCTTAGTTCCTGGCGAGAAAAAGTGTGGGTAGGCACAGATTTCGGAGTCTTCCTGTCTTACTTCCTGATGATCTAAGGGAACTAGCTGAACCTTTCTGCTTTCAAAATCAAAAGTACACACACACACACACACACACACACACACACACACACACACACACACACACACACACACATCCTCTGACACAAAAGAACTTGGATACAATATGTCTGACGTTTGCTCGCGGGTAGTCAGGCTTATGGCTGGGTTTTCGTTTGAAAGAAAGATATCTTAAAGTCCAATAATAATAATAATAATAATAATAATAAAGGGGTCAGGCCAATAAAAAAAATTGTCAGCTACCCACTGGGACAGGAAATATAGCCGAGGGCAATAAGACAAAAAAAAAAAAAAAAAGCAGGCGCCAATTTCTTGCGAAGTGACATTCCGAGGAAGTTTGTTTCAATGTATTTTACACCGCAATGGCTGAGCTCTCCTCACGCAGTGTGTTTAGACTGCAGGCCACGCCAGGGATGCGGGGATGGAGAGTAAGAAACAGCAGTCTGCCGAAGGAGGTCGACTTCACCAGAGGAGATCCACAGCACGAGCCTCTCGTTCCATCGCCGCCGATGACGACACGTGTGGCTGGGAGCAGCGCCCTCTAGCGGATGCCATTTCAGTCTGGCTGTTCCTTCGGTCCTTGCAGAATCAGCACTATATAGTGTGTGGCTACCGTTTGTAGTGGCACTGAAATCATGTCACGGGTCGAGATGGCGGCACGTAGACTGTGGCATATACGCACGACCTCAATTAACAAGCTGTGATTAGAGTCATGAACTAATTATTATTAGGACAATGACTTCAGGTTTCAATGATCTCAAGTGTTGTGAGAGGAATGACTGGAACTATTTGTCTTTGTTTTAATAGTGCAAAGACATGCCCCGATTTTACATGGGGAGGAGGGGGGGTTATTTGCAAAAAAATAAAGAAAACATTTTAAAAAGTTGAAAATTTGAAAAAGAAAGAAATAGAAACCAGGGGAAGCTGTTGCAGTAGATAAGTGAGGCACTTTAAGGTTGTGCAGAAAGAAAGAGAGACCGTTGTTTCCGAGTGCTGCCCTTGTTCTCACATGAGGTGACGAGAGACCCCGAGATAGCGGCGCGTGAACTGAACTCACGCGGGATTTTACGCCGATAGGGAATTGCCAATCACAGGAGCCATCTGCAGGCAGCCTCATAAAACTCCACAAGCGCGCCGTTCTATCCAGGGGCCAGCACTCTGCCTACAGGTTCGCCGATAGCCGCACTTGTTCCTCCCTTGCCTCCTGTCAGAAAATCAAGTGTCGAGATCTCGAGGCCCTTGGTCTGCCGAGTAAATGTGCTTCACCTCTGACAGTGCCTTTTGCAAAAGTTTTGTCACTGTTCCCCCAAACTCGTCCTGAAAACTCTGCACAAGATGGCTGCTCATTAGTGATATCTTGCTGGGTATTTCAAGCGGAGACACGTGTGTGTGCTCTCTCACTGGGTAGTTCAAGCGGAGACAAATCCGAGTTTAGCGTTTTCGTCTTTGAATGAAATGTCGAGCAAGGGCAGATCCCAAGAAAACCGATAAGAAAGGTTTTAATTCGCTTGAAGACGAAGTTCGAGACCAGTTTAGAGACTTCTGATCTTCGCTTTTGACAGCCTGCAGATGAAGCACCCATCGCAGGGACTCGAACTCGCCTCACCTTCTTCTCTAAATCTCTCCCAGCGCCTGCATGTCAGGAGTCTCGTGGACAGGTGTAAGATCCTTCACACTGATAGACGCCGTGCCCGCGATCCAGCCGTTGGGAGCAAGTTCCCTTTGGGTCTGACGGAAAGGGCGATTTCAAAGGGGCAAAAATTATGTCGTCGGCAAAACTGCCGGTGTCCTCAGCAGTTTGAGGGGAACTCCAGCCATGCGTAAAATTAAAACATATCTCAGTTTCGTTGCTGCGCGCGCGCTCGCGGAGAGTCGGACGGCCAATGAGGAGGATGATGGTGGGGGGGGGGAATCACTGGCGCAGGGGTCCCGAGAATGGACGTCGCATCAGATAATGACAGTTCCCTCCCTTCCTCTCCACCGTCGGAGAAATTTGTCGTACCCGTCGCGCTCTATAGGCTGGCGTTATCAGATTTCCTCTCCATCTACCAGCACACCATGCATGTGACTATTTGAATTCCCTCCCTCTTTAACTCTGTCCAATCTTTCATTGTCACCCCCTGCCTGGGAACAAAATAGGGAGAAAGTAACGGCTTCAGGGATATCTGCCTTCTTATACCTGCTGGACTCAAAGTTTTAGTGTTCCTGGCAGATTATTGGACAAAAAAGATTTGAGTCTGAAGATCTGAAGACAAGACCACAGGGAGTCTGTGTAATAGGCCACTTATTACATAAAATCTGCGTGTAAAACCATAATAACACATGTGGGGCCTTTGGATACCGCTTTATAACTTCGGAACTACGATGCTTGCTTCGGAGACAAGACGCTAGACTTTAAACTCCCCATCTTGCCACCAGGGTAACCACCTACCCTCGCTTAATAACTATGGACCCGGCTGACTTGCTCATTATAGTCATGTCCACGAAGACATTAACAAGACATTATCTGATTTACCTCCATACACACCCTACTATGTTTCTGTACTACGTCCACGCAGACTTCCAATGACTACGTGGACACCCAACTGACTTGCTCCTACGTCGATACAGACATGCACCAGCTGACGTAGTAATACGTTGTTTCAGCCCAATATTGTTCAGTGTATTTTTCATATTATTTAGGTTATGCTTCAAAATTTTAAGATCATTTACGAACCTTTCTTGGAAGCGGATAGCAGAGTGGTAAGAGCACGGAGAAACTGCAGTTCAATACTCGTGTGACGCATCGAAATTTTCTCCAGTCAACTCAGCTGTCTGAAATGTTTTCCTGCCTACACAGAGGGCTGGGGAAAGGTGAAACAGCGAGAGGGAGAGAAGATGGAGAGCTGAGCCTCTAGAAAAGGGAAGTCTCTAACACCTCACTTCCCCCTACTCCCAACATTTACCGTTGTTTAAGCTATATTTAGCATAGTCCAGTTCATTCATCTTCCACTGATAAATTAATACATCATACTGTCCTTAGCTACGATATTGCTCCAAACTCAAGATGTGATACACAGTGGTTGTCCCCTTCTGCTCTTTCTTTCTCTCGCTCTCTCTCTTTCACACACACACACACACACACACACACACACACACACACACACACACACACACACACACACACAGCTCAGCTCAGCTCAGGGAAATGCGTTGTCGAAAACAAAAACAACGATAAAAACTTGATGAAAACGATAAAACGGTTTATGAAAAAAAACTGCGGCTTTCAACTGGCAGCTTACTTGAAAACATCCACTGGAGTGAGTGAGAGTTATTGTCAGAGCATTTTTGTCAGCAAATAACAACAAGAAGGTCTTTGTCGCTGCTACTGACTGTAATATCGATATGAGACACGCTGTCGACAGACCAGAGACAGATAACGATGGAGTAGCAAAGCCCCCGAGTTCCTGTCGCTGCTTGACGGCCGAGATACTGATAGCAAAGTGGAGTCTTGGTCTCATGACCATTTTTTTTTCTTCTTTAAGAGAATGAGGTTTGTAGGATTAAATTAAGATTCGGGTGATTTGCATTAGGTTTCTAGAAAACACACAACTGCCATTGTTGACTATAGCATTGTATATAAACCACAAATACTTCAAACCTATACTTCGGATTAAGCTTTCATGCTGCTCGACAGCTAAATCATTAAATCATGTTGTTAATTGATAGTTAAACCTCTGAATTGTCTTGTTTCGTAGCTATATCTCACGATTTCATTACTCGTAAGCCAAGCCTCACATTTTGATGGTCGATAGGTTGACTTTGTTATCTCCTTGCTAGATAGCTAACTGTCTTCAGGGGCTGTAGCTATGAAGCGAGAGTAGCTAAATATCGCTGCTCGATAGCTACATATTTCTGTTTTGCTGCTCGATATATAGCTATTCCTCTCCAGTTTGTTCCCGGATGGTAAGGCGCCTGTTGCAGCCAGGACTACCCTCCCGGCACCGGACGTCAGTGGCCCTGCAAGCTGTATTTTCTCGCAGCACATACCGTCAGCCTGTTTGATACCCACGCTGCATTTGTTGTAAATAAATTAACCTGCATTCCTTGCCTTCTCGGGGACGCCTGAACGTTTGCAAACGACGCACTGCTGCCGAAAATTTAACATTCCAGTCTTTGACAACTTGAAAAATAAGGTTCTCGTGTTCTTTCTCTCTCTCTCTCTCTCTCCTCACCCTACTTCCCTCAGTTGATTGTCACCCTCTTATACCAGAATCACAGACCGACTCACCCTTCATACCATACACGCGCACACGCGCACACACACACACACACACACACACACACACACACACACACACACACACACACACTTATGCCCCATTGTGCGCTTACATCGGCCTTGTCTCGAGATTTATCTGATTTCAGGGGAAGCCACTCTCAGAAGCAGAAAGATGCCTATCGTCTGTGTGAGTTTTCTCCTCACTGTTCTGTGACCATAAAATCCGCGGTATCTTTGTCAGAAGGCTTTCTCCTTGTCTACCGATAGACATCATGGAAGTAGCTATCTCTCCATCAAAAATTAAGCTATCGCTGGCTCAGGAGAGGAGTTTATAGGAGATCAATTACCTGTAAATTGCCGGTGGCAACGTCGTTTGTTCACATGATGACGTCAAGTGGCACAAGTGGCGCCACTTAGCGGCGAGACCGCCACTGCTGTCTCCGCTGCCTCAGTCCGGCATCTGTTAAAGCAAACAGCTTGCATTACACCAACATCGTCTTCATCTCTTACTCTTTTTTTTTTCTTTAGAATTTCTTTTTCTTCGGGAACTCTCTTTCGTCATTTATTTGACCGTCTCTCCCATAATTAAATCACGCTAGTTATGTCCCTTTGCCTTAAGACTGGGTTTTGTCACTGTGCTGATTATTTGTTATTAGGCCGCACACACACACACACACACACACACACACACACACACACACACACACACACATATACACACACGCACACACATCACACACACACACACTCATTCTTGAATGCTCTTAAATAACCATGGATATAAACCGCATGTTGCCTACTGATCACGTGATTCAATGTTAGAACAAGCACATCCGCTTTTGTCTGCATAGACTAAGGGAAATACACTTATTTCAACAGAATATTTATTCTATTTTTATTGTTTTAGTACTTATTATTATAGGAGTCGAGTACTGTCGTTAGGAAGAGGCAAAAATACACGCGAGGCCTGAAGAAACGATTCTCTTTCGTCTGGGTACAACTCGGTGGGGAACAAGAGGGATAAAATCTGGTTAAGTACAAGCTTAATAAAACCCAAGTTAAACCGGGGATAAAGACTGAGATGAGTTACTGGGGGGGGGGATGAATCCAGGGGAGTACATGCTTGATACAATGAACCTGACGGGGAACTGGCCGGGTAATGTCGGGTAGACGCAGTCATCATGGGTTTGTGGACAATGAGTTTCACACACACCTCTTTTCCTTCTTCAAACACGACAGCTACAGTACTCTGGTACTCTATTCACCGATATTATTATGACTGACAAGCCAAGATTGAGGACTAGCTGTCATTTTCAACTTAAATAACTCCTTTTCTTCTTTGAACCCCCCCCCCTGTTAATTATGACCATCTTCTAGCCACGATCTACCTTCCAACAAATAGCTCAATGTCTGTCACACTCAGGTTAGACAATCCTCTGCAGTATTGGTTTCCTCTTGTTTATTAAACATTTCCTCGTCGCTTACCTCATCTGTCATCAAGCTTCTTCTTGGACATGTGTATTTGTCAATGGGAGACAAATTGATCACTTCCAGCCTGCAGCAGGAGCGCTAAACCCTCACAAACGACCTGCTCTACACTCCATTTAAGCCTCCGAAGATAACCCTCCAGCTGGAAACAAGAGCTCTAAAATAATTTCCTTCCGGCGAGGGAGGAAAAAAAAGGGTTGACACTCAAATTTCCGTTTCGGAAATCACACGTTCCCCCAGGTTTGGCTTTTACAGTTTTACCTTCTCTTCAACCTCGTACAGTTCCCCCCCCCCCGAGCTCTCTCCTCCACCACACACTATTATACCCCTACCCATCCTCTTCTGCGTACGCAGGGGGGCTCGTTTTCAATTTGTTTGTTTTCAAAATAGAACGTGTTGGCCAATAAATCTTGCCTGTCAGCGCGGCTACAACAGAGCTGTGCTCACCGCCATGCGGCCACATGCCAGCCTCGCAGACTTGGACGCCATCGGCTGCTGCACCGACCTGCGGACCGGATGAGGCAGCTTGGGATGCGCAGCCCCTCGCTTCCATGTTTCACAAGTTATTTCCACATAACAATAACCGTTTTTTTTACCTCTCCCTAAACGTTCGCTTTTAAAGTTTATTTTTATCTTTTCATCTTGATCTTTTATGTAAAGCTTTCATCTGGACTTAGGACCTTTCTGTAGAAAGTCGGAGCCGGTTCTTGTGTAGTCCAGAGGACATTTTGTTAAACATCTAGGACTACCGTAATGGTCCTTGGACCTTTTTTTTTTTTTTTTTTTTGTCTGGCGACTGCTTGCTTGCTATTTTACTCTGTTATGGAATAAAGTGCTGAATGTATATGGCTTTTGACAAAATTTGATGAAAGTGTGTGTATGTGGATGAAATGCGCTCTGGTGCTCCTGCAAGTCTGACAGAAAGTGTTTGTGGATGTAAGAGGTGGTCCTGAAGACTTGTGAGTGACAGAGCACTGGGTGACTCCGTCAGATCTGACCAGCGTTGAAATGATTCCATGTTGTTCATAACCACAGCCCCCATCAACATTCTCTCCAGCATTGTGTTTACACGTGTGTTCATAACGGGAGTACTTTCTTTCTCGTGCATTGACTTAATCTTGGCGCCAGGTCTTTGGCGTGCGTGTCTCACGCGCAGCATCCAGGGAACCACACAGATAACGGAACGGAAAGCCACAGACGGGCGCGCGAAACAATTTATGCGTCTTGCAGTCAGAGGGTTAATCAGTTCCTTGCACACTTCCTGTGCCCAGGAGTAACTGTCATCGTAGCTTGCCCACTCAGCTGGGAGGTGAGAGGGAGTGGGGCATGAGTAAGCCTTTCGTCGACGGAGCGCGAAGACGTGGACTATTTGCGGGAAATATTTCGGGGAGCAAAAACAAAAGAAAGTGGAGATACTTCTTGCGAGGCGAACCGAGGCGCAAAGGGAAGTAATGCAGGGTTCAACGGGTGAAATGGCATCCCCGCGCATGCGCGGGCGGCAACATTTGGCATGGGCTAAAGACAGCGCAGCAACTCTCCGAAGGGGAAAAAAAATCCTAGCACAGAATTTTTTTGCTGCCTGATATCGACGCTAATTATTAATTAACCTTGGTTAACTTCCCATGATGCCCGAGAGGCTTATACGACAACTGTACAATTTGTAGGTATAAGGAGGAGCTGAGGACTGAAACTGCCTGGTTAGAGGGAGGGAGTCGGGGTAGGTCAACGTGTCTTGACGATGATCGTTGTGAATGCTGACAGTTATTCACAGACCATGAACACCAGGGACCCTGCGGACAGTGGTGACCGCCGTCAAACTCTGATGGGTGGGACAGATGAGCAGTTTCCTGACGACGCTGGACAAGATTGTCAAATGTTTTCGTGAGTGAGCTCAGTGTTTCAGATGACAGCAGCGCTGTGCATCCTGGTCTGACCCCCTCACGTGACCTCCTCTCACGTGACGTTTTCATGTTCAGGTCGGCTCAAACCTACACGTGAGGCGAGGGAGTAGTGTTCACTGCAAGGTGACGGCTAATTTCAAACAACTCCCACCCAGACACCGAGAGAAGCTCGGGCGTGAGCGAGCCGGAAAGAGCGAGAGAGAAAAAGACTCAAAGACACAAAATTCAAATTCTTTCTTGTTAGGCCGTTGACCCTTACAAATTAACTGGATTCGCGAACTTCCCTAACCATGGCAGCCACGTCATTCCATTGTGAGTAGTATTGTAGTATAAGTAATAAGAGAGAGAGAGAGACCTGGCTGGTGTGGCTAAGCGTGAGTTATCCTTGTGTATAGGTAACAGGGTAAAGGTCATTCCATAACCTTTTCAGGTCGTTGGGGAGTGAGGTGTTAGAGTCAGGTACCCATTCCCGTCAGCTGGGTGGACTGGGGGAAGTTTGCTGCGCTCATCGGGAATTGAACCAGCGCTCTCGGTTCGGACGCCAGCGTTCTAACCACTCGGCCATCCGCTTCCCCATCCTTGTGTATGCTGGTAAATGTCAGGTTCATCTTCGGTTATAGAGCCTCTCTTGAAGTTGAAAATGGTGAAAGCGGGGATATTCCGCTATCTAAAAACACACATGCGCTCGCACGATGGATAAATGACAATTTATAATTTCTCCTTTTCGGTTCTATATGCAGCAAACATGAAAGATGACATGCTGATTATAGACAATGCACACACACACACACACACACACCCCACACACACACGGAGAGAGAGAGAGAGAGAGAAAGAGAAACTGACAAGACAGACAACTATTTTATTCTGTTGCCATTGGCATTTCGGGATGGGTTACTGACATGGCAATATCTCGCACATCACTTGCAGTTACAACCATCATACCATGATACGGTCATATTATCAGTCACACCACAGTCTATTCACTAATATGTCAGATCGTATTTTAAGGACAGAAAAAGGTAAATGCACCAAATATCTAGTATCTGCCTTTATTAACATTACTCACATATAAACTCACATATTTACGATGTTTACAAATACAAACGTTAAAACATTATTTTCTGTCTTATTCTAAAACATTTATATATAAAATATTCAAATCCATCATCGCTGCAGTATGAACACATACCTGTTTAATTTTTCGTACGCAGCTTTAAATGATGCACCATTCAAAGTCAAGATATCAAAAGGGAGAGAGAGAGAGAGAGGAAAAAAAATCTGGTGTGGAGGCAAGAACCAGAAGTATTCGGGCCTTGATCACACAAACTACGAAGATAACAATTACATGCTATGTTCATTATGTTTTCAAGCGCCTCGTTCAGCTCAATAAACACTGGATACCAGCTCCTCAGAATATGGGTATTATTTTTTGTGAACATCGATAAGCCGAAGAAGAGATGGAGAGAAGGAAACAAATCACTATTTAAAAAAAAACAAAAACAAAAAGAAGGAAGAACTAGAGGTGGAGCGAGAACTAATTGGTTTAGCAGAAAATGTTTCTTTAGAAGCCAGTCAGTGGAGGCGATGGGCGGAGGAGCTTGTGTGTGTTTGAAGACAACATGAGGCTGGCGATGTTTGTTGTGTTTGGGATGTGTTGTCAGCAATAGCTGGCTCACACACCGTTGCCTTCCGTTTGCATTGTTTCAAGCGAAGAGAGCTCTTCCCCTCCCCATCCCCCTTTTTTCTGTCCATCATGGAGCAGGTCTCACAGTTTGCTTCACCAGCGCTACCACCACACACACTGCTCACTAAGCTCCATCAGAATAGTATGTGCAATGCCTCCGTTCACGTGTCAGCTGTGAACACACTTAGTGTGTCCGTGTGCACAGTCATTTATCATGTTAAGCGAAAATGTCTCACTTACTTCACACTCACACTACACAACTTGAAAATGTCTCACTTACTTCACAGTACACAATTTGAAAATGTCTCACTTACTTCACAGTACACAACTTGAACATGTCTCACTTACTTCACAGTCACACTACACAACTTGAAAATGTCTCACTTACTTCACAGTACACAATTTGAAAATGTCTCACTTACTTCACAGTACACAACTTGAAAATGTCTCACTTACTTCACAGTACACAACTTGAAAATGTCTCACTTACTTCACAGTACACAATTTGAAAATGTCTCACTTACTTCACAGTACACAATTTGAAAATGTCTCACTTACTTCACAGTACACAACTTGAAAATGTCTCACTTACTTCACACTCACACTACACAACTTGAAGTGTCGTCTGCTAGGAGCAAAGTGAGCCAGTGAACTAGTGAGAGAGGGAGGCTCTGCTATTGACTTATTTTCGTAGTTCTTTTCGTAAAGTTTTGTGTGGGGGTGGGGGGATTCAGCACAGGTGTGTCAAGATCACACACTGTGACCTCTAAGGGAAGCGGATGGCCGAGTGGTTAGAGCGCTGGCGTCTGAACCGAGAGCGCGATGGTTCAATTCCCGATAAGCGCAGCAAACTTCCCCCAGTCGACTCAGCTGACGGGAATGGGTACCTGATTCCTTAGACGGTTGGGGAAGGTAAAGCAGCGAGGGAGAGGAGATTGGCACCACCGTCATGTAAGAGCTGGCCCAGAGAAAAGTGGGGTCTCTAACACCTCACTCCCCAACGACCTGAAAAGGTTTTGGAATGACCTTTACTTTTTTTTTTACTGTGACCTCCGTCTGTACTCGTAGTCAATAGTCACCGTGTTTTTCTCAAGTCTACAGTATGGTCTGAATCAAAACCAAAACAGACCAAGGACCAACACAAATGAAATGTTTTTTTAATTAAAAAGAAATCAACAAACATCCGGAAGCCTTGGACAGTCAGCAGGTTTTCTTTGTAGATGATACAGCCTCACATCGGATGTACAGATGGAGGGTTCTTTACCGATGTTGCGTTTCTTGTTTGTGGATTTTGTGTTGGTTTTTTGTGGATGTTTTGTTACATGTTTGTGGATATTGTGCATGTTGCTTGTTCGTAGATGTTTATGTTACTTGTTTGCCGATGTTTTACTCGTTAGTCGATGTTGTGTTGCGCGTTTGTGGATGGGATCCCGCTTCTTTGTGGAACCTGCTAACATCATGGATGGGAATGACTGCTTGGTTCATGAACAGTGGTTCGAGAAAGATTATTGTTGATTGATAGGGCTAGATGTTGCATATGCAAGGGAAGTATACAATGTAAAAGAACAAAATCCTATGAATTATGCACACACACACACACACACACACACACACACACACACACACGTCCGTGTTTAGCGTGCTAGGAGAACTGTGTTACAGTAAGTTTTCATTAAAATAAATTCACAACACGTTTAGAGTTACTACAGTTAGTAAAAAAAAAAATTAAAAACCCGAGCAAAGTAGATTCAAGAATAAAAGAAGCACACTGCGCATAGCAATACCTTATAGATAAGGTTTACGTCTAGCTCACTCCTACACTGACCCTTGACATTTGCACTTCTGTTAAACAGAGTGACACGAGCGTCCATAATGAAAAAGATGAAGAAAACAAGTAGAAGTTGTGTTGCCTTTCTTCTTCTGCTTAGTCCTTTAGTTGTGGTGCAGCCAGCAGCCAAGACCAGCCACCATCACCCCACCCCACCCCACTACCCCCCTCTTGGTGTGGTGCAGCAGACACTAGCAACAAAGCCCGCTCGCCGCAAGTCGAGATGAACTCCCCTCTGTTTCCCCCCCCCACACAGGCACACAAGCTGCATCCTCTACGGCGAAGCTGGAAAACTCATGTGTCACATCTGTTTTACCAACGGACTGCTTTCACTGCAGCGCCGACGGCCGCCAGTTCTGTGGGATCTCACTGCACGGGGGGGGGGGGGCTTCCACCCTCCTCCGCGTGTCGGGTCCCTGCGCGAGAGCTCCTGAGATCCTGGACAGTAAGATCCGATTCTTCGCACAATTTTTGCGAGGTATAACTGGAATAATAATAATAATCGTTCCCAAAGCTTGTTGGTGGATAGGGAGTGAAGTACAAGAGAGGGTCAGACAACCCACATGTTGGGGTGTGTCCACGCCGTACCTTCTCCAAGTCATTCAACAGTGGGGGTTGATTAGGGAGAAGTGACTGGTCTTGAATCGCTTAGTGTGGGTGCCTCCGGGCTCGAATGCTAGTGTCCTATCCTCCCAGCAATCCGCTTCCACCATCAGTGAAACTCATACTGCAGTTCCAGTGTGAGAATTGAACTCGAGTTTCTCCGTTAGAATTTCCACCATCTGTCACGACGGTTGCTCTATCATTCATTTTGCTGCCGATACCACCACGACAAAAATGGATGAAATAGAAATATTCCATAGGGATGTAACATGACTGAGAGCAGACTGTGACTACAGACTGATGCCATAGACAGCGACGCTTCAGTTTGTTTAGTTTTCTTTTGTTTCACAGGCAAACCTGATATAACTGTAGACAATTTGAATGTCAGGATGAGACCCAACAGAAAAAATCGTGATGTCCTGCTATAATCTCTCTCACCTATTATCGGGTAGCATGGTGGCAACAAATGGATTAAATTATAAAAGAAGTCAAGTACAGTATGCCGTCGTTACCTGATTATTATTTTCTGCAGATCTTATTGATTATCCACCCACCTTCGGTCAGTAGGTCGCTTGGTCTGTTCTCTCACTGTGTGTGTGTGTGTGCGGGCATAGGGCGACTACTCACTCTATTCTAGTACATGCCATCAAAAGTACTTAATCTAAACCACGTGCCAGCTTGTAGAGGTAGGGATAAAAGCGTAGGCAAGCCCCATCTTACATGCCAGTCCAAACAGACATCCCAAATGGCAAAAAGCTTTTGCAGGCTTCCATGGTGCTGGCTCCACCCCAAGCGGTCTCGCAAACTCTCGCAGACTGACGGATCTTAGGATGGCATGTAGGCAAACTCGCAGACTGGCATGCAGGATGGTTAGGATGGCATGTAGGCAAGAGGACAGCCATAACAGCAAGTTTAAATAAAAAGGTCCATAACCTAGGGGCTGCACAAATTATTAAACGGAAGTAGTTCCCCGTCTCTCGGCCACGAGAAATGAACGCCCTACCCCAACTTCTCCTTCTTCTGCCGCCGTTAGGTTGAAACTAATCTGCCAGGATACAGCTTCAGAGTGTAAGTGGGGTTAAGGTGACAAACTGTGGCGTTCATTCGAGATTTTGACAGGTTCCTAGCGAGCATCCTAGCCAGCCTACTAGTGAGAATTCAAAATTCAATTTGTTCTTAAAATATGACTTTTTTGATTTGTTCTTAAAATGTAACTTTCATTTCGATTCAGCTGACACTTTCTTTCCTTTCATGTTTTTCTTCACTATTACATTAAGCCATAGATGTATTATCAGAAAGTTCCTGACATTAAGACTATTGCATTATCTTAATTAAACGATTTTCTCTGGTTTGAACCTGATCAAGGAGGATCGGGTGATTGCCCTCGACTTAAACTTCATTCTTAATTAAGAGCTCCGGTTCAAACATAAATCGCGGACTAGGTTTAAGGTGACAAAAGGTTCCCATAAAATGCTGTGAGAACCTCTGGTCTGCCGGCCAATCCTTGCACCTGATGGGCTGAACTTTCCTGACAAAAAAAAAGACGAAGAAGGTTGCTAAACAGCACCAGTGACACGCGCAAGTCGTTAAGAACTCAACAGGATGGTTGTTAAGTAGCAAACACTGAAAATGTGTGGTCAAACGTTTCAAAGTAACGTAAATCATGTAAACTCATAAACAGATAATAATACGAGATGAGGGAATTAAAATACACACAGCGCAAGTCCCTGAACCAGCGTTTAATAGAAAGCCCAAGATGGTGTCAGGACATACGGCAGTCACTCTGATCGCTTCCACTAAAGTAAGAAGAAAGGTCAGTACATAGTCGTCTGAACATTCACGTCCCGTAATAATAATAATAAAAGTTAGCTTGTATAGCGCCTTATATATATATCCTCCCTTTAGGACGAACTCAAGGCGCTTCACAAATGACAGATGGTGTGACCATAGACTATAGAGAAAGAAGGACTAGCGACTCGAGCGCGGGAACAAATAACTTGCGACGCGCATGCGCTAGCTTTTTCATCCCTTCGCCTTTTCCGGCTTCGCTTACACAGTGCGTCTCAGAGCTATTGTTGTAGTTAATTTGACATGCCAGGCACTAGTTGTGCGATTCCAGGCTTCCTAGCATGCAAAAATCGACACAAAGGCTTATCATTTTTCAGCATACGACGAGGACGAGAACATCAAGACTGGGAAAAAGCTCTTGTGAGAGTGTGAATCGCACTACTAGACTCTTCCCAGATCTCCAGGTAGACCTGATGAAACTAATTATGATTAAACAAATTTGTCTTCAAGTTTAAGTAAAAATGTATCACAAAATAAATAATGGAAGAAAATAGCTACTTTTCTTACTCTAACCTCTATTTTTACCTATAGATCTGAAAGGCACCCAACTGAAACTTTCGGGGGCAGATAAATAATAATAATAATAATAGTGAAGATGTTTATAGCGCATATTGACACTCATAGAGAGCATGCTCTTAGCGCTTGAAACGAGGACGAGACGTGGACTAAGTAGATACAGAACACAGGGGACGAAAGAAAACGACAGTACTGACGAAACAGAAAACAAAAGGCATCAAGTAACAGGAACAGAGAAATATAGTGATTCTGCGAGAAAGATGGGTAAAGTAGCAAGAGGGAAGGGGGCGGGTAAGAAGGACGAGCATTGTGTGGACTGTGTTAGGAGTAGTGCTCAAGGAAGAGGTGCGTTTTAAGTGCAGATTTGAAAGATTCAGTTGTAGGAAGGTGGCGGATATGGAAAGGAAGAGAGTTCCATTGTTTTGCAGCACAGTAGCCAAATGTCCTGTGACCATATGTTGTTGTTCTGGTGACAGGAACAGTTAGGATACGGTCGTCAGACGAAGAGCGTAGTTGTCTGGACGGAGAGTAAGGGATGAGAAGTTCAGAGAAATAGTCAGGACAGGAGCCAGCAAAGAAATTAAAACACAGCACAGACAGTTTGTACTGAATGCCAGAACAGATGGGTAGCCAGTGTAGAAACGAAGGAGAGGAGTGACATGGTCCCTTTTCGTGGCTCTAAGCACCAGACGCGCAGCAGAGTTCTGTACTCTCTGGAGTCTCTCAATGAGGGATGAGGGGCAGCCTGCCAGCAAGGAGTTGCAGTAGTCAAGTCGAGAAAGAACATCGAAGGAACATCGAAGTTTTCTTCGCCACCCATTTCAAGTGCACCATCGTCCTGATAACACGACGCACGATGTGAATGTGTTTTATAACAACATCGTTAAAAAAAAATCAATAAATAAGGATTTAAATGTGTTACAAAATAAATAGAGTTTAAGGCATGCCCCTCAGGGCCTTAGTCTCAATTAATATTTAAGAAACGACAAACTCGCTACAAACCGCTCTCTGTATCACTCAGACAATGAGCCAGAGAGCGAGAGCTTGTTTGTTTGTTTTTTTTAATTGGTGTTTTACGCCGAGCCAGCAACTAAGGCTATATCATGGCAATGCATCCAGCCCTGTAAACAGATGCCATATGCAAAGAAAGAACAGCGTGCCCGAGACTGAACCCAAGACAGCCAACCTCCACTGTATTGGTGACAGGCCCTAATCATTGCGCCACCGGACCGCCAGCGAGAGCTTGTTGACAATACTATTAATTTGACTTTCAAATAAATACAAATACTACGATACAACGCTGTGTTTGAGCGGAGATATTGTACATTATGATTCATGTATTAAAATATATATTAAAGCATACTAAGAGGATTTCTTCAATATCAAAGCATTCCGTGATGTACTCGCGGATACACGACAAAGAGAGCGGAAGCTGGCTGTCAATGGTATCGCACAAGTCGTAATACACTCCCTAGTCAATGTAGTTCCTAATAACACATCCTACACACAGCACACATCACACTAGTCGTAATACACTCCCTAGTCAATGTAGTTCCTAATAACACATCCTACACACAGCACACAGCACACTAGTCGTAATACACTCCCTAGTCAATGTAGTCCCTAATAACACATCCTACACACAGCACACATCACACTAGTCGTAATACACTCCCTAGTCAATGTAGTTCCTAATAACACATCCTACACACAGCACACATCACACTAGTCGTAATACACTCCCTAGTCAATGTAGTTCCTAATAACACATCCTACACACAGCACACAGCACACTAGTCGTAATACACTCCCTAGTCAATGTAGTTCCTAATAACACATCCTACACACACCACACATCACACTAGTCGTAATACACTCCCTAGTCAATGTAGTTCCTAATAACACATCCTACACACAGCACACATCACACTAGTCGTAATACACTCCCTAGTCAATGTAGTTCCTAATAACACATCCTACACACAGCACACATCACACTAGTCGTAATACACTCCCTAGTCAATGTAGTTCCTAATAACACATCCTACACACACCACACATCACACTAGTCGTAATACACTCCCTAGTCAATGTAGTTCCTAATAACACATCCTACACACACCACACATCACACTAGTCGTAATACACTCCCTAGTCAATGTAGTTCCTAATAACACATCCTACACACAGCACACATCACACTAGTCGTAATACACTCCCTAGTCAATGTAGTTCCTAATAACACATCCTACACACAGCACACATCACACTAGTCGTAATACACTCCCTAGTCAATGTAGTTCCTAATAACACATCCTACACACAGCACACAGCACACTAGGGCGACCAATGAGCCCCAGCACACCTAACAGTTCACTGGTCAACAAAAGTCAAGGAGACATGATGCCCACAGAACTGCGCCGATTGTCAAGTCTGCGAAGCCACGGAAACCAAAGAGGCAGCGTATTCCAAACGCATGATGGCAGGCCCATCAAAAAGATACACAACCACAAGTCCAACACGAGGAAGACGTCAGATCAGACAAAAATATGACAGAGCTCTGCCCCCCTCCAACCCAGTTAGGCTAAGGGACATCACTCTCACACAATAAGACGAAAAAAAAATGAATCAGCAACAGTAGTAATAATAAAAGAAACTACAAGGCAAAGCTCTGAACGAACATATGGAAAGATACACGCAGTCGTTTAGGAAGAACATAACTCAGCAGCGACGTTTATCTCTCCCTCCCCCCCCTCCAATTTTCCTTTTTTTTCTTTACTTCTTAAGTAAGAAGAAAGTGTTAGTACAAAATAGTGTACAGTACAAATAGTACAAAAATAGTACAAAATAGTCTACAGCATCATTTACCTGTGAGACTGCAGCCATCTTGGAAATATTATCTACAGGTTCAGCTTATGTTCAGAAACAAAACCTGTAGATGACTGATCAATAGACCAGTCGAAAGCATTTCGTGTTTGTTCGGTTTTTAATTAAGAGCGAACCTTTAAGTGTCTGAAAATGATCGTTCATTTAAGGCACCGCTTTTTTCTTGTGAATCGTTAGAGTGCAGAACACAGCGCCCTCGGCAAGGAATATAAATATACAGCGAGTGTAACTTACACCAGTCACTTCTATCTGATAACACACACACACACACACACACACACACACACACACACACACACACCAAGGCACGCTACAAACAGCTCAGGGTCATTTAAAAGCCTCAAAACATATTTCTAAAATGAATTATTGTTACGTATGTGTTGACGAATTCCTTATCAGTACACGGTCTCTGAGAAGGAAAGACAAGGACACAACTGTATTCAGCATCTGTACTGCCCTCTTGCTGGCAAGAAGGATAACTCTGAAATTGTGCGGCTAGAGTTACATGTTCTTGCGATGTAGCTTCCACCCTGCCCTATCTTGCGACACTAATTAGCATAGTTTACATGTCGGTCGCATGTTTTGCCAGCAAGGGGTCTTGTCAGCATCTTCCCTAGTGCTTTTTAAACCCTCATCAACATGGCTGGGCGAGCCGAGGATGCAGGCAATGTGGGCAAAGCAAGGATGCGCAAGGCCGCTTACTGGGCGGACGGCTGGTCCACAGGACGATCTCAAGGTGACTGTTACTACAGTAAGCGGCCTTGTGCATCCCTGCTTTGCCCACATTGCCTGCATCCTCGGCTCGCCCAGCCCTGTTGATGAGGGTTTAAAAATATACAGGAAGTACCGTATTCATGAAGTTATTTATCAGATAGCACTACAATTTTGTATTATTATTATTATTATTCCCGTTTCTATGCGTTATTTCTTTTTCTTTCCTGTCCTCTTGGTTGGTTTCTTCAATTTCTTCCTATCATGATTATTGTTGTTATAATTAGTATCATTTGTATCATTTGTAAAGCGCCATGAGCCTGCTCTTAGGGCTGGGATATGGCGGTATAAAGATAACCTTTGATATTGATATTGATAAATTGATATATTTCTGGAAGAATAACTTTGAAGTTCGGATATTTGCCCCGTGGGGGTCTCGGCAGCAACACAACCTAAGCTGTCTACTGACCAATCAGAATGCAGCAATGTGGCCAAATCGCTCCGCTGGAGTTCTTTTCCTGTTGTTGTAATCTGTTACCATGGATAACTGTGAGCCGTTTTCTTCGTTTGAAGTCCTTTATCAGGCGTTAAGTCCGGAACAGATTTTTCGTATCGTGCACAGCGCAAACCGAAATGAAAGTAAGTGAGTGGTTCACGTGGAACAGTCTACAGGATCCACACAGAAGACAACAACAGTTACGAGGACCTGATGGGTCCACAGCGCTGACTGGTCAGCCAGACAGGGGCAGCACAAGACCTCGGACATCTCCAGCCGTCAAACAAGCATCCTCAGTGTCCACCATGTTTCCTGTTAGTTCTCGTTATCTTCTCAAAGGGCAGTCATATCAGGCAGTGCGATCCGACACAAAGTCGGCGCCTTTTGATCGGGAAAGTGGTGTCCGTGTCGGAGGCGCACCCCGCGCTGTTTCCAAGCAAACTGAGGAGATTATGACTGGACACCTGTTGCACAAAACGAGGGTCTGCTTTGACACCTGTTGTTATTTCTTTGTCCACTGACATCTCTCTGTAAGCTTACCCCCAACGTTCATGCTTGCGCTCACATATTCCAATGTTCTCTTAAAAATCTTCCCCATGTTTCTACCAAACATACTTAATATTATTAATTAGCATTTAATATCTTTGTTCCTACTCAATTTCGTCAGTTATTCAGCGCATGCGCAGTACACACTCGTCGGCGGTTAAAACAGAAGCGGGCATCAGTCTATTGTCCACTGCCTTTACCGGGCCCTACAAACGTAAAGGGGTTCATTTAAGATGGATGGAAAAGATTACTGTTGTGTAATAAACTGTCGTAACATTAAACTAAACAAAAAACAGGAGACAAGGTAGTATTTTTGCTTTCCGATGGTGAATGCCTAAAAACTCGAAAAAAGAAAATAGCGGTTGTAAGGGATACTAAGAGAACACTTCGTGCTGACATGCGGTTGAAATTTCGCATCAGAATTTCAGAAAAATGACCCGTGTTCAATCCTTCTCTATCCCAATATTAGATCGTGGGTATGAACGTCAATGAACGCGTACAAGTCACCACGATGAGCAAATGAACATCTTCAGTTGGAACATCTTTGCCGGGCTGTAGATGCAGAATGGGAAAATATCGTCTGCAGCATCAGACGTTGATTCTAAATAACAGTTGCTGGATATATATGTGGAAATAAATACAAATGTGAAAATTATCACTGTTTAAAGATATGCATTAATAAATATTCACAAAGCTGTCGAACAATACATATTTTCAGTACAGGAACGAACCTTTGCAGAGACATAAATGTGCAGAGGGATATTTTGCCCACTGCCTTTACATTTCACAGGAACATTTCAGTGACGTACATTAAGTACATAAAGTATATTCTGCAAGAAAATAAATAAATAAGTCAGCTTCTTATTGTTGTTTTAAACTAGTTATTTATTAAAAGCCCTGACATAAAGTAGGCTTGTGGTTGTGTGTTTTAATAATGTGTTGTTCATGTGTCAGTTACTGTACATCTAGGGTTGAAATGCGTGAAAACGGCTTCTCTCAGATCACTTTCCCCCCCCCTCCTGTCCAGTTCCCCTCACTCGGAAAGGTGCTGGCGATAGCAGCAGCCGATGAATCTTCTCTCTACATACTCAAGTCAAGAGTGAATGAGCCAGTCACAGGCAGACCGTGCCGGACTCTCTCGTGCATTAAGCAGGCAAAGTCAACTTGTTCTTTGTTGCTGCTAACCACTGTCTAAAATTATTACTTCGGCACGAGCGGGCAACTGTTAAAAGACTTTGTCAAACTTAGAACATATCTCTGATTCAAATCACTCGTTATTCATGTCAGTGAAGCTGAAATCGTGAAGCTCGTGGAAGACGCTCACGGTGAAAGAATGTTACCAGTCACGCACATATGCTCGACCCCCTTTTCCGGTTTGCGCACGGCACTAAGAGAACTGTTAAATGCTGATTGAACGTTGCCATAGGACATCGATCTAAACGAAAGACCATCATCCTCTTTTTCCAATGCCTCAGTTGCTTTTCTGCCCCGTGAACCCTTTAGCAGCTTACCTCCTCTAGTACAATTTTGGCGGTGGACCATCTTCCCAATGGGCCGGCGTGTCCGAAGACCAGTCTGCTGGTGGCCAAAATATCTCCCCGTATACAAATGGTAATGTAGATGTTGAAAGTCAAATCAGAGCTTTTAGATGCATACACTGTAAAAACTAAAAGCAAAAGTATGCATGCAAGCGACCGCTGATAACGATACTACTTTGTAGGAGCCTCTTCATGTAAGCGACCTCAAGCGAGGGTGCCGATCTGTAGTGACGGGTACGCTTCATGCAAGCGACTTCTGGGAGACGGTGCTGATCGCTATTTAGGGTCTTCATGCACACGACCTCTGGCCCAGGCAGGCTGTCGTCGACTCGACAAGATTTGTAGGTAAACGTTTACAAGTCTGCTGACGGGAGCTTTCGCAGATAGGGGCGATAACTCGCCTGCTGCCGTCATCACCGCAGTCTCGTCCCTGCGGCTTAACTACGTGGATGGGAACGATAACTCGCCCGCTGTCGTTATCGAGGCAGTTAGATCCCGTTTGCCGACAGGAAGCGAAATAGCGACTGACGCTGACAGGCAAAATGGCCGCCGCGCTTCGCTGAATAAACTTTGCAAGGGCCGCCCATCCATTCTGCCGTCTGCTTTTTCGCGCTTGTCAGCGGCGCGATCCATCAGCTCACAACGTGCATGCAGCACGTGAGGCTCGAGACGTGCACGGTGCAGGCTTTTAGCGGGTGGAAACGCTCATCGTTCTTAGAGGCGACGACTTGGCACCCGGCAAACAGAGCAGCCTAGTCCGACCACCCACACCTCTTCCTTCCTCTGAGCTGGCAAAAAGTCTGGTGACTTGGGAATCGTGACAGTATTTTATTTAATATTTACATAATACCCGAATACCCACTCGACACTCCTGGTCACAACAGTTGAAATATAAGCTGTGTGGTAATCTTAGCACAATGCAGAATACCTCCCTGCTGATGGTCACAAAATAAAAATAAGTCTGCAGGTAGACAATAGCACGGCACTCACACGTTGCTGGTCATCATAACAGGCTGCTGATGATCGTAATAGGTGACATACCGACTGCTAATAATAGTAACATTACATGCTGATAATACACAGACTGATAGCAATAGTAACATAAAACAGTACATGCTGATGTGATATAGAGAGTGCCTGCGTCTGATTTTGGTGGAAGACGCTTCCTTTCCATTTTCTTTGCTATCCTAAACACACTTTAGCGTTTAATTATATATAATAAGAAAATAATCAACAAGTCATTGTATAGCGAGTGGCTTTATCACTCCGTGTTTTACGAGCTTACAAGTAGGATCAATAAATTGTGATCTTATCGGTGTTCTGACAGTTATTTTTCCCCTCCCTCTGTCAATGTGAGCTATACCCTTCCGCACTAAGCACCGACTTCCCACCGGCTGGCTGACATGTTAATGGCGACCGTTTGAAGTGACAAATTCTCGTCCGCTAGAGACGAAATGCAATCCCCGACTGCAGGTCAGAAGAGACAGCCATACTGAAGCAGGTGGACTCTCGCAAACAGCTGACTCCACGGCTCACTCGCAGCCGCTCTGACCTTTAACCCTCGCCTCGTTATTCATGTGCCACCCGTAACGCGGCCGATTGCGGCGCCCTCTGCTGGCGAAGCTCGCTGGAGAGTGACTGCCCGCAGAGTATTCTCCTCTCGCATCGCAGGTAGCGGGGGGCTCACGTGTAGGCTCATGCCTCTTTCCTCCGACGCTCATTTTGACACTTGTGTGCGTGAAATATGAAAATTTGTCGCGGGGTGGAGAAGAGTCGCTCCCCAGGGAACAGCGTGTAAATAAGACGAGCTAATTACAGCCAGAGCGAGTTCACGTGGGTTACTTCCGGTAAGCAGCGTCACACTGCGATGGTGAGGCTGGGAGCCAACCAACGGAAGGGTGGGGGTGGGTGGGGTGGCTCAAGCGATTTTCCAGCTTCGAGTGCCGTCCCTTGCCGGGCACGTGTTCCTTGTTGTCTCCCCTGGCTCGGTGCGCGTGCACCTCGCTGTCTCTTACTTCAAAGACGTGCCCTCCCCGCCGCCGACCGGCCACTGGTCTGGCCATCAGGGCCACGTCTACCACCCCACCTTCCCCCAACCCTTTTAGTCATCTGGACATCTTCCTCTTCATCGCCTCAGGCAGCTGCTATAGTCCATTGACCAGAGAATGTTCCACTCACACATGGCGGGTACTAACATTTAAAATGGACTGCAGCTACATTCACCAGAGAATGATGAGCTACATTCACAAATTGCGGATAGTAACAAATATTTAACATAGACTAATGTGTCATTTGGACTCAGTCATACAAAGTGTCTCCTGTGTAATGACAGACTACATGTACAGACAAATAAATACCTTTGACTGGACTTTAATTCTCCGGTACACGATTGTAGCTGCAGATATTAACAAATACATCACTGACTGCAGTTACATTAGGAACTGACTGCAACTGCTTTGCAGAAACGGCTGCTTTAATGGCAGCTACAACAACAGATAAGTAATGATGGCTGCCGTTACATTCACAACTATGTTGTACTGACTGCATTTACCTTCACTAATCTGTAAGTTTAACTGCAGTTGTATCATCTACATATGAAGATAACACTGACTATACAATAACATATTTGTAACCGGAGTTATACCACAGATATGTCCCCTTCAATGTATACACAAAAGCAAAATGTGAAGGTTGTGGCTTTTGAAAAATCGCTGTATAACGAGAGCTCTCGTTTGTTGTCACAAATTAACAAAAATTTTGAAGTTTCCGTTGTTAATATTATTATAAGATCGCTAGCTCCTGTACCTGCCATTTCTAACATCGAGGTTAATGCTGTTGTAAGATGGACAAGAAAACTGTATCGTCGACAAGTGTTTACATGTATACCAAGTCGGTGTTTTATCTAAAGGGCTCCTTGTACTTCCTGTTATAATATTCCTCCCTAACGCAGTTTCAGGGGGAAAGTGGGGGCAGGGTGGATGTAATGAAATATTTTGCCTAATCGTGACGCAGCAATGTGTCGGTAGGAATATCAAGTACTGATGAGAAGTATGAACATCGGAGTCATGTGTGACATATCAGAAAAACTGTTAAATCAGATTTTAAAATCTGATAATAAAATTGCCGAGGTTGGACAATATCTTTCGCAGGTAGAGGTTAAAGGTGTTAGTCTTCTGCGTTTAAGGTTTTGTCTTGATTTTCTCCCAACTTCAAGCGAAGTGTTACGACATGGAAAACACTAAACACAAGAGCAAGAATATTCTTTGTGTTTCTTTGTTGTGGACATCATTGAAGAACAAAACGGAACTTGTTCCTTTTGTAGCCACGATACCTTCCTCTCCCTCCAAGTGCTTTTACTAGTAGTCACCACTGACTGGGCTTATTACGATGATGTGCACTGCGCAGGTATTTTCCAACAACCCTGTACAATCAGATCGTCGATGATGACGGACTAAAAGACTGTCCCCGTGACTTTCCCGCCTCTGATCCCACTTGCTGACGTCATCAGAGCACGCAGTGGTGGGCGTGACCTCCAACAGCCGACACGCAACCACACAGTCGACACCACCAGGGTCTATAGCGACGCCCAGTGAGTCCGCCCACCGCTGTCACCACGTCTTCCGGTGACCACGCCCACTCTCCACGCCCTTCTGCCACGCCCTTCTGCCACGCCCTGCCTTCACACGGGTTAAAGTTCTGTCATGCATATCGCTCGCTTTGGGACATCAACTCGACCCCGCTGGTTCTGGTCACACAGAGAGCGACACCGTGACTATGGGCCAGCAGACAAGGTCTTGGATAGAACAGGCGAGGGCTTCATTATTCGTGCTGAACTTTGTCCTCAGATGTCCTACTACATCATGTTGAAGGGGGTGTGACTCCCGTAAATATTGTGAGGCGGTCAGCAGGCCGGGCAGAACGGTTCAAAAACAGTTCTTAATTACGATTTTATACGCTGACTATCTTATATTTTCCTCACTTTATCTATTCTAATCATCACGATATCTCGATGTTCTTTTCTAACAAAGAATTTCCGTTATATCGAGAGGTTTATATAATATATAAATATATACCGCCGCCACCATTTGCGAGACTGGCCGAGCGAAAACAGAGGCTACAGTCGTCAGACCAACTAGTGTCAGGTCACTCGAAGGATGAAGGTTTCCTTGGTTACATCTGACATCAAGTGTGTCTGCGTTCTGAGCGTTATAAAGTGCAACCATATCAGTTGCTGCACCCAGTCCTGAATTTGTGGAAATGGGGCTCGAAAACAAAATAACTCATCAACCAGGAAAATCGTGTGTGCGGTGTGCTTATTAGTTTAGCACGTGGCGTCAGTTCCTACAGTCTAGGCCCTCAGTTAATTTCTATGTCTGACCGCATTGCAAAAGATTGAATGAGATGATCTGACTATTTCAAATGACTTTTTTCAACACTGATTTGGCAGTGATAAGTTAAGATTCACTTTTTTCACAATTTTCAGTTTTGCCTCTGATTACCCTTTTCTCTTATAATTAATTTTGCTTATGTAAGTCGAAGAATGAAGTTACCTAGCAAAATGTGTATTATTTTAAACTTGTAGCTTTTTTGCTTTGGGAAAAAATACATTTTTCGGCACTCTTGTTTTTTACAAGAAATCATGGAGAGTGTATTTTTGGATCCTCGCACTTTTTTTTTACGATAGGGAGCCACACAATTTCTCTAGTGACTGCAATGCCGGCTTTTCGTCTGCTCACTACTCCTGCTGTATGACGGACGTCGAGGGTCACGTGACTCAAATTGAGACTTCGAGTTTCAAGAAAAAGCGCCGTGCATTTTACTTCATAATAACGATATTGTCATTAAACTTTAATGTTTTGTGCTATGAATCGCAATGAACATTGAAAAAATCTTAAATGATATGACCATTTGAATAAAGTACTCAGCAGTTTGAATTAACGGCCACCTTACCTGGTACGGTGTTGAATAAGGTCACATATATAATGATGTATTTGAATTTAGACCACGGTGAGACCTTATTGGGACATGATTCAGTACCTTAAAACAGATTAAGGCATATAGAAGTGTTCCATTCTGGTAAAGTGTTAAGGAAGTGTTAGTATCACCTCCCACTAGGGAGCGCTCGTGGTGTGATCACCATGGTGGTGCTGTAGGCCTGATCACCCTGACCACCGTGGCGGTGCCGGTGTAATATACATCCCGTCTCCCGACAGTCAGTTTTCGGCGCGGCGGCGAGAGCCTTGTAGTCAGATAACCCAGGCGATGACATTGTCACCTGCAGCCACCTTCCTCTCTTGCCATACCTGACCCTGGAAGCAACCTGCCGCCCCTGATCGCCATGTTCCCACGTCAGCACGCCACTTCCGCCTGAGTTCAGGGCGGTGCGAGTCGTTCCGGGTCACGCCTGAAGCGCCCGCCACCACTGCCGACGGGATGCGTAAAAGAACTCCCGAGTGAGTGGGTGAAGGTAACTTGGATCTGGTGATAGAAAGAGAGAGAGATTTCCCGACACTCGGCAAGCACTGAGCGACTCTATGTCCCCCCCCTCACCCCCCCCCCACCGTCGTTCCCAAAGACACGGACACTTGGATAGCATTGTCTTTTGCACGCAGCACCTGCAAGAGTCCTCGACACCTGCAGCGCACCTGAGCGCCGCCAAAAATTCAAAGCAGGCTGCACGGCGGACTGATACCTGTCGAAATAAGACGACCTTTGTGCACCGCCAGGATGTGTCGCAGCAACAACAGGACAGGACATGAAGGGTTAAATAAGGTGAAGGGGGTGTCGGGGGATAGGATGCTGAACGACCCATTAATAAGATGACAGACGGCGACACCTTCTTCAGATTCCAACCCCCTCCAACACAACCCAGCAGGCAAATTTCGAGGACAGGTGTGTGTGTGTGTGTGTGTGTGTGTGTGTGTGTGTGTGTGTGTGTGTGTGTGCGCACGCGCATGCACGTTGGTGTGGGGGCGTCGATGTTTCACCAAGCTTATGTGTAACGCCGCTATTAATATCTTGCATCTCTAATTTTGTACTGCTTATCAGGCACAACCTACATTTCTCATATGGTGTTAATAATATCCGTATCCGTATCTCTTGCGTCAGCCTTCTTTCATTGCACTCTGCCCTTCTCTCTCTTTGTGTGTGTGCGTGTGTGTGTGCGCTGTCAGTCACTCTCTCCTCTCCCTCCCGCTCTCTCACATCTGTTTGTCATTTGTCTATAGGGAAATAATTAGCAGTGGGCACAGACTCTCAACAATAACATACAACACACGACTAAATGAACGAAGACTCTTGCATACCCACCATTCATCCCAAATCTCATTCTCACGAAATTACGATAATTAAAATTAGTTTACAACTCTTCCTTATCTCCATGAAATAATATGTATCCCTTACCTAACCGGAGATATTAGCAGTTCACAGACGACGAGAGTTAATTAACAGCACAATTCTAGGTTTCTTTCCTGTAGTTACACCGTAGCCCTTCAGGCGGAGTCACTGGAGTCTGGATCCCGATCGCCGCTACAGCAAAAGTAAACAAACAACCGCCGGCTCTTTGTCAGGCAGACAAGCAAACGCCTCTGGAAACAGAGATGAAGAGCTGCTAAATTGCCTGTCGTTAGGGGCCGCGACTTCACAAGTTTGTTTTCCTCCCCTAGGTGTTGCTTACAGCATCGTCCCTTTCCCGTGACTAGGGTGTCTGACGACTGCCTCCATCTCGGAGGCGGCGGGAGGAGGGCCTCCATGTTGCGAAACTTTCTTATCACGTGCGAGTCATCGCCAGGACCAACTAAACGTGCGCAGCCCTGACAGAGCAAAATAAATACTCCCTGATATGCGGAGAAACAAATGCGGTTCAGTGGGCTTCACAAACACGACAGTTGTGGTAGGATTGGAGGAGTTCTTAGTGGCAAACACTTCGAGGCACGTGGAAAGCTTAGACTAGAATTCTTTGATCCATGTGCTCGCTGGTTCGTTGGTTCGCTTTCCGGGGTGTTTGCTAGCTAGATATGGTCTGGTGCAGGCCTGACGAGAGGGGGGGGGACAGGGGGGTCTGGTGTACCCGGGGCCGCGACTATGAAGGGGGCCTGGCCTTGGTCCTCATTTACTAACCCCTCACGTGTAAACAATTCTATGTTCAAGTAGTGATGTAGATCCTTGTACACTTGTCCTAATTTTTGCAGTCTATATTTCGTTACTGAATGAAATGTAGATATTGACAATCGATTTTTAAACATATTATTATATATTGGGGAAATAATTTACGATTACAATTACAAGGGGCCCGGAAAGTCGTCTGTCCTGCGGCCCGTGCTGGCTCTCGGCGGCCCTGGTCTGGTGTCTTACACTTAAAGCTGCGATTTAAAGTTGGTGGTTAAAAAGGAAGTGGCTGGTTAAAAAAAATAATGGTACACATTTCTTTATGGCTGCTTTGCTCTTCCGCCAATCGCACTGGCGAAATGTTAACCGTTAACGACGATTTCTCTCATTTCGTGGACTGTGAACACCTGTACATGTCATTTCCTGTCATTAATTTAGTCTCTCTTCTCTCTGCACTACACTTAGTCACCTTCTTTCGTATTAGTAACCAAGAAGTCTAACCGTCATCTGACTCCCTTACACACCTATTAACCTGGGGTCCTATTAGTAAACTAACAGATGCGGGGCTACAAGCCGCAGGACGCTGAAGAAGTGATTAAAAGGTCACTCGGAGTACCCTGCCTCATGTCGCGGAAGCTTGGTGGGTGGGGTGGGGGGGAATTGTACGTGCACCCAGAGTCCTGGTCGTCATCTTCCCATGATGGAGAAAACACTTCTAGTCACTCAACAACCTGTTCGGCGAAGGTCTTTAACCTGCTGGCTGCAGTAGTTGGCGAAAATGGTGTTTCGCGCTATCGATATCTGTATGAACAAAAAAAAGGGAGAGAGAGATTGTGTGTGTGTGTGTGTGTTTGTGTGTGTGTGTGTGTGTGTGTGTGTGTGTGTGTGTGTGTGTGTGTGTGTCGCATTGATTATAATGTTGTGCCTGAGTATGGCGTGTCATTTTGCTCATAACGTGCACTTTAAAATTGGGACTTAAAGCACAGCACTGGAGAAAACGGTCAAGTTCTCCCCCCACCCCAGACAGACAGCCGGCACTTCTTTTTCTCAATCTTATTCTTCAACATTTATACGGGTGGAGCCCCTTAGTGACGCCGCTACATCAAAGAAAAACCGGCGGTCGTGTATGGGGCGCCAAGAGGGGAATTTTCTCTACTTTCTCTCTCTAGCTACAGAATGCATTCTATAAGTAGAGAATGTGCTCTGTAACTACAGAATGCATTCTGTAGCTAGAGAGAGAAAAACTCGGTGAAACAAAATTATTTCATTTATATTATACTTAGAAGTTGCTAGCCAATTCATTTTATATATACAATTTCATTTTGTAGCTAGAGAAAACTTTCTGTACTCGGAGAAATCTCTCTGTAGTTAGAGAAAGCTGTCCTTAGCTACAGAGAGATTTCTCTAGGTACAGAGAAGATTTCTCTAGCGACAGGATGATGTTTGTACCGAACGAGGCTGGCTCATTTGCATATGAGACAAGAAGGTCAAAGATCAACCAATCAGAGCCCTCGAAACATGTTCTTGATGTGTATATATACGCGAGATAGAAGTTCAGACATATTGCCGGAGTTCGTCTGCGATGATGCCATGAGCAATCGCAAAAAAACTTTTTTTTTAATGTCAACCATCTCTGGATGATGAAGATTTGTTTCCGCAACAGACGCCAACCAAGCAAATGAAAACTGCCACGTACACTGCAAGTCGCATAAACAAGCAGAAGTGCACTTTCTTTCTTTTAACACCTGTAAAGGTACCCCGCTTTTCCCGCTTTGACGTTCTTGTCCCATATGCAAATGAGCCAGCCTCGTTCGGTACAGACATCATCCTGTCGCTAGAGAAAGTTGCTATACAACGATAATGGCAGCGAGCACCTGGGTCGTGGTAATGTCTGGACTGACGCCACGAGTTCCTGGCACATTGTGCGGGCACAAGTCTTGCAGGTCACGAAAGTCTTGTCTCGCCCACCACGCGACCATCTTGTTGTCTTGATGACGTCAGCCGCCAGCCTCCTGCTGTGCATTATGACGTCACCAGTCTACTTTTGTTTTATTTTGGTTCTGTTTGATGACGTCGTCTTTCTGCGTCATGCCTTGTCTTCTGCAGATGTCAGTGACATGTGGGGACACTCGGGGCTCACGTAGCAGCACATCTCAGCTACGTGTGGGGAGAGTAGGGGCCCAAGTAGCAGCAGATATCGGCGACATGTCGGGAAAGTAGGGGCTCACATAGGAGCAGATATCGGTGACGTGTGGGGACAGTAGGGGCTCGCGTAGCAGCAGATATCGGCGACAGGTGGGGACAGTAGGGGCTCACATAGGAGCAGATATCACCGACACGTGGGGACAGTAGGGGCTCGCGTAGCAGCAGATATCGGCGACAGGTGAGGACAGTAGGGGCTCACGTAGCAGCAGATATCAGCGACATGTTGGGAAAGTAGGGACTCACATAGAAGCAGATATTACCGACATGTGGGGACAGTAGGGGCTCGCGTAGCAGCAGATATCGGCGACAGGTGGGGACAGTAGGGGCTCACATAGAAGCAGATATCACCGACATGTGGAAACAGTAGGGGCTCATGTAGCAGCAGAAGCAGCACGATGCCTACCACGTGAACACCAATGTGAGGGAGGAGTGTAAACAGGCATCAGCAATCAAAATAACAATAGATAATACAAATGAGAGCTGCTTATGTTGTTACACGCTGATATGCGGCCAGTACTGGCCCGTTTCCAACATGCTGGTGGCCATGCAACTTATTTGTTTGCCTGCAGATGGCGCTGCAATCAGTTCCGACCTCGTTTGGAAGGTCTTGAAGTTTGGGTTCGTAGTCAAATTATAATCCATGTAATTGTTTGTATGTACCCATTTTGATTAATTAAAATTATTCATTTCTCGTTCTACCTCTGTTCATCAAGAGTATAACAGTTATTTTTTTCTAAGCGGCCAGCACTGGCCTGTGTCCGATATGTTGGTGGTCACGTGACTTGTTTGTGTTCGGCCGCAGATGGCGCTGCAATCAATTTCAAGTTCGCCAAGAATGTGCAAGAAGTTCCTGCAAGCGAGATAAATGAAAACTGACTGCGAGCTGTGGACGGAGATTTGACAATAAGGATGTAATTACCTACTTAAGATTCTCAACTTTCATCTTCTTTCCCATCACACCTCGGCCAGATCGAGAGAGTCGCCGCCATGTCTGGTAGTCGCAGGCGCGTCACGCCCTGCTGCTTGCACCTGACATGTGAGCTACTGCAGGTTCGGGGCTTCATCACTTAATTGAGCTGTCTCCCTGCTTCTCACAACCCTTTATCAGCAGTTAGTGCGCAACACCTCAGAGCCACACACACAAAAAAGTCGCCTGTGTTCCACGCTGGATCTTCTTCTTGTTGTTGGGGGAACAACACTGGGTGCTTCGAATTTTCAGCCAGTACTCCGGCCTGACCTTTCTTTTGAAGGTGGTTTGCTGCTGAGGTCGGACTGTACTACGTGGTCGATGAAATTTTGGAAAAAATCCCCGACAAAAATGCAGCAGTTTGTTAGTTTCTAATTGCTGTCGTAGCATCTGGCCGGATGACTCCTGTTTTCAGCTCCTGAAGGATGAATAGGATGAATATCTACATACAGTTTAGGAGACAGAACTACGATGTTTGAAATTTAAAATTTTTCTGAAGAGTAAAATTCCTCACTCTTTTCATGTGGAGTATATGATCTAGAAGTTATACGCAAAATTGTAAAGCGCTCTACCACGCTAGTTGGGGCTATGCTCTGACCTCTGACCAATTAAAATATGACAATATAAACTTTAAAAGCTGCACATCAATATAAAACATTTCAAATATAAAGACAAATCGTAGATGTAAAAAAAATCATCAAACGAGAAGAGTCCAACAACAGCCCAGACAAGATTTTTTATATCTCTAAACATTCTTTGAATTTCTTAACCGCATGTTTGGATGACTGTCGTCTGCTGGTTGCGCGTTATATGGGGGAGGCAACTGTCATGCAGAAATATGTTGTATAGAGGGGGTCAGAAATACAACACGACACATCTGTTAATGTCAATGGCTCATAGTCATTTGTGCATGGTTGGGGGGGAGGGTATATGCATGCTGGTAATATAAAGAAACATGTTCAACAACAAGCAAATGTACATGTTCAGATAGTGTGTCTGTGACCATCAGACATTGAAACTTTACACACACACACACACACACACACACACACACACACACACACACACACACTACTTATCTTGCACGTATCAGCTCTGTTGCATTCTATGTAGATGTGGCTGATTCCGTAGGCCAATAACTGTATTCGAAACAAGAAGCACATCATCTGCAAAAAATAGTAAACAGATTTCCACAGACTCAGGTATTAGTTGGATATTAGTTGGATCCCATGTTTACCTCCCTTGTTTATTTCTATTCATTACTGAAGAATGAGAACATTAGAGGACTGAGTAAACAGCCTTGCTTGACTCCTTGATGACATCCAAACACATCTGTATTACAAACTTATCTCTAACACATGCAAAAAACTGATCTATATCTTTCTTTCTCAAAACACTCCAGAGCAGATTTCTGTTAGCAGAATCAAATGCTCGTTTGAAGTCCACGAAAGCAGCATACATCTTATCTCTAAGTAAGTGTTTTTGCACTATAGCAAACAAAGTGAAGATAGCCTTTTCTAAAGCCTGCCTGCTCCTCTATACCCTTTTCTTCTCTTTCCGCCCATCTTGACAATCTACTATTCAGTAGATCTGTGTAAACTAGTTAATACTAGTTATTGCCACTCCTCTAAAGCTTTCTATTTTGTTTATGTTTCCTTTCTTATTTATTGGCACTATGATGGAGTGTGACCATTTGCAAGGGAAAGTACCTTTCTCAAAGAAAATGTTGAACAGTTTTAGCAGAGCGTAAAGAACAGCTGCACTTGATTTTTTTTTACATTTCACTTATAATTTTGTCTGTACCTGCGCTTTTTCCATTTTGTAAATGTTTAATGCCGTTCAAGGGTTATTGGGTCATTGAATAAACATTCTTTACCAGTCGATTTATCCCATTCATCATTTGTATCTTCGTCGACAGAGAAATCAGGAATATTAA
Organism: Marisa cornuarietis; assembly: GCA_004794655.1. Taxonomy (NCBI): domain Eukaryota; kingdom Metazoa; phylum Mollusca; class Gastropoda; order Architaenioglossa; family Ampullariidae; genus Marisa; species Marisa cornuarietis. Next base: position 1,205,122 of record SMMW01000046.1, on the reverse strand, counting down.
AGACCTTGTAAAGATGAGTGTGCCACTGCTTTTGTTCTATCTCATTGTGTATAATGTCTTTCTATTTACTTCCTTGATTGTTGCCCAGAATAGTTTGGGATCATTTATATAGGTTATTATTAAATCTAACTGGGCTTCATTCCATGATTAGCACAATATAGTCTTTCCTTTCTCTAGCGTAGGTATGTTTGTTCGCAGTTTTAGTTTACATAGTTTTTGATCTTCGAAAACGTTTTAGAGACTGCCTGTTGACATTCAATATCAAACCATTTCTGATATCTAGGTCTTTTCCCTCCTACTTCTCTAACATACTACTAGCAGATCCATGCAGACCCTTGACTAAAGTGTCCTATGCACAATCTGTATCTGAGGCAAGAAACTGATTAGCTTGAGTTAGATACTCTTCAATCCATCAGAATCTAATTCATCTTTGTATTTAATGGACGTTTCCTCACACCATACAATTCGTTTGTCATAGTTGTTACCCAAAGGGAGCCTCACCTGCATTAATCAATGAGCCATCGCATACTAGTGCAACTGGAAGATGCTAGGAGTGGAGTGCATTACTGACATGAAGATGTCAACGGTCTGTGAGGTTCTCTGAGACAATAAAATAGTCTATAATGCTATTACCTTGTGAAGACAGAAATGTAAATTCTCCCTCTATTATATATCATCCTTACAAGCTCCATTCACTATAACTAGGTCATAAGTAAAACATAAGTTTAACAGTCACCTGCCAAAGCTGTTAATGGTGAGATCTTTAGAGTTTCTTTCGCGCATTTTGTTTGCCTCGTTCATGTCAAAGGGAAAATAGTTTTCAATAACATCTGCACTAACTTGTTCGGACCCCATCCTTGCATTGAGATCCCCACAGAGAGTTAAGTAGACTTAACGCTTTCCTCTAATAGATGTATACCATTATTAGGAACATAGGTTACCACCCCTGAATGTTAGGGGTAACGAGGTTGTCACCCCTGAGTGTTTCTTGTATTAGTAGGGATTGTCACCCCTGAATTTGATGTTTGGATAGAGGGTGCTGATTAGGGATTGGAAGAGAAGCAGAAGTGAGAGTGTGGCGGATAGGAGAATTTGAAAGAGGTCAGAATTGTTTTTAACTGTGTGGAATAATTTTAACTGTGTGGAATACTATCAACTGCATGGACTGTTACTGATAAGCGACTGTGTGGTTCCTCACTTTACGAAATTCCCAGCTGCTGTGTGTTCTCCTGGGAAGATGTTATAACTGTCTGGATTATGCTTACCTACTGTGTGAATTATTCCTGACTTGAACAATCTTCTGCCGATAAGACTGTCGAAGTTGTTTCGTCGATTTATGCTGTCAGTATGATCAACGCCAGTGAACAAGACTGTAAGAGTGGAACTGTCTGCAGTGTCAACCACCACCCCTCCCCACAACAACAGCAAGTCGTATAGGACCCGTCTACAAGGAAGAGAGTGTATGTACCGTCATCGAGGAAGAGTGTGTATGTGAGAGAACTTGGAGAAAAACAGACTTTTAATATAAACTGCTTGTTGACATTTGATCTTGAGTGGACTCAGTGAAGGATATTTTCTGTAAGATTATTATAGGCTTTTAGTTAGAGAATAATATATGTGATGAACTTGTCATTTGTTATTTAGTAAAAGAATATATTGTTAGTTCACCTGCATATTAGAAACGTTTGTGCCCAGGTCTTAGTGATTTGTTGTCAGAAAGAATACGTGTGGGACACAGTGTTTGCAGGTGTGCTCTGTCTGTGGAGTCTGTGTGTGTTCCCAACAACTATCCTTTATGTCAAACATTGTAGAAAGGGCTGTCTTCTGGCATAACATAGCATGATATCAAGACAACATCTTTGTCAGTGAGTTTGTTAATTATTTATCATCAATTTTCGCTATAACTTTGTTAGCTGAATCAAATCTTATTTCCTTGACATATTGTGACCAACAGCTTTCGGCCATAAAAAGAGCCTCACCTGGTCATCGGCCTGCTTAGACAAGTTTCTTGCAGGGGCATAAATCTTAATGTATTCTGGCAGATGTTAGGAATATCTATACTTCTCTTGAGTACGTATTGAGTACGTCAGAAATACGTTGTATTGCGTACGTCAGAAATACTTTGTATTGAGTACGTCAGAAATACGTTGTATTAAGTGCGTTAGAAATAGTTTTATTGAGTGCGTGAGAAATAGGTTGTATTAAGTGCGTTAGAAATACGTTGTATTGAGTGCGTGAGAAATACGTTGTATTGAGTAGGTCAGAAATAAGTTGTATTGAGTACGTCAGAGAAACAAAAAGGAGCAGATCCTGAGGAAAACCTGCAGCAGTGTGAAGCCAGTTTATATTCCATGCGTGTCTGCACAAGACTGTGGACAATATGGAGAATAAGATTTGCGTGATCTCGTCTGTTAGCTTGGAGTATGAGTCATGGAGCAGAAATGCCGAGACTTTGGAGTTTGTTAATAGAAAGATTTACAGTTGTCAAGTCTTGATAAAACTGAAGCACAGACGACGATGTGGGAGGTTTGAGGAGAAAGTATGAGGGAAGAGAGAATGCTGATGCGGATGTTGCTCAGTTCAGAATACGCAGCTCTGCTGGTCAGAGCTGATTTTTTGTCTGGGGACATTCCACGCGCCACAGTAAAGCCAAGGCTCTCGGCTGAAGACGTAAATGAAATACGTCTGGTCCACTCTTATGGAGTCAGGCATGAAGTCTGGTAGCCTGACTGACTTGTAGTAAATCATTAAAAGTCTTTTTGTCGCCTTGTTTTTTTGTTTTTTTTTTGTTTATTTCCCATCCCCCTTCCTGACATGTTTATGTATCATTCGTCGGGGAATAGCTGTGTTAAAAAAGACAAATGATACATGGTGATAATACGGTGACCAGACACTTAATCCCCGGACACTTAATCCCCAGACACTTAATCCCCAAATCACGACACAACACTCAAAACTGCTATTTTGTGAACTATAAATATTATAACCGTAAGCGAAATGTGTCGCGTGGTAACTCTGGGTAACTCTCGTAAGACTGGGATGTTATAAATGTTGAAGTTAAGTATTATTTGAATTTGAATTAAATTTTTCATTCACTTCATAATTTTTTGAGTTGAAATTTCATTTTGAGGATTAAGTGTCTGGGGATTAAGTGTCCGGGGATTAAGTGTCTGGGATTCGATAATACATGCATGCACTCCCTTTATTGAGGGGGGGGGGAAATTGGTGTTTTACGCCGAGTCAGCAACTAAGGCTATATCACGGCAAGGCAGCCAGCCCTGTAAACAGATGCCACATGCAGAGAAAGAACAACGTGCCCAAAACGGGAACTGAACCCAGGACAGCCAACCTTCACTGTATTGGTGACAGGCGCTAACCATTGCGCCACCGGACCGCCCCTCCCCCTTTATTGAGAATAAACCTGGAAGAAGACGCTTTAGACTGGAGACGCATTTGTTTATGAATTCAAACCGTTTTTCTTTTAATATTAATTAGGTTTCTGGTAAACATTTTTTCTCATTGCTGGTAATCTTACGATGGCAACGACTGAAGATTTGACGATAATGACAGTCAAAGAGAAAGATAATGTTTGTATCGGTTCCTCTAGCCGTGTCTGTGTTGATAGTGTGTTAAACTGTGCTCCCACTGTGTTGTGTGTTGTTTTATTGTTGACCGGTGTTCGCTGTGTGTTACTTTAGTGTCGGCATGCGTTTCATTCCAATTTTCCCTTCCTTCTTTCCCTGGCAGCTCTCTGTGTTGTTTTGCCTCCTTTTGTCATCTTGCCAGAATGTGGCTTGAATTTCGACTGCAAGGCTAGTCTGGACTGTTAATTCGATGACTGACGTTTGGTGATAACTTTCGCAATGCATCAAGTGATTCCATGGAGGTTATTTATAAGAAAGTTCAAACTTGATACTCCTCCAAGGCTCCAGGACCAAGTGGAAAGCGGAATCGGAAGCCTAGTCGCTAGAGCAGCGAGGTTCATACCCGGGGTGGGGGCATGCAGTTTGCCACTTCGATCCCCGTGTGACGCAACAGGCTTCCGATTTCCCTTCAGTTGCGCCACCTGTGGAATGAGTGAAGGGTTAGCGAAGGAAAGAAGATCAACACCGACATCACACAAACAGCAGGCCTCGAGATAAATAAGTGACCGTCACCTTGTTCTCCAACGTCCGTAAGGTCACGTGACTACCATCAGAAGGGCCACGTGATGTTGTCCTACCCTCATTTCGAAGACTGGAGTATGGAATGTATTGATAGGTTATCCTCTTAAAATTGGGAATTCACATTTTGTCTTGAACCCTTGTGGAGTTGAATTGTTATTTTGTATCAGACATCGCACTCAGCTAAACAGCCTTAAAGGCCCTTCTCAGTTGGACATACATTGTTGAATATGTGACTATGTTTGGAAAATTTCTTCTGTTAGTCTGTATTCAGCGAAAAACATAAAAATGTCAAACATGTTAGTAAGTTTGTCGAATTGTATATGACGATTACAAAATCGCTTCTTTTCTGGAGGACATATGATGAGGGTGTGGACATGTGCTCACCGTACTTAGTTAAAATGTTTGCGGGGGCTTCGCTGAAATTTGTCATTTGGGTGTATTTATTCATTATGTAATAAGAACAAAAAATTGTCAGCAGACAATGGAAATGCCTCAGCCTGAGACTGGCACCGTCCTGTGTCCCTGTGTCAGCAGCTGCAGTTCGACCTTAAACCATATCGCGAGACCGACTCGACACAAAGCTGTGCAAGAAACAGTCAATACAATTATTGGAGGATGTTTAATAAGCATACACACATTTCAACAAGTGTCTGCACCACTTTGCAGGTCATCGGTCACGAGTCATAGGTTTGATGGTGCTAACATTTAGGGGGTCTCTTGCTTCCCTCTGTCGTTCCAGTGAAACTTGTGCCTTCTCTTGGATGTTGCATTTTCTGTGGAGTGTATGACATGTTGGATATTTGTTGTATGGAGTGTATTCCGGTTTGTATGACATGTTGGATATTTGTTGTATGGAGTGTATTCCGGTTTGTATGACATGTTGGATATTTGTTGTATGGAGTGTATTCCGGCTTGTATGACATGTTGGATATTTGTTGTATGGAGTGTATTCCGGCTTGTATGACATGTTGGATATTTGTTGTATGGAGTGTATTCCGGCTTGTATGACATGTTGGATATTTGTTGTATGGAGTGTATTCCGGCTTGTATGACATGTTGGATATTTGTTGTATGGAGTGTATTCCGGCTTGTATGACATGTGTGATATTTGTTGTATGGAGTGTATTCCGGCTTGTATGACATGTTGGATATTTGTTGTATGGAGTGTATTCCGGCTTGTATGACATGTTGGATATTTGTTGTATGGAGTGTATTCCGGCTTGTATGACATGTTGGATATTTGTTGTATGGAGTGTATTCCGGCTTGTATGACATGTTGGATATTTGTTGTATGGAGTGTATTCCGGCTTGTATGACATGTTGGATATTTGTTGTATGGAGTGTATTCCGGCTTGTATGACATGTTGGATATTTGTTGTATGGAGTGTATTCCGGCTTGTATGACATGTTGGATATTTGTTGTATGGAGTGTATTCCGGCTTGTATGACATGTTGGATATTTGTTGTATGGAGTGTATTCCGGCTTGTATGACATGTTGGATATTTGTTGTATGGAGTGTATTCCGGCTTGTATGACATGTTGGATATTTGTTGTATGGAGTGTATTCCGGCTTGTATGACATGTTGGATATTTGTTGTATGGAGTGTATTCCGGCTTGTATGACATGTTGGATATTTGTTGTATGGAGTGTATTCCGGCTTGTATGACATGTGTGATATTTGTTGTATGGAGTGTATTCCGGCTTGTATGACATGTTGGATATTTGTTGTATGGAGTGTATTCCGGCTTGTATGACATGTTGGATATTTGTTGTATGGAGTGTATTCCGGCTTGTATGACATGTTGGATATTTGTTGTATGGAGTGTATTCCGGCTTGTATGACATGTTGGATATTTGTTGTATGGAGTGTATTCCGGCTTGTATGACATGTTGGATATTTGTGCTGAGGACTGTGTTCTTGCTGTGTGTGACGCTGCCCTGTGACGGGGAGGAGACGGGCCGCTACACACCCACATTTTGTCGTCATCTTATTTTTTGACGTCATCTTATTTTGACGTCAGCGCCTTGAGCTGTCCACAAGCCAGGATATGGCCCTATACAAGCCAACATCATTATTATTATTATTATTATTATTAAAACATTTTTAATCCCGCAGGTCTTGTTGCTCGTGCTTGGGACTTGTTAACACGTCTTAAAAAAAGTAAACTTAGACAACAAATCTCTATGACTTCCTTTTTTTTCAACACTGTTATTCTCGTTGGTTGCCTCGAAAACTGCATGGTCACATTTTTATAATCTATACCGACTCGAAGGGACTTTTAAATGAGATAATATATAATTTATTTTTGAAGAAGCCTACTTCTCATGACCTCAGAGAGTTCAGGGGCCAGTTGCACAACACATTTCTAATTTTAAACACTTTCAGGCCTTAACTCTATTTAGATAATTATTTTTAAAGTTCACTCCACATTTTTAGAATTGTTCAAACTAGAACTGCTGTAAGTAAGATAAAGTTGTTTAAGTGACTTTCCGTCCTGTCACTACAATTTTTTGTATGTTTTTCTGCAATGCATCAAAGTGGCTAAGAAGAGATTTTGTTTCTTTAGAACAGTTTTAAGGTTTAGAAACTGGCCCCAGGACTAAATTTTCAGGAAAGAAAAACAGTGCCAGGAAAGAAAGTGCAGATATGTCAGTCTATGTCTACACAATTTACAAGCTGAAACCGTAATTAAACCATGTCAGTCCATGCCAAATGGGGAAATGTGGAATATGACTCAGTGCCAATGTGACCCTTTCGACACAAAGTCGAATCTCTCACAGTCAGCCCCTGTCACCAAACACGTTGCTGTGGCAACTGTCATCGGATACCGGCGACCTCTATATCCACATCTTGCTACATCAGCAGCTGAAAAATGACGAAACAGGTCGTTATCGCTCATCTCGCGCCTCATTTCTGAGTTGCCTGAAAGACTCTATGGAGGTCTCAGATTTTTTTTCCTGACCTGTGCGTGTGTGTGTGAGTTTTCATGTCTGTGAGAGAGAGAGAGAGACAGGGCGGTAGAGAGACTACATACATGAAGTCCGCGCGCGCGTACGTGTTTTTTATGTATCTATATGTGTGAGAGAGAAAGCAGTGTGTGTGTGTGTGTGTGTAAGAGAAAAAGACTGTACATGTGAAATAAATGTGTGTGTGTGTGTGTGTGTGTGTGTGTGTGTGTGTGTGTGTGTGTGTGTGTGAGAGAGAGAGAGAAAGTGAGCTACTCATATCTGTATTCAAAAATGTAGCGGGCGCATAAGAACCCCCATAACAGTATCAAAGGTAATTGAGTTCCTACAAACAAACAGGTTCAGTGACGTTCTCGTCCTCGCTAACGTCATGTGACGTGCTGCTCCGACTTTTCCCCTCCAACACTTCTTCTTCATCATTCTTCTCGACAGCACCGGCATCCCTCTCCAACGAAAACATCCTCCTCCGCAAGCTGTGGGAGATGGCGTGGCTAAATGATAAGGGAACAGTTGCTATTCCGCCACCAGGTATGCGGCCTTGTTTCTTGCACACGGGGTAGGGGGGGGGCGCCTGTACAACACAGGCAACGGCTCACCGAAGACATCTCGAGCGCATAATTTCCCTCGTTTCCGAGTCCAAGTGCGGAGGCTACAGGCCGGCACGATATGAACGCCAGTTGACAGTGACTTGTGAGAGGCGGTACGGGTCGGGGGATGGGGGGGTACGCCGTACATCCTGCCTCGCGCGCCAGTTCTCGTGCACGAGAAGATGGCGAGATTTGACGTTGGGAGTTCTTTCTCCTTTTTGCGTGACATTTTGGGTGGGTACCCCCTCCCCCCTCCTCCCTTTATTCTTTCACGTGCTTCGAGCTCTTACACGGGTACCAGAGATAATGGGACTGAGCTTTTTGCATGCACGTGCACGCAGCACGAGAGCATGACATGCATACACGCGTAATTAGCCCTCCCCAATCGGCGTCTTTCTCTCTACGTCACTCTGTAACCCACACTACACAATCATTTTTTCATTGTTCATGTAACACATATAAATATATATATATAATTTAAACAGACACACAAGTATACAAATTTACACTTTACGTTTGCACTTGTTCACGCATATTTCCACATACAAGTCTATGCATGCTGCACGTACAGTGCGCGCACACGCACGCTTTCGCACAAACTGTCACACCAAGTAATAAAAATGGAACACGGCGGTGTATCAAACAGTCATACACGACGAAGTTTTATTGACAAGGCAGATATCGCTGATGATAATCGTAACATCACCACATTCAAAGGACGGGTGACATGCGTGAGTGCGGGCGATGCAGCAGGAAGCTCCGGGGAATCTGCGTCGGTCAAGACATCAGCCTCAGGGGAAGGGGAATATTTATTATGAGACGTAAGGCACATAGGGGGAATTGTGTTTGGTCAAGACATAAGGCACAGGGGAATATTATTGTCAGACATAAGGCACGTGGGAAACTGTGTCGGTCAAGACATAATGCGCACAAAATCGGTGTCGGCAGACATTTCGTTGTAAGGAAAAAAGGTCATAACGGCTTTCGTCAGCTGATACACCTGGACGGCATCGTCTGATTGTTTACTGTAACACACACGCTAATAAGAAAGCAGTTAGGAAACCCGTGAGGGTGAGAGGGGAAAGGTTCGGGTGAAGGACGACGATGCAAGAAGCCATCATCACATCGTTTTCTCCCACACGACCTGTTTATTGCAGCCCCGTGTTGCCATGGCGACGAAAGCTGGCACCTAAGCGAGAGACGTCGTCAGTCACCGACGCCAGAAAGATATTTCTGGTAAACCACGTGATATTTCGCCAGTTTTCTGACAGGCCACGTAATCATTTTCTACCTGGTTTCTGACAAGCCATTTAAAAATTTCCGCCAGCTTTGTGACAAGCCATGTAATCAGTTCTGACAGCTTTCTAACGATCATAGAAATTTCAACGAGATTGTTGGCGGAGTACACTGACATCGTCTTTCTGACAAACCGTGTAAACATTTAAACCATATGTTTGACAACCATGTAGATATTTTAGCCAACTCTCGGACGATTCACTTAAGCGTTTGTCCATCCTTCAGAATTCTCAATTCCCCTCCGGACCAACCACCCACCCCCACCCCCACCCCCAATCGCCACACACCGAGTTCAATGCTACTACATCCTGCAATTGTTTCTTGATTTAACTGAAACCGAGTTCTGAATGCAATGACAAAAAGGTTTCATCATTTCGGACACGCATGAATCAACGAGCCCTGCAGCAGAAGTGAAGGTAAGAAGTGCAACCTGTAGACTGGTGACCGGCGCATGGTAACGTCAGCAACATGTTGCCTGGCAACGGTGATAGGTAAATGACAACCGTGCATGGCTCACAAACTTTGTACTGCATGATGCATGGATACAGTGGCTACGCCCTTATAGTTTTCAAGTCAAACTGCTCCACCTGTACCACCCGTCTACGGACTGTGCTGTGAGTCACCTGAACACACCTCACCTGCCACATCCAACAAAGTATGCATTCTTGCAAACAAACCTGGCCGGAGAATATATTCTGAGACACAGCCTGTTAACAGCCGACTAGAAAAAACAATTTGGGTTTGGAGAGCCAGGAATTTACCATTTGAGCGCCGCGCGCGCCCGTGTGTGTGTGTGTGTGTGTGTGTGTGTGTGTGTGTGTGTGTTTGCGCGCGCTTTTGTGTATAAGAGAGAGTCAAAGAGCAGGTTCTAATCAGGAATGTCTTGTTTATGCATTTAGGTTTTTACGTGTGTTATTGACGGTTGACGTTTGTAATAAAAGAAATTATACTACAGCTGAGTGCAGGGAATATTCTAGAACGCGTTGCCTGGGACGTCAGGCGATGTCAGCCAGTCTCACGAGGCGTCAGGTGCTCAAATCAAGACAGTTCTCTACACATTTGTACTGCTTTTGGAGAGGAGAAAATATTATGATATGCACTCGTGATATTAAAGAAAGATGCGTGACAGTCTCTGTCGTGACCATGCGCCATCATCCACAGCCTTGTGGCGTGACACCCATTGCTAGCTGGTCGAGGGAGGTAACACACAAGTAAGGAGGAACAACGATGTCCACGCTGAGTTTTACGCACACGGCAACGATACATGGCCAAGATGCAGGTTACCATTTTTCCCCCCACAGTTCCATCAAAGGCATGTCGGCTTTATGGACAATTGAACACACACATTGATGAGACGGGAAAAATCTCTGGCTATTGTTCTTTCTCTCTCAATCTCGCTCTCTCACACATAAACTCACGCACGCACACACACACACACACACACACACACACACACACACACACACACACACACAGAGTCACATACATATCTATCATCTGATGAAAAATACTGTAGACCATATTCCGAAGCAAATGTCTAAGCGCTTGATCACTGCTTCATAACAGTTGTCCAAGACAATTGTCAAAGCTGTCATCTTCCACGACTATTGTACCAGCAGCCAGAACCTGTCCACGACAACTGTTCCAGCCATCCCATTCCGTCCGCGACAATAGTTCCAGTGGTTACAAGTTGTCACAACAGTTGTCACATTTTGTCACGACAACGAACACTTGCCCACCACTGACGATAACGCGACTGCACCGTCTCTTGACACCACCAGCGTCCACGCGCACTCGAACTCTGTTCGTCGCTTGCCAGGCCCTCGTCTAGCAGCCACTCAGGCATGAAGTACTCCTTGTGCCGACTTTCTCACTGATCATCAGGCGGCGACTCTCAACCTTGCAGGAACCTACAGTGATATGCATTGCGAATGTCCAGTCAAGTCAAGACGAGGACTAAAGCTGGTTGCTGTTCCACCCACACTTCTTTTTCAGGACTCTTATATGGGGAGAAAGGGGGAAGAGACCCTTTCACCTACACACTGATGCAGCACTGGAGGAATAGCTGCTACAAGTTTTCTGCGCTGAATGGCTTCTGCTGCTGCTTTTGTTACAAGGTGAGGATGGACGATGTCGAAAATAACCCATCCATCCTGCAGCTCAATCGCCAGGGTCCTCGCTTTCCTCTCCGATCTCCGGACGACCTGCTTGGCATTCTTTAGTCGCAGCCAAGGTCAAGGACTCTCGTCAGGTCAGCCGCGGGTCAAGGCCGACAGTGCCGGCAAAAGCGTGACCTCAGCTCTGGAGGTACATGGGTGACATGGGCGGCTTCATGTAATAGTTGGACATGTTGTAATGCGGGTTGTGGTGATGGTGATGGTGATGGTGACCGATACCGGCCGCGGCGTTGATCGACTCCGGGGTCACGGGCATGTGCTGACCCATGGACTGCGGAGCGCGGAAGGCCAAAAGGTCATGGACAGAGTGGGAGGAGGGCCAGGCGCGCACCATGCAGGTGGAGCCCCCAACCTGGTTCTTGCCCTGCAGACCGGTCATGCCTGGGAGACCGGGACCCATGGGGGCTTGGTGCTGCGGGTGGGGAGGATGGTGATGGGGGTGGCCAGGATGGGGGTGGGGTACCATCTGTGACGGAGACATGGGAGACGGCATGGGGGGCGCCGCTGGGCACGAGTATGGGTAGAACTGATTGTACAGTGATGCCCCCGGAGCACCCGGGTTGGGGCCCACCATGCCCATGTGAGACTTGAGATCGATCTGCTGGGACTGGGAGGGGCTGCTGCTGCCGCTTCCTCCTCCCGGGCCGCTCCCGGCGCCTCCTGGACCACCCACCCCGTTGGAGGCTCCCCCTGCCCCAGCAGTTCCGCCGCAGCCGATCTTGTTGCGCAGGATCCTGCTGATGGAGCTGACGGAGGGCACGTTGTACTTGTCGCAGATGCCGTCGGACAGGAGCTTGTCCCGGATCTCCCAGGCGAAGATCCCGGGATCCCGCTCCTTGTACGACTTGATGTGCTTGACGACGTTGGGCGTGGTCACTCGCGGCTTCGAGCCCCCGATGGCCCCCGGCAGGATGGAGCCCGTCTCGTTGTAGCGGGCCAAGATCTTGCTGACGCAGCCGTGGGAGACGCGCAGCTGGCGGGAAATGTCGCACGGCCGCACCCCCAGCTGCGCCAGCTCCACGATGCGCAGGCGGATGGCGTTGGGGAGAGGCCGGCCATTGACGAAGACCCCGCCAAGCTGGTTCACCTCCCCGTAAGTCTGGTGCTCTGGGGGACAGACAAGCATGGCACCACATTAGGTGAGGATGAACAAAGAACAGCTAAGATCAGAACGACGGCAGCAACACCTTTACCTCTGTCCAGCCCACCACTACGGCTAATATAAATAGAAACAGCTAAAGGTTATAGTTAATCTCTTCACACACACACACACACACACACACACACACACACACACACACACACACACACATGCGCGCGCGTGCGAAGAGAGAGAGAGTGAGAGAGAACAAGAGAGAGAGAAAGACCATCAAAGAATAAAAGTCTCAATGGCTTAAGTCAGCAACGCACTTTCTCCCCTCACCAATGTCACTATAAGCAGAAACATTCCTCAAAGAAATACTTAGATTTGCAAACTGTTTTTAAAGCTTTCTCTTTCTCCCTCCCTCCCTCCCTCCCTCTCTCTCTCACACACACACACACACACACACACACACAGCCGATAAAGAAGCTTCACTCGTTTCTCATGCTTTGTGGCATTGCATTACATATTGTGCTCTGGCAAAAAGCGAGCTCCCTTGTCTTCACTTTTCGCTCATAAATCCTGCCCGCGCATGCCCAGTCACTAGGGCAGCAGACGGAAGTGTAAGAGCCGCCTGTCTGGCACCGCCCGTCAGGGGAAGTAAGCAGATTTATCGTCCAGCGCACTCATCAAATACCCACGTGACTGAGGGAGGTGGGGTGGGGAGAGACTAAAAACGTTTTAGAGAAAAACAACTTATCTGGGGCAGTCTGCTCCTACAGACACCCGGCCTGTGTCTGCAATGTCAAGCATGTTACCCACCTGGATGTCGGCCAGCCACTAAGCTTTGCCTCTGGCGTCCGACAATCAAACTGGCTTGTTACCGATCACTAGTGTGAGTAGTGTCGGACAATCAAACTGGCTTGTTACAGATCACTAGTGTCCGACAATCAAACCGGCTTGTTACAGATCACTAGTGTCCGACAATCAAACCGGCTTGTTACAGATCACTAGTGTCCGACAATCAAACCGGCTTGTTACAGATCACTAGTGTCCGACAATCAAACCGGCTTGTTACAGATCACTAGTGTCCGACAATCAAACTGGCTTGTTACAGATCACTAGTGTCCGACAATCAAACCGGCTTGTTACAGATCACTAGTGTCCGACAATCAAACCGGCTTGTTACAGATCACTAGTGTCCGACAATCAAACTGTCATGTCACAGATCACTAGTGTCCGATAATTAATGGCTTGTAACAGATCACGAGTGTCCGACAATTAATGGCTTGTCACAGATCACTAGTGCCGACAATTAATAGCTTGTAACAGATCACTGGTGTCCGATAATTAATGGCTTGTAGCAGATCACTAGTGTCCGACATTTATCGCTTGTAACAGATCACTAGTGTCCGACAGTCAAACTGGTTTGCTTAGGATCAGTGGTTCCAACAAACCGGCTTGCCACAGATCACTTATGTCCGACAGGTACACAGGTTTGATTTTGATTGTGTCCGACAGTCAAAGATGGCTATCAGCTCAATGACTGTACAGTGTGCACTTAACCTGTAAATGTGTAAACGTGTATCATGTTTGTGAGTGTTCGCAATGCATCCTGATCATGTTAGTAACTACTGTACACACTTTACTGTCATCCAGCCAGTGGCTGTGAAAAGTGTCATTATGATAGTCAATCAGAAAAGAAACGTCGTCCATTTGATTAGTATTAATTAGTACCACTAACCTACTCTCTACTAACTGTAGTAAGCTGAGAGGGGAGCCCTGCACTACCACAGTGTACACTTTCTTTCTGTAGGTGATTTCGTGCATGCTTGGTGTAAAGATGCTAAATTAGAACCCGCAATTTCAACTGACAAAATTTCCCTCTACAGTTCTACCCCGCCCCCCCCTTTGCTTCACCCCCTTCCCTTTCTTTTTTCTCAACACATCCCCCTCCCCAACCATCTTCAGCTTTCATTAATGTGATTGTCGATGAGACCGACAGGCTTGGTCTCAAGTACCGGTGCACCGTTCTAACCGTTCAGTCTTTAATGTACAGTTGTGTACAGATTACACTCTGGGGGTCTTTAACATTGAAATAAAGTGACCGATGATTTACGACTGCTCCTCCCTCTGAAAAACACCTCGCCATCACAAAATTCCACAGGGAAGATAACTGAGGTATATTCTCTCTCGGGTGGTCCGGTAGCGCATGTCACAAATACGGTGAGTATTGGATGTTCCGGGTTCGGATCTCTTCTCGGGCATACAGGGCCAGCTGCTTTGCCCCGAGATAGCCTTAGCTGCATAAAACACACACCCTCCTCTCCATCACTCCCTGCCTCCATCCTCCCCCCTCACCCCATCTCCTATTTCCCTTTGCCTGTGAAAGGGTATGGCATGATCGGTCTGTCCATTCCTCGGCACACAGCCTCATACTTTGTGCAGATGACTGCTAGTGGTCTGGATGTCACTTTCTGCTGTTTATTTCACACGTAAATAACAGGAAGTGACGTGGCCCCTGCAGGGAGGTGAGCTGCAGTCAGCGCTTTGGTGTCACGAGCTTGGCGTGAAGTGTTTCTCTCATCGATCAGAAGGCAGCGGAAAAGAAAATTTTTCGGGGTGGGGGGGTGCGGGAGGAGTGAAGGTTTGGGGGGGAAACCCGTAAATTCCCAGGGACGGGCCGCAGCTCGCCGCCCACGGAGATTCGCACAAGCGAAGGCAATTTTCAAGACGTGACTTCACGGCTACGCGGCTGCCAGGGAGGTAGCCTTATCAGCACGGCGCTACGTGTCCCCCCAACACCCAGCGATATCGGTGCCGTGCGATGGGGTGGGGAGGGGAGGGGAACTACATCAGCATAGTCAAGATAAGGACGCACACCTTGGCCGCCGTCCACACGACCAGCCAGCCAGCCAGCGCTGGTCGTCCTCATGACACAGTACTTCCACGTCACACCAAACTGCCGTAAATATCAACTGATTATTCCTTCTCTCTCTGTCTCTCTCATGATCCCGGTATCATCAGCACCAAAACCAATCCCGAGTTTTCATCCGATGTGGGAAGTGTGGCAACATCATTGACCAGGGACCCAACCTTTTCCGGGGCTAGTCTTCATGACAGTTTTAACCACTTATCTCATTTCCCTCTCTTGGCCCGGCGCAATTTTCTATTTCTCTCTCTCTCAGCTTGGGAGGGGGGGGGTGCGGGGATGGATGAGGTGGTTTTGCAGCACAGAGGTCACTATCATGATCTTTCTGACATGCTGTCCAAAATGGCGATCTTTATAACTCATCTGTTTCGGTTTTGTTTTTGTGTGCCACTGAGGTGTCACAGACGCCACGTGGTCGAGACACACGCCGCTAGGTAAGTGCGTGACTTGCCGTGAGGGTAGACGCGTGGCTCACCGTTAGTTATTTAATTATCATCGTAAACACGTCACAAACCACCAGGTAGTCACGTCACACTTCACAGGCCACTCACACAACACTGGCAGTTACGTCACAAACCGCTAGGTACTTACGGGTAGGTAGATACTTAGGTGCTGACGTCTTAAACTGTTGTCTGGGTAACTATGTTTACAAACTGTATTAAAAACCCAACAGCTATATGGCGGTATTACTAATATCATTTTCCCAACATCGCGAGACACCTCTTTAAAACCCATATCTTTAAATCCCACCTGCTTACGATCCAGTTTGGCTTTAAAAAAAAAAAAAAAGATAAAACGAGGAAATCTTTGGATCCAGTGATGTTGACGGTTCACCCCGTTGTAAAATCTCATCAACCTGCTGTTTCCTCTTAACAACTAGCATCTCCCCCTACTACCTCACACCTCCCATCAACACAAACACACGAAGAAACTCTCTCTCTCTCACTCACTCTCTCTCTCTCACACACACACACACACACACACACACACACACACACATTATCTACTCTTCAACCTACCAACCCTCCTTCTCTCTCTCTCTCTTTCTTTCAAGCGTGTGCAATCCATTGAAAATAAAATGAGGTAGTCCAGAGCGATCGACTTGCAGGTGTTCCTATGATTACGGAGCGAAATATCAATTCCGTCCAGGTGCGGTGTCGTTACTCACTCAAACTCCGTCAAAAATATTCCCCCAACTTCTCATAATCATGAGCGGACGATAAGTGGGGGGATAAAGGTACGCACCCAGTGCGGGCTGGCAGATAGAGTCAGGCGCGGTATCACAGACCGCGGTGTATGCTGGGTAAAAGACTGCCGTGAGCAAGGCCTGCTGAAAGACAGAGCAGCAGTATCGAGCTGTGTGTGGTCGCTCTTTTTTCCTCCCCACCCCTCTTCCTTCCCAGCAGACGATGGGATGTAAATTCGCCTCCAGATTCTGGAAAAGGCAGGGTGCGGTGATAACCACACAACTGGCACGGTGGGAAACAGAAAAACAACGTGAACAAAGACTTGACGGAGACCATTGAAGATCCTACATTAAATCGATTCTTGTTGCTGGACTAATATCAAACATCAAACATTTTTTTAAAATCTTTAAATACTTGCAGACTTGCTACACATTCAGGTAGGATCACCTTCACCGTAGGGCTGACCAGCAGTCCAGAACATAAAGGGTTAAGGAGACCACACAGAAATGACGTAACCAACGTTAAAAAGAGAGGGAAAAGAAAGATCATCATCATCATCATCATCATCATCATCATCATCATCATCATCATCATCATCATCATCATCATCGATATCTCCACTTTCTGTATATCTCGGACTCCTGGAGGTCAAAGGTGATGTTCCAAATTCAGTAGCTCAATGCTTAAGCGAACATAAACTGTCATGGATTTTTTTTCTGTTGGCAGGAGCCCTTTCTAGGTTATTAAAGCTCGTTCTCTCGTCTCTGTCTAAATAAAAAATAAGCTGTAGTCAGTCCAAGGTAAGTCCTTCAGTTCATGATATTAAAGCCTCACCCAGGTAGAAACTTAGTTTCAAGCACATGGGTTAACTTTTATTACCTTAATTCACAAACTTTGAGCGAAAAATTCCACGAAACTAAAAAGTGTTGAGTGTCACAGTTCTGACCTGCTGGTAAGAGGTCATTGCCTTATTTCCCAAGTCACAAAAGCAGACTTTCTGTTTGAGCAATCTGTCATCAGCATATGCTGGAAGCTCTTGCATTGGCTGTCGCCTCGGTGATGTCAATAGACTATAGATAAGCCCTCCTAGTGCCTTTCTAAAAAAAAAAAAACCTTTTTTTTGGTAAAACTAGAGACAACACTGTGTTCCGCTAAGTTTAGTTGACCTGTAAGGAGCTTGAAACTCAATTTCCCGTTGGACTCGAGTTAATCTTTAATGGATTTTAAGAGTTAAAAATCCTTTTGCGCTCGGTCTATGGACTTTAGTAACTCTATGGCCGGTATGCGAGTCAAAGATGCCAACATGGCGATCACGTCACACATGAGATGAATGCGCGTGAGACGTCACCCCAGAGATGAATATGCATTGAACGTCACCCCGGAGATGAATGCGCATTGGCGTCTGTTTTGTTTTCCTGTCAAGTTGTCTTGAGCTGTTGCGCCAGATGCCAAAAAAAAAAAAGAAAAAGAAAAAACCAAGAGGATTTATTGGTGGCGTGCAACAAAATCTGCGGAAAGCTTATCCAGCTGAGAGCAACGTAGGCGGTTGTAAACCTGGAAGATCTTCTCGACCTGTAGTCATGTCACAGGACACAATTTGTAGCTCCTGTAACGCCCAGAGATTGTCCTGCTATCATGATACTGCGTGCACCCACCTCAGTATTCTAGTGGCTATCGTGAATGCTCTCTCGCTATCACCCGAAATGTTACACGGTTACAAGGTTGATGACGTCACGTGTGCCGTTGGACCTGGCGCAACGGTGACGCGCTCTATCTGATCAGTTGCACGAACACAGGTCACTTCACGCATGAGCAGTGGCGCTGGGCGTAGTCAACTTTTCCCCCACAAAACATCGGTGGACCAGCAGGTTGTTGCAGATCGTGCATGAGGGTCATTTTTACCGTGAGACTAGCCAGCAGCAGATTTGTCTTGCCGACTGCCAAGCTCAGCTCCCCGCGTGGCAAGATTTGTTGCCAGTAAAGTGAATAACGGATCACTAGATTTACCTCGAAAATATTTTACAGTTTACTTACGTCGTAGAGGGAGGGGAGAAAAAAAAACAGACCAACATAGACGAAAAAAATATATCCATTGGGATTATTTTACGATATGTCCAATGTCCTGATGATTATAAAACTGCCTGGCACAGGCTAAGAGCAGCAGGCATGGAGGGTCTTCCATCCCCACCATCTCCTCGACGATCACCTGACTGGTCGCCTTGGACCAGGTACTTAGGCACCAAAATGGGTTTTCAAATATTGGAAACTTCGCTGACTTGCTAGAAGTCCATCCAGTCCTACCTGTGCCCATTTTTCTGTCAACATTAACAACTCCATTCAGTATACAAGACACTGGTGACCCGCCCTGTAATAAACAGTAACAAACTTGTGTTGAAGAGAGTAGCGCGTACAGCGAAAGACGGCGAAACATTCGAGTCTGGTGGCATCTCCAGAAAATTCGGTGAGCGGTTGCAAACATAGCGGAGTGTCGCTGTACTTTGAAAAAAAAAAGTCACCACCATTTTTTTCCTCGGAAATCCATAAGTAAATAAATAGAAAGAATTTTGCTTAAATATTGCTAATCACGCGTCTCACATCAACATGATTATTGCCATTGTTAAAGTTAGTTTCACGGTCGGTTCATCAGTCTGAGAATAGGGCTACACAATTAGCCGCTAACCCCCCCCCCCTCCCCTGCCATGATCAAAGAAGTCCGCTGTGCACCGCCTGACGATGTATCGCCAACAGAGGGCGCTGCGATCGATGAAAGGAAAGCTGTGAGGTGAGCCGGTACTTTGTCCTCTCCCTACCTCACCGATAAGACACGAGGAGATCACGCAGAGTACCTGGGCTAATTCAATTATCTCCTCTTGCTGACCCCTAAAGGTCACTCCACTCCTACGTCCTGTTGTGAAAAGCAAGGAGCGTGCAGACAGCCCCAGTCTAATACCTTCAGGGGAAACAGCTACATTCTGTAGAAACACTTTTGATAAGAATATGTATCTCTACAGGGAATAGACTACAGAGCTGCAGAAGTAGTTTTTATAGGTAACAACAGCTTCACATGAAAAGTCTACAGAAACACTTCTTGTATCTACAGATTTCTTCAACATTTAAAGAAAAGTCTAAGACCGAAGAAATATAATATTAATTGGCATATATGCCTTAAGGACATGAAGAAATTTAGTTATGATAAAAATACTTTACTTTACTTCCGGGGGGAAAAAGGCCACAGATCTCCCGAAAAAAATTAGTGTCTACGAATATAATCAGAGCTTTAACAAGAGTTCAGGGGCCAGTTGCACAACACATTTCTAATTTTAAACACTTTAGGCCTTAACTCTATTTAGATAATTAGTTTAAAGTGCACACCACAATTTTAGAATTTTTAAAACTAAAACTGCTTTAAGTAAGATAAATTTGTTTAAGTCTGACTTTCCGTCCTGTCGGTACAATGTTTGTATGTTTTTCTGCAATGCATCAAAATGGCTAAGAAGAGATTTTGATTCTTTAGAACAGTTTTAAGGTTTAGAAACATGTTGTGCAACTGGCCCCAGAGCTGCAGAAGTACAGTTTTGACAGGCGACATACCTGCAGGTACAAGAGATATGAGACTAGAAAGACTTATTAAAAGGTACAAACATTTCTTTAACTGATATTGAAGGCGTTACCATGGCATCGTCAATGCTTGTATAAATGCTTGTACAATTCAGACATCATACACGACAGCAACTAAAGGCCGCTTTCGGGGGCAGCCGACATTGCCAGAGAATTTTGTCAGTACTGTTCCTTGCACATCTTGACCCAGATACGTCACATTCCTGACCTAGTTATAGCGCATTCTTGACCTAATTATTACGGATCGATTTCACGTGACCACGCTATACAAACATTTGTTGGGACGATTTAAAGGTCAAGTGTAGAACAATATTTTTTTCCTAATGACCATGCGCCATAGAATTTGTTATTAGCCCAAAGAGGTATACAACTATCATGCTATCCTAGAGATATAGTAGGTTGGTTCTGTAACGGTTCCAGAGTTAGATAAGCCTATACACTGATTCGCAGCCAGAGAAAAGCAACGCGCACGTTTTGTACCAAAGCCAGGCTCCCCGATCTCGAATACGAAGCATTCCTTTCATCTGCGCACGATCAAAAGAACGCCGACCATGCACGTGCACCCCGTGAGCATCCGTGCCTGCCTCTATAGCCACCGACACCTGCAACGTGGTAACGCCATCCAGGTAAGTCACCTGCGCGCGGGACAGAAATACATACCCGTGCGCGACTAAAACACCTGGGCACAGGTATGGCACGACAGGTAACTACTCAGAACTCTCTCTTGAGCCTCAAAGTGTTCTCCGAAGAGGAGGTCGGGGGGGGGGAGCAGAGAGACAACCGCGCTGTTGTAGTTGTTGGTGTGACGTGACCACAAAAAAAAAAAAAACCACCATTGACTCAATCCGGTGACTAAAACCCGTATCAAGTAAATTCTCAAGTGATTCATTGTTTAAAAAAAAATCATTGGCTGAATTTCCCAGAGCAGTGCCCGTCCAAAATATAAATGTTCCACAATTAACAAAAGCACAGCTACAAAGATGGAGACATTTTAAAAAGTAGGCTGTTGTTGATCACAGAATGGCATCATACCAAAGAAAAACACTGCACGACTACTAATCTCTAAATATTTTCCCTTTGTCTTGCATGAATTGCTGCACATGCTACTAACACAGACCGAACATTGGTTACAAAATCTGCATTTGTGTCATTCTTTTATCAAACTGCTTCTTCGACGATTACTTGCATAACTCTACTACATCCTTTGCCTCCTTCTCACACAACTGGACAAATGGACCAGATTGTAAGTCGGGAAATTTTAAGGCGAAATTAAATATTCCAGTGACTCAAACGCAATAATAATAATAATAATAATAATAATAATAATAATAATAATAATTTTTACAAAATCAAGTAATATAGCAATATTAGACATTTCTAATTTATTGAAATTCCTCTAGATGTTATTAAACAGATTCCCATAATTATATTTCGCTCTTTAGGTCATTCATCGACACTAAATGTTGATCAGACAACATTCTTCCACAATAATTGATCAGCCAACATTTGTCGACACCAATTGTTCAGCAAGCGTTTACTGACATCAGCTAATCGACCACCCTGGGTAGATAATAACTGCTCTGTATCGCCATCTTTGACAAGACAGTCACCTGCTGACATCACTACTTCTGTATCCCTCCTAATTCTGGTTAAAGGGCTATAGCAGTAGTAATGTCAACCCAACTAAAAGAAAAGCTTTCCTTTTATAACGGAATGTCTCAAACTCTTCGCCCTTCTGACTTTTCGTCTTTTGTGGGATTATTTTTTATTTATTTATTTAAAATCCACTTCAGTAATATTCGACTGGGGAGTCCGGGTTGGTGTTATCTTGCTAGGTTCCTCTCCACACGCTTTGGCTGCAGATTATAAGGCTTAAGTTCGGCCGTAAAGATACGCTTTAAGTTTCAGTTATGTTTTATATGTTTTGCTCTCAGATTCTAGTTACGAGAAAAAATTATTCTAGTTATGAGAGATTTTATTTTACCGCAACATATTTTGCTGTGTTTTTATAAACAATTTTCTACGTGTCTGATTTAACAGACTGTTTGTTACACCCGTTAATTTTCTTCCATTCAGTCTCAAGACACTTTTTTTTTTTACTCTGATACTAAAGCGTTTGTAGGTCAGTGTGTTTGCCACTCATTTACCACGGAGTCACTTGGGAACCAGGTCAGCAAAATTCTGTGGCAACATTTGGGGAAAATAAATCAAGATGGTAACAAGACCGCCCCAGAAACAAAATTCGCAGACGTGGAAAAGATTTTCTGGAAACGACACGGTGTATATTTCCCACTCACACTAGAGCCTATATACATATATATATATATATAGAGAGAGAGAGAGAGAGAGAGACAGGCGGATTGCCGCTAACTTATCCTCACCCTGATTTAGGAAAATGAGATGAAGGGATGAAGAGGGAGATAAACGCTAACCTCCTCCCTCCCACATCTCCCCCATATAAACTCTTGCTCTGGGGTAGAAATGGTTTTCTTTGTTCATAGATATTTTTTATGGACGGCTTAACGACTTCATAACAACGGTAATTAAATAATCATAAAGTCGCGGAATTTACTGAATATTCAGAAGATTTTATTGAGTGAAAGATATGATTGATTAAACTAACAGAGACAGTGACCCTCCCTGTACTTCAATGATGACATTCAAATAGAAACGGATGAGGCAATCTGATGATGAATAGAAGCAGGAAATAAATTTGTAGAAGTCTGCAAACAAAACCTTAGAAAACTAGTGACATTCTGACCGCGGACGAGAAACGAGAGATGAAACGAGAGACGAAACGAGTGATGAAACGAGAGATGATCGTTTGTGCTGAGGGAGAGACATAAGAAGTTGATTTCAGAATATTATTCGTTTAAGTTTCTGCGTGTCGCAGATATTTGAACAGAATAGCCAACAGCTGGAAAAAAGATATCAGCAAGATATATTGAAGTGCCTCTCTGACAACCGGCAGGTGAATTATTTGTGAAAGCTTCCTCACCTAATGCATACAAGAGTGACAAACAAAGGACTTTGTTAATCTGACTGCCAACTGGTGCATGTCACTAATACACTTGTCACAATCCTGTTGCCTGCAGCTGGATGTCAGTCACATACTTGACACGATCCTAGGACTGTGTGTGCACTTCGCTGATATGTTTGTCATTATATTCTACTGTACACTGCTTCGTCTTGTTTGTTATCATTCTGCACGTGTCATGAGCAGTACAGAATAGTTTGTTGTACTGCATCGGTAGGTGTCACGACCACCGCGAGGTGTATCATTCACTCTCTGCTTTCGACACACTCACGGAGCCTGACAAATACGTGTTCTTTCACACAAATTAAAATACAAGAATGATTTGCTTGACGAATGTATCTACTTTACTAATCACAAATAAAATGAAAAAAGAAAAAAAATACAATTGAATGAGAAAGTCCGTTTATAACCGTCTCTTACATCTAAATTATTTTAAACGAATAAAATCCCTACCCTTCGAGTCCTTTCCTGCTGTTCCTAATTGAATACCTAAATCCCTACTCAACTGATCGTCTAATTAATTCGTAACTACCCTACTCAACAAAATCTTCTTACAATTCCTACTCTACTGTCCTTGTTTCTCGTCCTAATCCTCTACCTTTTCCCCCCTGACTCACTAACAGCTCCTCGCGCTCTCCCTCACGTCATTTCCTTCACTTTTTTACATCACTCATACACGTCTTCCGAACAACTGACGTCATTCACACTCTTTCGTTCTTGCACACTAATCCTTATAAAATGTAAGCTTAATCAAACAATACAGCAAATAACTAATAACAATGATACCTGACAGTAGGTAAAAATTATTTCCACTGGATAAACAGTGATTTAAATAAAAATACAGCGTATTACAGGTGTCATAACAGGGACAAGTGTTAAAAAACGAGCAGCTCTTTGTAAAGAAAAAGGACAGTTCACAAAACATTTCCTTTGCGAGTCGTATCTTGACAAAGCTTGTTATTATTTTCATCTGCAGAAAAAAACGAAAAGAAAGAAAAATGAACATTGAAAACAAAAAAGTGGTCTGGGTGTTTGTCACCGAGGCGTATGAACGTGATCCTCTCTAATGAAAAATAATTGTTAATACCTATTTGAAAGAAACACCACATTGTTGTTTGCAGCAAAGAATCTCGTTACACACAGACATAAAAAACGACTAATGAATTTCTGCAATAAATAATTTTTACAGAATTGTTACAGAACCGAAACGAATCTACATCAATATAACAGAGTCGGACAAAAGCTTCACAAAAATAATAATCTGTTGGCTTCTGCTATTACAACAAATGTTGTACCGCGGTTAACAAATTATTTAGTATTACATTTGGTTGTGGACTTTGCGGAATCTTGTCATATTTATAAGCAGTTATTATTCTGCAAATTGGTCACCCATGTACAGGTGTAAACAAACCTTTGAGTCTGTGTGTTAAAAGGTCGTGCTTTTATGTAATGGAGGGGGGGGTGAGTGGATTTGTATGTGTGCGTATTCCCAAAGGGAACAGTTTCCCGGATAATTCTGGTTTCTGATTTATCAGTTCATTTCTTTTGCAATAATAGCAAGCTTTGGTTAAGGAAAGAAAGTAAAAACTTATTCCAGAGGACACTGACAATAGTGACACGTGGCTCACTTGACATCATTACTGTCAACAATATGTTACGGTTTTGTTTTGGTGTTTTTTGTTTTTTTTTGGCAACTAAAAAGATCTCACCAACAGTGTCTTTGAGAAGATTTACCACTGTATGAGATGCCACGATTTATAATCTTTGTATTAAATACGGTTTCAACGTAGACTTTTCTTACAGATGAAGCAGTAACGGGGTATAATATTAAACGTCTGTCTGTAACCGTTGGGTTGATCCAATGTTGTCGCTCATGTTCTTCAGTCCTGTGGCTAGTACTATACCTAGACACCGTCTGCTGTACAGAGGAACACCTGACACCGAAACCTGGCTAGACAACTAGACAGCTGGACAACTAAAGACCAAGACAACTAGACAGCTGGACAACTAAAGACCAAGGCAACTAGACAGCTGGACAAATAAAGACCAAGACAACTAGACAGCTGGAGGACTAAAGACCAAGACAACTAGACAGCTGGACAAATAAAGACCAAGACAACTAGCTGGACAACTAAAGACCAAGACAACTAGACAGCTGGACAAATAAAGACCAAGACAACTAGACAGCTGGAGGACTAAAGACCAAGACAACTAGACAGCTGGACAACTAAAGACCAAAACAACTAGACAGCTGGAGGACTAAAGACCAAAACAACTAGACAGCTGAAGGACTAAAGACCAAGACAAATAGACAGCTGGAGAACTGGACAAACTAAGCACGAAGAGACAAAGTAAGAAAAGCATTGTCGCCAGACAAACCTTAGGCAACACAGCTATAGTGTCAATCAATCAATCAATCAATCAATCAATCAATCAATCAATCAATCAATCAATCAATCAATCAATCAATCAATCAAGAAAATATCAATCCATCGCAAATCTGGGCTCAAAAGTACCATACTACCGGCAAGCTCATTGTTTTCAAAATCTGGAAGCGGCGCAATCCATGTCTCACGTGTTTGTCAACAAAACCCGCGATGTCTTTAGCTGCAAGGTGCGTGCAGTGACGGTCATCGTCCCCTGGTTATCTTACTTCTCTAACTCCCCCACACCCCACCCTTGCCCATGTTACATCAGTCTTCCCACACCCGCCTTTTTTCCGGCCCCTCCCGCACGCCTCTCTCCTCCGTTGACTAACCTCCTCCCCATCTTTCTTGCTCCCCCGGCCCCCCGACGGAGGGAAGCGCGTCGCTTGTACTTTGTTTGTGGCTGGTAATGAGGCGGCACTCAACTCAGCCTCAAAGACCGGAGACTGCGGCATGACGGGAAGTGTTATCAGGACCGGTCGCTCTGTCCGGGCTTTGAACCATCGGCATTTCCCGCCCAGTTCCAGTAGTAATGTTGCTTTTACTTTCCTTTCGCACCTAGGTACATGGTGAAGGAAACATCGTTTTTAAATATTTCCCCGCTTCCATCACAGCTCACGGGATATACAAACAAATATAACATTCAGTTCTTTTCTTTTTTCTTGCCTCTGCTTGTGTTTTCTACTTTATAAAAGAATGTCTTTATACGCAGTGACTGATAGTCGAAGACAAGCTGTAACCCTCATGTACCATGTCCTGTGAGTACAATGTGCCAGTATGTCAGTTGTAGGGGGGATGGCTCATGCCTCAGAGGACAAGCAATGATAGTGTCAGACAGTTTGTCCACTTGTCCGCCTGGTGACCACCTCATGTCGCATTGCAGGCCACGCCTAGGGACACTTTCAGTTTTGATATCATCGCATGGCCGATATCTGGCTAATGTCCCCATTTATCATAAGCTGTTCCCACCCCGAGTAGTGTGTGGACCCACCAGTTTCCGCTTCCCACTCCGAGTAATGCTTATGCCACTAGCAGATGACTGCTGCCGCTGCCTGGGGTGTCCTGTGGTCACGTGATGTCAGTCACTGTCGCGTCAGTCTGGAGCCTGCAGTTATCACTCGCACTCACAGCATCCATGATGCAAGCAGAACTGCCACCCGACACCCACCCTACACCTGTGGCCAGCTCGTGGGTGTGAGGACGGGAAGGGAGGCAGGTTTCCAAAGGACAGTCTAGACAGCGCACTGTTGAACTTAACAGATGAATTGTAGAGACGAGGATTCTATCACCTGCCTATGTTAACCATGCCCCTGTAGACTCCAGGACTCACCTGCAGACAATTTGTCATACCCCTATTATTGTACCCAGACAGTGCACTCGCAGTATTGGGGTACTTTGGCAAACACCCTAAATTTCATGGACGAATGGATACATCACACACATTGAGTCATAAATGATCTCAAAAATAAATGTTATCGACATAACCTGTCTCATAATTTAACATACGTTACTTCTATTGTTTTTTATGTTTGATGGGTAACTAGGAATGTTGAAACGTTCTGAAAATATTCAGAAAACTTTAAAAAGTTTCATGCACCAGGAATAGAGCCTTCACAGCTATTATGTCATTACATCGGAAGAGAACAATTAGTGAGAAGTCTGTGTGCGTATACAGATTGGATTACACTCACACTTATTTATTTATTTATTATTTTATTTACGTCCTCGTGCTATTTGACATTACCATATGTGTCAAGCCATTTTGTAGCAGGGTGCTGCAAGAGAGGTTAAAAAAAAAAAACCAACCGCGTGAGAAGCAGGTTTCACGGATGAACGCGGGTCTCAAGAAAACCTCGCAGCTTAGCGACTATTTGGAGGCGAGCCTGGGCTGAACTCAGTGGCCCACGAAAACTAGCAGATCCCAGAGATTCTGTGCCACCCGACACCCCGCTCGCAAAATTGAAACAAATGCTTTCGCTTTTCGCTGAGCTTTCGGCCCCCGGGTGAACGGTACTGTACAACCAAAGTTACTTGTCGTCATGGCCTATCGCAAAATCAAGTTTCGGGTACTTGCAGATGATATATGTGTGGCTGCTGGAAGGACACGACATTAATGAAATGAAATAACTGACGCGATGTAGCTGGCATTAAATAATTGACAACATGTAACAGACACTAACTGATGCCATATAACGGTAACTGAAATCATGCGAAAGAAACATGTGCTTAATAACCAGGTGATCGAAGGCGCCGTGTGCACATGACAACACCAGCTTCCTTTTGTTTTGTTGAGTTGCAACAAAGGAGTCGCAGTCACAAAGATTCACGCAAGTAACACACACCAGTAACACACACAAGTAACACACGCCAGTAACACACGACAGTCACACACCCCAGTAACACACCCCAGTAACACACCAGGAACACACGCCAGTAACACACACCAGTAACACGACAGTCACACACACACACACACACCAGTAACACACCCCAGTAACACACCAGGAACACACGCCAGTAACACACACCAGTAACACACACCAGTAACACACGACAGTCACACACGCTAGTAACACACGCCAGTAACACACACCAGTAACACACGACAGTCACACACGCTAGTAACACACCAGTAACACACGCCAGACACAACACCAGTAACACAAGCCAGCAACACAAACCAGAAACACACCAGTAACACACGCCAGAAACAACACCATTAACACTAGCCAGTAACACAAGCCAGTAACACAAACCAGTAACACACGCCAGGATAACACGTCAGTCACACACACCAGCCACACACACCAGGAACACACGCCAGGATAACACGCCAGTAATACACACCAGTAACACACGCCAGTAACACACGCCAGTCGCACACCCCTGTAACACACACCAGGAACACACGCCAGTCACACACACCAGTAACACACACCAGTCACACACGACAGTCACACACACCAGGAACACACGACAGTCACACACACCAGTAACACACGACAGTCACACACGCTAATAACACACCAGTAACACACGCCAGACACAACACCATTAACACAAGCCAGTAACACAAGCCAGTAACACACCAGTAACACACGCCAGACACAACACCATTAACACTAGCCAGTAACACAAGCCAGTAACACACGCCAGGATAACACGTCAGTCACACACACCAGCCACACACACCAGGAACACACGCCAGGATAACACGCCAGTAATACACGCCAGTAACACACGCCAGTCGCACACGCCAGTAACACACACCAGTAACACACGACAGTAACACACACCAGGAACACACGACAGTCACACACGCTAGTAACACACCAGTAACACAAGCCAGACACAACACCATTAACACTAGCCAGTAACACAAGCCAGTAACACAAACCAGTAACACACGCCAGACACAACACCATTAACACTAGCCAGTAACACAAGCCAGTAACACAAACCAGTAACACAAGCCGATTCTTGTGAAGTGAAGATGGAGTGTGGAAGTAGACTTCAACATATCAACAGGTATACAACCTCTCAATTAAAGACCAACCTGAATGGTTTACGTGTTTTGCGGATATCGGTTGATATATTCGATATCAAGCTAACCTGTACAATTTAGCTTCCAAAACCCAATCCGTTAATTAATTATCCGCTAGCAAAGTACGCGATTGGCACCTGTAATCAACGAGCGCCGTTAACAGTGTACTACGTCACACTAGTGCACCATTCACAACATTAGCGGCACTCGTTGATTACATGTGCAAATCGTAGCGGATAATTAATTAACGGATGTGTTTTGGAGGCTAAATTTTACAGGTTAGCTTGATATCGAATATATCTACCGATATCCGCAAAACACGTAAACCATTCAGGTTGGTCTTGCAACATCGAGGTACCAGTCAATCAACTAGTTCCATCCGACTCCAGAAGGACGGGGTTTTTTTTTTTTTTAATTATTATTATTTTAGAGATGATGTCAACCGTCAAAGAATGGTTCTTGACGAGACAAACGTTTTAAATTGTCGTCTGCCTTTTTTTTCAAACCGGTTTATAACGACATCGGTGACATAACAACTGGCGTGGAAGTCCTTTGGTCCTGCCGGCCGGCGAGGCTGCGGTTGTTGTTTCGGGAGGAGAAGAGAGAAGTCTAACTGTTTGTGCAAGATTAGATTGCGGAAACGTGCAGCGTCCCCTTTCTTCCACTGTCTGCGAGTCTGCTGTTACACGTGGAAGCAAGAGAGATGGTGAGATGCCTGGATGGTGGTGCTGGAGTGGGTGGAGGCTGTTAGACGGCGGGGCACTACAAAGATACACGTCTGCGAGGGAAGAAAGATGGAGATGGGGGGGGGGGAGGAACAACAGTCATCTATTATGTGATGCACGCCGAGAAGAAAGAAGGGTTGGGTTCGGATGGCAGTCGGGGTCAGAGTGTTAGTACAAAGATGCTCGGCTGGAGAGCAGTGCGTAAAAACAATGAGAAGTATTTCAATTATAAGAAAAGAAAGAAGAAATAACAGACAGACAGACAGACAGACAGACCGACAGACAAACCAGACAGACAGACAGACAGACATGGTGGAGTAAAATAGTAAGAAATGGAAAGAGAGAGAGAGATGGATTAGGAGAAATTGAGAGCCTGCAAAGTCAGAGTGAGAGAAGGAGACAAAGAGAAAGGACAGAGAGGCAAAGGAAAAACATAAGCACCATTGCGGTTCACATGCCACTAACGCCGTCTCCGGAGTCTGTAATGCGGACTGAGGTCTGTTTTTCTCATCGTGCGGCTGTAGTACGCTAGCCTCTCTCTCTCTCTTTCTCTCCAACTCTCACCTAACACCTGGAAGCACGATCAGTAAGAGTCGGCATGCAGCCGACTACATGCCAGCCACCCCTACAGAATCAGAGGACCAGCGAAATTCCGTGGAGTGATCTTCCCTCAGCCATAACATGCCGTTGTTCGGTTACAAATAGGATGAGTGGAGTTTTGCTGACTGTAATCCGACCTCAACTTTTCCTCCTCACAGCCCATTCTCACTACCCCCTCCTCCCCTACACACACCCACCCACTTCACCCCGGCCATTCATTTGAGAGAACCTATCAACCTACCGTTTGTCACGAAAAACGAGGGTCGTTACTGAACAAGACTTAAGAAAACGATAGGCATACTAGACTATCACAATTATTCGTTTTTTTTCATTCACTCGTTTAATCGTCTCTTCAGTCAGTCTGTCAGTTGTGGATCATGAAGTCGTTGATTCTTTCATAAGCTAATTTCATCAATTTATTAATAATTTTGTTCTTACGTTTTGTTCTTGTGTTCCTCTTCCGTACTATGTCAGTTCATTTTCGACTCGCCAGCTTTTACAGTTTATAGTGTGACAAGTGTTCGTGTGGCTGTAACAATATTTAGAATATTGTCAAAAGTGGAGGGGGTGGGACCTTTAACCTAATGTAGTCGTGTGTTTTGTGTTATTCTTTCATCCCCCGTCCCCAGTGGATTATGAATACGCCTAAACCTGAAAGCAGCAGCGGTAACTCATTTTCATGACGTAGGCAGTCCGCAACGGTGGGAGATAGCCAGTGACTAGCCAGTGATAAGCCAGTGACCAGCTAGTAATGAGCCGGTGACTAGCCAGTGATAAGCCAGTGACCAGCTAGTAATGAGCCAGTGACCAGTCAGTGATCAGCCAGTGACCAGCCAGTAATCAGCCAGTGAACAGCGCTTTTTGTCATTTCCATCACCCTCCCCCTTTCGCAGCTCGCACACAAATCTATAAATAAATGAAGCATTAACTCGCTCATAGAAACATTCCACCGCAAAGACAAAAGCAAAATCACCTGTGTTCACATACATGCACGTGCACATCCATGCACGCACAACCATTATTCTCTCTCTCTCTCTCTCTCTCTCTCTCTGAGAGTGAGAGGCAGACGCAGACATACGGATCACAAGAGAAGAGATGCTTACAGTGAGTTGCACAACACACAGATTCTCACAATACGAGGCACCGATGGGCCCGGAATATAAAACAATCCGCCACGAACAAAAACTATACAACATAGAGTAATGAATACTATCATTTTAACATATCACGTGCTTTTGTTTTCACAGAGAGAGAGAGGGGGTGGGTGGGGAGAGAACAGGAGAAACAGAGACAGAGAGAGACAGAAAGATGGGGGGAGGAGAGACAGAGAGAAAGCAAACATGGGTGAAAGAGAACGTGAAGCGCGAAATTGTTTTTAAATGGTCACTTCAGTAAATGACCGACTGTTTACAGGTGTCACAAGGTTGTGACCGATTGTCACAGATCATTGCCGCTACCTGTCACAAAACATTACTGTTATCACAGTGGTGTTATCAAGTGTGAACATTATTACCGTTACCTCTGTCACTGCTATGAGGGTTTTGTTCAGTCCACCTCCGACCTCCCCCACCCACCCACACCAGTAATGCATTGAAACATTTCCATGTCAACTAAACCATCGACATACTCAACGACTATCAGAAGTCGTCAGGTCACGTGATAGTTTTATGTTGGCCTACTTACCATTACATGTCAGTCTATATAGATATATGTGGGATTAATTACCATTACATATCAGCCTAGGTACAGGTCGACCTACCTATCGTTACATGTCGACCTTCCTGCCGTTACCTGTCGACCTACCTATCGTTACATGCCGACCTACCTATAATTACCTGTCGACCTACCTATCGTTACATGTCGACCTACCTTCTCTTACATGTCAGAGTGTATTGTACATCGATGGGTCACACGGCAGGGCAGAACTGTAATGAGGTCTTCAATTTATTAGCAGCGTTTTATGTTAACTATCTGACTGATACCAACAGTTTGAATACTAATATCAGTCGAGTCGTCAACCTTAGTAACACCACAAACAGTCAAAATCGTCTTTGCTGAATTGCCTCCCTGTTGTCTACTGATTTTAAGGCTCGCTTCAATGTTGTTGTCGTTTTATCTTACCAAGAAGTTCGGAGATTGGAAGGAGATATTTTCAGGTAATATGTAATCTAGAACGATAAATATGATGGTCTGTGTAAAAGAAAGAAATCTCTAAAAGAAAAAGCAGGTCTACATCTGCAACTGAAATAGACCAGCAACAGTTTCCAAGAAAAAAAACCCTCTAGCAATCTGGTATACTTTGAAGAAAAAGAAATTCAAGACCTTTGTAATTACAATTAAATAATGTAAAATAAAGTAACTTGTTAGTTTTATACATTTTGCAAAAAACTTGTTAGCATCATAAGCAATGTTATCCTTTATTATGTGATTTTAAATGGATAGTGCAGTTGTCATAACAACATTAACCATGCAATGCTATCTTTTATTTTATAATTACATTGAAAGTACAATGCTAGCAAACACAAATATATTTTTTCCAATGTTACAATCAGTTAAATTGTAATCGTTACTATGCTGGTAATG
Organism: Marisa cornuarietis; assembly: GCA_004794655.1. Classification (NCBI taxonomy): domain Eukaryota; kingdom Metazoa; phylum Mollusca; class Gastropoda; order Architaenioglossa; family Ampullariidae; genus Marisa; species Marisa cornuarietis. The sequence goes on along the minus strand of SMMW01000046.1, from coordinate 1,172,194 downwards.
TCCTGGATCCAATACTGATTAGAAATCTTTACTACTTTTAGTTATTTCATCAGTTGTGAATCTTAGTATAATCTACTTTAAAAACATTTTGTCTATTACACCCTACGTCCCCAATTTTAGTTGAGTTATTTGATTCTGTGTCTACCACAAAATTCCTAATATTTTGTACTTTGTTACACTCTTTGTTACATTACACTGGGTAGCTTTCCCGCTGCTCTCTTCTTGTCCTGTCTTCCTGTCTTGGTTACATTTCACCAATGTTGTCCTTGTTGAGTTTTAGTAGCTTTGTTCTGTTACATTTCTATCAAACCTTCGTATTTATTTATAACCCGCAGCTGTCGCTTCAATATTTAAAGCTTTTTTCCTGATTGTCATTAATCATTTTTAATTTTCATTCCGTTTACACAATTTGCTAAGTAAAAATGTTAAGTGTTTACATTTATTCCAAGAAACAGTAAACACACACGCACACGCACGCACGCACGCACGCACGTGTGTGCGTGCGTGCGTGCGTGTGTGTGTGTGTGTGTGTGTGTGTGTGGGTGTGTGTGTGTGTGTGTGTGTGTGTGTGTTTTCATTTTCTGCCAACTGAGAGAGTCGAGATGTTGATGTACAAGAGCAGAAGTCAACCTTGTTTTTCTCCAGCTAGCAGTAGCTGTCATCATCGTCAAAAACATTGTAAAAATGTTTCTGTTCTGTGTTTAAAATAAAAGCGATTTTTTATTTTAAGAAAACGTATTTTACCTGGCTCACTTTAAGTCCTCGTGAAGGAAGATGTTCTATGTTTCTAAGATTTTATTTTTCATGTCATAATAAATCATTAAGTGCTTTACTAATTTGTTTCGACCGAACCAAAATAAAAGTTTTAGAGACTTCATTGTTAAAATTCTATTTCACACCTGTATATTTTATAGAACCTTTACTCCGGTTTCGCATTCTGTAAATCACATTTTACAGAAGGTCCTATTTTACATCTGTAAATCTTATTGTACGTTTACTCTGATTTCACATCTTGTAAGTCACATTGCATGTTAAGTCATATTTCACTTTTAAATATCAAATAGCTAAATCTTATTTTGTATCTTCTAAAGCCCATTTTCATTTTAAGTCATATTCACATCTTGTAAATCTTGTAAATCAAACTGTATATGAAACCCTATTTTACTTCTTGTAAATTACTCTTTACTGTAAATTACCCTGTCACACCACACTTTTGGTAAACCAAAAGCTGTATTTTAATTCCTAGTTCTGTCAATCACATTAGATGTTAATATTTTTTCTGAGTCATAATTTATGCTAAATGATACCTAACATTTTGTAAACCGCACTCTGTTTGAAGTCCTTTTTTATTTCTTGTAAAGTGCATTGTATGTTAAGTCCTATTTCTCCCTTCTTGTCAACTACACTGTATGAGTCCCACCTGACATCTAGTATTTTCTCAGGTGTAATCCCTGGAGTCAAGAGGCACACAATCCACGAATCCATCTGATTTTCACGAGAGAATAGGGTGTGAAAATATCCATTTCTTCCAAATTGGAACGGAAGCGGGTAAGAACACTTTAAAAATTTAAAATGAAAGAATAATATAAGGTTTTCAAACATTTGATTTAAATCAGAAAGTTTACCCAAACCATTATAATCTTCCGCGGGGACTCCATAAATATAGACCACTGGTAGGTGGCTGCTCGCCATCCTGATCCCTTTACTCATCGGAATGAGCACAACAGTCGGTGTCTTCAGACCTGTCACGACCCTTTTTACAAATATCTTTGTCTCTGTGTGATTTTATTTTTCATTCTCTCATTTTTCGCCGGCCTTTATATATTTATTCCTATGCTGAGAAGTTGGACATCAATAATGAATCTATACATAAGTTTGTGAGAGATGCATCCTCTTTGTGTGTGTGTGTGTGTGTTGGAGAAAGGAGGGTAGGTATATGCCTGCATTCGTGTGAAGTTTTGACTAAACACATGCAGACCTCTTCAAACCTAAATTCACCAAAATTTGTTTCAAACAAACCAGACTTGTGGAGTCCGACATCAAAGCCATGCAGTTGTACACGAAGTGAAGGTATCCTTCATGAAAAAGTTTCAAGACAATGCGCAGATTCTTAACAAAACAATCACACTGAAAAATTACTAAAAGAGTAATTGTAGCGTTTGTAGGCGATTTTATCCTTCAAGATTATGTACTTCCGCACATTTTCTCAAAATTACCTAGATTTTCAGATAGCTGACAAGTCCGGAAAGGTCTGGTGGACGGAAGCAAGTCTCACGATAAAAAAAAAACTTTTACCAAAACCAAGCTTTGAACATGAAGGACAGTTTTTAGACTGGAGAGAGGGTACATTTGTGGTGAGGGTAAATTAAACAAAAATGAAATGCAAGCAAACACGGGATTCTGTCTCCTTGTACTCACCCATTAGTGAGGCGCCGTACTCCAGGGAGATGTTGTTCTGCAAGATGGAAGCGGCCGTCGTGATAGGCTCCAGGGTGATGAGGTTCGAGTCCCACAGTTCTCAGGGAAAATTAAACAAAAATACGGATCTGTAGTAGCTGCCTAACGCTGCCAGCAGAGGGCGTTGCTATGACTTCACGACTACTGTTGTGTAAAACATGGTACTTGACATATCCTGCTTTTACGATGTGACAGTTCCGTACCCGTGTGAGTAGTACTTACTAACGTTTCTTGCAAGTATCATGCACTTGTGTCCTGATTACAGTTTCTTAGAATTACTCAAACAAAGTCATCAGGAAGCATCGGCAACTCCAGTGTTGGATGGGCTGTCTTTCTTGGTCAGTTCTAACCTCAGCCTGTTCAGCTTACTTGTCCCCTGTGTCCGCACGCCGGAAGCAGTGGTCAGTAGGAGGGACAGCTAACAGCCAGCAGTCCAGCAACTGATCATTCAGGGAGGGGGGCCCTAAGGGCAACACAATGTAAGCACTGTAGTGAGTTGACTTTAAGATTACAAGACAAAACAAAAGTCTTCCTTGTATCCTGTGTCTGATTCCTTTGTACCCTAATTCTCTTGTATCCTGTGTCTGATTCCCTTGCATCCCGAGTCTAATTCTCTTGTATCCTGTTTGATCCTCTTCAGTCTTGTGTCTGATACTCTTTTATCCTGTATATTATTTTCTTGTATCCTCTGTTGGATTCTCTATGTTGTATCTGCTTTTCTATTATGCTGCAGCTGGTTCTCCTGTCTCTGTGTCAAGTAACACGAGCCTAAGAGCTCTCCCTGTCGCAGTCACTCCGGCTCCACACTCTGCGCTCTGTACCATCCAAAGGCAGTAACCGTATCTGCACTCAACCCACTAATGCACCCGAATGTCCACGCCACCCGCACATGAAATGACGACAGCACTACAAGAGTTCACCGTACACAGCAAGTATTCCTTGCAGTCCACCATTCCAACACCCGTTCCGGAACCAGACTGAGGCTGTGGACTTCCCGGGGGCTAAGCAACGAATGGGTGCGCGCTCGCTGAAGTGCGACTGTGCGTATCGATGCACGGGAAGAGACCCAGAACCGAACTAGTTTTCTAGTTTGCCCCTTAGCGACGCCCTCCGCTTATACGGATACTGGGCAGGTTCCTCCAGCCCTCCCGAGGAGCATCACCACTCCCCCGTGACATCTACCTATCTGGCGGCAGACACTCTGGTCAGCTCTCTCATCTTTCTCCGATTCCTGCTCCTTTGTTTTCTTGTAACGCCAGCTTAGTGACCCACCTCCCGCCCCTCAGCCATTCCTTGCACGCGCGCTGATGAGCGTGCTGCTCTCCGATTGGCTGGCGGCGGTGCACGCGTCCGTCACCTCTCAGTTGGCTCCGCCCCCCTCGTGCCTTGCTGTTTGCTCCAGAACTGGCGAATGTGCGGCCAGCGCCTGAAAAGTTGTTGGAAAGAGATCTCTGGGCTGTGAGGTGGAACCAGAAGGAATTATCCTGCAGAGAAAGCCATGGCTCGTGAAGTTACGCACCTCTCAATCTGCAATCTGCCTTCGTGCTCTCTGAGTTTAGCGCGAATCTCGTGCAATCCTCATGCCTGACGCGCTTTCCTGGCTATTCTCACATCGGAATGTTCGCTCTTTCAAATGTCTTTTTCAGGTAGGATACATTTCTATAATTTTCCAAGCAGGAACGCAAATTAAAAACCTCAAATAGTTTTGCATCCGAGAAAGAAGCGAGTGAAGATCCTAGCCCGATTCCGATCGGGAGCAGATCTTTGCAAATTGTGTCTTCAACGTTTCGAAATAAATGTTTTTCCGATTTCAGACAAAGTTCTTTTACTCAGTGGTTTGTTTTTTTTTTTTTTTTTGACTTTGTTATTTTAGCGCTTCGCATACGTCTTTTTTAACGGCTGAGTTGTTTACATGGCTCATTTACGAGTTTCGCTCATCTTAGGACATCCATCTTTGTTGTCAACACGCACAGGTAATCCTTTCACGCACCTATCTGCTTTGTCAGTTGTTGTTTTTTTTTGTTGCCAGAGAAGCCTGTACTTCAGATGGCAACAAGCGTAGCAGTGTAGACTGCTGTGGTCTGTACCTTATACAAATTCATATATAGGTTTTACTGAGAAGAATTCAAAAACTATTTAGTATTACCGATTTAATGTGGCATTTGCTGATGAACAAATACAGATACCCCGAATACAAATATAAATACAAATGTCTCACATGATTACACGCATACAAACTACCGAGTTAACGTAACATTGGTGAAAAAAAAAGGTTGCCCAAAAGACATCATTTAAAGTGTGTATAAAGTATATACATAAATTTCTCCAATAGACTCAAGTGATTATTTGAACATCGTTTAATATCGTTGACATGTGTCCAACAATGGTTTCTCGCCATGGAGAGCAAAGAAGCAGTCAGACCCGTGTGGCGTCACGTCCGTTGTACCTAAGTCAGCGCCACCTACAGGCAGCACACCTGGGTGACATGAACTCGACCCCCTACACACCATCAGGGAGACTACGAGTTGTTAATAAGTGCACTTACTCCGCTAATCATCATCTTCAAAAATACTAGTTACAGACTGTCTCCGTGACACCTGACGTGTGGCTAGTAAACGAAAGATTGGGTGTAAGAAGAGAAACAAGCACTGTAACAATTACAACAGGTAAGGAAGAAAGACACAAGCAGACGATTCGATGTGTTTGGGATGACGGACACACAATAACCAGATTTCGAACAAGATTGTTTGGTCACAGGACTGTCCGGCAGTCAAGACTCAAAACACATCCTCGCTAAAGAACGACCAGCCCTACCGCCGACATCAGAGACGACACAGGAAGGTGAAAAATACCCTGAATACATACCACACCCGCAATACTTTTGCTTTTGAAAAGAAGACCCTCCCCATCCCCACCCCCCTCAATATCTTCAAAATGAAGATCTCGGACACTATGGGAAACTTCGAATAACGAAAACTCGACAGCTGAGTTACCTTCTCTTCCCCCAAAATCCACAACACGCACCATGTCTGTAACGGGAGGGTGGAAGACCTGGAGGGGGGGGGTCCTATGGACAGGTAACATCTCCGTCAACATACATCGTCCCCACTCCAAGTGAGGAGGCGCTAAAAGAGTTATTCCCCTAATCCTGGCCGCCAGCTTGGTTTGGGGGCTTGTCGGTTAGGAAACACGCGGTTAATCTGGGACAGCAGCTCTGGGGTGTTCTGGAGTGCAAGACAAACTCGACCTGGACGTGACCCCGGGCTGGTGGGAGTGGCCGGCGGGCCAGGTAGCCTCGAGTCACCCGAGCACTTTTGTGGAACGTGTAGATGCTCTGTCGTTAGTTATGTTGCCACACAAGTTGTCCTTCGCTGATGTCATGTGATCTGGTGACTGTGTGGTTTCTCTTGGACTGCTGGTGACTGTGTGGTTTCTCTTGGACTGCTGGTGACTGTGTGGTTTCACATTAATTGATCTCGACTTTGTATATTCACTCTGACTGCCGTCGACTGTGGCTTCAGTTTGGACAGCACCAGCTTGGTGTAGATGTCGCTGGGCTGCTATACTGAGACGCTGATGTCTTCCATTAATCCAGCTGTTCAGCTCTATCCCCTCCTTCCAAAATCCAGCTTTCAAACTAACTGCCTGTCCGTCCATCCATCCTAAACACATATATGCACACGCACACACGTACACATATGTATACACATACATAGACGTGCGCGCGCACACACACACACATGCGCACGTGAACACAAATCTACAGCTCAGAAGGGGTGATAGACTGATGGGTCAAACTTTTTTTTATTTCTTTGTTTCTCTCACCCCTCACTCTCTCCAGCGTGTCCTTATGACGTACCTAACGTACCCTGCATGCCCCTCGTAAGGTTGTGTTACTCGGGTACGGGGGGGATTCGGGTGAAAAACGTTTGCTTGGCGTCGACACCAGTCCGTTGCAAACTGTCAAACACCTTCCAACCAGTCATCCACCCGCCCCTCTTGCTGACCTGCCTCTCCCACCCGATGTCCATGGTGCCTGGCAGAGTGTTTTGGTCTGTCCATTCTGAGGGCCAGTCCGGCAGTAGTTACCAACTGACCTCAAAGCCTTATTTCCAACAAAAAATTCGTTTTCAGTTTTCGTTATTTATTTTCCTCATATGGTCAGTTTTATTTTAATCTAGATACCATTTTTTTCTTTTCCAGTTCTTTCGTTCTTTCTTCCTAGCCTCACTACCCTCCCCGAACGGGGGAATCTGATTTTCTCCTTCACAAAACGTTTTTTTTTTTGTTTTGTTTTGTTTCTTCTATGTCAAATCGTGCTTATTTTCAGTATTTTCTATTTGTTTCTTCTTGTCACTATCCTTCTTTGTATCGTTACCCTTTCACACTCCTCTGTTTGCACGACCATTTCGCTTTTACTATATTTATTTCATAGAAAATAAACAGCAGCGGAAGAATATTGTATTCAGTGACAGAACGACATTCTGATCCCGCAAAAATGCGGGCGGGTGAGAGGGCGGGGTGGAGCTGCAAGGGGTGGGAGAAACGAAGCCGGCGAGTGGTTGTAGCAGCTGCCGAACATACATCTTTGCCACTAGCTTAAGGCCGTGGGGCTGGTATTTGATGTTATTGCTGCTGTCACTTTGTTTTTTAAATACAACACGCAACGAGTGACGCGCCGTCAGTTCCTGCTTTATTCGATACTTTCTCTCCTTTTCCGCCCTCTCTGTCTCTCTCTCGGCTTCTTCCCGTGTCCTGGGACTATTTCTTCGTTTGTTTCATTTTTCTGTTCCATTTCATTTTACTATATCATTATTCTGCGGAGTGGCTCCGCTCTAAGATCTTGATTACACAGTAACACTCGCTCTCTTTGTCTGCATCTGTCCTGTGCTTGTTCATCGTATTTCACTCGTGTTGTGTTGTTTAATAAATTTCACACTGTTGCTTTCTTCTGATATAATTAATTTGTGTCTGTATCGTTTAAGATTAAACTTTTTTAAATACTTTTTTGCATATCTAAATTGTCTAATATTTTATACTCTGGTATTTTCTCCAGGTAATTAGTTTTGTCCGTTTGTCTAAATTTATAAGATAAGATAATACTTTATTTATCCCAGTTTTTTTCTGAATTGTCTAACATATTAATCTTGTCTGTATTATAATTGTCTAAAATATTAATCTTGTCTGTATTATAATTGTCTATCATATTAATCGGCTATATTATAATTGTCTAACATTTTAATCTTGTCTGTATTATAATTGTCTAAGATATTAATCTTGTCTATATTATAATTGTCTAACATTTTAATCTTGTCTGTATTATGATTGTCTAAGATATTAATCTTGTCTATATTATAATTGTCTAACATTAGAATCTTGTCTATATTATAATTGTCTAACATATTAATCTTGTCTATATTATAAATGTCTAACATATTAATCTTGTCTATATTATAATTGTCTAACATATTAATCTTGTCTATATTATAAATGTCTAACATATTAATCTTTTCTATATTATAAATGTCTAACATATTAATCTTGTCTATATTATAATTGTCTAACATATTAATCTTGTCTATATTATAAATGTCTAACATATTAATCTTTTCTATATTATAAATGTCTAACATATTAATCTTGTCTATATTATAATTGTCTAACATATTAATCTTGTCTATATTATAAATGTCTAACATATTAATCTTTTCTATATTATAAATGTCTAACATATTAATCTTGTCTATATTATAATTGTCTAACATTAGAATCTTGTCTAGTCTAACATATTAATCTTGTCTATTTTATAATTGTCTAACATATTAATCTTGTCTGTATTATAATTGTCTAACAGTCTAATCTTGTCTATATTATAAATGTCTAACATATTAATCTTGTCTGTATTATAATTATCTAACATTCTAATCTTGTCTATATTATAATTGTCTAACATTTTAATCTTGTCTAGTCTAACATTTTAATCTTGTCTAGTCTAACATTTTAATCTTGTCTAGTCTAACATTTTAATCTTGTCTATATTATAACTAACATATTAATCTTGTCTATATTATAATTATCTTACATTCTAATCTTGTCTATATTATAATTGTCTAACATTTTTCAATCTTGTCTAGTCTAACATTTTAATTTTGTCTATATTATAATTGTCTAACATTTTAATCTTGTCTGTATTATAATTGTCTAACATTTTAATCTTGTCTATATTATATTTGTCTAACATATTAATCTTGTCTATATTATAATTGTCTAACATTTTATATGCGTGTCTGTATTGTCTTATACTGTATTGTATAATGTATTTCTTGCATTCATTTCTCTGTCTAGTGTCTAGCAATTTATACGTTTTCCGGTTGTCTGAGTATTGTATGCTGTTGCTTTTGTCTTGTTCAGTTGTTCTTCTAGTTTTGTATCAAATTTTATATCATTACATATATATTCCTTTTTGTATTTCTGTGTCCTCTAATATTTATATTGTTACATTTTTCTTGTATTTCATTAGTTTTCGTTGTGTGATATTTTTAGTTTTTCTTCGCTTATATATGATTCTGTGAAGTCTAATACTTTATTCTGTTACTTCTGCTTAGTGGACAATTCTGTTTATAATAATTAATTTTTTTTTCGATCCTTCTTTCTACCTTATTCTAATGATTTTGTGATGTCCAATGTGTGTGTGTGTGTGTGTGTGTGTGTGTGTGTGTGTGTGTGTGTGTGTGTGTGTGTGTGAACGATACGATACGATATTTGTAATGATTCAAGTTTCTGACCCAGTTTCATAGGGGTACAACAAGATAATACATAATGTATAATGCATGTATCTAAGCATACTCGCCACGAGACTTCCACCCGTGCATGTATAATACACACATAGTATAAATACAAACATGCATCAAACCATCACAATCATGCCTATGCACATTTACACAAGTATGTATCAAGCTAATAGTCAGTACAATTATGTATGAGCACAAACCTGCACAGGTACAAGCAAAGATATGCATCAAGTCATTCGAGCCCACACAGGTACAAACACTAATATTTATCAAAACATTAATCACAGTCCATCATTTAACCAACTTACATGAACATTTCTATATGACCATTCCTATGTGCAGTGGACTTGTGCAACAACTTGTTTCTTATTTCCAATGTATTGTAAACAAAAGAGGCAAGACATAGTGTAATTAGCATTCTGGTCTATGACAGCAAGAGTGTGAAATGTAAAAAGGTATCTTTATGGATGAAATGTTAACAAAAACCATATATTTATGGCATACACGGAGAAAATGCTGTTGAGTTTTCGCTCTATCAGGACACAAGGGGCAGTTCAAACATTCTGGGTGAGTTCAGCAATAACTCTGCTGATTTTATTTAATTTGTACAGTTATACCAATTATAATTTATATCAAAGTATCTCTTATGCCTCTGTGTTTCAGTCACACAAGACACTTGCTTACAATAACGAGCCTTGAATGTATTACATGGAAAATATCTTGAACTGTTGTGAACAGCATCATGCCACTACTGGTGGTAACAGTCTCCCAGTCTCTGTTTCAGAATTTGCATTTATCATCTCCAGTACCTTGACATTTCTACACCATGACAAAACCATATTTATATAAAAATATCATAATTGTGTGAAAGAGAGAGAGAGTGGGGGAGGGAAGAGAAATAAAGCAGCGTGAAATTGACACGGGTGTACTTTACCCGCCACTAGCATCACGTGCAGTTCCAAGGATAACGGTCTGGCATCAGTACCACACCTCCCCACACTCTCTTTAGTCTCTCTCTCTCTCACACACACACACACACACACACACACACACACACACATTTCTCTTGCATATTCTCTTCTCTCTTTTCCTCCTCTCGCCACTCCCTCTCTCCCTCTTCCTCTACTGCTTGGAGACAGATTGTTTCGAAGATTTTTCCCTCTTGAAATCGAAGAAGATTATTTAAAGTTTGATTTTAATTGCGTTGCATTTGTTATTAGCTTGCACGCACAACACCCACATCACCAGCTTTGTTTGTGACCAGGCGTAAGAAACAAAAAGAAAAAGAAAACAACTCATACAGGTTTTACTTTCTGCTGAAATGGCTTTTTTTCCTCCCTTCAGATCTGTTCTGCGTCGTTGAAGGAGCATTGTGTGAATAATTTTCTAGACAGATACCGGAGTTGGAGTCTGTTCTGGTGTCAGTTAGATACGCTTTGCTCCGGACATCAGTGGAGAAGCCTCGAGTATGATATGTGTTATGAAACCGAACAAGACATTGTCCCATGTTCAGAGACTGCAAAGAAAAAAAAAGAGAAAAGTGTTGGCATGTAGATTGGAGGAAGGGAAGGGGAGGTTGGAAGGGGGGTGCCAAAGCTGGTGAAGCGGGTAATTGTAGCCCGGGTCTCGGCAATCTATTCTAAATCATCTCTCAACATGATTTTCCAGCTGCACGTGAAGTTCGCATGCGTAACGACAGCTGCCTGAAATCGATCACAGAACCTTCGACCTTGACAGCATCTAGACAAGAGGAGCAAAGTATCTTGGTCGACTCCCAGAAGCTAGCAGCGTGGGGCCCCTGCAAGACAAGAAAGGGGCCCTGGGGGCCCTGCAAAGGGCGCTGTGATTTATTGGGAAACTATTGTGCTTGAGCCCTTGTTTACTATACGACACATGCCGATATACACAGGTCTGCACGGCAGTTTAACGAGTCGGGTGCGACACAGCTCGATTCGAACCATTTGCCGACAGCATCCGGGTGTAAATGGGGTGCATCCAGCCTGCCTTTCGATTGGTCCCCGAAGCAGTGATCTCTTCTCCCTCCTTCGGCGGATGAAGTTTCCATGCCCGCGGAGCCATCTCGCAGAACCCCTGATGCCAGTCGACCCGGGTCGCTGATCTTGGGGTGGATCCAGAGCGGTTACTAGGGCCACTCCACGTTTCTAATCTTCGATATGATTCCCATAGTTCTTCTCTCATCTCCCACTCACCATCTACAAGCTAATTATTACTTCATCAGTAGAAAAAGCGGGCTTTGTAGTTGTGAAAAACAAGCGCATGGCTACACATAAATTATAATCACCCACAAGCCCACAGTCACACGTATAATCGCCCATAAGCTCACACGCACACGTTGCTTCACAAAAGCTGTTCAAAAATCAAAATTCTCCACAATCCATTCACACTTCTTGCCTTGACCAGTAATATATTACATTAGTAGTACTGATGATGCTGATGATTATAATAATGCAATAGTGTAAAAATAAAGGCGCGCGAGTGCACACACACACACACACACACACACACACACACGCGCGCGCGCGCGCGCAGTCAGCCGAATAAGGAACAATCAGGTTGCTAATTGAGTTGTTGTTGTTGTTGTTGTTGTTGTTATATGTCATACGCCAATTTTTTTTATTCTGCGCTTTTTGTTATTTTTTTCAATTAACCAAAACAATCACATTCAAACAACGAAAGCCAAAAACACTCCAACAATAACAAAAATAATAACATGAAAATGGATTCCTCGTGCCTAAATCTTGCTCTGTTTTATTTTTCACCTTTATTTCTGTTCTCAGCAGAATAGTCCATAACGATTCCTTTTTTCCACTATTTCTTGTTTTGTTACTATCACAAGTTGCTCTCAGACTTTTCCTGCAAGTAGAACTACAGACGGGCTACGAATTTCAGATTGAAAAAAGCCCTGCTTGTAAAGATTGTTAACATTGTTAAGTGCATGCTACATACTGAGGTCAGCGGCTACACGCATGTCAAAAGGTAAGGCACTGAGCTGAGGCACAGTTACACACACGTTACAGAAAGAGGTATGAGGCATCAGACGATGTACAACACACACACACACACACACACACACAAACACACACACACACACAATTTAAGCAAGCAAATGGGATTTGGGGTGCAAACTTTCTAGCTCCACAACCTTTCTCAACCCCTTTTTCCCTAAGGGTTACACGAGAGACCCGTTATCGAGAAACAGGCTTTGCTAAAAACAACTCAAACGCTAAACTCAGAAAATGACCTTTTTTGCAGTCACAGTCTAGTACATGCGAATATCATTAAAACATAAAGAAAACAAAAAAAATCTGAAACACGATTTTGCATATCTAGTTTTAAACCTATACATGCGACATGAACGGAAAAAGCTGAAATATATTTTTAACTTTCTTATGCTGTTACTTACTGTGTAAAAATGTAAAAATTTTATTTGCGATAGCAGCGAAAAATAAACTCTATTCAGTATTAATTATGAAAAAACGAAGTCAGCTAGTGTTTTGCTACATATTGAGCAGAAAAAAAATTCTACATTTTTTATATAAACAGGAAGCGTTAAAGAAGACATCAGTGTACCGTTTTCCTAACTCCCTCTCACTCGCACTTCTTTTGGATATTGAGTTGTCTAAGTTCCCGGATGACGACAGCATCAGTCGTGAACAGCTTGTCAGTGTGAGGTGACAGAGGAGAGTCCTTTACCTTGCAAGAAGAGACAGTGGTCCTCCAGAACGAGCAAAATGTGTCCCTCCCTCTGTTATCACGTGCCGTGGACGGTCACTCGGCCACTTAGTGGACTTGTCGGCTTCCACACAGTCTTGAACTAAGATGAATATTGTTGTCCTCCCATAAATATTGACACCTTGAGATCTTTTGTTCGCTTTTTCTTTTATTCTCCTGTTTGTGTGTACAGAGGGAATAAATAAATAAATAGGCATATAAGTAATCCATTACAGCATGCATATTCGCCTTCCAGCCTCCCCGCTGCCTCTGCTAGTTGACTGCAAGACAAGCTGGGTGTATGATACCACACGGCCCACCCCCGCTGCCCTTCTGGCATTTTCTCTCTCCCTCTCTTTCAGATCAGTACATTATTGTTTACTGCCTCGCTAGAAAAAAGTGACGTGACTCTAGTGTCACGTACAGTCACCGAAATGCGTGGTCATGGCATCACAAAGACTCTCGCTGAATTGTGTGACCAGAGTGTCACGAGCAGAGACCTTCGCTGAAATGTGTACATAGTGTCACGAGCAGAGACCTGCGCTGAAATGTGACCAGAGTGTCACGAACAGAGACCTGCGCTGAAATGTGACCATAGTGTCACGAACAGAGACCTGCGCTGAAATGTGACCATAGTGTCACGAACAGAGACCTGCGCTGAATTGTGTGACTATAATGTCACGAACAGAAACCTTTGCTGAATAGTGTGACCATAGTGTCACGAACAGAGACCGTCACTGAATTGTGTGACCATAGTGTCACGAACAGAGACCGTCACTGAATTGTGTGACCATAGTGTCACGAACAGACCTTTTCACTGGAGAGTGTGATCGTGACGTCACGAACAGACCGTGCCTGAAATGTGTGACCTAAGTGTCACGTGTCAGAGACCTTGTCTGGAATGTGTGACCGCTGTACCGCTGAGCAGTGTGCCGACCATGCAGCATAGATGCACAGACTGCTGAAGCTTTTCTCTGGAGAGGGTGGCACGTGACAGTCGATTGCAAAGACATCGAGTCGCTTCTTTTCCCATCTGTCCATATCATCCCAGCATACACACACACACACACACACACACACACACACACACACACACACACACACACACACTTGTGAAAAATTAGATAAGTAAGAAGTAGCAGATATTTTAGTGACGAAATCAGGCGAATACTCGTTGTCGTCGTCGAGGTGAGTTCATGCAGAGGACGATGTTTGATACCATCATTCTCTCTCTCTCTCTCTGTGGGGCTGTACAAAGCACATTTGAGAAAGTGTGTAGTGAGAGCTTAGCAGACCACGCCCTTATAGTATGAGTCCAGCCACCCTGCCACCCGTAGACTGGTTTATTGATGATATCAACGTTGTTTATATTATTCAGATCCGAACTGCTCAGAGTAATGATGATACAAGTGTGTTATTAGTCAGATACAACAATGTTAACAAGCATATCTTTCACTCACCACAGTAGTATAGGTAGGAATATGCAATTTGTGATCAGAATAGTATTGGTAAATATATCTTTGCTGATCCCGGTATTGTTTGTAAGAATGTGTATTAATTGATAGGAGTAATATTTGTAAATAAATATTATACTGATCGCAGTCGTGTTGCTATAAATGTTTATTAATTAATTAAATTTATTACAGTAGGGCGGGTAAATATATCTTACATTGATCGCAGTTGTTTTTAGGAATACACATTTTTTTTATTGTATTGCATATATTGTAAGCATAATTATATATGCGGTGGTCACAGAAGTGTTGACAGAACTTGTCCTGTTGATTGATCAGAAGAGCGTTGACAAGAAAATGTAGCGAGTAATTAGAGTTTACTGGCATGGCCAGAAATTTCGATGACTGGTTGAAAGGCGTGCACTTACTAACATCTTGAGCGGACAGGTCGACGAGGACTCTGAAACACCGGAGTAAAAAGATCCGGCCATGTTTGGCCTCTGTTCCGCTCGATTATCTACCCAAGCAAGTGCACGAAAACCTTGAGTACACCTGACACCCCTAGTTGCCGAAATCTTTCATCTTGGGCGACGAAAGTCCACGAGAACTAGCATAAACAAAATCACTGGCAAGACAGGGGCCCCCAAGATCAGCCACACCAGCCCTTAGACAAACAGGGTGCTGCGCCCAGCCCTAACTCGGGTGTTGCGATGGCGCTCCTGTTTTCCCCATCAGGCCTGGCGTCTAGGGGCTCAATTAGTGGAGACCGGCTATATTTCTTTTCATCTGCCTATCGTGTCTTTGATTTATCACTAATAAAGCGCGGGAGCTGGCAACTACGCCAGCCGCAGAGGTGAACCCTGTGCCGGGCCAAAGTTTTCCCGAGGGACTTGCGTTCCAGGCGTTGCACCACCCGCCGCCATGTTTTCTCCAAGCGCGCGCGCACGAGAGAGAGAGAAAGTTTGATTGACATGTGGGCCGCAGAGCGGGGGGCGGGGCGAATCGTCGCCGTGTCATCTCGCATCTCCTGCGGCCGGACGTTATCGGGAGCATCGGTTGCCATGGCATTCCTTTGATGTCTCGTCGCACCGCGTGCACTGGGCGAAACTGTGGCAAGGTTGTCCGTTTCAGTCGTAAAGCACGTGAGCCAGGACTGCATGCACCGATCTTGACTCAATAGATTTCGCTGCGCTATTGTCTTGGAAAATGCCAGTCACTTTGCCAAGAAGTTCTGCCTCGCTTTGGCAGCCCTCGCAGTCTCGGGTATTCGCAATAAAATGGGAAGCGGGGTACTGCCAGCGACTTTCGCTGTGGGATGGCAAAAGTCTGTATGGCGCGACACTCACCTCGTCATAAGCCATTAAATCCCAGTTCTCACGTGCAGCTGACATTTCCCTGGCCTACCGTGCGCCTGCTTCGCGCGGCTGTCGTGTCACAGCATCACGTGGTACATCTACGTCATGCGGGGAACTCTGCCCATCACGACGAGAAGACGAATACCTGGTCGGGGGGGGGGGAATCACGTAGATTGAAATGACATTGGCGCTACCGGTGGATTCCTGCTCCCCCAAGCGAGTGCATTCTTTGATTTCGACTCCAGATGAATGTCTGGCGTGCAAAGTACTCTACAGAACTGACGAACCGGTTTGCAGCATCTCACATGCCATCTTCTTCCCACCCAGCCCCCGTAATATCGATCCAATGGAGGGGGGATGTAGGGACCTACCGCCGTCCAGTAGAAATATTTATGATTGCGCTTCCAAACCCAGTTGCTTACTTTCCCCACCCTACGTAAAAGTGCAAAGTCAGCGAGTGCTGGAATATCAGCCACCCGACAAGGCCACCCTCTTCGCCTTCGTCTGCCATACCTCATGACGTCATCTCTGTACACTGCTCTTTCACCTGGAGTGTCCACCATCGACAAAGGTCTAATTGTCAGACTTGTCAGTCATCTGTATATCAAATTGTGAACCGACACATTACTCAGTGTGCACTGAACAAACTAGAGCGGAATTTGCCCAGAGGTAGCACGTTTGTCTAGACAGTCTGTAAGTGGATTTGTGGTGGTCATTGGTCAGGCTTTGACATCTGTTGGACAGAGACAACATAAGATGGTATTGCCTGTATGATTGTTTCAGGTGAGAAGTATACTGCAGAGGTGCGTGCGTGCGTGCGTGTGTGTATGTGTTTACACACGTGCTTCGAGCTTGACTACTCTTCCTTAGTGAGTGAGTGCTCGTTCTTGAACCATCATTGAAGGCTAGATCCCCCCTCCATTATTTTACATACACACAAACAATGCACATTAATATCAAGTTCTTCATTTCTGTACTATATAATAAATATGATTAGAGAATTTTCTTCTTACCCTCCTTTATTCCTGTCTTCTCTCAGCCTCCCGCCCTCAAGCTGTCTATCGCACTTCTGCCCCCCCCTCCCCCATCTCTCCTCCTCTGCCCTTCAGTTTGTTTGGGTTCCTTCCTCCCCCCCCCCACTTCCACATCAGAAACCGTTTTCACATCAGAAACAAGGCCAGGGACGCGGCTGATGAGATTAGATCAGGATAGCGGAAATTCAGAGAGAGAAAAAAAATTATAGTCGAGATCCAGAACATTTGTGAGTAATTCCTTTTTGGCGTCGGCCTGTCTCCCTGGAAACTGCGAATTTTACAGCTTAATGATGTTGGCTGCAAGCGGCTGCAAAGCCTGGGGCCCAGTCTTCATAAACGGGCATGGGCCGGCCTGCCTGATGGCCCTACCATCTGAGTCGCTGTTAAACAACATCTAACGAGCGCTTTCAAGCAGCGAGGCTTCATATTTGTCACACAGAGAAGACCTTGCAAACAAAAATCGCATCACTCAGTTGTAAATCGGCGGATGGTGGGAATACAGAGGTCGATAGTACGAAACTATTTATTTCTTTATCATGCCAGCCGGCAGACATGCCTGTGTAATAACATTCTTCAGACTGTTGTTTACATCTCAACTACTTCCTGTGCTTGTAAATACAATACTATTCGTAAGACAGACCCTGTCCCTGGGGCCAGTTGCACAATACATTTCTAAACCTTAAAACTGTTCTAAAGAAGCAAAATCTCTTCTTAGCCATTTTGATGCATTGCAGAAAAACATACAAAAAATTGTACTGACAGGACGGAAAGTCAGACTTAAACAACTTTATCTTACTTACAGCAGTTTTAGTTTTAAAAATTCTAAAATTGTGGTGTGCACTTTAAACTAGTTATCTAAATAGAGTTAAGGCCTAAAAGTGTTTAAAATTAGAAATGTGTTGTGCATTTGGCCCCTGGAGTACATGTCTAGTGTTGGAGGCCGCAGACGAGTCACCTCGACATCTCGTGTTTGTAGTTTTTCACGTGAGAACAACTCCCCCTGTGTGAACACGAACTTGTATTACTGGACTGCTTGCAGACGATTTTTTTTAAGTTAAGTCATAGAACGAGGCTGGCGTGTACAAAGCTTCCGGTTAAGTCACTTTCATTGTTAAGGCTCGCCGAGACTACCAGCGTTGGTCTCGGCAGACAGACAGCAGTCCACCCTATACACGTCCGTGCTGTGAAGCTGTCGCCGAGGGAGACGATTAGTTTTTAATCGAATGCGCCGTTAACAACAAATAAGCGTGCATTGGCTATCTGCAACTAACAATAGTTTATATTTGAATTGTTAAGAATTACAATAATTATTGTTAATAGTTATACTAAATTCTACTTGTTAATATAGCAGCAATTATTTAAGTTTATAATAAAGTAATATTTATAATGAAAATGGTAATGGTTTGTAATAAAAGGATTTATATTTATTCATTCCTTCTTCTCTTTACTGTTACTATTAGTAATAGTCATAAATATTGATTCCTCTCTTGACTGTTACTAACTGGTCTGTCGGTACTATAGTCAGTCTGGGGGAAAACAGGAGAAACGTAACGGCTGGAAACTTGTCACCTAGGCCTGTCTTGAACGGCAGTAAGCAAATCCCGCATGGTATATCCACTACATTCTTTTCTTAGTTATGACAACAATTAATTGTTTATGCTAAAAATTAGAGCAATACGAAAAATAAAATTCTTATCAATTAGTTACAAAGAACGATAGTTTTGAAGTTACGATGACAGTTGGTTCAACGGAAAAAGAGGTAAAACCTGTTTGCAACAACTTGCACTTCATTGCTGGATACCCTACTGGCTAAAATTAGATTTGAACCTTTCAACAGACCCGCATGGAAATGCTAATATGAAGAAAAAAAATTGAAAGGCTGCACAGAGAGTTTCGACATGCAAACAAAGTTCTTGATCCCCGTCAATGCTATCTTCACTTTCAAAACGCCATGCCTGAATATCCAGTAATCCCAAGTGGTTTGAGATAAGCTCCAATAGACAGCAAACAAAGCATTCTTCTGACAGACCTTCCAGTAGATGGACTGCAGTTGCGGGTAACCAACAACAGAGGCAGGTGTGCCAGTTAACGGGTAGATGCCATCCGTCAAATTGTTGTTGACTTTCGTGTCGGGTACCTCAGTGCACCCTGTATCCGTCAGTTCATCGACGATCGTTTTTAAAGGAAGCGGGAGGGGGTCGGAATTCCTCACCTGCCGAAGGAGACCAGCAACAGGGTTTTCAAAAGTCTTCCATCCGGGGTGCTCCGGGTCTTTGCTGCCTGACTGCAGCTCACAGCGTGAAAGAGACAAGAGGCGACCTGTGGGGGGAAAAGTCAAAGCACTTGTAATTTGCAAAAGTAACTTAACGAAACCGCGCACGATGGAGGAGAGTCGGTCGGTGTGTCGGTGGAGGTGGTGGAGGTAGTGGAGGTAGTGGAGGTGGTGGAGGGGACTGCGCATGTGATAACTATTCTTGACGTGGACACGCGCCCGCGGGTCGCTGCATGATGTTCCCGCCCAACAAGAGCTTCTACGTAGTAACTGGTGGCGGGCGAACCTTGTGTTATACATAAGACACTACCGTCGACTTTAGCCTGGAGATATACACATAGACAAAACTGTCCTGAGACAAGGCATTCTCAACGAAGCAGCAGAATTATTGATGACAACACGCGCACAACGCTACAAGAAGTGATTAATCAACGAGAAAATGTCTGTAAGAAAGACTCATCCGATAAACAAATTTATACCCAACGCAACAAAAACTAATTATTTATGACAAAAGAATTTGGGTACAGCAAAAGTGAATGGATCATTTTTGACACGAATATATATATATATATCCTAAAGCAATAACAACAGAAAAAATAGAGAGAAATTGTGTGTGTGTGTGTGTGTGTGTGTGTGTGTGTGTGTGTGTGTGTGTGTGTGTGTGTGTGTGTGTGTGTGTGTGTGTGTGTGTGTGGAAGAGAGAGAGAGAGAAACCGACAATGACACTTCTTTATTTACAAAAGCAACAGAAAAAGTTTTTTTTTCTCATTTTTTTCCTAACATCACAAGACAGCTACAATAACAAAATGAAATAAAAGCATAAAATGAAAGGACTCATCCGATAAACAAATTTATATCCAACGCAACAAAAACTAATTATTTATGACAAAAACATTTGGGTACAGCAAAAGTGGATGGATCATTTTTGACACGAATAATGTATATGCATCCTAAAGAAAAATAAATAGAAAGAAATTTTGTGTGTGTGTGTGTGTGTGAGAGAGAGAGAGAGAGAGAAACTGACAATGACACGTCTTTATTTACGAGAGCAACAGAAACAAGGTAGATTGGTTTATTTTCTTTTTCTCTAACACCACAAGACAGCTACAATAACAAAATAAAATAAAAGCATAAAATAAAAGGACAAGAATAAAGAGAGAGAGAGAGAGAGATCACACAACAAAGAAAAGTTTACTTTGGCAGCAAGGTGGCTAGAGTGAATTCAGCTCCAGTGATGTTTGTGAATGCTCTCTCTACGTTTCTGCCATCTCTGTGAACAAACTGGAAAGTAATTGCTTTTCTATTTTTATTTATACTTTCTAGATTCTTTTTCTTTACAAAAATAGTTACTTGCTTAATTCCTTCTCTAAAAAAATAGTCTCCCGGAATTCAAGTACTCTATAAGTTGTATGTGATTAGACATACATCTCTGTTCCTCTAAAACTTACCCCCGTTTAAAATGTCGCTTAATGGACCTCACAAAAAGTGTCCTACTCAGGATGGGCTACGCATAGGTTACTTAAGCATTAACAATGTACTAAAAAAAATACCGGAGGTAGAAACTCTCATATCCAACTTCGGAACCCCCTTTCACATCTTTGCCCTGTCTGAAGCCCGGATAACGGAAATTGTATCACAGAATGATATCTCTATTCCCGGTTACACCACCAGACCGTCAGCATCCAGAACGGAAACTCGAAACTGGTTTAGTCACCTACATCAGCACCTGACTCAACACTAAGCGCTTTCACCACCTCGAAAACTACAATGTAGATTCAATCTGGCTAGAAATAAAACTGAAAAATATGGCTCCACATCTTGTAGGATTGACTTATAGAAACCCTATGGTAAGGTAAAAGGTGAAGGTCATCCCATAACCTTTTCAGGTCGTTGGGGCCAGCTTTTACATGAGGGTGGTGCCAATCTCCTCTCCCTCGCTGCCTTACCTTCCCCAACCCTCTATGGAGTCAGGTACCCATTCCCGTCAGCTGGGTCGACTGGGGGATGTATGCTGCGCTTATCGGGAATTGAACCACCACGCTCTCGGTTCGGACGCCAGCGCTCTAACCATTCGGTCATCCGCGTCCCCTAAAGAACGAACCGAATGGGCGACCACTTCAGCTCCATGTTAGATGCCGCGCTCCTTGAATCTAACGAATACATGCTACTAGGGGACTTTAACATTGACCTTCTGAAGCCGAATAAAGAATGGATAGAAAGAACTAGTTTATCGAACCTCACCCAACTAGTTACCACTACAACAAGGCAACAAGGGTGACTATCACGCCACAAACAGTAGTTAACCATATCTGTGTCAGTAACAAACACAACATCCTCGATGTCTGTGTACCCCCGACAAGCTGCAGCGATCACTTCCCCGCGTGCCTAACGTGGCGCAAAAATGAAACCAAAATTTCCCCCAAAGCACTCAAAACAATCACCTACCACTCATTCAAAACTTTTGTGGAATCTAAATTTCTAGCTGATCTGTACAACTCTCCTCTAAATAGAATATATGATATTACAGACCCAGAGGAAGCTCTGACTTACCGGCACAACCAATTTCTACTAATATACAATAAACATGCAACTCTGCGGACCAAACGTGTTAAACATAACATGAAGGCCGCTTGCTTTGACTCGGAACTCCAGACCGCGATCAGTGTCAGAGACACCCTTACAAAGAGGGGCCAAGAAGCTGAGTTCAACAAACAAAGAAACGTTGTCACCGTTATGAAACGAAGCAAGATTTAAAAAATCTACTTTATTTAAACTCATAGAATGCAAGACGAACACTAAACTGATCTGAAAAGCCATCAATCAATTAACCAACAAGTCAAGACAAACCTGTCCCACAGTTACAATACACCCTAACCCTCTAAACGCGCATTTTGCTGGAATTGTTACTAGGGTAGTCTCAAACAACAAGTCACAAGAAAACAAACTAGACAAACTACGAAGTTTCTGAAACTCAAAACAAATCATTTCCGCTCTTTGCACTCCCTCCAATGAGTGTATTGGAAGTACATCAAGCACTTACCCAACTCAAAGAAGCAAACACCAGAGGGCCTGACAACATCGACAACAAAATTCTAAAGCTCTTCCTAAAGCACCGGGCATTAGTGAAACCCTGACCTACCTGTATAACCTCTGTATTGATAAATCCTACTTTCCAACACGCCTTAAGCAAGCAAAAGTTACCCCAATACATAAATCAAGTGATCCAGGATACCCCACAAATTATCGCCCAGTCTCAGTCTTATCACCATTCTCAAAATCCTTAGAAAAAAAACCACAAGCACCTACAAGAGCACATAATAAGACATGAGTTTCTCCTCACAAACCAATCCGGATTTATATATTTTATGTATCAAATCAATATTTTCTACGTTTCTGTTACTTGGTGTCTTTTCATCCTTGTTTTCTGTTTGTCAACAGTATTGTCGTTTATTCTTCCGTCTCTCGTGTTCTATCCATGTAGTCCATGTCTCTTCCTTGTTTTAAGCGCTAAGAGCATGCTCTCTGTGAGTGTGAATAGGCGCTATAAACATCTTCATTTATTATTATTATTATTTAGGCCCAATCACTCTTGCTACACAGCACTAACACCTATGGTGAAAGAATGGTTAAATAACATTAACATTATTGACTTTGCTAAAGCCTTTGATGTTATAGATTATAATCTGCTCATCAGAAAACTTGAATTATCTAAACTAAGTACCGTAAGCACCAAACGTCTTACCTCCTTTTTCGATAATCGAACTCAGAGAGTCGCTGTAAGCAATCAAATGTCTGATCCTCTTGAAGTCAAATTCGGTGTTCCTCAACGCTCCATATTAGGACCTCTTCTATTCTAATAATCTATATAAATTCTAATAATCTACATAAAAGTTCTTCCTCTCCACCTATCCCAATCATGTGAAATGTTTGCAGACGACACCACAATACACGCACGCCACCAGCTGATTGAGCCACTTGCTTCCTACAGCTGAGCACCGATGACCTTCAGGCTTGGACGGAATCAAACCACATGTCGCTCAACCCCCAGAAAACTGAAGTTATGCTCCTCACAACTAGATAGAAAATACAAAAACCTAGCCACCCTATTTCCAAATATCCATATCGGCACTCAATCAATAAAAGAAGTACAGTACCACAAACTCATGGGTGTTACCATCGACAATAACTTGTGATCCCAACACATCTTTGCCACAAGCAAAAGTATCTCCAAGAAAGTCTACCAGCTGTCCAGAACTAAACATTTCCTAGACCCTCACACAAGAAAAGTCTTCTCTACAACCCACATTCAGTCAATCCTTGACTACGCCTCCACCCTCTGGGACTCCGCTTGTGGAGCTTCCATGAAACCTCTAGCAAGTGTTCAGAGGCGAGAGATTAAAACAGTTTTGCTAAAACTGAAAATACAGCCTAATGACCACCTCTGTGGGAGTCCTTCCTCTGAAAACCAGATGGAAATTCAATAAATGCATCTTTATTTACAAAATACTAAAGGGTAAACTGTCCCTTAGACTCTCTTTGCTATTTTCATACAATTACACTAGAACTTGTCCAAAACTAAATATTCCAATCCCCAGAATAGACCTTTTAAATCAAGTCTAAAATACTCAGGGAGTCTGCTGTGGAATAGCCTCCCTCTCCGTATGAAGCAATTAAACTTTCTGAACTGCTTTCGACGCCATTTACCAAAATACTTGTAGGGACATTAGATAAGGCCTCTAGAGATACCTCCCAAATCCAGGACCCTCCTAAATATATGTTTTAACGACTTTTGTACATTTTTACCTTCCAATTTTCTTTGATATCGTACCTTATGTTTACTACTAACTATTCTTTCAGAACTTAATTACTTTAGTTACGTAGCTTATTCTTTCCCTGTAAAGGACGAGGGCTAAATGAAAAAAGCATTTTATTTTGCTTACTTTACCTCTCGTAAATAAAGAATTCTCATTGTCAATTGTCGCAATATCCGTCTACCCTTCCCTTGCCCTAACATCCTCAGCCAATCACAATTTTCTACAGACCTTACGATCTAGCGAACAAAAGGGTGGAGAATTAGAAAAGAATAAGCTTGAATCGCGGACTACAGATCAAGTGACCAAATAGCCACCCAGTCCCTACTCCCCTAAAAACAACTGAAAAAAATCTGCCCTGAACTATAGCCATACTGGAAATATAGCCATGTGATGACCAATCCACGACAGAGGACTGCACGTCCATCTTTTGTTTCAGCCAGTCGGAGGCTGCTAAAGCACACACACACACACACACAACCGTTTTGCTAAGAGTACAATAGGTTGTGTCTTCCTAAGTAAAGGTTTGATGCCGACTTGTGTGGTAAAGAGATAAGTGCTGTAGAGCAGAGGTTTTCAAACTGTGGTACGAGAAGGTATGACGAGTGGTACGCGAGCACCATGCGCCAAAATAAAAGAATGTGTATATATATTTTACGGGGTCTTTATGTAGGGTTGGGAGGTGGTACTCGGTCAATTCGAATTTTCGAAAGTATTACGCGTCTGGAAAAGTTTGAAAACCTCTGCTGTAGAGGGTGGATGGCGCGGTAGCCTGGTGGACTTTATAGCACGGCGGTTCGAGACTAACCCGGTCATTTGACTGGAAAATTCTCTCTCGGCCGCGCAGTGCAGCTAGTCGTAAATCAAAGACATACAGTATCAAGGACAAAGTATACTATACCATATGAGGTCTTCCGACTAACTTTGTAGGTTTTCAAGTCGCAAAAACTAATCTTGTATCGTGGATGCTGTGTCTCCGTTTCATCCTGATTGCACCCCCCTCCCCCCGTCATTTGCGACAAGGCTTCACAGCAACCTTTCAACTTACTCCCTCAGACGGTGCAACACAGCCAAGCAGAACAAAAGAGATATTAATGCGCCTCCTGCACGCCTTACACCTTCCGCGTTGCTGATTGCCCATCGAGAAATAATCCCCGTGCAATTGGCCATGGATGGCCGGGGAAGAGAAAGAGGAGGAAAAAAGGAGGGGGAAAAAAATCGGTCTGTGAGCAGCGGCTGCCTGTTGAGAAAAGAAGGAGGGCTTAGAAGATGGCGGGTGTACCAGCATGGAGATAAGAGAGGAACTGAACGATGTGTTTTCCGTTCGGCTTCACTTGGCTGAACTCAGGCTGCAGTTCAAATCTGACGTCCGGTCGCTGTGTTCTTAATGGCTGGTAAGTCCATTATTTAGCAGTTCTCTCTCTCTCTCTAATGTGTCCGGTTGCTACCCTGCCAATGGCTGGTATGTCCATTATTTAGTTGTGGGATTTTTTTTTGTCTTGTGACGTTTTGTGTTACATCTTGTGTAGGGTTGTGACGTGTCGTGGGGTTCTGTGGCGTGACGTGTATTTTGCTACCTTTGTGTGACGTGTCCAGTGAGATTCCAGTGACGTTCTGAGAGGAACTCGTGGCTTCTCGGGGTTCTTGGCTCCTTCTCCTCCTCTTCCTCCTCCTGAATGTAGAGAATGTATAGGTGGTAAATCGTCAAGATGAAAGAAAATGAAAAAAAAAAAAGAAAAAAGAAATCGGATCTCCCAAAGCTAACAGATCACGTGCTGTCTTGGGAAGGGAATTTTTATTTTTTTCTATTTCTTCTTTCTTGTTTGTTTGGTCATCGCCGCCTTGGAGACAACCTCGTGAAGGGGAGAATAGAGGGCAAGGAGAGATCACTGCCATGGTGAAGCGTAGTTCCATCGAGATGTTCATAGGGATATCAGATACCAAGCGTGTTTTTTTCCAAGAGTAACCCTTTTATACTTCTGACCTCCGCCAGTACACGTCATGCCAATCATAACCCCAGTGTGGTCAGGTGTAAATGTCGCCACTGAAAGTAGTTCAAAGCTAACTTTGTTAAGTGTAGGGGTCTACTTGTAGTCGCCACCAAAAGTAGTTCGGAGCTAACTTTGTTAAATATAGAAAAAGGTAAATGAGGTCACTCAAAGGGGTTCAAAGTAAACTTTATTACACATAGGTGTCTATTTCTAGTCATCACTCCAAGTGGTTTAAAACTGTTTTAAATGTAGACATCGTAAGGGATCAATGAGTACGTTTTGATTCGACTAATCATCTTTGATTTTTTGGATTATTTTCAAGCACATCTCTTTCCCAGCCTATCATCGTAATTTCCATTTTGTTCACAGTAAGCTATTACCTTTTACAGATGTAAATGAAACTCTCTTTTTTCTTTTCCTTTTAGCGAGGAGAGGGATTGGTTTAAAAAAAATGGGGGTTTACGAGCGGGGCGGGGTTGATTGCTAATTGCTCCGCCATGTTTTCTCTGGGCTGCATATATTTGTAGCAACAGTGTGAAATGTTCTGACTTACGTGAAGCTGGATAGATTGACATAACACTTTACGCTGGGAAAGAAATACACGGAATTTTTCTTCGACACAATGTTGCTTTTGGGACAAAGGGGCGCGCGTGTTTTGGGCATCAGCTCGCGCCAATGACTGACGTGAAGCCGACGACAGGTGGGCGTGAGTGACATGCGCACTGGCGCTGACAATCGCCACGTCACGCCTCTGCGCGCGCGCTTTGCCGCCGGCACCTCAAAAACGCCAATCGGAAATCTACACGGAGTGGAACTGAGAGAAAGTAAATGAGAGAGCGGTTGAAAATAAAAAAATGGGATGTCTGAAACTGATTTATGTACTCCTGGGCTTGGACTACCAATATCTTGGGCGCAAGCGACTGAGCAGAAGCGGGCATGTTGAGAAGTTTCATGTCGTGGGGGAAAGTACGAGCCCACTCAACAGCGGAACAATAATCAGTCACCAATATAGTTCGTACTCCATGTTACAGAATCGGAGTAGAAATTGTGGATTGCATCCAGCAAGTGTCATATTCTATTAATAACACACGCAACCCTAACCAACCACGTACAAATCACGTAAAGAAACCCAACATAAAACGTGATAAGTTCTACATAAAACTCATATTGCGCACACTTTGGGGTTAGGGGGTGGGGAGGCAGTTTGACTGTTGTTGTTTAGCATTTTGTCAGCAGCAAAGCCACGGTAGGTTTGGGGTAGGGAACCTCCCATATTACAGTACAATACAAAGTTGTTTCATCAGAACTGTACTGACCCTAGCGGAACCGATGTAATAGGGTTGTCTCCACGCGGTACTTGCTGGTAAACCAGGTAAGGTAAGCTAAAAGTCGTCCCCCACCTTTTCAGGTCATGGAGGGGGACCGGTGTTAGAGACCTCACTCTTCTCGAGGCCAGCTTTACGTGACGGAGGCGCCAAATTGCCCGTCTCCTCTCCGTCTCTACCACGGACCTTCATTAGATGAAGGTCGCTGGGCGCTACCTTACCTTCCCCAACCCTCCTTGAAGTCAGGTATCCTTTCCCGACAGCTGGGTTGACTAGGGGAAGTTTGCTGCGCTACTCGGATATCGAACCAGCGCACCTCTCATTTTGGACGTCAGCGCTCCAACCACTCGGCTGTCCGCTTCCCCACACCGTGCTGTGGATGACGCCAGTACGTGTTACAGGCGTCGTATTATGGGTGACACCAAAGACAACAACGGCTGTCGTTGATAGTGAAACGCTGCCTGCTTTGTGTTAAGACAGCAATCCTTAATATATACTTACACAGCTGCTTACTATATACCAGAGGTTTTCAAACTTTTCCAGTCGAGTTCCACTTTCGAAAATTCGAATTGACCGAGTACCACCTCTAAACCCTACATACAGCCCCCGTAAAATATATATACACACACATTTTTTTTTATTTTGGCGCATGGTGCTCGCGTACCACCCGTCATACCTTCATGTACCACTAGTGGTACGCGTACCACAGTTTGAAAACCTCTACTATATACAGTTCAGTCTTCGGCTCTGTTCTTATGTTTATAACACGCCAGTCTCTAGTGTTGTCCAGTGTTCACAGTAGTTGCATCATGGCTTTGGATGCTGACGGCTAACACCAGCAAGCCAAAGTTAGGGCTTGGTTGCATAGGCGTTTCCTTTCGACATTCTTTACTTGTCCACAAAATTCACGTGACAAATGTTTTACGGGTACTTTTATGAAAAGTATGAATATTCGGACAACGTAGTTCGTGGTGTAGAATTTTTACCCAGACAACCATTCTGCGGTTGGAAGAACCAGCTGTAGCTCACAATGATTGAACTCGCCATCAGCTAGTTCTGGTGACTTTTTTTTTTTTTTAAAGGAAACAGATTTGAGGAAAAGCCCAAATTTTCAAAAATTGCTAACAATCTTCCGACACTGAATCCAACATTAACCCCATACCCCGCTGTAAGTCTTTGTGATGAAATCTGTGTGCCAGTTGCAAAACAGCACGAGTCTGTAGGGAAATTTTCTATGCCATATTATGAGTTGAAGCAGAAATAGAGAAAGGTTAAATATTTTGTAAATGGCTGGAAAAGGTCGAACATTTCAAGATTAATTTTTTTAATCTATAATTACGTGCTTTATCTAACGGCGTAGCGTTGTGAAAAAAAGACAGGTAAAAGCACAAACAGCATGCCTTGCTTCAGAGAATACTTCTGGCCAAGCACTCCATGGGAGGTAACTCAAAGTCTCGCCCTGAAGGATGATACCACTATCGTTACTTCCCATAAAATCTCACATAACAGCTGTTCTTTTCGTCTTATTTTGCATGTGCGATACACATCTTTTTAAATAATCAAATAATGGCACACAAAATGTTTATAATAATGAATTCATTTGGCGGAAATTAAACTTCATAAATCTGACAATCGTATCTGTTGTGTAAACATTTGTAAGTGTTATTTACAGCTAAACTTACCCAAGGCATTTTATGCTACCTTGTACAAAGCTTGACACAGAAAATTATTTCCAATACATTTTTAAGGCAACTGATGGTGGAACTGTGACAGTCGGCATATAGACCCTTTTGCAGCACTGAGACCACTCTTATTAAAGTAACGACAGACATATTATCTGCCCTTGACAGTGGTGATGTTTCTCCCTAAACTCTATTGGACCTGTCTGCTGCATTCGACACAATAGACCACTCTCTGCTCCTTCATAGACTCCACACCCTCTACGGAATTTCTGGACCTGTCCTCTCATGGTTCAACTCCTATCTCACTAATAGGACACAGACATGGTAGTTGACGGTCAAACATCTCGCCCTGCTCCACTTCTCTGTGGTGTTCCCCAAGGCTCAGTACTTGGCCCAGTGCTGTTTATCCTGTACACTAAACCACTTTCATCATGCATCCAGTCTCACCAGGTTTCTCATCAATCATATTCTGATGACACGCAGCTTTACTGTTCTACTCCACCAGCTGAGTCTCACTCTGCTATTAGCATCTAGATTCTAGAAGCTTGTATTAGCGACACCAAGGGCTGGATGGTAAACAACAAGCTTAAACTAAAAGATGATAAAATAGAAGCCCTCTTGTGCTATAGAAGAAGACATCCAAAGTCACTCGTCAGTCTGCCCAATCACATCAAGATGGGGTGAACCAACATCACCATCACGTCATCTGTTAGGAATCTGGGATTTATTGTCACTGATGACATGACACTCGATAGACATGTTACAGCTGTCTGTCAGTCTGTCTATTATGTGACTCCCGTAAGATCAGTGCAATCCGTCATTTTCTCTCTACACGCGCTACCAACACTCTTGTCTGTGTGTTTGTTCTTTCTCGACGACTACTGCAACTCCTTGCTGGCAGGCTGCCCCTCATCCCTCATTGAGAGACTCCAGAAAGTACAGAACTCCGCTGCACGTCTGGTGCTTAGAGCCACGAAACGGGACCATGCCACTCATCTCCTTCGTTTTCTACACTGGCTACCCGTCTGGTCTCATATCCAGTACAAACTGTCTGTGCTGTGTTTTAATTTCTTTGCTGGCTCCTGTCCTGACTATTTCTCTCAACTTCTCATCCCTTACGTTCCGGCCAGACAACTACGCTCTTCGTCGGATGACCGTATCCTAACTGTTCCTGTCACCAGAACAACAACATGTGGTCACAGGATTTTTGGCTACTGTGCAGCAAAACAATGGAACTCTCTCCCTTTCCATATCCGCCACCTTCCTACAACTGAATCCTTCAAATCTGCACTGAAAACGCACCTCTTCCTTGAGCATTACTCCTAACACAGTCCACACAATGCTCGTCCTTCTTACCCTCCCCACTTCCGCTCTTGCTACTTTTCTACCCCTCTTTAGGTGCAGAATCGGTATATTTTCGATGTTACTGTTACTTGGTGCCTTTTGTGTTTTCCATCTTTGTTTTCTGTTTGTCGTCAGTATTGTCGTTTATTCTTCCGTCCCTCGTGTTCTATCCATGTAGTCCATGTCTCTTCTCCGTTTTAAGCGCTAAGAGCATGCTCTCTATGAGTGTGAATATGCGCTATAAACATCTTCATTTATTATTATTATTATTATTATTATTCCTTTTAGTAGATCATATGCATTATAGAAAGGACTATTGGCCAGTGAAAATCTGCATTATATTTCTGAAAGAACACAAGATTGTCCTTTTGTGCCTTGAATAATCTCCCCTAGTGGAAAATGAAAATACTAGCAGTGTGAGGGAGGCCTTCTTGTTCTTACCCCATCAACAGCCTGAAGTTGACTCCTTAACCATATTATAATGCATAAATGTAGCTGAAATTGTCGGCCTCTGCAGTGCAAGCACATTAATCATTGTACTATACTGCAGTATTTGATTAACCTTTCAATTTTCCTCATTACATACAAGATGGAGCCAACAAAAGTATCATATCCTTATCTATATAGCCTGACATTTCCATTGATTATTTACCTCCTGTAACCATAAACACATGAATAAGCTCTAAAAGAAACACTCTCAACATCATTTTTTTGCTCAATATTCGTTTGTCAGACCAATACATTGTAATTAACTCCAGTTAATAAATATATCTGCACCCTGAACAGCTATGACATTAATGCATTGATGTGTTTTCTATCTTTGTTTTCTGTTTGTCGTCAGTACTGTCGTTTATTGGTCCGTCCCTCGTGTTCTATCCATGTAGTCCATGTCTCTTCCTCTTTTTAAGCGCTAAGAGCATGCTCTCTATGAGTGTGAATATGCGCTATAAAAAGCTTCATTATTATTATTATTATTATTATTAGAGATTTTTTAACATATCATGAAATAAGCAACACAGAGGAGGATGAAACAAGCAGATTATGAGGCATTAAATCTCATTGATATCGTGACTGCAAGGGCTTGCCGCCAAGCCGGCCGGCCGCACCCTGACCCGTGACGGCAAGGGCTTGCAGTCACATTTTTGTTAATTTTATACACGCATAAAATGCGTTGTTTCGGATAAAAAATTAATGCAGACGATAGTTCATTCATTTTTCTATCGAGTGATGTTCTTTTCATGACGAAGTTTGCACGTTTGACAGACCTTTTTTCCGTTTTCCCACGGTACCTGTCTTTCTGTTTGGAAAATGGCTATGGGATAGAAAGTTCGACCGGCAGATTTGAAAATTTCTATTTATTAACCTACGGTAAAGACAACCATCAGTAATACACCGTTTTAAAGAGCATTTTTAAAACATTCACTTGGTGTAAATTTTAAGATACATAGGTTTTGTCTTCGAGTATTAAAATCAAATGAAAGATTACGACTGTACGCGTTTTAGAACTTTTGAATGTCGCCAACAAAAAAAATTATTTGCACAATATATACAGGCATAAAGTACCAAGCAAACATATTTTTTATTAGAATATACAGTACAATTTTAATATTACTTACTATTTTCGGCAGAACTTTCATATAGCCTTCTGTAAAGCAGGGAAATGCGCTATATAAATTTCCGTTATTATTATTATATAGGGGGTTATAGTAGGTCACGGCGGGCTATGCTATTTTGTGGGAGGGGAGAGCGGGTAGGATCGATATTTGAGAGGGGTGTGAGGTTGGGCGTTGGTTGGTGTTGTGTGTGATTTATGAAGTAGGGTTAGGGTTAGGGTTAGGTTTATGGGTGTGGGTTAGGGGTAAGGGTAGGGTTAGGTTATATTGTAGTGAATTGAGCACAGGAGAAATGTTTAGGACTGGTCGAGTGACGTTATGGCGATTGACATGGAGTTGTGTGAAATTATTGGCTGGTTTTAGTCATGTGATATTTGGTGCGGGGGGGGGGGGGGTTTGTTGATTTGATTTCATGTTAGCAGACGATAGAAAGTCGAGAGGATCGAAGATGGCGAGTGTGCAAAAAAATTTGGGGAAAATTTATGGTGCAATTGTGGATTTCAAGGAAAAGTTGAGAGGTACAGAGTCTGGAAAGTACAGCAGAAAAAAATTTAGTATTTATGGAGAAGTGACAAGGTTGTTTGTGTTGAGTTTAGTGGAAGACTTTGATTTGTTTTTGGAGTTTGTACATGAATGTGGAGGAAGGATTCGAAGGAGTTTGGGAAGGCGACGTCAGGAAAATTTTTGTTCATTTCTGGATATTATTTCTCGGAATAATTGGAGGAAGGATTGGAAGAAGATGAAGCAGACGATATCAGGGAGTTTAGCGAGGACAGAGAGCAGAAGATGAGTGACGTAATAGTGACGTCACTATTTTGCATAGCTCCGCACACAGGTAAGCCATTTTTGTTATGGCGTCGCGTTACCCCTTATAAGAAAGCTGTTCCCTATTTTCTTCTCCTTTGCGGTTGTTGAAGTAAAAAATCCATGTCTTAAGTGAGTGACAACAACGTGCTTCGATTGTCAAAAATGGCGGATCGACTTTTCTTTCTTTGTTTGGATACGAAACCTTTTGACTTCCTGCCTGTTCAAGGGAGGGAATCAGTGGACTATTTCCCAACGGTTTTAGTAGTTTCCTCCCTTATGTTTTTTTTTTAGGCTTGTGAAACCTTTCTAAAAAATTTTCTATTTGATCATTATCATGGCATTTTCTGATGGGAATACTATAAAAGTGTGTTTTTAAGCAAACACAAGGTAAAGATGTTTCTTTTCTACACATTTTGATCTATCATTATCAATTTAAATTCTTCTTCTACCTCTTTTAGTTATTTTTTTATGATTTTTTGAAAAGTGGGGACAGTCGTGCGAGACAGAGACACTACAGACTTCTAGCAGCCACGAGTTCAATGCGCTATTAGCCCAAAGCGTTCATTTCTACATGCTCCACAAAGCATTCATTTCTACATGCTCCACAATAAGAAGACACAAGAGTTGTGCCAATGAGTTCTTTACCTGTAAAAATGTCAATAAAAAAAGCCATGCACAAATGGTTGCAACTTTATGCTTTATAAATATATTCTTATCATTAAAGTAAATTAAGTTTTCAGATCTCATTCACTACACCTCCCATTTTCCACAAAAAAAGAAAATGTCTCTTGCACTAGAAGATGGTTATGGTGAAATACATAGTTTGTTACTGTTAAAGTAGCAAATGTACATCAAAAAGGACTTTTCTTAGAGCAATCTAATCTGCGAATGACCATCTGGTCACCCATGGTCTAACTCTTCACTTGGCAAAATGTTGTTCTACAGTCTACAAGTCACTTTTGATGCTTGCTGAGACAAAAAAAAAAACCTCATGAAGATCAGATTCATGCACAATCTTGTCAAAGTCTTGGGCAGTACTTGTTCCCATGGCGATCAGGTTTATCCACGCAGGGAACATCCCACATCCAGATACGATCTACAAATCAGTCAACAGATAGGGCATGCACAAGCATACATGACAAAGCAAACACACACACATGCGCACGTGTGCACACACACATTTTCGATAGTTCAAACTTTAAAAAAAAAAGTGGATATAAAATAACATAATTCTAGATAGGGCTGAAACATTATTCTTGCCTCTGGAGGAGACCTCACCCTTAATGCATTCTCACCTGCTTTTCTATATTATTATGGTAGAAAGAGTGAGCTTAATTTTTTTTATACATGCACATTTGATGATTTATTTGTATGTAGATATTGTAAATGGCATTCCTGCTGATTGAGATATGAATATACTAATGTTATCTAGGTATGTGCATATAAAAATCTGATGGAGGATCCAAAAAAGAGAAAACCATATTTAGTTCTCACCTCCTTTTTCGTAAACAGATGGAGGAAGATCATAAGGGAAAGGCAGGACCACATGGTCACTAGTGCTCACATCTTCAGCAGTTCTGCCTACAGGAAAGCTGTCTAAAGACCCCTGGTAAAGCATACAAAGCACAACACACTTTGACTAAATTCAACATCAAACCATGCAGCAAATCCAGATTTATTTCTACACGAGTTAGTCATGCTTCCATGTTTTAAACAATAAATACACATTGAAAATAGTTATTCTTTCATTATTAATTACAGTAAAAGTAATATCTGGCATGCTCTTAACGATCCTGTTCCTTGTTAAAAAATAGTTCCAAAATTGTATAAGTTTCTACCTCAAAAGCATTATCTTACAACTCAGAGCTGTCAAATGTTTCTATGCCTTCCTGAGTTTACATTTTACAGGCTGAAAGTTCTGAGTAGAGGAAAGAGGTGAGCTAAATACGTCATTTTTAAACAGGGGGCAGCATAATAAGGACATTGTCACAAACCTGCTGTTTTTTGTTTTGTTTTTTGAGGCGGGGGGGTTGTTGTTGAATGAGAACAGAAAGAGTGAGCAGATGGTGAGTGTTTTGTGTGGGAGTCGGTGTGAACATTTTATGATGGCCGCTTTTTCTTTGATGTAACAACATCGAGGGGCTCCACTCGTATAAATGTTGAAGATTAAGATTGTGACTGTTTTCTCCTATATTTTAAGTCCTAACCAGACTAATAAAAGGTGTACATTTTTCTTGTGAAGCCTGTCAAGGTGAGTCTGCCTTTGTTTTATTTTTGAATTTTGTATGTAGTTTTTTGGATTTTATTTTTAATTAGAGAATAGTAATATAGAGTATTCAAATGATTGCTAGGATTTTACTTTACTGTCCAGGTTTTTTTTTTCTTTTATTCTGTTATCTTCCCGTGTTCATCAATGGCTGATACATTGGATCTAATTGAATTTTAAGAGGGGCGGTAACTGAAATGACTGTGTATAGTCATTTTGTGGAGCTCCGGATCCAAAGGAAGAGTCTTAAAAGCAGACATGCCATAATCAAAGACTTTTACCACGGAGAGCGGGGGATTTACTGTTACATGATTCATGCACAGTTAAGTAAGTTTTTGGCTGTTGATCATTTTTTTCTAACACTAAATTCATTTTTTTTAATTCAAATTTTTGTTGGCTGTAGCGCCGCAATTGATAGACAATGAGAAAAGAGAAAGTGAATACATACAAAATATTTGGGGACAAAGAGGATGCCAATCTCATAGGAGCGGATCATCAACTGGGAATTCTGTTTCTCCATGGATCCCCATGCTGCCTTGGACAAATTTGCACTGAAAACAGCAGCATTCCTAACATAATAACAGTGTAAGTGTAACACACTACACATCAAGTACGTCATGGATTACCATGCTAATGACCACAATTACAACAGTCGTTATATTCCATTATTTAGTTCATCATACTGACATGTGAGCACCATATAACAAGATATCACATTCTGTGATACCAAGGATACAAACAATTCAAAACTGCTTTGGTATAACTTCCATTACAGCACTGAAGGTTCAGCTCAAAGAATAAAATCCTACATGGTTATGAGAAACATACCTGGTCACAAGAAACCATGCAGCCTGGGTCCAGTCTGGCGATATGCGAGTGTATGTCTTAATATGAGGTATAGCTTCTGTCCGTCCTCGACCCTCTGCCCGCCATTGCCTGCTCAATGTATACAATATTACAATAATAAAACATATTTATGTTCAGTGCACATAATATTATGGTCATAATAAAACTGTGCTTTCTCTCTCTCTATATATATATAGTATTGTGATCATTGCAACAAGAACACTGTTTGCTCAGTGTGCACAATATTACAATCATTACAGCATGGTCATTGTTTCCTCAGTCTGCATGAATTTACAGTCAAAACAACAAGGCTATTGTCTGCTCAAGGTACACAATACTCAAATTATAACAAAAACTGTATTTGGATTAAAGGTGTAATTTGAAATTTTAATTGCTCTGCACAGGGAGAAATTCACAAGGACTTAACCGGCAGTTACTCCAAAATATGACTAAAAATACAAAAGTAAATAATAATAATGATAAATAAATTTTATGTCAACTCAGTTTCTGCATTAGTTACCTGACAAAATTGTTCAGGTAAATCTGCTTGCGAGCTGTCTGAATGCTGTATGGCAGACAACCCCCACCAGCATAGCCTTCCAAACACTGACGTACATTTTCTTTTGATGGGTAAACCTGTCAAGATCCATTAAAATAATACCCATTTAACTTCCTTAGTGTTAAGCCAGACTTGAGCTCAGCATTTTATGTAAACACCAGCAGTACTCAGACTTAATGCATCTGGGGTTAAACAAGGTTACCAAATGATGCTCAGGGGAACCCTTCTTACACAAAATTCAAAAGCTCAAGTAGTCATCACTGTAAGTACTAATGTAATATGTAATAACAGTTAAATTTTATTATTGTCTATCACACTTTTTTGGAGTCAGTGTAAGTGCTATTTGTCCTGATTGGCAGAAGCAAGATCAATGCATTAGTATCAATGGGAAAAAGAACTTCACAATAAGGATGCCATCAACTGATAGTTACATGCACAAAATATTGGAATCCATCACAAGTATGGGATCACTTTTACCAGCAACAATTTCTTGCCGTCTACTGCAGTGCTTGGAGTGGCCCGACACTGACTTAAGGATGTTAACCACTCGGCACACAGCCACTTGTCCATGGTGCTCCCCAGGGATCCAATACTTGAGAATTGCCCCAGAATTGGCCACTCCTTGATCACATGACTGTCAGGTCCTTCTGTCTGTAATACCTGTGAAGCAAAACTGCAGTTTTATGATGTCTACCTTCACCTGTAAAGATATTAAACAAGATGGTGCTCCAGCACTGGGTGTTCAGGTTTGTGCCCCAGCACTGGGTGCTGATGCCTCAGCAAGGAACAGCTGACAGCTGCCCAAGACAAGGCACAAGTAGGATAAACAACAGTTTCAGCAAAGTTAATTTCTGGTGAAAGATTTTGATTGTTAGTGAAAAACTATGCTTAAAGAAAAAACAAACCTTTCCGATGAACATCAGTTTTGAGTCATTTCAAGTTTATTTAAGGAATGTCCCTTTTATCACCATATACATTCAGTCATTCTCTACAAGTTGCACACAAGATGTGTTTATCTAACATCAATTTTCATCCAGCATTATCACACTGAGTAATCGTGACTAAATTCATTGTTAATGCATTCAGAGTTACTCAGTAAAAAGCTAATGAATCAATCTACTTTCAGGCTTCCTCACCTTACGTAACTTTAGATGTCCCCATGCCATCTTTTTGTCACCTGAATGTCTGCCTGGCACAGAGCCTATGATGTGCACACTGCAATTTTTATAACAGGTAAGCAAGTACTGTTGCATCAATAAATGGCTAAGCTAGCACTACCTATAACTGGGTATTAATACACTGCTAACCTAATATAGCCTGCATAAAACTGTTGCCTAAATTCCTTTAAAAATATTAGCAGTTTGATTGGCTGACATGTTTTAGCCATCCATCTAATACCCTAGTGGTGTGCAGTGCATCTAGCCACTGACTGCTTGAGTGCAGTAGTACACACTGTTGGGTTTGCTGCAGTTGTGAAAAAAATTGAATAATTTATGAATTATTTAAATTCAAAGGTCAGTTTTGTTATTAAAAAGACTTTTTACTAAGTGCAAGTTTCTCAATATTCTGACCTGCTGTTTGGTGTAGGTAAATTGTTGTAGTAAATTGTCTTTTATCAAATGTTAACAATCATGGTGCTCTGTAAGATGAATCAGGTAAACTGCACAGCTAGATATCCTACCCACCATGCAGCTGTCATGTCATGCTGGCGCACATGTTCCTCCCAGACACCCAGAGCTTGGGCCTTGTAAGCAGACAGGTAGTCTATTAAGTCTTGTTTGAAGTGTGTGGGAGAATCCCCTGAAATTTTAGTCCCTTTTCTGGCCTCCATATCTGGCATCCTTGGAAACAAAGGACTGATCCAAACCCTGTTGTAAGCAAGTAAGATCACGATCAGGTGACATGAAATAGCTCATCTGAATGCTGTGGAAGGCAGATTATTGATTAAAAGGAGCTATTCCTTCAGTTACAATTAGCAGTCTTACTACATCACAGATCTGTGCAGAACAAAAAGACAAGAGAACAGTCTCTCTCTTTCTCTCACTCTGTCTCTCTCTCTCTCTCACACACACACACACTGAATGAATGAATAAAAATGACAGGGACTAAAAAGTGTAGTCAAGACTATACTAATACACCTTACCCTTGTGTCTTCTGATGCCAGTCATTGTGGATGAGGTTGGCTGTGTGAATGATGACCCGCATACCACAATCATACAACAGCAACATCATCTTCCTGTCAATTAATATTTTTTTCTTTTACTAACTTCTAGCATGTAAGTTTATTCTTGCTTAGCACCTCACTAAGCATCTCTTACCAAGGCTAATCTTTACTCTGGAGCCAAAGAGTGCTGCTGTTGTTTGTATTACATTACCACAATAAAAAAGACACTTGTAAGATAAAAGCACCTAAGCAAAGCATATAAGCATGACATTAAAACAACCTAACATACACACAAAGAAGCCATAAGAATGTCTTTAGATTCTATCAAAATCCACCATCAACTTGGCTAAATCAATAGTTTTGCAAGAGTAAGCTGCCCCCACCATTAGTGCAAAGGGAGACTGTTCACTGCTTTCTGAAATACCAAATTCTGAACATATGAAAGTAAATGAGTGGATTTCTCTAAGACA
Organism: Marisa cornuarietis; assembly: GCA_004794655.1. Taxonomy (NCBI): domain Eukaryota; kingdom Metazoa; phylum Mollusca; class Gastropoda; order Architaenioglossa; family Ampullariidae; genus Marisa; species Marisa cornuarietis. The sequence continues at coordinate 1,133,224 of SMMW01000046.1, read as the reverse complement.
GGTACATTTACAAAATACCCAACATAGAAAGAAGAGTAAGTCACAAGGAATTCCTTCTGATCAGAATCTGGACCTATCAGAAAGAAACTAGCATTACCAGACAAAAACAGTAACTTTCTTTTGAATCTAAGGCAGATCAAAGTTCCATCTAGCTCTCAGTTGCTCTTTGGCAACTGGACAAAGTGTCTTGACTGAAAAGCTTCATAAACTCTGATAAATAACATTCTGTCCTGACCAGATAAATGTAGAAGCTATAGAATGCAAACTGAAGATTATCATCATTGAATAACAGCAACCAGAAACCTAGATGTTCTGCATTATGTGTGATACAGTAAGCCAAACATAATGTAATGACTTGAGCAACTTCAATGTAGTCACCAAAATGACTTTGTACAGTGACTGCAGTGGACTGAGCTGGTGACAACTGTGACCATTATATGATCTCAGACAAGCTTTCTCATCAGTATTTCTCCTCTCCAGAATTTAAACACTTTTTTAAATCCTCTCTCTCAGAAACTGCCCTACATAGCTATATTTAGTCGACCATTGATTACGCTTCCACCCTGTGGGACTCTGCTAGCTGTTCTTCGATAAGGTCTCTAGTTAGCATTCAAAGAAGGGCTATCAAATTGATGTTACTCAAACCAAAAATACAGCCTCATGATATCCTATCTTTAGGGGTTCTACCACTACTAACCAGACTAAAATTCAACAAAAGTATGTTAATCTTTAAAATACTAACAGGCAAAACGCCCCTTAGACTTTCTACTATCTTCTCTATCAGAATAATAAGGGGGTCTCTCAAGCTCAATATTCCCATACCTGCCATTGACCTATTCAAGATGAACCGTAAATATTCTGCCAGTGTTCTTTGGAACAGCCTTCCCTCAGATCTCCAAAGAACAGAATCAGTCTCTACAAGTTCAAAGTGGAACTCCTACAACACCTATTCCAAACCCTTTGATTACCGTCCTACAGAGGCTTCCTACCCAGCTTAATCATCTATTACTCACACTGACAAAACAAAAATGTACATGTTGCTAGTGATCTAGCCAAAATAAAAACAAACAAAAACAAAACAAAAAACACCCTGTCAGTTCAGATATCCACCACCATCTTTGTACATATTATAATTTCTCTCAATGATTCTATAGCCTTGTTTTGAATTAATGTAGTGTTTTTTAATTTCTTCTACTTAGACTGAGGGTTAGATGTGAAAAAGCACCACTTTTGTTTATTCTGTTAAATATAGTAAATATAGTTTCTGGTAAATATAGATTTGACATTTGTATTCTTTGTTTTCCCACCAGCTGGTGAAGTGGAACACTGTAAGCTATAAAGGTTAAGAAGTAATTGCCACATTGTTAGTAAAAATGTCAAGAACTATGCATATTTGTGCACAGCACTTTAGCTGGACTATTTACCAAAACACTTCTATGCTGACTGACCATAAAAGGATGCAAATTGTAATAGAAAGCAACAGAAAAAAAAGAGACAAAAAATGTTAAAGGTCTGAATGCTTACGTATGATGGGTGCCAAACATCATATCTAGCTGTGCCTGAGGTAAAAATGAAAAAGAGGTTTCAATAAACTAGTTACAGGAAAAGGGGCCTTAGGACCTTTGTCCAGTTGGGACTTTAGTGTACATCCAGTAGGCAAGCTGACTACTTACTAGACTGGCTACGTCATACAATGAAAGATCATGTGACCATGTATGCTGCACACAGCACTTATTTTTAAACAAAAAGCTACTTAATAAATGATAAACATAGAAATGTGTACCACTTGTTTGCTACTTAAATGCAAATTAAGAATGATAAACACATTTTTCTATAATAAAATTTGTTTTGCTTAATACTTTTTCATGTACACACACTGTTCTCAATCAATAAGCACAGGCATACATGCTTAATTTTCATGGAATGTAAGCTAGGACACAAAATATAGCATCCAGATATATTCTAAAAAATTTAAGCTAGAAGTGTGCATGAAATCTGTTTTGATACAAATAATAGAAGGAGAGCAAAGTGTTCGTACAATTCTTGACAAATAAGTCAAGGACTCACCCTACAGAATGAAATGTGTGGAAAACGCTCAGCTTCTTTCTTCATCTCAGTTTCGCCTCTCCCCTTCTCTCCATGGACAATCACCAACGGTTTGTCGCTGAGTGATGAGAAAACAATCCGCACCAAACACACAACAGCAGCTAGTCTCAACAATATTTATCACCAGTTCTCTTTTCTTTTTGGTGGCCTGTCAGTTCAAATACAGGTACTTTCCTAACAATGAAGCAACAGTTTTACATGGTAACATTTACAGAAATCCTTGTATCATTAATGCTTATAAATGTTCTTGTGTATTTTGAGCTTTTATTTGAAAGCAGTGGAACCCCCTACCGGTAACATAATGGATACTGCTTCACAAGCCATGGAATGTCAAACATAAAGTTGAACTGCAACCCACAACAAAGCATATGTGAAAAAATGTGAAACGTTAGTTATGTTGTTAAAATACACAAAAATAAGTGTTCTAAAAGGATTTACAAGTTACCCTTTTCTGAAATTTTAAGTAACTAAAGCCATGTGTTACGAATTAAATGCTGTAGCCGCCAGCGGGTTGATGAGGTATCTGACCTCGTTTGACACAGGTGCATGGGACTCATGCTTCGTCGCTAAATTTAATACGGTTATCATCAACCATCCACTTTTTTCGTAACACCATGTTATTTTCTTTCCATTTATCAACTGCTCTTCTTTCATACACTTTTGCAGTGGCAAGCACCCATATTACATATCAAATACCATCTCCAATGCAACAAGCCATACACCTCTGCCAAGCAAATGTATGTGTATCTGGTGGCAAAAGGACCATTCCAGCCTACCTATTACAAGATAAAGCATATCTTTTTTAGTAACTCCACTAGCTGGTTCAGATCAGCAGAACTTCTTGTGTGTTCCATTAACAATGATCTGACCATTTTGTTTGCAAGCCCTTCTGACCTACTGTTACCAAGACATGGACTCACCTGGCATGATGCCTGGATATCTCCCATAAGTGGTGACAAGATATCTGCATGTGAAACAACAAATACTGTCAGCTACTTAGATAATTAAGCATTATCATTCACATACAAGCAGCATACACAAAAAGAACTAATAGCAGCACTGTTGGTAACTTAAAAAAAATAAGCTTCAAAAAGAAGAAATGATCACATCTGTATTAATGAATCTGTGTTCAATAAAATAAAAATCAAATCATGTATTCTTTCACAATTGTTTATTCCACCATGTTTATTGAAATGAAATCTGATCATAAGCGTTTCATTTATGTCTGATGAAGTTTAGTAAAATGATCAGCTACCGTGAAACATTTTTGACACAAAATGTGATAAAGGTATATTAAAACTGTTCAAAGAAATCTGCCCAAGAGCCATGGAGTACTGATTTGGTCCTAGGCATTATTTTAAAAAACATGGACACCCTACACATCGGTATTTTTTGAGTTGCACTTGAAATAAAGTTTGGATTACCTCTCTGTAAATAAATGTCTACAAAGTATTATGAAAGTCTTTATCTTTAACAGAAGGAATAAAATCAGGGCTTCTGCTAACGCAAAAAATTGCGTACATTATGCATTAAAAGTTCGGAGGACCCCTTCAATTTTCGTCAATGGGGTCCCATGGAACCCATTCAAATCTGGACGAAGAACAGATACAAAATTATATAAGTGTAGTGTCTGACATCGTAGCCCAATCTATTGTTGTCGTCTGCTACAAGGTGAGAGTACCTTCCCTTGCACTGAGTTTTTTCCTTTACCAGAAAAAGTTCCATGTCGTTGACAGCATGGTTAAAATCATCATCTCAGAAACGGAAAGAAAGTGAGGGTGAAGACAAACAGCAAGATAATGAAGATCGTGAACCCACATCATCATGCCATGTTCCATCTAGTACCTGTGATTTTTTTTTCACATTTTAAAGGGACCCCTTAAAGTTAGCCTGGGACCCCAAAGAATTTAGCCTTAGCAGAAGCCCTGATAAATGATTCACACATGTAAGGTTCACTCTTGCTGTTATCCATGTCTCCTTTTTTATCATTAAAAAAAACTACCTTTCAAACTAACAGCCCCTGTCTTGTTGAATTTATCATCAATGCCAGCAACTTTTGTAAGAAAAAAGCTGATTGGCTGAAATTCAATAATGGTGTCTGTCACAGTCTTGTCATCCTCACTGCACAGTTTTGGACGCTTGGCTGGTGCACTTGTCCCTGACTCTGCCTTCATTACTGTTTCCTTCTTTCTTTCTTTGGGGTGTGGATCACTGCTCTTACCATTCCCCTTACCTGTACAGAAACATGATGAACAATGTAACAAGAGTGAAGCCTTGTGTAGCACAGATATATCTTTACACATAGTCTGCATTGACAGAAATAAAGTTGTCACTGTGACACATGGGAACAAGATATTCAACTTGCAGAGAAAGACATCAAGCTGTAAGGATTACGGCACCATGAGGAAACCATTCTTTAAACGCTATATTAATGAAATATATAGCCCTTGATAATATTAAAAAAAAACTTGTATAACAAAATCAGAGCATAAGCACCATGCTTGAGACAATAAAGAATAAGCATGTGAACATACATCATCAAATAACTTGTCATTGATGAATCATACCGTAGATAGCATGAAAATAGTTGCAGAATCAAAGAAATTTGAAAGGAATGATTATCAAAAAATAGCTATCAAATAAGTCTATTATTTCATCACCTTATTAATTCAACAGCAACATGGTTCTCTGTTTTCATGCAGTTTGAGTTTATATTTATATATATATTATGTTTTAAGTAATGTTTTTCGTGCATATTTCAATTTATCATCTAAGCCTAAGTAATGAGTGCAAAGTCTTGCCCCCATTTCCGCACCCCACATCCCAAGGTTTAGTTACCAGTGGTTTACTGCAGCCTAAATAGAATTAAAGAAATAAACAGTTCACTAGTTTCAAAATGCATGCCATGAAAGAATAAGCTGTAACATAATGTGTACCCAGCAAAATTAAACTTAACATATATATTAGCAGTCTAAATGTGCCCAGTGCTTGACTCGTCTTCCTTCATCCATGCCCCCATGCTTCCCCATAGAACATGTGTACTTTTCACTCTTTACATTAGCTGCCATTATCTGCAGTTTCATGTAATGGTAGGTCTTGGGGTATATTACTCACCATTAAGGGGGCAGCGTTAAGGAGAGTGGCATAACAATAATTGTCTCCCTTGCATTAGTTCATAACCACTGGCTTACCTCCTCCACCACCACCACCACACAAACACTCCAACATAAACAGATAATCAACAAAAGTCATCTAACACAGATAATCAAGAAATTTTTGTCAACTCCAGATCAACAGAAATAACTTGTAATAATAACTTCCTCTCAACTGACTTACATAAACACTAAATATTTTCAGAGCTTGAAGGCAATACACTTTTGGTCATGATGCTAAGTCAAGGATAAAAATAGAAGAAAAAAATACATAAAAAATATGAGAAAAATGTAGAATGTTTCTGTGGTAGGCGGTGAATGTAGTGGGTTGGGGAATGCTCTTATGCGATATCTCCATAACTCCAGTTACCTCCATGATAAAATTCCTTCAGATGAGATGGGTTTTTCCTAAAACATTTGTCACCATATTTGCACCGAGGCCTCGTATCATTAACTTCACTTTCACGTCCTGAAACACATGCCCCAACTGTACTTGTACAAGTTGCACTTGAACTGGCCAGTGGTGAAGAATCTCCCTGACTGGGCAGTGACACAGAATGTCCTTTGCCTGAACATGCAGGCTGTTTCTTAGATGATTGAAAGTATAATGCTTTTCCAGGCTTCTCTATTATTTTTGATTTTACATCTTCATCTGTGTCACTGTCGGATATCCCATGAGGATTACTAACACTCTTGCTTAAGCTGCTTCTCTTCTGAATAAGAGATTTGGAGCTGATAGCAAAGGCCTTGCTACTGTTTGTGTCAAACAAATCCTGAGAGCCATCAAGTTCATTTTCTAAGTCAGATGGAGGCACCGTTGCATCAGAGTCTGAGTCTGATATTTGGTGAATACTCAGAGATGCAGCCATGGAATTAAGGTATGTAGATAATTAGGAGGGTTTTTCTTTCCCAAACTTATTTCACTGGAAAATAGCCATATGAAGCATAAAATAATCATTTTGTTATTGTAAACATCATTTCATAACATTTTTACAGACTAGAAAACAGTCAAACATCAAAAATAATATCTGGATAACATGTGCTCAAGCAGAAATACTGAGGGTAAGACAGTGGTAATGATGATGATGATGATGATGACAGAATTTATAATTATATAGTGCATTCTCCTGTTGTCAACAAACTGAATATAAGCAATTGGTTGACAATATCTGTCTCGTGCTCACTGACACACAGGGGGCGTGGGGGGGAGAGCATATGCACACCATGCTGGACGCCTACATAAAATACATACACACAGATCATTTTACCTAAAATGATTATCTAAATTGAATAATACTAACTACGTTGTAAACACGTTTACCCAATTCTGATTAAATGGTAATAGAAGTCGCCATGGTTTGCAGGCGATAGTTTCACTGTCTGATCCGTAATCACAGAGCGAGCATATCATTATGTACTCACTGTTAGTGTGTAAGCTGGATGGAAGCAGCCGAATCGTTTAATCTATTCCTAAAATCTAAACAGTCGACTACCAATATGTAAAGTACCCTCCAATCGATTTCAGACTGCTAATTATGCTGTTTGTTTGCTACAAATAAAATACAGAATCTTTGTTCTTCGGTACGTATGATCTGCACCTGTGTTGATGTGCATCTGACTTAAAGCCCACACGTAAACTATTTTGAGAACGTAACTTTTTGAAACTCTGCGCCGGCATCCTTTATAGCTACATCAAAAATAATAAAGTTTACATCATCTTAGACAAAAATTACCGATTGTTTAACTAGAAAAAAACTATCGTATTATTCACTATACACCACTGGCAAAAATGTGTCGGAACAAGCTAATGGGACTCCTTGTACCAAAGTAAACCGTTTCTGATCGCAGACCGTAAAGACAAGCCTTTTGCACCCTTATAAACACGAGAGCTTGCGTCGTCTGCTCTCTCTCTCTCTATATACATATATTTATGTGACTTTTAATAGGTCGTCACCACGCAGTGTGCTTGTTATCTACACTTGCCTTTCCGTTTCGTTTGCTCGATTCACAACTGGATTTTTTTTCAGTAGGCATATGACGTTTGTATCAGCTGCTTGTGGACAATCTCCATGGTACTTATGAAGGTAATGCGTTCTCAAAAATCACAGTAGCAATTAAAATGCATCATAGACGAATACGCAGGTGTATTTGACTAGAAGAGACCTTTAACATCACAGCCATGCAGTCCCATTGATGCATATTAAATTAATTCAAAATTTATGGGTCTAAAATAATAATAAAAAATGAAGCATCACAAGATGATGAGCAAAGTCCAATTTAGTCCAAATAATTTAGTACTTGAGAATTATAGAGTAATATTGATCTACAGCTGAGCTGTCCAGATCTTTCAATTGCAGCCAGTAGTGTCATTTTCAGTCATCATTTTTTAGTTTTTTCTGTATGGTGTCAGGCAGTCAGTATAAATGGTAGAGCAGGTAGCGCAGGCTCTCATATTACTGGAGGTGGAGAATGTTTATCTTCAGTCTGCGCTTGGCCGCAGGATGCTGACGGTAACATTGTCTAAGAATGCTGAAAACCAAACAGGATCCACTTAAACACACCACAAGCACTACTTGTACTTCTTGTTCCTCTGCGAGCGCTCAGACAATAACTTCCCAGACACCGCAGGAATACGAAGATTTTCATTCATTGCTATGTCAACGGGTCCTGTCTTTACTCTGAGTTTCTGAAGGGTTCGACAGTCCTGCAGGAAGTGGGACATGGTCATTGGGGGTCATTCTCCTATGCGGAACTTGGTGAGCATGTGATGCCTGGGTCTTGAGTGACCCAATCTCACATGATAGTCATGTTTTTTTCTCTCTAGCCTTTAAAGTGGGTTTTGACTGCTGTAGTTGTGATGCTATTGGAGTGTTTATTGTTCGTTGTCCCTACTCCTCTCTGAATCTCTTACTTTTCAATTCATTCCCTTCCACCCCAAGCCCTTTTTCTAACGCAGATCATCTGGGATAAATGACCCCCACCACCACCACCACCTTTAAAAAAAAAAAGCTGGCAATGTTTGTTGCGGTCAAAGTGTATGATGTTTATAAGGATGATATGCTTGTACATACAACCATAGGATTACACGTTATATTCTGCTTGCAGCTGCAAATCTTGAATGTTCATCTACAAGTAATGTCAGTGAGCAGGGTATGCAGTAGGGGGTAGTGATGCAGACCCAAGGGCACTAATCCTGTGTCATGAGATTAATTACTGCACCCTTCTACCAAGACTTCACTCTGCTAGCACTCTTCAGAAGTACCATTTTGTTAGCCCCGTTGTGTCAGTGATATGCTTAGGCTGATGATTTTTCTAGACAGGTACGTGTACGGAATAGTACTGCACCTCTTTAAATGTATATATATATGCTCAGAAGACTGTACCTATTTAGAGTCTATATTTTTACAGCAAGTCTTGATTAAAAACTGGCATGTTTACAAGTGCAATTTTATGTGTTGCGTTAGAATGGGTAAGGCTATGTGTGTGTTTGTGATGTTACAGCGCACACAAATGCTCTCATTCATTCTTTATATCTTTCTACTTTTGATTCTATATATTGCCACATAACCAAAACAAATGTTAAATCAGTCAGAATGTCACAGACCACGAAGATACAAATGACACTCAGATCATCAACAGACACAAGAAAAAGCATTTAAAAACTGCATTTCACTTTTGCTTTAAAAACTCCTCATAATTGTGTGTCCATGATTGTTTTCACATGCCTCCATAACATCCAGTGAAGCCTATTTTTCTCCAAACAAATCCTTGTAATTAGTTTGTCTTCTCCGCATTAAAATGACTACTCAAAATAATTTTTAAAGAGACTAAAAGCAAAGTTTGCAACATGAAAATCTCAAAGGATTCATAAAAGCTATCACACAATCTACAAAGCCTCCATACTTCTTCACATTATCCTTTCAATGACATATAATACCATGACACATAATACCATAGATTTCCACATTATCTACATGTTTGCACATCACACAAGCAACTCCTGCCATCTCTGCACAGTTTTTGCAGCTATTTCTTCATGCTCTGAGCTTGAGCTGTTGCAGCCATGGAATCTGACAGAGTTAAATGGTGTTCCTGGAAACGCTGAGACACCCTCTGGGACATTTTGAGGAACTTTTCTAAACAGTTCAGGGAACATGTATTCTGTCAAATAAAAGAAAACAAAATTTAAAACAAAAACTGGGGCTAGTTGCACAACATGTTTCTAAACTTTAAAACTGTTCTAAAGAAGCAAAATCTCTTCTCTGCCATTTAGATGCATTGCACAAGAACATACACAAAATTGTACTGACGCAAAGACAGACTTAAACAACTTACTTAATCTTACTTAAAGCAGTTTTAGTTTTAAAAATTCTAAAATTGTGGTGTGCACTTTAAACTGATTATCTAAATAGATTTAAGGCCTAAAAGTGTTTAAAATTAGAAATGTGTTGTGCAACTGGCCCCTGGTCCTTTTCCATCAATACAAAATCAAAAATTGTAGTCTTTCATGAGCTTGCATCTACACTGGGAAATGTACTACACTAATTCAATTATTATTTTTAATGTATATGTGTATATACACAAACCCCTATACACAGAATATTTTATATAGTAGTATACAGTGGAACCTCGGTTAGCGAATGCCTCTGATAGCGAGCATTTTGGATAACGACCAAAAATGTTGTTAAAAATTTGCACCGGATACTGAACAAAATATAGATACCGAACAGTCACGTCACCCACACTTGACCAACCAGCAGCTCAGATCTAGCATCATTCGCACTTGAGACACAGCTAAGATTGGTCATTCCTTATCTTTATCTGTTCTTATTTAGTGATTTTTGTGCTTTATTTTAATAATATTGCCCTCAATCATGGCTACAAAGAATATTAAGAGCAATAGTAGCAAGGTAGTGAAAAGGAAGCGGCCAACAGTTGACTTGAAAAAGGAAATGATTTCAAAGTATGAAGGCGGCATGTGCGGACGAGTTTTTTCCTTCAACCTCAAAGCAACAGAAAAGGGAAGTCACCCCCAATGATTTTACGATGTCACATGTTCTCATGGAGGGAGATTCCCTCTCCAAGCAGTAATTCAACCCATTCCTACCCTCACCTCCATCCACCCACACCATCACATTGCAGTCGAAACGGAAAGTTTCCTGATGTTTACTAAATGTTTTCTTATGCTTAATTGCTTTCTTTAATGTTTTTATGTCTATTTAACTCCATTTATATTGTATTATAACTGTTCTCATTAAAAAAAACATACCTATATAGCCTGCAACTTTCATATATTAGCGAGTCAACAGGGGCTGGGAACCAATTAAATCTATTTCCATTATTTCTTATAGGGATAACTGTTTCGGATACCGACCAACTTTCCAGAATGGATTGTGGTCGTTAACCGAGGTTCCACTGTATATAGTATGTTTATACACTAATGATATGTTCATCTAAGAAGAGCTAATATGTGTGATTTTTCTCCTTTAAACAATCTTTTACATTAAAGATTTTGTCATTATTGTTTTGTGAACTTGTATTTGGACTTTGTTTTTTATATATTTATTTATTTTGCTTATTAGCATTATATGCAGAAACTTCACTAATTGGGCTTGTGATGATCTGACTTTTCTTTCTTGTGACGAAATGGACCATACGTGGGACAAAATGGTAGTGCCGAAATGGTCTTGTGACGAAATGACTGGCCCCCATTGTAACAAACATTGTATTATGTAATCTAACCCTGCTGCCTTTTCCAATCATGAGCTTTTTATCAGTTCTATGCCAAGGTGCAGAACAGAGCGTTTTCGTCGTTCTTTCATTCCGGCTGCTGTTAGACATTTTAACAACTGTAGGCCTATTGGCTGACTTTTGACTTTATGCTTTGAGGATGGCTTTGTAGGCTTTATGATTTTGGTAGTTGTGTGGAATGTTTTAATTTTTTTTTTTAAAGGTTATGGATGTGTGGTATTGAGAAGGTCTGTGTTAGTATGGGAATGCTGAAGTATGTGTAGTATTCTAGGAATTTGTTATTTGTATTATTTTTATATAGGCCCTTGCTGTCGACAAATGTATCTCCGCTGAGGGCTAATAAATTTGTCTTGTCTTGTTTATCGTTTACATGTAGATTATCCATTTTATTAATTGGGGCAATAAAAGACTTAACAAAAATACCTCTGGTTCCAGAATCTTTCGTGTAGTGAAGTCGTGAACACAATCAGCAAAACACTGTTCTGATATCCTGTTGTACTGGGTCAGGAATTCCCGAAACTGTAATGAATAATTATATCTTTCAGCATCAATTTCAGTTTCAAAATATGAAAAAAACACTGTCAAACTGACATCATATGTAAATATGGAAAGATTCAAAGTTACTTAAATTTTGTAGCTACTCCAAACAGCATTTCAAGTTCACCGATTTCTTATTATTATTACTAGGAAAATGAAGTACACACACACACTAGTGTACACTTATCCTAAAAAGATTGCTGACATAAGCTACTCTGTGATGCCTCTCTATGCATCTAAATTAAGCATCAACTTACTTGCTTGATGGTTGACTCAGAGTCAATCTGCATGTTAAGGGGCATCTGCATCTCCATGGTTCAGATGATTTACTTGACTGATACCTGCAGCATATGAGAAATTGGATTACTCATAGTTTCTGGTATTCAAGATGTAGCGAAACTATATCGAAAGATTTAATCTGATGGTGAAGAACCCAGCTTCTTTTAATGTTGACGTTTGATTAAAAGCATACAGCATGTATTGGCAGATTTTGTCAGTATGTTTAGCCAAACAATGTCCTTTTCAAGGCATGCGAACTTCTGTGCCCAACAGCAGTCCTAACAGCTAGGACTGGTATATTTCATATTTGAAAGCTAAACCACTCTTCCTGTTTCAACATACACGTAAACAGTAATTCTTCGAAAACATACACACGTGCAAGTTCTAACTTGACGGTCGTTAGTGAAAATGAAGGACATCTATAACGCGATTTCCTATTGGCCTTTATGGCAGGTCGCTAACTTAAAGACTTACATGACAAAACATTTTGGTGCTCTGAAGATATTAGGAAAGATTTTTTTACACAATTTGCTAACACAGTTGCTCGTCTCTTTAATAAAAAAAGAGTTGTAGAAATCTATTGCACGTACGCCTCATTACGACTTTCTGGTCCGTCCAATGAACGTGATTTTTACATTATTGACCTTAGTTTGTTTTCAAATGGCGACCGAAGAGAGGGAATTCTAAGTTCAACCACTTCGAAAATGTTTGTTAGTTTGCCAGTTTAGATGTATATTTAAAACAAGTTTATTACAATTTATTTTGGATTCCTTTTTTAATATTCAGAGGAGGAAACGAAGCGTTTAGTAGGAAATAACCAGAAGAATCGTGAATTTTAGGCCTACTGCAATCTGTGTGTACGATTTAGTATTCGTGATGTCTCAGGATAGCATCATTGAATTAATATCGGTTACAAGAAATGCCGTGAAGGCATTAGAGAAGACGAAAATCTCTAGATCCCCCAACAGTTGGGATGGAACTTCCAGAGATGATGCATTAGGTTCTAAAGGGGACCATCATCGGAGCCTTGAGCAACAGAGCAGCGACAGTGGTGTAGGTAAAACTGTAACCTGCTCAGTTCAGAAAATGGAACATGCTAAAGGCTCAGGAGAAAACGATTCTGATGACAGTACCACACCAAGTGAGGTCCTCCTCCGGTCAACTGTCATTAAAGTGGGGGAAAATCCCTCACATGGAAGTGTTGATAGCGGAGAGCGTATCAGAGACTCCCACAATTTAAACAGAGGTCAGGCGAAGACCGTAAAAATGGCTAAATACAAAGTGAGGGAGATTTTATCTCCACATGACGACATAAGTAATGGCACGTACAAGACAAGTCATCTAGATGTCCAGACTAGAAACAGTTTACTGAGGGATTCAACTATTAATAACAACAAAGCTTTGAATGTTAACAACAACAAATCAATTGACGGTAGAGATTATAAGCAGAGTTTAGTAAATGGCAAAGCAACCAGTGGTTATCCAGGGAAGATCATACCAGGGATTCTTAATGGTGATGCAAAAGAAAACAAAATTCCCACATCCTCTGTTGCAAAATGTGAAACAGTTCCGTCAGAGAAAACATCTGACAAAGGTACAAATTGTCCAGTCTATACTGTTGAAAGGCATGGAAAGACAGAAAAATCTATTGCAACAAGAGAATTTCCAATAAATTTTGATGTTGTGGATGGGAAAGGGACAAACATCAGAGGTAATCTACAGTGTCAGCCTAGCGTTTATGTTGTGGACAAACATGAGAAAACTACAGCTGTGGAAAATGAGGTGATGCTTAACGAAGAGGGGCATGAGAGTACAGGAGATGAAGGTAAGGATAAGGGCATAGATATTTAAGATTTGAAATATGCCAGCTGAAACTGCTTTAATGGGACATTAGTTGATACTGATTGATAAATCAGTCTTAACTCCTTTATATAAACGTGTGTGTGTGTGCATGCATGTGTGTTCATGAAGGTGCATTTGATGGTTACCCTAAACATATGTGTGCCTGCATTTATGTATGGATGTATGTAAAACACTTTGAGCCTGGCTGATGTTGGAGAAAAGTGCTATATAAATGTACTCTATTATAAAGGCAAAACTGAAGAGTCGGAGGGATTTGTGAGTTGTTATTCATGTTTATTATGTGTGTGTGTAGGGGGTGGGGTGATGGGAGGGTAAAGATTGTGTGAGAGATAATGTGAGAGCAGAGACAGAAAATATGAGCATGTTTATTTTACCCTTTTTACATCTTATCTTCTTCTTGAATGTGGCAGATGAGAGCAGCGCAAGTTTGAGCCAGCCTGAAATTATCACAGTGCCTGAGAGACTTGTTAATATATCATCACAAGCTGTTTTGTCAGACAGTGAAGAGTCCTCATCAGGCAGTGCAGTGGGCAAGCTTTCTCATGCTAGCACACAACAATACACTTTTCCAAGAGCCAAGGTTGGTTTGCAGAGGCAGCCACACATTATCTTCTTTAGACTGTAGGCTGTACTACTTGTATTCAGTTTAGAATATTCCATAGTGTTTAGACTGATATTCACTTTTATTTTATTTTTAATGTTATAAAATTTATGTCACTGTGTAAAAATTATGTTTGTTTTCCAGCCTATTGGTCTTGGCCTGAAGCAGGGGTCTCTAGTACAAGAGGTAGACACTCAGGGCAGAGGGAAGAGAGACGAAGTATTTATTTCCAAATTCTCTCTCACGGAAAAGCAACAGCAACTTCGAGATGCACTGGCTAAAAGGTATAACGACATATAAAATTTCATTGTTTAATCAACTGGTTCTGCATCTGTTTGTGCAAGTTTGAAAATTCTAGGTGTATGACATGGAACTTTTTTTTTTCTCGGAATATCATCAGAACCTTTACTTAAGTTTGCGTAATAACTTTTTTTCTAAAATCTGTGTAGATAATTTGAAAGAATATTAAGAGAAATATTTACAACTTGAAAGACCGTCGTTAATAATTTAAGTTTTAAAAAATACAAGGTTAGTATACATGCATAGACAGTATCATGTATATACTTTTGTGCACATGTACACATGTGCATATACTGCATTGTAAAAGTCTCCTGGAGGTCAGATAAGAAACATAAACATTGTTTCATTGATTTATTAATTGTAAACTGTCTTCATGCCCGCAATGTTCATGTCACTTTGTCCTGTGTACAGATGCGATGAGTGTACCCTTTTTCTGAAATTCTTTAGGGGAAGTCAGGCAAAGGCAATAAAGAAAATTGTTCATCCAAAGATGGTGGACCTCAGAAGCTTGAATGATGTGGATGGTAATACAAATAACAATATGGATATGGGCATCGCTGGCAGCAGTAGCTTTCACAATATGGAGTCAGTCACTGCTGCAGTAGCTGCATCAGCTACTGCTGCAGTCACCCAGCCTTTGTTGAAGGTAAATAACATAATTTGGTCCTCTAAATGATGAGTGATACAGCTGCATTTTAAAGTTTTACACAGCGTGCATTGGTGTTCTTCCTGATCCATAGCTAAGATGTCCTATTTTTAGTATCCATTCAAAATTTTCTGTACCTGAGCAGTATGGATGCTATGTATTTTTCAGTCACAGAAGTTTGCCATTTGTACATGCTGTACATTTTGTACAGCATTTGCATGGTGCTATTGTTGACATAAAAATTCTCTAAGGTCATGTTACTAAAGTACAATCAAGCATGTTCAGTGGTTCAACAATGAAATTGATAGAGTGTTTTTGGACATTGCATATGACTTTTTGTTTCTATGGAGAATAGCTACAACAAGAGCTTGAAGGCAAGATCCAAGGTCTGCTGGGTGAAATAGATCGTCTGCAGCAGGCCAAGAATACTGGCACAGTTGTGACAGATGCAAGCAGTCAACGTCTTGAGCAGCTTGAGCAGCAAGTCAAGGACCTCACAGAACGGCGGCTGCAGCATCTGGAGCTTTTGCAGCAACAGCAAATGGAAATGCAGGTAAGAAAACAGTATGCTGTTAAGGCTACAGTCACTTTAGTTTTGGATCAAGTTATTTTTGTTTATGTGTTGCATTTATTTCTTCTCTATGTTTTGAAAAAGTGTTTTGATGCTCTCATTGTCAGCAAGGGATCATGGACAATGTCACAGATATAACTGTGGTTTCATAAGCAGACTTGTCCGTCCTTTTTTTTTTTCTTTCTCTGTTTCATATCACACGCATAAAAATGTTGCCATATTCATGATGACACGAAATAGTTTACAGTTAATGCAATATAATTATATATGTGCATGCAGGAGTATATTCATTTTCCTTTATAGTATCATTTACTGTGCTTTTTTTAATGTGACATGTTTATATTGTAATATTTACACTGGACTGACATAGCTGTCCTGGTACAGGAAGCTCACAAATCCAGTTGTAATAAGGGTTGATGGCCTAACAGCAAAAAATGTGAGGCCTGAGTTTTGAGTTTCTTTTTCACATCTTTATTTATGTTATTATATGTTTTTGTTACTGTTTCTTTATCATGTTGATCTTTAAACAGTACTTATAATGGATTTCCTATTTTGATGGATTAACAAATAATAACATTATAGCTACCGCTGTCATTATTTTTTCTGCCATTTTGGGTGTGGTTTTCCAGTTAGGCTTCCCAGCATATTCTGTAGATTGGCTTTGGATGAGTGTCTGTCATTAATTGCTGGATGTTGCAACCTAAACTTCTGTCATTTACAGCATGACAACATCAAGATTGAAACTTGATCTCAAGATCTATCTTGTACCTTGTATCTTGCACAGGCTCACTTGCTGTCCATGTCACGTCAAATGAGTCATTATCCACCTGTCTACACCTTCCAGCAACAGCAACAGCAAGCATCATCTTTTCCGGCTAGCATAAAGAACTCATCTTCCAATAGGTATCAGGGTTATGGAAGATCTTTGATAGAAAGCCATTTAGCCAAGGGCAGACTGCTCGGCAAGCACCCAGCAGAGTTCAGTGCTAAGGACAAGACAGAGCAGCAGCACAAAGATGCTGCAAGTTCTCTGCTGGACACACCTGCACCACGGGACAAAGCACCAAGGCCAGTGCAGTATTCAGAAGGAAAAGGTTAGCAACTTAGTTTTAATTCAAAGATACAAATTATATTAAACCAAATTTTCTAGAATCAGTATGGCAACATTTGATGGCACTTCTTTGTCAGATCTCTTTCTCTTTTTTTTTTATACCTCCCATGCCATGAAAGAATAAGAGAACACAACAGCCAGGATTAGTTAAAAGATAACAGGGCAATTGAACATGTTTTTTGGCTTTGAAGGGGAAAATGTCTTAATGCTATTATAATGCTGGTGCATATGTTCCTTCACTGATGCCAATATTGGATTACATTTCATGGATTAATAGACTGCCTCTTCATGTATATTTCAGGTAATGGAATATTGCAGGAGATTTTGGCTACAGAGAACTCACCACAGGTGAATGCTACCTTTTCTTTTCCACATGGACAGACTCCACCAGTGAAGCTTCCTCGGCCAAGGTAAATACATTTAATATGTTCAAACCTGGATAAAACAGATTTGATGAAAAACATATGGATGTTTTGCATCTCATTTGCTGCAGCCCATGTTTGCATGTCTGAAGAACGTTTAACGATAAAGACAGTACCTTTCAGGGAAGAATTTTTTAGCTTCACCATCTTCATCTAGTTTTTGTTGTTTTATTCTTTTTCTTTAATTTTGTTGTCTGCATTTAATGACATTTTATGTCTGTGTTTCTTGTGGCTTTCCACTTGTTTTGAAAAATCTCTTAAGGATGGTACAAGTTTTGTCATGGATTTAAAAAAAAAAGGTTTCTGCTTTCCTCAGCAGTATTTAACTATACAAGTATCTTAGTGATGCTGTTGGTCAGCACCATTCAGACAGACATAACAATGGCCTGTTGCTGTGTTTGAATATTGGGACCAGTCAACAAGTCTTTTCTTGACAGTATATACAGCTTTCAAAAATACATGTAGTCAGTTTTGTAGGGTGAAGAAGTTGCAAATTTGTGTACAACATTCTAGCTTTGCAGTATTTTCACAAAAATGTAGCACATGCAATCCCTCCTAAGTCTTGTACATTTCTTCTTTTCACTTCTTTACTGTTAAGCTGGCATAGTTTTATGTTGTCATCCACACAGCCCTGTTCAGTGTGACATCTGAACCGTTGTCTTATTTGCCTCTACTCACTTGCCTCCCCTCATTTAAAAAAAGGAGTTATGTCACAAACTTTAGGATTTAGAAAGAATTTTTTTTAAATTAGTGTTCATAGACAGGTAGCTGATTCTTTGCACATAAAGCACAAAGTACCCAAAACAGTACTGTTTATGGGTTTTTAATTTCCATTTGTCACAATATGCTGCATGTTTAAGAAGCTCCTTTTATTGTATTGTAATTAAATTGGTCTTGTGATCTCTCATCATTAAGGGCAGACACAGTTACATTTCACTGTTTCCACTTAAAACAAGCTACCTGCTCATTCCAAAACCGATCCAACCTGGGCTCCTACTGAATATTACCAGGGACAAAGCAAGCTAATTGTTAAAATGATTCCAGATCTAAAGTCAAGACTTGCCTATGGGAATGGTGTCTAGCTAAAAAGACGTTCGCACCTGCAGGTGTAAACTGTATAGGCAGAGTAAAAGGAAACTGATCTCTGGCAAGCTCTTAAGTGATAAAAGGATAAACTTGAAAAAGGGGAGGTTTTTTTTTTTGGCAGCAGCAGTTACTAAGAAAACCATAGGATATCTTCTGCTTGTTGCCAGCTGTTGGAATATAAATACTGAATTTCCCTTTTTGATGTCCCTAGTAGAGGATGACTGTTTCTGCACAAAGACTGGTGTCAGTTTTCATGACCCTTATACTGAAAGAAATTTGAATGATAGCAGATGCATACAGAACAAAACTGAAAACTCATTGTTATTGTTTTATCACAGAATGATTACACTGACCTTTGTTAATACATCTTGATAAGGAGATAGAGTAAAACTTTACATTAGCGACAAAGTTGAAAGTATGCATTTCTTGTGGTTCTGAAAAACTGTTACTTTAGCACAAGAAATGAAGACTTTCAACATCGGAATGATCTGTCGCTCATTCTCTCTCTGTGTTGTTGACGGCTGCCAATGTTGTGAATGGTGCACTATCTTGATGTAGGACACTGTTCGCGGCCCTTGTTGATCTCAGGTGTGAATTGCATACTTTGCTAGTAGATTAATTAACAAATGGGTTTTGGAGGCTAAAATTTACAGGTTAGGCTTACATCACCTGTGTCTACCGATATCTGCAAAAAACAGGTTGGTCTTTAACCTGCTTGCTTAATCTGCACGCTTGGACTGAAGTCCCACAGCTGCTGAGTCTCTGACATTTCTTCCTCTCGGATCATTTCTTGATTCAGACATTTTGTTTCGTTGATTAAAGCTGCCATCTTAGAGCGTTTGGGCATGCGTGCCTGTGTTGAGGAACATACCATAGTTTTTCACTTTCCCTGTTGCTGATCCTAATTCCTGGCATCACAGATGAAGGACGGAAGGAGGCGCTTATCTGTCCGCGAGCAAATAGAATTAGTGCGCCGATAGTTAAAGACGAAATGTACAAACAATCCTTAAGTCTAAATTCATCTATTGCCCACCCCCTCCTCACCCCCCTTCTCTACCTCCCCCCCCCACACACACACACAACACCATGTCCTTTTGTTCCCGTCATTCGGTTGTGAGTACGATCCATAAATACATGTTAACCTATATTCGAGATAAAAATAAAGCGTTGCACTGCACTTGAAGTGCGCTGGTCTAATTTCGACGGCGTCTGACTTTGGCGTCTTATCGCTGCCTGCGCGAACTTGCGGCGCGGGGTGTAACGAGAGCCGTGGGTGCAGCAGTCACGTTGCGCGTTTGCGTGTCTGTGCACTGGGGGAGGTAGCGCTCGTGTGTCGAGGGAACAGCGAAGCGTTGCAAGTCCAATGGCAGTGCTTCGAGACAGGCCGGAAACGCTCGCCAAGCACGTCCCACCGTGCGCACGCGCCGACGCTGACGTCACACTGACACTGGCAACTTGCCCGTTGAGCCCACCCCTCCCCCCAACCCAACCACTGACTTGTCACTTGGGGCTTCCGAGCACGCTTGCCAACACAGTGGGACTAGTCTCTACTCCATGTGAAAAGTTCGGACGACACTATACCTGTCCGTGCTTTGACTCGCTGGATGATGAGTAGTCTACGATGACATTACTGTGTGCGGAAGAAAAGAGATGGCAACAATTCAGGACAATGATAAAATGTGTTGATGTCGAGTCCCTGTGAATGAACACTACTCGACAACAGACCAAGAACTTGTTCTTGAAAAGTTCTCCAAGCGTGGAGAAGGGGCCATGGGACCTTTTACAGCTTTTTTTTTTTTTCAACCCGGCGTGTGACCATGGTTGCGTATGACATTTCACAGTCATTGATGGCAGTCGTTTCTTCCGTCAACATCTTTTGTGGCACAGCCGTTCGTAAAGTTCGCATGCAGAGGTCTGCATGGTTAATCTAGTAGCCTGCGTTCTTTGTCAGAGCTTCGTAGAACATTTGTACACGAGTCCATTTGTCGTTAAATACATTTAGCTTGAGCACTTAGCACCATGTCATGTGACATCTTCCCCCCTTCCTTCGTGCAGACAGCGTGTCCCTCCATCCCTACACTCACTGTGCGGACAACATAGAACGCGTCACAGCCCTGCCATCACCCATACCCCCCCCCCCTACACGCTGTGCAGACAGCCTTTCCCTCCCCTCCCCACCTCCCCTCCCGTGAAGTTCCAAGCCGTGTGGCAGCACGTATCCTTCCCAAAGCGGAGCTGGCATGGTATCGTGACAATGGAACTCTCACTTGGAGCTTTATGTATGAGATCTATGACTGCAGACTGATTAGTTCTGGTCGACATGGCGTGCAGAACAAGGGACCGTCGCTCCTGTAGCACGCAGTGCATTCTGTTCAGTTGCGAGCAGACATCCTGTCAGTTGGTGTCACGTCAGTAACGATGGTGACCGGGGTTACATTCAGCGGCACGCAGTTTCCTTTTTGGCAGTACGTTAGCGCAACGTTACGAGGACGGGTCGACGAGCCGACGTGAGCTTGAATGCTAAGACCGTTGTCGCAACAGTTTTAAAATTCTAGACATTTCTTGTGCCATGTCAACTGTTGGCATAACACAGTTTAATTAAACGCAGAGTGCTAGACACCTGGGTGTGACTTCTACTTGAGGACCGTTGTCATAGCAGTTTAGACGTTGAATACCGTAACACATCAGTTTGTCTTGTCTGTCGTTGTTTTGATTGTTTTTCTGAAGTTTCTGACCGCTTGACATATAACACAGGACGATATGTATTGTTTGCTGGTGATTCAAGTCAGATGATGGTGTAGGTTTTTATTTCAAAAAACAAAAAGCTGAATGAGATGAAATATCGGCTGCTTTTGTTAATAAGAGACAAAGATGGTATTTTTACTACAACGACGATTTCTTCATATTAAATTGTTCTTTCATTCTCCTTAACAAGGTACATCGTGAGAAAAGTTACCTCAGAGGCATGCATGTTATTGGGTTGTATATTTTTGCGACAGGTTTCTCTAAACCATGTTATGCATGTCATCGCGTAGGTCTGTAGCAATATTTTTAATCTTTATGAAATGAACGGTAGATGTGAGGTTCATCTGTGGGTAACCCCATCACTACCTTTGTGGTTTGCTTTCTTTAGGTTATAAGCCCGATGGTTAACGCACAGCATGCATTCATGTACAATACAACTTTATTAAATTATCCACAAGGGCGATTGCATTAAATGCTTGTCTTTTGTGAGTCAGTTGGTACTGACCTATACGTACCTAGTAGGACAGGTCGGTAAGACTTCTCAACATGCACTCCTGCTTTCACAGCTAGTGTCAGTCACCGCTTATAAGCTTCACTGTTGCTACTCCCCCGTCTGCTTGTGCTGTCATACCTATCGACTGCGATGTACTTAGCAGACGAAAAACAGGAGCCAGACCGATCGATCGTCCTCAGCTGTAAGTCGGGGGGGAGGGGTGGAGTTGATGGGGAGGGGGGAGATCGCGTGACGTCATTGGCAAGTCACGTGCCGGCAAACTGCTGGTCAGGACACCCCCCCCCTCCCACCCAACAACTACCCGAAGTCTGATAAATGCGCGGTCGATAGTGTGCGGGAAAGCGGGACAAATAAAGGTGCGTGCCGGTCATTTTGAAATGTTCAAGTTGCCTGTCCTTCATTCCCGTTTTATTGATGCGCCCCAGCCAAGTCGCCTGCGTGCGCGCGCGCCGTTTTTCCCGCTGATCGGCGAACAAGTCACGCAGGCGAAGGCCGCGCGAACATGGAAATTAACACGATTTAATCAAAGGCTGCCCTTCGGTGCCGGCGAGGCACGCACCTCGCGCACACAATCCTCCAGACGGCTTCTCCAAACCGACACTTTGGCACGCGCCGACTTTGCCAAGCTGTCCTCTCCCTCCCTCCTCTCCCCGCCACTTCTCCTGCACCGGCTGTTCCTCGGCAGTGACCTTGTCTCTACACTAACCCGCCGCACTTGTCTCTCGGCTTCTCATCCGTCATTTTCTCTTGCCCCGCCCTCCTGACCTCATTTCATACCTTGACGCTCTTTGCCCTTTTGGCGACCAGCAGGTCAGTCTGTCGAGCTGCTGGCCGCTAAATAAAAATCAATATGCGCGACACTACGGATCAATAATTTATCTAGTAAAAGTGTTTCTTGAAAAAAGGGTTAATCTAGAAAAAAACGAAAGTGCATTTCAACGATCATCAAAGGAAAACAATGGTATGACGTCAAATATGCAAATGAGAGATGTCAGCGTAGCCGACATGAATGGGGGGGGGGGGAGTGAAACGCGCCAGAACATGTGTGTGAACTTGATTGTCGATGTCGGGGAGTAGGCGTGTTCCGTGCTTTAAGGACAAGTGGAAAAAGCCAGCTTTTGCGACAGTGTGTAGTGAAGAAGGCGCGTGACTGGCATCAAAAACAAGAACGACTCCTCGACAATTCCCTCGACAGAAAGCGTGGATCACCAGAAATGATTATTGACTCAGCGTAGGCAAAGTCTGCTTTTGCCATTGGCTTGCCCCAAGCACAGTCTCTGGCCCCCGAAGACGACAGCTGACAATCTGCATTAGCATGCAGGATCACGACACGCTAGCTTGAGGGCACAAGCGGCGTCGAATGTCGAAGGTAATGCAGTGTGTGGCGTGCGTGACCACACACCACTCAGCCACAACACGCACGTGAGAAGTGGCCAGGCCAGCCAGCCACTGGCGGGACTGTCGGCCGCGCATGCGCACTCGCGGCTTGCCAGCCAATGTGATGTAAATTTCAAGCAGTTGGCGGCTCGGGTGTGAGCGCTGCACCAGGCTCGGTGTACTACACAGAGCTTTGTTGTCTCGGGGGGGCTTGGAGCGTGTATGACAGTGCGAGTAGTCCACACTTCAAGGCAATCTAACGTCCAGATGACAGAGATGATACTTCCCGAGTGTCACACAGACAGAGCTTTGCAGTCGCTAGTAGACGAGGTGTCGGCCGTGCCGAGACTGGCAGTGTAGTGAGTGCCTTGTGTGTCGGCCCACTTGTGTGGCACACAGACAAGCGCGTGGTACAAGCGCGTTGTTTTGGCGCCATGGCCATGCCTCAACGCGTACACAGACAACACTGCTACCTGTGCGACCTGCCTCGCACCCCCTGGGCTATGCTGCACGACTTTTCCGAGCCAGTGTGTCGAGGCTGTGTCAACTACGAAGGTCCTGACCGCATCGAGATGGTCATCGAAGCGGCTCGCCAGATGAAGCGGGTGCACGGAGTTCAAGAAGGGCGGGCGCCCCCGCCA
Organism: Marisa cornuarietis; assembly: GCA_004794655.1. Classification (NCBI taxonomy): domain Eukaryota; kingdom Metazoa; phylum Mollusca; class Gastropoda; order Architaenioglossa; family Ampullariidae; genus Marisa; species Marisa cornuarietis. The sequence goes on along the minus strand of SMMW01000046.1, from coordinate 1,109,522 downwards.
CCCCATTCGCACAAGTCACCACACGGACCGCCTCCCCCACCTCACATGCCTCCTCGGCCCCGCGAATTGGCCGAACCGCACCAAGGAGGTGTGATGGAGCCTCCACCCGGCCGTTTGCACGGGCCACCTCTGCCTCCCTTTGCCGTCGCCGAGCGCGCCCACCCGGCTCTCCACGATGCTCGGGCCAGACCCGCGCTTGACTACCCGGGTCCTCAACGTCTGACTAACGGTCTCCCTGTTGGACATCCTCTTCATCGTGCAGACGACCATATGCCAGCAGACCTCACTCGAAGCAGTCCCAGCATGGGTCGGGCTCCCGGAGGAATCCACCACCCATCAAGCCTACCCACGGCCCGCGGGCTGGGCCCTGGCATGGCCAATGCACACGGCAGTAATAAGGATGTGGATGACGAGGAAAGTTCTAAGGGAGATGAGCCGGGAAAACATGCTTTTCAGGAGGATAGCATTTCCCATCCACAGCTTGTGCGAGAGGCTCTGGCCATGCTAACCACGGCAATACCATTCCGTGTGCGCTTCAAAAAGGATCACTCTTTGATGGGACGTATGTTTGCGTTTGATGCATCGGTCAAACCTGGTGCTGTGGGCGAGTTCGAACTTAAAGTGTTTGTGGAGTACCCTCTTGGCTCTGGGAGCATACATAGCAGTATGTCTAGCCTGACTAAACAGATGATGAACGATTCCTCCAAGGACCTGGGCAAGCCTTTGTCTTCTGGTATCAAGTATCTGGAGTATGAAATGAAACATGGTGTAGGTGAGTGGCGCTCACTGTATGACCTGCTACCAGAAACTGTGCGGGCATTCAAAGAAGCAGTGAAACGGGACTGCATCCCTACGCCATATATTGACAATTCTTTACCCCCACCTCGTTTACCGCGCACAGGTGGTATTAGTAGCAAGGCCTCTACTCGTAACTCGTACTTTGATGGTCAGGGTCGTAAACGAAAGGTTCCATCGCCATCCCCAGAAGAAGATGCTCTTGGAAGATTGACAGAAGAGCAGCATCGGCGTCAGATGTGGATGCAGAATCAAGCAGATGCCCTGAAACTCACCATAAACTCTGCATCTGTGTATGGGGCAGGCCTGCCTTCCTCAACATCTATGTCTCCTTTGAGCAATCATGCCCCTACACCTCCTGATGCCCCAGTTGGGCCACATGCAGGACCATCACCTATTGCTGCTCTGATGAATGTGGCAGATACGCTGCAAACAGGGGCCAATTCCACTGGGGGAACGTCATCACATCGCCACCCTAGTCTCTCGCCCAGCAGCCATTCCCAACGTCTTCACAGTGCCAGCATGACAGGCCCTGTGTCAGACACCGGAGTGGGAAGCACCATGCCTGAGTCCACTGTCGGTGCAAGTGCAGAGGTGCTGAAATGTACTTTATGCCAGGAACGGTTAGAGGATACTCATTTTGTGCAGTGCCCCTCTATTGCAGACCACAAGTTTTGTTTCCCTTGTTCTCGAGACTCTATTAAACGACAAGGTGCTGGTGCAGAGGTGTACTGCCCTTCTGGCAAAAAATGTCCCCTAGTTGGATCCAGCGTGCCATGGGCCTTCATGCAGAATGAAATCGTCACCATTTTAGGCGATGAATACAAAGATCCCATGAAGATCAAGAAGGAAAGGGATGGGTGACCCCAAGTAAATGTGTAACATCCTGCTGAACTGTAGACAGACAATAATATGCTGAGACAGAAAGGATTTGTGTGACACTATAACAACAGTTGACATCTCTACATTTCAGCTCCCTGTGGGAGGCGTTTGTCAGCTGTAGGTGACTGTTAAATCTGAACACATGATGCTGCCGTTTTGTGAAAAACATATGAAATACCAATCACTATTGTTTGATTTAGATGTTCAAGACACTCAGCTGACATTTCCAGAATGTGTTAAAACATTTGTGTTCATAGAAAGGCTATACGAAACAAGAGCTTTCTCTTTCTGGATTCATAACTATCCACACTCTTGATGGTGTAATGCACATGCTTCTGATGTACGTGATGTATTTGGATAGAATATAGCAAGCTGACAGTGCTGATGTACGTGATGTATTTGGATAGAATATAGTAAGCTTGCAGTGCTGTTGAGAGCAGTTTATCTAGAAATTTGCTTCTAAAGAAGTGGAACCAAAGATTTTGCAATGGTTTTACATGGATCCTTATTATGTGTGCTTGCAGCTATTATTGCATTGATTCCTCCAGGTTTGTGATAGAGAACGTGAGAATGTTTTGTTAGAAAATTTACCTGAAAATAGGATTTAAAAAGAAAAATCACTGAATAATGGACACATTTATTTTTATGGTAAAATACTAAATTACAGCATGCATTGCTTCCTTATAGGATTTGATTTAATCTACAGAAACTTCTGTCAGCTGAGAAAAGTGTGTAAAAGTTCATAGCATAGAATACATATGACACTACCACCAGTACTACTACAGGCTTGTACTGCAAGTTCTAGGCAAAGGCTGTATGTACTCATCAAATCTCATTTTCCTTGTATTTTATTTTTAAACTGATTGGGGAAATCAACATTCCATAGTTTCAGTTGCATTCTTACACCTGGTACAGTGTAGATTTTGTGGTCTCACTTTTCCCTAAAGAAATAGTGCAAGGAAGTAGAGGCTGTCAGTGAATCATTTCGTCATTGTCATTATCATTCGAGCTTGATCCGCTATTTTCTTTCGTTTTACTTTTTTCTTGATTGTAAACATTTCCTGATTGTCAAAACTCTTTTTGTACGCCATTTAGTTGTTAAAGCTGCTTTAAAAATTCACAGAAATAATAGTTGATATACTATTAATAATAAGAAGAATATGTACACTAATAGTTGACATACTATTAATAAGAAGTATGCACTAATTGTTTCCTGAACTGGTTAGATGGTCCTTTGTCAAGGAATGAAGGAACGTTATCAAGCTGAGACGAGATAGAATGTTACAAATGCCAGAGATGATGCAGACCATGTGATAGAATCTGATGCGTCGGTGCTGGGGGTTGAAGCAGCAGGCTGTGAGGTTTATAAAATTTTATGTTTGTTGTAGAAGTATCATCCACTAATTTCAACCGTACGTTTTACTAACATCCAATTTTCCCAGTGACAAAACTGCTAAGAACTGGGAATTGTTACTGATGTTCTGGACATCAGCTGATGAAGGTTAGCTGCATTTTGCATCTTGCAGCAAGTCAAGATGTTGAAGAATAGTGCCATCTGTTAGTACTTGGAAGATATCTTTCCATTTATAAATTGACAGTTAATTTATAAAGGCAAAAGGGTGATTTGTAAATTTACTCTTGCTTTTTATAAATGGACAAGTTGTTAAAACATATGTAGTTCACTGTTAGAAAAAATCATTGTTTACTGCAACTTCATAGCATGAAAAGTGTCATTGATAGTGTGTGCATGCATGATTGAGGGTTTTGGGGAGGTGGGGAAGAATAAATGATAACATTAAAGAATTGTCTTTTAAGCCATTAAAAGGTTATCATTTATTTTCCCAGATCGATAAAGCCATGAAGAAAACAAACATCTGTGTGGCTAAAATATTGTTTTGCAAAGTCCTGATATTCTTAAAAAATGAGAAAAGTGCACAGAACCATCCCCAACAGTCTCCTGGACTGTTTCAGTCATTTGCTTCATTGTTTAGTAAATATAAAATGCTTGTCATAATGTGTCTGCTTGATGTACAGTCTGTGCTTGTTTACAACTGTTTGATTTTTTTCAGATTTTATCCTTGGTAAAACATTTCAGTATATATATATATTCTTGGTAAAACATTTTGGTATATATTTTCAGTCTTTTGCACTGCACTCTCTTTTTGATTTTACCATGTTATTTGTATTTCTCCATCACAAGGACATGTTCACATGTGTGCGCACACACATACACACATGTATGAATGCTTTCATGCGTTATTCACTGCAAGTAAAATTAGCACAGCAAGATTGTGGCCATTCATTTAATGGCACGTTAGAAACTCCATAAATTTTGTTGGATGTTGTTAATGCAGAGTTGTATACAAAATTGTGAGCTGTGTTACTGTTAGTGTTCTAATAAGAACCAACCAGACATGAAGCTGAATGACCTGTACTTAATAGCACATTGGGTACATTGATTTGCTGCTTGTACTGAATGTGTCAGCCCATCTGTTGCTGTCCATATGTATGTGTATCATTTGCGAAAAATGGATGAGCAAGGGATTTTCCTGCCCTATGTTACAATGGCAAGATACAATTTCAGTCATTGAAAGTACCAGTTAGTCTGAAAGTACCAAGGATTGTGAAGGACAGTCAGCTTCCATTCGAAGGGAAGTTGTCAGTTAAATTAGGTGTAACTTCTGAAAGGAAAGGGTACGGAGTTAAATAGTAATGTTCCTAAAATGTGTGTTCATTTGTAAATCAGTCAAGCCACATGCAGAGAATGGTCTCTTTTAGGATTGCTCTTCTTATGAACATGGCATGTAGAAATGTTTGTGCTATCCATTTAAATTGTTAACAATCTTGGTATCAAACAGTGCAGAATGGGAAATCTGAAACACTGGGCAGAGGTTTCCGGCAGTCACCGACACATATCATGTGTGCAAACAAATGGACTAGTACCAGCATTTGCAGAATCATGAATACTGTATGTAGTTATATGGACAGCTTTGCTAGGGATAGAAGATGCTTTTGAAACTTTTTTTTCACACTTTGGCTTTTAAATATATATATATATATAGGTGGTAGAACAGGAGAACAAAAAGGATATTTTTTAAATAGAGAAAATGTTCTTTGTCTCACTCTTTTGTTTTTGAGACCTTTGTAGTCGCACATATTTCAGGTACACAAGTGTTACCTGCTTTCCATGTTTTGATGAAGCCACGGAAAGGCGAGAGATGCCAAAACAATTTTTCAGCTGCTGTGTTTACAAGTCTAAACTGGTCAAATGTGTCGACCAAGGGACATAAACTGGGCAATGTCCAGCGTCACTTGGAGTTACCGTTCGTGTCAGCATAGTGTCACCATATTGTCTGTCCGGCCACGGTGGTGTGCACCAGACGTTTTTTGTAGCATACTTGTAGTTTTTCTGTGAACTGTCCAGACAGCGACCAAAATGTGTTTTGTTTTTTTCTTTTGATTTCGGTTTATCCAAATACCAAGGCAAGGACCGTGATTTTGTTTTGTGTCATCCGCTATATTTCAAACGAATAAACAATAGATACGTTTATTAAACCCGCGTGAGCGAGTGCCTGTCTGCTTGACATGTCAGATTGTGACGTGGCTGCCTTGACAGACAGCTGGTGCATGTGTACTGTGTGTTGTTGAGCGGCTGACAGGAAGATCTAATATCTGTTTGAGGGAACACCCTGCATCTAACAGCGGGGCTGAACAGGACAAGGAGTGGACTGCTACATTCAGACAGTTAATGTGGCGGTTTCTTTTTCGTTTACCCGGAGTTTGTTTCTCTGTGGTAACCCGCTGAAGTAAACTGATATACTTCTGGGCAATAGTTCCCATCTCCCAAAGCGCATTTATTATTTTTATTTATTTATTAATGACCTTTGCGGTAAATAAAGCGGCAGAACTTTGATATAGAGTATCTCGCTACATCATAGGCCGGTCTATGCTATTTTGTCAGAGGTTTGGGGTAGGGTTAGTGATAGGGTTAAAGGTAGGGTTAGTGATAGGGTTAGGGTTAGTTTATTAGGTATATTTGGGCAATTGAGTGGACCGAGCAGACAACAAATGTCGCGAGTTACTCAAAGCTGTGCCAAAAAAAACTATATTTCTTGGAGAGAGAAAAAAACAACTAAAGATGCGAATTTCTTGGTAACCTTGAAGATCAAGCTGCTAGTTGGATGTAATGGCTCCCCCTGAAGGCTGTTGCCAAGCACTGCGCTGTTTGCCAAGTACCTACTGAAGGAAGTAACCGCGAAGCAGTGCAAGACTGTTCTTTCACGTGCCAACGTTCGCTTCTCTCGCCGTGTACCCGCAGTCCCGGCAAGACTTGTAGGGTACCATTCACGTGCCAACGTTCGCTTCTCTTGCCATGTGCCCACCGTCCTAGCGATCGGCATCGTGTACAAAGCCACCTGACGGTTGCTGCGCTGCAGGTGTAGGTGGCGCGGAGAGAGATAAACGGGTGGCCAACTGGTAACCAGGCGATGGGGGAGTGAGTGGCGTCACAACCTTTGTCTGGTGACGCGGCAAGTCGGCTGCACGCGCGGTTCGGATGTGACGTATTGTCCGGCAGACAAGAGACTGGCAAGTTATCGCGCTGCGGACTCGGAGACGAGAGGATAGCGGGCGTTGCCGGGGGCACTAGCGGCACCATGGTTGCCCCGCGGCGGCCCTGTGGCCCGTGCCTGGAGACGGGGCTATCCGCGCCTAGCTGCCAGGCTGCTCCGTGCAATAACTTATCCAGCGCCAGATAAATGGAAGGGGGAAAATCGATGGCATAGCGTTATTTAAAGTTTTATTACTGCCTGACGTAGCTTGGGGCTGAGGTAGGGAAGAGAAAGGCGGCTGAGATTTTGTTGCGAAGATGATAACCCGCGATTTTTTTTTTTTGGGGGGGGGTCTTTAACACTATTGATTTTTTTTTAATTCAGCGAAAAAGATTTTGGTTCCGAAAATGAGGTTGATTGTATGGATTGTGTGCGAGAGGGATATGTGTTCCACGATAGTTTGCTTTTGTGTATGTGTGTGTGTGTGCCGAGTCATAGTGTAGATTTTACTATATGTCTCTGGTTAGTGAAGGATTTCTGTTGTGGCGTCTCATTGTGCAGGTATATCTTGTCTGTGGTGTTTCGCGGTGCAGGTTTTATCATGTATTTGTTTTGTGTCCCAGTGCTACGTTGATCTTGTCTGTGATGTGTCACAATATCGGGCTTTTGTCACTTCCATTTATTATCCGTTCCGTTCGGTTGTGTGTGTGTGTGTGTCTTAGCGACCGTTCAGTCGCTTTTTGTTACCCCACAGGTGACTGTGACCGCGCTTGATAACAGTTCATTGCCCTTTTTTCTTCTTGTCGTCCCTTCCTGCTGTTACTGGCCTTCCCCCACCACACACCCCGTAACACCTTGCGCTTACCGCGTTGAGGGTGACGAGGGGCCTTAAAAAACAAGTAGAAAGTCCTGCTTGGCTTTACTGATATTGCTGGTAGAGACGAAAGTGCAGTTAGTTCGACAACTTGGTTTTGAGCGATCGTCTGACACGGTACTGCCTTGGTGACCTGTGTGTGGATGTGCACATAAAAACAATAACAGGTTTGAAGATGTTTTCTCGGTATGGAAAGCAGTCACTGATCCGCAACTTGCGCAGTGACCACGTGACATGTGTAACAGACGTTTGGTTTTGCAGCAGTTGTAACCGGGTAGGTTACTAGGTTAGGGTTAGGACATGACGAGACAAACCAGGGGGCCAGTTGCACAACACATTTCTAATTTTAAACACTTTTAGGCCTTAACTCTATTTAGATAATCAGTTTAAAGTGTACACCACAATTGTAGAATGTTTACAACTAAAACTGCTTTAAGTAAGATAAAGTTGTTTAAGTCTGACTGTCCGTCCTGTCAGTACAATTTTGTGTATGTTCTTGTGCAATGCATCTAAATGGCAAAGAAGAGATTTTGCTTCTTTTAAACAAGGTTTAGAAACATGTTGTGCAGCTGGCCCCAGGCCCCGACGTAGACGGCGAAAGCCTATCGATGACGTCATCGAGGCCACGTGACGTTAGGCTGGTGGTGACGTCAGACGAGGCGTTGTGGCGTCACGTTAGTGATGACGTCAAATACCCGGCAGGCGTGGTCGTGACGTGAGCCCCACAGCTGGAAATCCCGGGATGGGGGTCGATACATCGACAATCGAATTCCACTCCGCCACGTGGGGTGCAGGCGGACGTTCGGCACATCCCCTTTCATTTTCCCGCCGCTGCCATCGCTTGCAGAAGGAAGTCTCTTGTCTGCTTCCTTACCGTCCACAGACACACAGCTCATCGTGGCTGTGTATGTGGACGGAGATAAGCTGCGGTTGATTGTCTAGTTTGTTTGGGGTTTTTTTTTTTCACTCGCTAGAAGATACGTTGTTTCGGTTTTGTCTTTGTTTCACCGCTACTTCCCATCACCCCCTCCCCTCGCCGGGTCCGTGTGGTGTAGTTGTCAGCCGATGAGGCTTCCCGTCATCACAACTCGCCCAAGGAAGAGGAAAGCGAGAAGGGATGTAGAGACTGCTTGTGAAAAGCATCTCTCTCCCCTTTCCTCCCCACCCTTTCCCTCCATACACAAAATGAGAGAGGTTTATTACACTTTATTTTCTAAGCACCAAATACTTAATCATCGATAGGTTTATTTCCTGGGGGAAAATCCTGAATTATCAATAAGAGCTTCTAGCCCCTTCCCATTTATTTTAGCCACAGTGTGTGTGTGTGTGTGAACTTATTATTTGCATTGACCATTTGTTTTTTGAAGGACCGGCTATATCATGGCTATTTTGACAACTGATTCCTATAACAAGAATTTCTATTTATCGTTGTATGGTTAGCATAGACTGACCAGGTCAGATCAACCCACCTGGCCTTACCCTATCTGATACGTTGAATAACGTTAGAGAGCGCGTCTTGTTCACTAGCCTAGGCTGAGCAGGGGGTAAATTAACGCCATGGTTACCGCCTATTCACCATTGAATCTGTTAAATGTGCACTGAAGACACATCTCTTCTTTGAGCATTACTCCTAACAACAGTCCATACAATGTTACTCCTTTTTCACCCTACCCCACACTCTTTCCGTTTATTGCTACTTTCCTGCTCGTCTTCCTCTGCTGAATCACGACACTTTTAGTTCTTGTTACCTGATTCCTCTTTGCTTTTTGTATATTTTTTTATTAGTCATCATCACTCTTGTTTATCCTTCCGTTCCTTCGTATGTTGTCGATGTCTCGTTCTTGTCTCAGGCGAGATGAGCATGCTCGTTATGAGCCCCATGCCGACTGTGTTAATGGTGTAAGTTATAATACTTAGTCGGTATGCACATGCAGATAGCGTTCAGGAAAGGACTGTCCAAGTCGTCTTGGAGTTTGACCTGCAGTCAACCCTTCAGTTAGCCTTCATCGTCGTACCTCCTCCGCACTATGACAGGCTCAACCACCCATTTGAAGTATAGTGCCGCACGCTAACAGGCTCAACCAGTCATTGGAAGTATACCGCTCCCCCTGTGACGTTGACAACCTACAGCCGGGTGAGGCGACGTCACGTGACAGTTAATTCAAGCGTTCTCGGGCTCAAATCCCTTGCTGCAAGACCTTCTCTTTAATAAATGTTGACCCCATCATTTTCCTCATCCATCTCTTAAATTAATTAGTTATGATATCCAATGTTTTAACTCTTGGTTTTTGTTTTGTTTTGAAAAAGGCGGGCTCTGCGTTCATGTCCACGCACGCTCCGCACACGACGGCTACATTTTTTAATCGTTTTCAAAAAGTTAAGGAAGATATGTCAGGAAAGATAAAGATGGCGGTAGGAGAGGCTTTGTGCTGTTTTCCACATGCCTTGCCTTAGACATAGTGAACCACTCACGTTCACTATCCGTACGGCCACAAGGGTACATCAGTACACATCATTACTATACTGCTGAACATTGCATGTCACTCGGCACGACTGCGCTGGTCATCTGCTGGTGTTCGCATTAATTACGAAAGTTTTACCTTGTGTCGCGTGGCGTTGGCTTCATCTACCTTTGTGAAATGTTAATGGCTTACTGTCCGAGTTAGTCCCTCCGGCCCGCTTGTGCCTCTGCATCACGTAATGGACTTCACTGTCTGATGGTTCGGGTTTTTTTTTTCCTGTCTTAGTGTGAGGAATTCCTTCACAGCAATTCCTACTGCGTCGCAGGCGTTAACATAATTTTAGTCTCCAAACACTTTTTGCGTGAAATGCCTCGCTCATCACTTCCATCATCATCGTCATCATCATCATTTCTCTCTCTTTCTCTCCGCGCATGAGTATTGGGCTTAAGTTTTAAAAATTGTGCCTGTTTATATATATATGTAAATAATTATATCGGCAGATGCGGTTTAGAAAGAAGGGGGTTAATCGTCGCACAGACGGTGATGAGGAGAGGGTGGTTAGGGCGATGATGTACATGGCACGACTGTCTCCAGTGTCACTAGGGAACACAGAAAATACATCTGTCTATACAGAGCATAGAACACATACAACACATCTCACTCCACAGAGCATCTCGCCACACACCACAGCAGAGAGACTCCGGTCCGTAGAGCAAACTCCACGCTGAGGACAAAGCTTGCAATCAGTTTTCATCTGCACAAGCAGGCAAGCAGACAGACAGACGGGTGCATGCACATTGTCGTTGGGTTCGAAACCAAAACAATGTGTGTTGGGACCAAGTGCGGCAGAGCAATCTGCATGCGGAACGACAGAACAATGGGCAGTAATGAGGAGACCGTATGCCTGCCAATGACTGGTGGCACAGACTGGGGCTTGTGAGGCTGCTGACAGTCAGTGCATCGCATGGTGTGCATCGCAAACAGCTGCAGGGTGAGGGAGGGGGGAAAGAGGTAGGACAGGTAGCATGGGAGAAGGAGGACACTCTGGGGACATGCGGGGGGTTAATTGACTGGAGAAATCTTACTCCTCCCCCCTCCCCGCCACACACCAACCTCACCTCTCCCTTTCCTGTCAGTCTGTCGTTATTTGGTCCAGCGTAGAAGAGTATTGACAAGGCTACACAGTAACTCCTTTGGTCTGAGAGAGATTTGGCAGAGAGGGAACAGTCTTCTTACCTCCCCTCCCTCTCTCAGAGCCTCTCCGTCTCCCTCTGCATCTCTCTCTCTCTCACACACACACAGGGATCGAAGAGTGGAAGAAAAGGACAGAATGAGACTGTCAGACGGACGACTGCTGCCCGTGGTCAGTCATCAAGAGCCAGTGTTTGGCTGTTGCTTCTTATCAGAGAAAATTAGATGAGAATCAGATGACGACAAGGAAAGCGGCGAGTACCTCTTGTCTCGAGACGGTGGGACTGACCAGGCTGCAGAGTTGTTATCAGCACTACCGCTGGACCCACCTCACGCCACATGGACACTTGATGATACTGGTGAGGGAAGAGCTTGGGGACTTATGGACCCGCCTGACACTACTTGTACACTTGCTACTGGTGTGGGAGGCTGTGGGGAACCTGTTGTCGATCGAGCTGCTATCGACCGAATACATTGTGCGAGGAATGTTACAGTCAACAGGCAGCTACAAGAAATGTAGTTTGTCGAGTAAAAAGATGTTGTAAGACAGACGTTATGAGGTTGTTATTTCAAAATGCACAGTCGAACTAGAGTTAATGTGAAGGCCGCCCACTGGAGAAAGATATTTATTGTCAGTACAGAATGTCGGGCTAACGTGCAGAAACAGTCGTTCGCTTCAGAAGCTTTCTTTAAAATCTCATTTCGTCATGAAGTCCTCGTGGATTTTGTTCTCTCGAATCCAATTCGACTGGAATTTGAAGCAAAGGTCGTAATCTTGTAATTTATATTTCGTCTTGTGAGCTCGGGCATCAACAGAATCAGTGGAACGACAAGCACTCGGTGTCCACATCTCAGATTTTATTTATTTATTTATTTACGCGTAAGGCCGAGGTTGTCTTGGGCCTATAGTTCTCTCTGTTCAAAGCGGGAACAAAGGTTTGAACCTCAAACAGCAGGACCACAGCACCAGGTAGGTCAGGTGGACCAGCGCCGTGCTGGCGACAACGCTGCAGTGCTGCAACATCTGCCGCAACACTTGCACGACACAGCTGCCGGCGTGCGGCGCGTAAGCTGCTGCGATCAATGGTTACACTCCTCGCCGCCGTCTTTCTTTGGCATGTAGCTGTCGCCAGGTTGTCGCGTGTAGTCCTAGCGTGTGTAGCTGTCGTATTGGTGTGTGCTGTATGTACTGTCGTGTGTACTTGTCGCATGTAGATAGCGAGCGTAACTGTCACGCATAACCGACACGCGAAGCTGCACAAATGGACGCAGTCCAGGTATTGACGTGACGTGTCTGCCTTTGTCAACACGTCCTGTGCATCGTCATTATAGGGGGCTGGCCCTCTACAAAATAGCATCACGTGCTGGGGGTTGCTTAAGGATCGCTTGGCAAAACAATAACCGTAGACAACGTAACCCACAGGTCTCCCTTACATGTTTACACGGGGGTAGGGTCAGTCGCACAAGAAACCCACCACAACACCAAGCGAGGTAAGCCGATGATTCTTATTCGGTGCCTCCGAGGTATATAGCAGAGGACAAATGCAATCTTTGAAATTCATGAATTTCGTCACAGGCACAGTAAAAAGAACAATCTCTCTCGACGACCATCTGCAATCCATTCAAGAATCTTAGGGAAAACATGTCTAACCACCAACCCCGACTGCCTAGATCTCTTCCTCCATCAAATCTTCCAGAAGCTCTCATCCCACCACGTGTCTGTCATGAACCCAAAATCCAAAGCACCGGTTGTCGCCATACTGGTGGTGGGGTTGTTTTTTTTCGCGCGTGTGTGTGTGTGTGTGCGCGCGCGTCCCCTGCCTGACCATGAAAAACCCAAAATGTAAAGTAAGACCACCTAGGGCGGCAGTGGAGGAGAGTGGGAGGTTCAGAGTCGTTCGAACGGGTCCTTCGTAAGCGGCACACTTCAAAAGAAATAAAAGGAAAAGGAGACAAAACACGGTCACCGGCATCCCATGCCTTACCGGAAGAAAACGAAAGAGGGGGTAGGGGAACGATCGCAATAAAAAAAATATTCCCTTGTAACAACCAGGGTGTTACATCATGTTGCACATTAATAGGTGAGCGTGACCACGCCCCATCAGTTGGAGTGACGTTATCGCAGGCTTAGAAAAGTGCTCCCCAAAGTGGAAATTCGCACTGTTGGAGGGAGAGGGGAATGGGCTATAGAGCATAAATTCTTCCTATCGAGGGTGGGGTATGTGGACGGGGAGGAAATACTCAGACCTCCTCCTCTCACAACGGTCAGTGCTGTTAGCAGGTGTCCCATCGCGAGTAGTGTGAACAAGTGTCAAATCGCGAGCGAAAAATGTTAGCGAAAAAAATGTGTCCTGAAACGAGATCTTTTGTTAGGAGGAAGGGAATAATCTAAATGATAACTTCTGGCATCACTTGGCTGTAGTCAGTTGGAGAGCTTCAAGCACTTGTTCTTTTGACGCCATAACAGCGAGTCTACTTTCGAGGGAATGAGGCAGGTGAGAACTGCGATGCTCAAATCTCTCCTTCGTGGTTCGTGCCTTTGATTTTGGAGTAGAAGGTCGCAAGGTTTGAGACCTTCTCGGACCCACACACCTACACACACACCTGGTTTACTTTGCAGGAATGGGTATCATGGTTATCAGAGGATGTAATGACGACGAGAAGAGAGGGTTGGGCTCCGTCTTCAACATGCCATACCTTAGACACGATAAACCACTTGCATTCACGCAATACTCCCACCCTTTCAGTATATGAGACCTGTTAGCTTTTAATGAAGTAAGCATGTTATTTTAAAATAATTTAGTATTTAGGTTAGTCTTCGCGTTAACCATTCAGCTAGGGCCTAGTGAAGTGCCTTGTATCTCACCCAGATCTTCCTGTGCGTGTTAACTGACACGTGTTTATTTCATTGAAAGTCATGCTGCGACAGTTGATTGTATAGTTCGCACTGATAACCCGCGGATAACAGCCGGCAGGTGGAGAGGAGACAAGATACTGTCGTGTGAGAAACCAGGACATCCGCTGGTTGCAACGTCTGTGGTACTCTGCAGCCACTATGGGGTCCCTCAGCAAGTGTGGTACCTTTTAAGAGTTAACATATTTATATATACACTATAATTTGTATGTATTGGATGAATTAAGCAATACATCTGTCGAGAACACTGGTACCCGCCAACATCCGTGGTACCTATCAACAACCGTGGTATATGTCAAGAGCAACGGCACCTGCCAACGGCTGTGGTACATATAAAAAAGTAGAATATACATTTTGCATCTGTCAGTCCAGGGGAAGAAAGTAACCTCTCTTTTTTCGACAAGATTCAACGGACATTCCCACCCTACACATATGGTCCGTTAGTCTCCCAGGTCTAGTGCCCACAGGACGGCGAGGACGTACACAGCCCACACCTAACTGCCCAGTCCTCCTCATCAGGCTCCACACGCACAGCAGCAGTATATCGCGAGATCAAACATGCCGGCAGTCGAAAAATATGTAACAATTTTTTTTTAATAATGTGATCATCCACCATTCCTGTCATGCCATTGTTTCGCCAAATATGGCGGTGGTTTTAGGAGCTTGGTAGCATGATTTATGGTCGAGGTTATTAGGCCAGAGAAGATGAACTGAATGAAGATGCTACACACGGGGATTACCTAACCACCACCTTGCAAGCCCCCCCCCCCATCCCTGCTGAACGTGATCCGCAGGGCGCTGTTTCTCCATTATTTGTGACGCTGCGTAATGGCGGGCTGGCGTGCGGCCGCTCCATTGGGCTGCCATCAGGAGGGGGAGTGGGCTTCACGACACCCTAATGGGCTTCTGCTGTGCCGCCATGCAACTTGCACGAAGGCCCGGCCATGCGTGACCTGAGCGACTGGCGGCGGTGTTTTTGGTCCGGCCTGTAATTGAGAGACATCCCCCCTTCCATCCTTTATGTCAGCCCCCGCCCTGCCTTCCTCTTCTTCTCGTTTGCTTCTCCTCGAGAAAAAAAAAAAAGTACGTCTGCGGATTAACTCTTTCTCGCGTGTTCGTACCTTGTGGCGCCAGTGTACAGACAGCCGATGCAACAACACTTGCTCATGGGAGGAGAGTGTGGGCGGAAAAAAGTCTCGTGAGTTTCGTTCAGTTCTTCATTATTCTCGTTATGCCCCTGATCATTTCTCCCAGACACCATGATCGCCGTGACTGATGTTGATTTTTGCTGTCGTCGTAAGACGGGTGGGGATGGGGTGGGGAGTTGTCCTTGCATTAGAAGTTCTTTGCGATGGAGGATATAGTGATCGGCTCCCTGACCGTATTGACTGTCTTCTGCGAGAACAGTGACACGTGTCATGTGGGTCTACGGTTACCACGACGCGTTATCAGCAGTTACCTTAATGAGCTACTGCAGGTAAATGTCTACCTGTGGCTGCTGTCACGTCTGTCTACACTCTACAGTTATCGTAGCAATTGTCTTCTGATGTGGCGGCAAATGCTTATGTCTAGGCCAGCGAGTCGCTCTCCTTCCTTCTCTCTCTGATTACCAATCCCAGGATAGCGAGGTTTACCTCTGCCTCTGTTGCCCCACTAGAGCTCAGCTCAAGTTCATACCACCATACTGGACAACTCCAAAGGTTTTCTATTCTTTTCCTGTTTCGCATTCTCACAGATTCAAAGTGAAGGTCAGGCGGAGTTAGTGTCAGGCTTCATAGCACACACTTCACTTGAACAGATTAGTAAAGTGCGCGCGCGCATGTGTGCGTGCGTGCATGCGGTGTGTGTGTGTGTGTGTTGGAGGGAGAAGAAGATCAGTGTTTAGTTCGAGGGAGGTCCTTTACTTTATAGGCTACCGTGTGTGTGTGGTGGTGGTGTTCACGTGTCTTTGTTGTCAGCGTGTTTATCGACTTTCCTCCCCACCCCACCCCACCCCAACCTCGATCTTGGCAGATTCTATGTCGACCACTTTCTTAGGTACGAATAAGCG
Source organism: Marisa cornuarietis (assembly GCA_004794655.1). Lineage (NCBI taxonomy): Eukaryota > Metazoa > Mollusca > Gastropoda > Architaenioglossa > Ampullariidae > Marisa > Marisa cornuarietis. The sequence goes on along the minus strand of SMMW01000046.1, from coordinate 1,093,804 downwards.
TTTGCTGGTGTTTGGCTGCACGGGGAGACAGGTTCACATGCACGATGTCTATTGTAGAGGCCAGCTGGTCAGTTAAGTGTCTAAAATGCACTTAGTAAAGTGTTAGAGACCAGATCAACACCCTACACAAGAACAGAAACACTTCCCCGCCAATAGTGAAAGTCGCTTTGGTCGCTGGGTTTTTTCCGCATCTTACTAGGTGGCAGGGTTGGAGGGTAGTGTGCGAACGGGTGGAAGAGGAAGAGACATGCGCCGGTCGTTGATGTGAATAAGTTATTAACACATTATAACAAACAACAAGTGAAACTACTAGCACGAGATCCGAAACTGAGTTTTGTTTGTATTTAAAGGCAAAGCGATTCATCCAAATTAAGACACGAGGCAGTTGTTGCTGCAAATGGTCGGTCACCAGGAAACAGCACCGCGCGCAGGAATTTGTAATTAGCTGCTTCTTCAGGTGTGTGGGGGGGAGGGGGGAGTTGCACGTCACGTGACCACATAGTGCCAGTTTCACAGACGCCGCCGGCCATTGGCAGCGGTGCGCGGTACCTGTGTACCTTTGCGCACAACACTTCGTACTTTTTTTTTTTCTTTTTCAGCAGTGTGCGGTGTAAGAGTGGGGGGTGGGGGGTGGGTGAACATGAGTATGTGCGAGTAAGCACAGAGAAAGTTGAAAAAAGCGAGGGCCAGCGAGGTGTTGCAGGGACTGCCAAGGCAATAATTATGCTGGCGGGGACTCGACACTGGGCCAAGTCCTCCCCCTAGACACGATGCTGGCGAGCCTCTCCTACAGCGCCTGGGAGATGGGGTGTGAGAGGGAGAGAGGGCAAGCAGCTTACAGTAGCAGGCCTGCGGTAACACCAGCGTGACGTGTGCAGGAGACCCATAAGAATGAATAATCATCTGCTGTGGGTGTCCTTGCGCGTGACTTGTCTTCCCTTCCATGATCCGTTGCCTGCCTCAAGCCAGGGACGGCCCCCCACACCAGTCGTCGCTGTCCCTCCCCCCCCACCCCGATGCTAGGTTTAGTCGTGACCGTCAGGGCTTACATGTCTTCTCCTGTTCCAAGCCGCCTTGCAGATCAATCTGCCTTGTGCGTGTGTGTGTGCGTGCGTGTGTGTGTTGCAGATTAATTTGCGTGGTATATTCGTGTGCGTGCGTGTTTGTCCGTGTGGGGGTGAGTGTAGAAAAGCGATGCGTGCACCACACGGAAACCCAGCGCGCACACATCACAGAAAATGGCTGGTTTCTGTAGGGGCGTGGTGCGGCCTAGCGAAGGTAGATAGGTGGCCACGCAGCTAATTCAAGGTGTACAAAAGAGCATATCGATGTTCTGTTTTCGTGCGGACTGAAGGTTCTGGAAAATACTGTCACTACTGCTGGAGGTCTGTCCACGTCTTGTCAGCTGGTGACAAGAAGAGTGGCAGGTGAAGGAGTGTAGACATGTTTAGCCCGGCTATAGACAAAGGCCGGGTGCAGAATGGAGAGTTGGTGTAGACATGAGAGTCTGGGTGCAGACAGGGTAAGTCGATCAGTGTAGACACAAGAAACTGCAGGGCAAGGTAATCCCTTCTCAACGCGCGATCGAGTTGACCAAAGGTCATCATGTGACCCTCCCACAGCCCTTACCTCGCTCACTGTATGTCACTTTTCACATTCATACTACCATGGCATGGCCTGACAGTACTATCATGCACTGACCTTACTATCCTGGCCTGGCCATACTGTCGGTCATGACTGCCTGTTGAAGAGTGAGGGAGGGGGTGTGGCTGGGCGGTCTGGTCACGCTCACAGATTTATGAGGAGAGTGAGGAGGACATTCGACGTGACCAGCTTCATTTCAAAAGTGGCAGTTCCACACCCTTCATTCCCCCCCCCTCCCTTGCAATCCCCACTGCACATAATCTGTGAGCCTGCGTGCGAGCGCATGTGAAATGCAGCGTGTGATGTAAATCTGGCTGCAGCACGCATTCATTGTCCCCCCCCCACCCACTACAAACCCCCTATTTTAATGACGGACGGCAGCGATCTGAAAAACTATTAGTTAACCCTTCTTCCGTGGCATCAACTTTACATACATACTGAGCCTGCTCGTGCGTTATCCCCATTTCGCCATTTCGTGTCAACGTCACTCTTTGCAGGATTGAAATTCCTGTTTACACGCATCCCCACAGGGGTGGGGTTGCGGGTTGTGATGTGGCAGACGGGGGTGGGGAGAGAGAGAGAAAATGTGGAATTAGCTGTCGACTTGGACCGACGTTCATTGATTTGGAGGGGAGGGGAGGGGAGGGGAGATGGCCGGGTTGAGGGGAAACGTGGGGGCAGATCTTGTCAGGAAAGCAACTGAGCGCGTCATACTCTTCCCCAAGCCATCAGACGGGGAGAAGGTCGTTAATGCTGACGGTTCCTCAACGCTTGCACCCTCCCCCACCCCATTCTCCCATCTTCCATCCTCTACCCACGTACTGTCTCCGGCTTGCTGCCAGCACGACGTGCGAGTTAAAGAGTCTGGTCCGCAGCGCCGTCTGGCAGGAGGAGGGAGAGAAAGGGGAAATGACGTGCGGAGCATATCGAGTGGCCCATCGGGCTAGCGCCGCCGCCGCTTGACTAATGCACGGTCGGGGCTTGACTGGAATACGGCGCGCGGCGTTTTCGGGTTGGTGGGGGAGGGGGTGACGGCGGCCTAATCTGTACGTGAGGTCGGCAGGTGGCACTGGGCGCTGACGGCCACTTGTGGCGCGTGCATGGCATGCGCATGGCGGGAGTCTTGTCATGGTCTTCAAACACGCGCGGCCAGCCCCGCCACCAAAAACTGCTACAGGAGGACCCCACCCTCTACCTCCGGCGTGGAGGGGGTAAGGCGAAGCGTGTGCTTGCGCATACCGTTGGTCTTTTATTAGCATTGAGACGAGGGGAGGGAGGGGTGATGAGGGCGCCACCGTACCGCTGAAAGGGGAGACAACTTTGACACCCCACTGCCTCCTATCGCTAGTGCATAGGGTGGGGCAGTCAGGGGTGAGGAGGGGGTGTAGCGGTGTCACATAGACTGAAAAGGTTGGGGCTTGGTAAAGGGATAACAACACAGTTGCTATAGTTATAAAGTTTTACAGTATAGTCGTAAATTATATATAAAGTTATATATAGTCTTAAAGCACAGGTTCAGCCGTACTTCCAGGATTGTTTGACCTTCGTCAACTGTTTTCCCCAGCAGCCCAATTACCACACATCAGTAAGCACTAGGAAGCACCCACACTTCATGTGCAAGGGGTAGAAAAGGATGTACACAAATGCACGTGAACGCCTGCGGACACCCGGGCACGAAAAAAGTACACACATGACGTCATACGGGTTTCCTGAGACATGACAAGAGCACCAGCCTGGGATGAATGAGCTGGGTAAAGGTCGAACGTGGCGAATGGGTAGGGTAAAGGTTACAGTGTTTTGAGGAATGAGCAGGATTACATAGCTTGGACGAACCAGAAAAGTAGCAGTTAACAAGAATAGGGTAAAAGGTCATACAACGTGAGAATGAGCAAGGTAACGGTTACAGAACGAGCAGGGTATTACTGTTTGAGCAGACACTGCTGCGGTCGGTCGCGGCTGAGAGCAGACCCAGTACAACATAGTGCTCTTTGCTAGGATTAAATGGCGTCAGGAGAAAACAGAGGAACATCAGCAGATTTGTATTCAGTTTGTGTACGTGTGTACAAACGTTCGTTCGCTGCCCAGTCTGTGGTAGAAAGTGCATGTAACAAGCGCCCTACCCCCCCCCCACACACACACCTACAACTCTGCCACGTGTACGGTGTACCTCAGACACCCAGGAGGGCAAGAGATCGCGAACTCCTGGGAAACCGCGAAGGGTACAAGGGTATGCTGAATGGAGGAGGGGTGATGACTAGACTACTGGCCTTGTGTGCGCCAGGCTCCTGTGATGGCAGGGCCCGAGTGCCCTCGGTGCACATTCCAGCTGCAGGGAAAAGATGCTGGGGCAGGGAACTCGCAATGTTCGCGCTGAGACTCCATACTTCCGGCAACAGCTGTAGAGCGGCAGTCGTGGTGTTCAGGCTGTGTTCAATTAAAGTGAACAGTCACAGTACAGCAAGCGTTCAGATTGTGGTTTGCAGATTAGAGCGGCAATCACATTGCAGCAAGTGTTCAGTAGGCTAGAGCAGTAATCACACCCAAGTCATTCTCCTAACTTCTCGCAGACTCGTGTGAGCTTAACACATTCAGTAGTCTAGCAGCTCCCATATGTGTTCACACATCCCCCTCTCCCTTTCATACACGCACATCACATCCACACCCCTTACACACATATCACATATACACCCTATACACACCCTTTACACACACACACACCCTTACAAACAAACACACCATCCTCACACGCACATTCATACGTGTGCGCGGGTGAGTACAGCGACTCCTACATCTGGCCGTTTTCCTCCCGAGAAGACAGACTGCCCGTGTCTTTGCTTAATTTTGTGCACACATAAAGGGACAGCAAAGCCCGTGGCATGCTGACCGCCGCTTCATTTCAAAGCAGTTCGTGTGTTGGAGGTTGTTGACAGTCAGAGTGTGCACGGACGGCACAGAGAATGAAGAGAGGTTAAAAGGTAAAGGTCATCCCATAACTTTTTCAGGTGGTTGGGGAGTGAGGTGTTAGAGACCCCAGCTTTTACATGAGGGTGGTGCCAATCTCCTCTCCCTCGCTGCCTTACCTTCCCCAACCCTCTATGGAGTCAGGTACCCATTCCCGTCAGCTGGGTCGACTGGGGGGATGTTTGCCGCGCTTATCGGGAATTGAACCATCGCGCTATCGGTTCAGACGCCAGCGCTCTAACCACTCGGCCTTCCGCTTCCCCTCTTCAAAAGAGAGGTTACACAATGTGCACGGACAGCATAGAGAATAAACAGAGGTTACACAATGTGCACGGACAGCAGACTGCACGGTAGACGTGACTGCCTGCCTGTGACGTAATTGACGTTGGAATGTTGTGTGCAGGTACGAAGACGACCACAGCCCAGTGGAGAAGGCTCGCAAACTTGTCCATGACCTGTCTGCCCTGGAGGAGCAAACAACCCGATCCTTGTGGGTGAGTGGCGTTCTTTGTCTCTCCTACGCACGCACGCACGCACACATGGACAACACACTCAACGCGCGCGAGCCAAAAGGCGATAATCCACTCTCTGCTATCCTTGCATTCGGGTGGAGTTATCCCCATGGACCAGACACAGGTAGATGTGAAAGTGTGGGTACTGTTGCCGCCTACGTCATCCTGTCAGAAATGTCGCCGAATGTCACGCCTTGCTCTACCCTGTTTTATGCCTACGTGGGTGTGGGCTAGTGACGATGTTCTGTCACTTCCGGTTAGGGAATTATTATGATAATGCTTCTCCTCGGCTTTGCCTTGACCTTTATACGCGACTAGCTGAAGTACCTGGCGTCGTCCAGGTTAATTCATGTCATCTGTTAAACAGCGCTCAGCACATTCGTTGGGAGCGGATTAAAGTAGTCATGGGAGGATGGGGAGAGGCGAGAGATGCCGCTGGCCGTTTGTAGTGAAGGGGAGATAATAACTGCGGTGGTGCCAGCATCCTCGCGACTCGCTCGCTCGCACTCCCTTCTGTGTGTGTGGAGAGAGAATGGGGTGAGTAGTTGTCATTTGATGGTGAACAAATTTGAAAGACGCATTTAATACCTGTTGATGAGTGTGTGCCAAAAAAACTTCATGTGTGAAGCGCTTGAGCCAAACTTGGTGGGATAAGCCGCTCAAACATTATTATTATCATAATCATCCTTATCATCTCCTCTCTGTCTCTATGATCAGATGCCCTCTTCGATTACTGAAAACTTTGCTCATCATAGTAGAGGTAAGTTGCATTACAGTTTTTTGTGGGGGTGGGGGGTAAACCACTGGTAGTGTATAAAGGGGAAATAAACATAAATATTAAACACGTTTAAGAGCCAGACACACACACAAAAAAACCACACACACACACACACAGCCAACGATGTTCCTGCACTCGAAAGGAGAATTGGTGCCAAGTTTGTTGAGACAAATAGTATGGGTTTACATAGGTCTCACACAGACACCCCCACCGCCCATTACACACACGCACACAGCGCCACACTATAAGATTGTGGTAGACAGATCATCCAGAACAGGTTTCTGCTAGCAGTTAGAACAGCAGGCTCTATGATACAAACATGGCTTCATGTAAGATGGCATCAAGTTTGTCGAATTACTTCTGTCGTCACATGGAAGATACTAATTATTTAACGCAGTGACTAGCAGGAAATGTACTTGCTAGCCATATTAATTATTGTATAACAACAAATAAATGTTTTTCTTATTATTACTAGTTTGAAAATAAAGGTTTAAAAATGAAAGAAAGGCAAAGGTATAGACCTATAGCCCTATAACCTATCGATCGTTGGGGACTGCGGTGTTTGTGTGAGGGTGTAAAGTGGCCTATTTCTTGACCATTTATGGTCAGAAACAAGAGCTGATCGACCTAATCGCCATCCCACCAAACAGCCCCACTGCCAGCGATGTTTTGTCATTGAACAGGTCATTTGATTTCATGTTGCATACACAGACTTGAGTTACATGTCCGTGGTGTATACAATGTAAAACTCGAATCACGAATTTGTATTACACGTCCGTGCTCGACTTCTGTTGCAGTCTTCAAGGCGTGGTCAGTGGGGCGGCCTTCAAGTACTATAGTCTCCCGTGCATTATAGTGGACACTATAGCTCGCTGAATGCCTCACACTTTGCATACAAACATCGTGATTTTGTGTACACAACAATAATTTCCGCCATCAACGTCATGTGTCGCTGGTCACGTGACTTCCTGCAAGCAACTCAGTGGTTCCCGCTGAGGTCGTGACCTCGACGGTTCGTGGCAGTAACAATTGCGCCGCAGATAAGTCACAAGGATGAGATGGTTGAGAAGGAAGGATGCCACTTGAGCGATTTCATATTTTTCTTCCGCAGCATGGCTGGCGGCAACTGGCAGCATAGCAATGCTCGATGATCCGCTCCTGCTTCCTCTCCTTACAGCCGCCATTTTCTTGTCACTCCAGCCCCTTCCCCCCCATCCACCAGTAGGACGTTTGGGTTAAGGTTCTTGTAGCCGTCGTGCTGCGTGAGAGCTGGACACGAGGTGGGCAGTACAGCAGACATGGCATTCGCTACAGGAGACGGCCGACAGGTCACAGTCATGTAGCGTTGAAACTGCTCACCCCCACCGCTAGGGCGCCCCGTAGTCGTTAAAACACTCGCTTGTCGCCATTGCAGTGAGAGGACCAGGGTTCAGATCTAGTCTCTTGCATTCTCCTCATGTGACACCTGATCGCTGGGGTGTCAGTCGGGGGTTTCCTCCCCTACCTCCCTCTCTCGCAGTGCAAAATCACTTCTAGGTGGAAGCACTTTCTTACCAAACTTACCAGTAAGCCAGATACAGTTTACTTTGGCCACCATTTCCTTATCTGTGTTATGAAATGCCATGAGATAACTAGATCCCCCCACAAACTAACCAGATCGTATATAATTGCATCTATATGTGTGCCAGTGATGAATGTACTTGTAGATCAATAAAAGTGGCAAATTGTTAAAATGTCAAGCACGCTATTTTAATCACACTGACGAGTACCTACTTCTCATAACATGTTTTAGACATGGTGATGTTTGTTACAACTATAACATTCACAATGCACTTTGTTGAGCTTTGTTACATTATTGGGTCATCTTGAAAGTTTCTGCAGTTTCAATCTGTCCACTGAACTTAATAATCATAATCTTTAGCTTTATCAAGAGCTTTAGTAAACTGCAGGAAGAGAATTTTAAGGTCCTATTCTCAAAGGGCTTTCTTTTCACCTTCCTGTCAGAAAGTAGTGAAAGACCAGAGGAATATGGTGGATAATGATAAACTCATGATTTGTATAGTACATGATCATGTTCATGAAGGGGCATGCTCTCAGCACTTGAGACAAGAACGAGACATGGCATTTGAAGAACGGAAGGATAAACAACAGTATTGATAAGTAATAACACACAAAACGTAGAAGATGCAAAGAGGAATTGGTTAAACAGTAAGGGTTGAGAGGGTTTTTTTGTGAATCTGCAGAGGAAGATGAGCAGGCGAGCTAGTCAATAGATGAAAAAATGAAAGAAAGGGTTAGAACATGGCCTAGTATTATGTGCCTCATCATGTTGTTAGGAGTAATGCTCAGGGAAGCAGGTCTGAGGAGGCGGGAAGTTGCTGTACTTGGGGCACGGCTGTGAAGGGGGCCCGACCTTGGTCAGTGGATTTTTTCCCCTCCTTTCCTTTTCTTTTTCTTTTAAAGACAGGTTGATTCAACACTCCTCACTTTGGGGATTTTTTTTCTGTGGAGCGGGGTACTACAAGTTTGATCCTTTACTATCATATTTCCTCCTTTAATAACCACTAATATGTAAACAACTCTATGTTCAAGGTGATTTAGATCCTAGTGCACTTGTCCTAATGTTTGCAGCCTATATTATGTTAATGAAGACATTGACAATCAAATTCTAAGCATATTATTATATACTGGGAAAACAATTTACAATTACAAGGGGCCCAGAGAGGTCATCTTCCGTGGGGCTTGTAGAGGCAGTGGTGTGCTGTCCGTGGACACGGGGGACTAGGCTAGTCCCCTAAGAGTCACAAGTAATCATTTTTTTATTTGACGATATTTTAGCATAAAGCGTTTTAGAATTATTGAAAAGCGCCGATGAAAAATGCGTCTTGCCTGAGTTGCCTCTCTTCAAACCGTAGCGCCACCAAGCGCCTGCTGCACTCAGGGAACTAACCTTCGCAGTCACTACTGCATTCCGCCTGCTGTTGAATAGAGTAGATCACGTGGTCTGAGGACTAGGACCACTGGTATGGTTCCCTCATGCCTTCAGCGCCTGTGTTAGCGATAGCTTGTCCCATGTGTCAAGTTACGTGGGAAGTTTCTGCTAAAGATTGACAGTTTTTTTTCTGCATTTTGGTGTCCAGTGAGCGTACTTAACTCAGGATTAAATGAAAACAAAAATCTTTTTTGTAAATGTAGGGGGACTCAGTCGAGATGGTGACAGGCAAAATAACTCAAGACCTAAAACTTATGACAGGTTAAGGTGAAATAAATGATGGTTTAAAACAACTGAGACGATGTAGCCTGTTAAGTAGGTTAGTTTACACACTAGACAGCAATGCCTGCATGGTGTAGTGGTTACATGCAGCGCCTTTTCTCTGAAAGGTATTGCGTTCGAATTCTAAGTGTTTTTTGTTTTTGTTTTGGGATTTTTTTTTTCTCAAATATGATGAATTCTCTGTCAAGCCTTTCATGAAGACCCACTGATTACTAAACGAAACCGTATAATCTGTGTAAAGTCATATCGATAGACACTTACCTAATTTCTACTATCATACATTGATATCGAAATATAGATATTTTAGACTCACAGGTGATAGAAATTGCTTTAGCTTAGTAATAACAGTTATTGCGTTTGAAAGAGGATATTTTTATTTTTTACATAGCGTGTAATCTAAAATACTTAACAGGTTACATCGTCTCGCTTGTTTTCGACTATTTCCCCTTTCTAACGTCATTTAACGCTTATATATGGTATCTACAAAATTAACTGGTATTTTCACATAAATCAGGATCTTATCATCAACATTATTATAAAACCTGATTTGTTCGGCGCTTACTTGTATTACTATTTACGTAGTACGAGATACATATTGAGGCGTCAAGAGAAATGCAGGAAATCATGTAGTTTACCGCCCCCACCCCCCCAGTCACCTAGCTGGTCCCCAGTGGGAAATCCTACCACACGCCACTGTATAGAGGTCATCTGCTCCCAGGGCCCATGCCAGCTCTTGGCGGCCCTGCAAGGAAGAGATGTGTATTTAGTGCATATTTAAAGGATTCAATGGTGGGGAGGTGTTGGATAATGAATGATGTTGATTGTTGAGATCAAATTGTAATAATTTTAGGAAATTCCTTCTTGTGAAGGATAAGATCTCCACTATACTTGTTTCATTGCTTTAAAGGGTGTGAGAAAGGAGGTATGGATTAATCTGGCAGCAGACCCTAATAGGGTAAGAATTTCCTAATGAGGCCATTATTTTGGCACAAGTTCATTCTTATCCAACCGCTGCATTGAGTTCTTCCTGTTAAAGAATGAATGCTCTGTTTCATCACAAGTAAAAATCCAATCCAAACATGAGTTTTAGGATGCCAGTGAAAAGCACATCTACAAATATTGTCTTCACTTGTGGGGTATCTTTTGATCTATGTTAGCTTTTCTGGTTTCCAACTGGCAGGTGACTCCATAGCATTATGTAATATAGAAACAACAAGCTCTTGTGCTAAATTTGCACAAGTCCTGGAACTAGTTTTCACCAGTTCCTTTAAATCATCTATAGCCCTTTTGGTTTGGTGTGTTATCACCAACACATACCAACAAAAACGCAAGAAGTCAAGAAGTTTCAGTGTGGCTACTATTTTAAGACATTTTATTGGCTGTGATATTTACTAAAGATATTTTGTTGTACATTCTGTTAGACAAGATGTTAAGGCAATTGTTTTTTGTTTTTTTTTAACAGGATGCAAAGAAAAAATCTCATTCAAAAGTCAGTGACAATGAGCCTGCACCACTAGAACAGTACTTGGTAATGTATAATTTTTTATGTTATATAATTACACGCACACCACATTTTTATGTTTATATATATATATATACACACACTTGCAACATGAATGTAAGTTTGTATTGTATAGCAGCATGCATGTGCTTATGCATACATTCAGCCAGGGATCCAATAACACAGAGAACAAAGTGCAGTGGAAACAAGAGTTGCTTATGTCCTTCGGAATCTGATGGAGGGTTTACATGGGGTGTAAACTTCATCAGCTGTAAGGCAAAGGCAAGCTGTATCAATAAAAGTAGGTGGCACAGCAATCCTAGCACCTACTCAAGGGAAATCACTTTGATAGTCTTCTAAGTGAAGGTAAAAAAAAGGTCATGAATAAATGATTTCTAGAGACATGAGATAGGGTTTGATGTGCAGGCCTCTGGTGTCTGGGGTGTGTGACAATAAGGTACTCGTTTCAAAGGAGCAGCAGGGGGCTAGGCAAGAACAAGTCGTTGTGCAGCTCACAACAGACCAAACCAGAAGTTAACCAGCATCCACTGTTCAGTTACAGCTCTTCGTACAATATTTCAGTTACAACATTGCTAACATAGGAATGCTACTAGTCTGGTGGTTAGTACACTTGACTGCAGAGCAGAAGGCTGCTAGCTGCAGGCCAACTCAGACCTTTGGCTGGATTACTTTGCCTACCCACCCAGTCACTGCTGAGCCAAAATGGGTACCTGATTTATCAGGGGTGGGGATGAAGGGTTAAGGGGGCAGAAAGAGTGGGTTGTGCCCCATCATGACCTAGACTGGCTAAATCACTTACATGCACTGCCTCTGCGGCCAACAGGCTTGTGGGACTCTTTACCCACGTGACACACAAATATACTCATCTAGTCATAAAAAAATCTAATGTGTATTTTGTGCTCTCACCAGAACTATAAACAAGATGCCAGTGCCAGCCCTTACCCAAAGCTTCGCAGAAGCAAACGCCAGGGAAGCTCAAGCCCCAGTAAGTCATCATCCTCCACCAACAGATCCCACTCTAGCAGCAAGGGGGCGCCTACAGAGGACAAGTTTGGTGAGGCTCGCAGCGTTCTGCAGAGTGTCATGGCCCAACGACAGACCCTTGAGAGCAACCTTGAGCTTATGCTGAGGTCAAGGCAGGACGTGGATGTGTACACTCTGCTAGAGGCAGGTGCTAGCAGGTGGGTGTCAGGTGCTAGCAGGTGGATGTCAGCATGTACTGAAAGGGCTCACCATGACCTCACAACAACATGTATAACAACATAGAGCTACACATTGTCATTTAACAGGCTGGCAGTGGTCCCAGCTTATTCTTAAACAGATCTTCGTGTGAATTTAACTTATTAAGTCATGTGATTATGAGTTATTTCTAGCATTGCAAATAGGCAGTATATTTTGGGCTTTTGCAGAAGCATTGCTGCTTTATCAAGAATTCAGAGTTCAGCATGCTTTGTCAGCTTTCTAGCACAAGTTTATTCCATTTCTGCATTCCTCATTATGATGTAAGACTCGGTGTCAGTATTCTGCTGTTTTGCTGTTTACCACATTGACAGGTCAGTCAGTCGTCCCTTGCCTGGCACCTGTCGTTGGGGGGAGCACATGGATAGACGCGGCAGCTGACAGGGACCGCCACTCTTGCCTATTTTGAGCGATAGTCAGCAGGTCCTGTACAGGATGACCAGTCCAGTCTTTGACGTTCGTAAGCCAGTTCTTTCTCTGTCCTCTGCGGCGTCGGCCACCCTCCTAGGTGCCTTGAAGGATAGCCTTCGACAAGGTGTCGTGTGGGGTTATATGGCCAAAGAAGACCAGCTTACATCGCTTGACTGTTGATAGTAGAGGTTCCTGGTGTCCTACCAGTGTGGCAATCTTGTTTCTTACAAAGTCGTTGGTTTTGTTTTCTCTGTATGAGATCTGGAGCAGCCTCCTCAGGCACTTGTTCTCGAATGCCTGGATTCTCCTTTCCGTTTCGGCGAGCAGAGTCCACGTGTCGCATCCGTAGAGCAGGATTGACACTACCAGGGTAGTGAACCTTGTGGCTATGCCAAATCCTATCTAGTCTAGCCATTGCTGCTGTTGCTGTTGCGATCCTGATGCGGATATCTTGCGTGGAGCTGCCGTCCTTGGAGAGGGTGGCTCCCAAGTACTTGAAGCTGCTTATCTCTTCAAGCTGTACCCCATTCATAAAGATCTCTGCTTTGCCGTTGCCATTGATCATAACTTTGTTCTTTTCAGTGCTGGTCTCCATTCCATATGCGTTTGAGCTGTCTGTCAGTCTGTTGGTGAGGTCTTGCAGTTCCTTGTTTGTACCTGCTAACAGATCTATGTCTTTTTTTTTCATAAATGCTCCATTGACAGGGAATGATAGTAAATTATCTTCAGATGGTATCAGCACTAAAACCGTTTTTAAGAATACATGTTGCATGTTATTCATGAAGATATTTGCATGGAGTATGTTTTCATAAATTTTGCCTTGAGACATATTTTTCAATGTTCTGAAACATATTTGAGCACAAACAAAAGATAGCAGTAATATTTTCTGTCACAGTGATGCAATCATTGATCTGTTTACATTTTTCAGTGCTGAAGCAAGTCGTATTCAAAAGATGGTGGAAAAACGAATTTCTGCACTCCAGCAGGAGGTCAAGGTGAGCATAGTAAAGAAGTGAACTGAGGTCACGTCAGGTGTCTGTGATGCATTAAATTAATTCTGCATAGTAATTGTAGATAAAATGTTTAATACAGTGATGTATGGTTATCTAAAAGTTTAGTTTCAAATAATATCAGAATTATTTTTGTACCACTTTTTTAAACACCTCTCTATGTCTTGGAAACTAATCTGAGTGCAAAATTATTTTTAAATGGCTGGGTTTACTTTGTTACAGGATATTTGTTCCTAAAATGTGAAGGAAAAAGTCTTTGGTTTAGATGTCTTTGAACATAGTAGTGAGAACAATACCTAGAAATTTAGATTAGGGCACTGGTCTGCAAAGAAGTACATTAATTAAAAATTTGATATGTTTTTGTATCAAACAAATGACAGCTATATATTCTGTTCTCTTGCCAACTTTGAGCTTCTTTTCATTTTGGATTTGGGTTAGCCTTTGACTCTCTGGATGGGGATTGTGACTGCTATTGTGTTAACCTGATGTGACCAAAAGTCTCATGACAACAGTAGTTGCAATCTGATACAAGTGTATAAGTGTGTTAACCATTGCAACAGATGTGGATCCATTGCGACAGATATGTGTTAACCATTGGGACGTGTCAATTGCGACAGATATGTGTTAACCATTATGACAGATGTGTGTTCATTGTGACAAATGTGTTTATTGCAACAGATATGTGTAAACCATTGCAACAGATGTGTGTTAACCATTGTGACAGATGTGTGTCCAGCTGCACTTTCTTCCCTTCTGCTTTACCATTTGCCTCTGTTCTCTTGTATATGCACGTGGACACATGACTGTGCACTTAAAGGGCAACACAAGCACTCAGTGAAAAATCGCTGGTAATAGAGCATAAAGTATCACAAAACGAAAACAGGCACAATGTGCTGTTGCTAAATGTTTGATGTTATTTTATCTTTAATGGTAAAAAAGGCGTTATCAGCAGTCACTCGTAACTATAAAATAAAATTGCAGTGCTTGAAATTAACTATGTAATGGAAAAATTATGGGAGCTTATCTTAGGCAAATGCACATTTGAAATGTGTTTATATTTTATTAATAACAATACACATGGAAAAATTAACTTAAATACGTCCACTTAGTAACAGAGAATCAAAAATAATACAGTGTAGACTGCAGTGACTGTGATTGTTGCCCATTAAATTTTGGTCTGTCAAGTGAACTCCATTTGGAGCCTTCTATTTTTTTAACTTCAGTCAAAGTTTCTACATAAAGTTCAGATCTGTAGGGCTGTGTTCCAAAATCAGCTGTTTCGTTGTCTGGCCAAAATGTCACTTCTTGAACATGACTATCTGAGCGATTTTTCTTATTCTTTCTTCTGTTTTCCTAGTGGCAGGTGAAAATGTCGATGTTTGAAGACTTGTATGTTGAAAATTAAGTGTAATTATATACTCATATTTTGGGGAATTATTATTTTAAAATGAACATAATCCAGTCATAAAGAAAAAATGTTGCATTTGTGTTGCCCTTTAAAGACATTCATGATATTTTCACTCGTGCACAAAATACAAAAGTCTATGTCATAACAGTAACATTTTCTTCTTTTCTAAATCATTTAAATGATTCCATTATATCACATGGTCTATGCTTATATATATATATATATCTTGCATGTGCATTTTAAAAACAGAGGGAGATAGAGTGTGAGCACCGGGGAATTGCAGCCACGGAGGGCACAGTTCTGAACAAGACCAGAAAGTCTACACACGCAGGAAGATCTGCTGTAGGTTTTGGGTCCAGCGCACCACGTGTCAGCAGACTCGACTCTGGCCCTTCTAGGTCCCAGTCCATTGGTGCCGTCAGCAGTGCTGCAGCAGGCGGATCAAAAAAGATCAAGACAAAACCTGCAGCACAGGTGATAGAGACTGAGGTGGCATGCAGTCGTTTGCGTTAGTTACAAAAGCTGTATAGTGCACAGATGAAGTTAAAGATTGTTTAACTGCACAAAAAGCATTTCCACTGTGTGTTATTTTTTCCAATCAAACCATCGTACATGAAGTAGCTAAAAACCTGCAGTGCCTTAGGCACCTTGGTATATGTTGTGGTGACAGATGTAGTATGGACTCATCTTGTGTGTCAACAGAAATCAAGAATTCCATATGAAGATGAGCAAGCAATGACACAGATCTATGGCAAGGCATTGTATCAGAAGGGTCGCACCACTGTTCGAGATCCATACTTGCATTTCCAGAATGAGGCAAAATCTCGAGCAGCACGCATACCTTCACCTAAACGTGTGGAAAGTATGTTAGTCATATGTCTCATGTGGCTTCACCTAAAACAAATGGAAAGTGTGTTAATTGTGTGTCATGATTTTGACCTTAAAAAATAGTCTTAATTAAGTTTGTCACTGTCCTTCATGTATGCCTGTGGTAAATGAGGTATAACCATGTAACCTATTCCATCACCTTAGCATGCATTGGTAGTTATCCTGGACTTCCCTATATGCACCCAGTAATAAACATCTGCAAGTGGCCTTATGTTTGTCCTGCTCGCTCTCATGCACAGGTCAATATTATATCGTCTAATGATCAGATCTGGTTAAGCATTTATGCACACTTATCCATTAGTTCATTGGATAAGCCTTTCAGAAATAAGATTATCAATCTGTTTATTAAGGTACAGATATAAACAGGTATTGTATAAAATGAAATTTAGAAAATGCAAACCTAGAAAATCATCAATGTCTAGGGATCTCACTTTGTGCATGAACAGTTGTAATGTGATGTACCTTTACCTAACATAAAAATGCAGCCTTGTGTATTTTGAGCTAAAAAATCATGTACAATCTTGCGTTACTTGTACCATATTCTAAACCTAAACTTGCGTCAAATATGCAGCCATGAACCCTTGTATCCTCACATAAATGTATGCTAACACTGCAGTCATGTGTCCTTTAATTTGCCTGACAGCATGTTGTGTTATTGATGACTTAACTCATATAATAGACATCAAGGCTGCTTATTGAGCACAGATGTTTAGAGATACACTGCACACATAATGTAGGTAAGCATGTATCCATAGGAGCACACTCAAAAATGCCACTTGCTCAAGTTCATCTTTGCCACACTATGCTGCACTACCAGTAATAGGTCCTCAAGTCAGTGACATTGGTGGAGAAGGACAGAGAATTGTATTTCTTGATAATGGAGCAAAACAAATCAGTTTGACTGTTTCAATTAAACTTGAAAAAACTGTCAACATTTCTAACTGTTACTTACTTAAAAATATAATATCAGTAATCTGGATTTGAGGCATCGTTTGCTGTTGCAGATATACTGGATGTAAAATCTTCCAAAACTCAAACAGAAGTTGACACAGCAGCAAACAGTTTGGCTGCTGGCATGCCTCGAAAGTTCTACTTTACTCCATCTATGGGTTACGTACCTCTCTCATCTTCTGCATCAGGTAGTGATGATTGTGCATTAGTTTGTGAGAGCAAGTCTATACATGAATACAAGGGCAAAAATGTAGAATAACTGTAAAACAAACAAAGCAATGTAGGTACTGTTTTTAAGCAGTATTTTTGTTTTTTCTCTCACTCACACTCACACACACAGAGTTTTATTCAGCCAATAATTTAAGACCATAAAGCTGCTGGGTTCCAGGTCCTATACAGGGACATCTGATTCCCACAGCTGTACCTCTTGGCAAGCCTCGCATGGACCAGGGTCTTGTAGCAGCACCTCCCTCTCTGTCACATCCCCACACCACTGCTGCAACCTCCATCCGTCCTATAGTTACTGCTGCAACCAATGTTGCTTTGGTTGGTATGACAGCTGAACCAGAGGGACCACAGCAGCATGCTCCAGAACTTTCTAAACAGGTAAAGTTCCAAGGAAGGCAAGTTTACTGCAGTCTTCTCATATTCTGGGTCTCAGTTGCTTTAGTGCTGTAAGGATAATGTTTTCTGCATAATTGACAAGCTGAGATCGTTATGCAGAATGCTTGATTGCAGTAAGCAGTCCTCATGAGATGAAAAGATTCATGCTACTTTACAATAAAAATAAAGTTTCTGAAAATGTTGACCTAACCACTTAACAACATTAATTCTGTGAAAATTTTGACCTAACCATTTACAATGGTGATTTTGTGAAAATGCTGACGACGACTTAAAATGTTGCTTCTGTGAAGGTGTTGCCTGCAGTGGACATTGACAGTATCACTCCTTCCTCTTCACCACGCAGCAGCAACATTGATCTTCAGCAGCCTGACACTTCACGCAATGCTGTCTTCCATCAGACTTTCCACTTCCAGGCTAGTATCATCCTCAGCACTTTCTTGATTACAGAACTTTGTCTTTTAAGCTTTTGATGTAGCAGGTGAGAAGACATATGCCTGTGTTATTTATTAATCAGGCATTTGCTGACCTTAAGAGAGTGGAAGGTGTACCAGCAAAGCACATAAAAAGATATATTCTTCACAGCAACCTATTATTCACAACGTGGTCTTTAAGGCCAAACTCTGACTGATGGCAGGAGAAAATGGTTCGACCCTGGAAAGGGAAATGAAGTGATGGAAGCAATCCGTGAAGCGTGCCCCTTAGGGTAGCCAGAACCACATTTACTCATAGCCTTCCTGCTCCATCACGTTAACTACTGTTTAGCCTGTATTCAGTGCTTAAATGTGTAATTATTAAACCATTGGATCATTTGTAGTCTTGTGAGCATAACATATTGAGCTCATACATAGAGCGTATACTTGGAATGGTGACACTGTGGGGCTTAGCCAAGACACATAGTATATGCTTCCATATCTACATGGAATAATGAACTATTATACAAATTAAGTTGTTATTAAGGATTACTCTCAGTCCATATGTCAAAACTTGTTTAGAATCGGCACATTTACAGACTACAAATATTGTCACTGAACCCTGGAATGTACAGCTTATATCTTTTCCTGGTCAACAGGAGAGCGATGATGAAATGAGTGAGCGAACCCTGACTGACACATCGGAGGAGGAAGATCAGCAAGGAGTAGGGCTGTCACTGCCAGGCTACCATCAACCATTGGCTGCTTCTGATGCCATCTTTAACCCTCTTCCTAAAGCTGCAGAACTAAAGCATCAACACCAGCCTTTGCAGCACCATGAAGGAGGTAAGGTGCCATGGGAGGAGCGCTGTGATGAGCTGGCTGAGGATCTACGGCGCCGAGATGTGTTAGAGAACAAGGCCAAATACTGGTGAGGACATCTTTTATTTGTATAAATTAACTTTTCTCTCTTCGAATATATACTTTTTTCTTTTGTAACTTGGTATAGAGCATTTAATCTTAGTAATATTATGCAGATAGGACTTTTTGCTTTAACTATGCACTATTATTTTATATATTATAAAAAGTTGTAAATTATACTAACATGGATCATTTCATGTCTGCGCAAGAAAGTTTGTGTCATTTGTCAGTAGACGCCTACATCTGTGATGTTTGTCAGTAAATATCACTGTGATGTTAGTTACTACAATTCTGGTGGGCATCTGTATTTGCAGGCTGGAACAGGAACTGATGGCACGGCTATTAATGCGCATGTATCCAGTCATGGAATCTGCCGAGCAAGCAGAACATAATCAGGAAGAACACAATAAGAGTGAGAGCATTCCTGATGATGAGTCACTGCTGGGTGAGGGAAGCTGTTGTTATCCTTCAACACTGGAATGTTTGAATCGTTGTTCACTGATCGTTTAGCTTGGAAGAAAGAGGGTATGTGGGTGAATGGGCAGAGTGGGATATATATATATGTGTGTGTGTGTGTGCACGCATGCATGCATACATGAATGTGTGTGTAGGTATTTGTGCATGCATGTGTATATATGAGCATGTCATAAAAGTCTTTTCCATTGTTGTCATTCATTACTCATCCTACTTCAAAACAATCACTTTCATGTTGTCATCAGTATTTACAGAAATTCTGTATTTCTTCAGTGGACGATGCCATTGGGAGAAATGGGTTGCAGCTTTTTATTGATGCTGGCCAGCCAGTCAACAATTCTTTGGTGACGGCCTTGATGCGAGAGGTCATCGAAGAGCGCGTGAATCGGATGCTGGCCATGGGTCACATGGCTGAAGATGCAGCGAGGGAGACAGCAGTGGAGAGTGGCAGCCATGCAGGAGGCTCTGGGAATCAAGATGAACCTGATTATATTATGGTGAGAGAGACAGGGGAGTTGTTTGAGATAACATAGAATAAATGGGAGAATTGTCATTATTGTGGAAAGAGTAATCTAGTATATGATAGAGAATAGTCCAGAATAAATGAGAACATTGTCAAAACAAGAGGATAAACTAATAAAGGTATAGAATAGTCCAGAATAAATGAAAATGTTGTCTTGACAAGAGGATAAACTAATAAAGGTATAGAATAGTCCAGATTAAACAAGGTCATTGTTGTGATAGAGTAATCTATTATAACTCATATAACCTGGCTGAAAGGAATAATTTGTAGAATAATGTGATTAAATGCTGAAGAATATGTTAAAGAAGACTAGCTGAGAGTAGTGTCATTATGTCAACTGAAATACTTGTTCAGTTATTTTGTGTTTATGTATTCATATAAAGGCACAGAAGGTGAAATCTGATAAAATTAAGGGAGGGTTACATCAGAAGTATAAGGTTGTTGATACCTGGATGAGCAGAAGATAAAGCCATTAGTAGACCAAAAAGACAATTAGCAGGACAAAAAGAGGTGAAGAAATGAATTTATAATTCCTCAAAGAATGAAACGTCAGCTAAAGCAAAATTAACGTTCTACATCTTCTTATGGACTACCCTCAAGAATGACAGTCTCACTGCATTCTTCATTTTGTCTGCAGCAAACTGTAGAACCACAACGTATTTCAACTCCACAGCCAACCCCCTGTACCAGCCCCATTCCTGGATATGTCTCACGGGGGATCACCAATCCACCCACCCCACCCTTAACTCCACCCCAGTCTCCTGAACCATTATCCAAAGACAAGACAGCTGTTGCAGAGGCAGCACCCTTGGCAGAGGCAGAGAGAGAGCCAGCAAGCAGGCCTGATGGGCAGAAGACAGATGCTCAGCTTCTCACCCAAGACTCGGATAGTGAGGTATCATCATCCCTTGACATATCCAAGGAGCTGAAGGCTTTGGAAGGTGAGATATGCTTGCGCACAATAACATGGTTGAGGATCCGGTGTTAGTTCACAATATCATCCTTCATGTCAGATGCTGGCATCTTATGACATTTGTTAAGCACAGTAACAAAATAATTGATGAAAAACTGTTAGGGGACCAAATATTGTAGAACTGCTCAAGGGAATCAGACTGCATTTAGTAATGCAGTGGATAGCACGGACCTTCATTACTGGATAAGCAACTCAGGTTCATGTCTGGTGTAAGTCTCGGCTTTCCTTTAGACAGGCTTCGTGTTTCCGGTTCTTTGTTTGCATACCTTAAATAAATTCTTAAAGTAGATGTTTTGTTTTCGTAACAGAACAATTTATACAATTGTTTCCAAAAAAGGAAAAACAATTTTTTTTTAATTGTTAGTGGTAAAACAAGCCAATAGCATCTGTTGTGACGATGTTTTTATTTTATAAAATTGTCATCGAAAAATCTATATGCTTTTTCTATAAACAAACAGAATACATTTTACAGAAAATACTGTTTATTTTGCAATCAATCTTCTTTAACAAGGTTATGATGACAGAAAAGCTTAATTACTCACTTCTAAAATTTCTTCTACGTTAGAAAGATCCGCCATTTGACAGAAAATGGAAGCGAAAGCCCTTCATTTTTAGGTTTTGTTACGATTGGTCACTCCTATGATAGAGCAAAGAGGCAACGAATGAGAGACACTTATCCAGTGAATGAAGGTCCGTGGTGGATAGTACTGAAGAGGGCTTGTATTGTTGGACTTTTGGACTAAAGAATACTATATGCTACTTTCAGTGAAACAACACTTTAGCAAGTTGGTTTAGGACAGGATTAAACTGTGGGATATTTTGAAAAGAATTTAAGTGAAGTGCCTTGTGTAAAGTTAACAGACAGCTTGTATGAAAAGGGCCATTCATATAATTACTAGACAAACTGAAACAACCGACACCGGTACCTGTAGCATCTCAGCATGATGTTGCCACACCAACCACAACGCCGCCACCTACTCCATCTCCAACACCTAGTGAACAGACAGTCAAAGCAACACCACCACCATCACCTCCATTTTTGATTGCGGAGCCTAGTCAACCTCAAGTTCAAGTGGAAGCAGAGGTAGCAAGCCCAAGGCCTGAGCCAAATAAAATGACAACGGAAGGAGCTACAGACCATGCACAGCCTCATCCACTGTGAGTCGAGACAAAAGTAGTGTTCATGTGTGTGATTGGCAGGGGAAGGAACTCTGGTATGTGTAGAAGTAAATTGTGAGCAAGAGGAGTGAGTCCAGCAGGTGCTGAGGTACAGGTGAGCATTTATGTACAGGAGTTGAGCTTTCAGGTACAGGAGGTGCTGAGGTACAGGTGAGCCTTTAGGTACAGGACGAGAGCCTTTAGATGTAGGAGGTCCAGAGGTACAGGTGGTAAAGACCTCTTTTTTAGCCTTTGTGATAGTCTGCTCTGCATTAGACTGGAGCACAAAACACTTGTATGCATGGGCCCACCCATGTTACCATGTTCAGAATGGTGTCTGTCTTGTAATCATGATCAGAATGATGTAATCAATGGTCAGAATGATGTGTCTTGTAATCATGTTCAGAATGGTGTCTGTGAGTGCTGGCCCTGGACCACTAGGGGAGGAGGAGCTGGAGACCAGTCTGAAACAACGGTCACCCCCCTGTACAACAGAGTTCTTGGAGTCAGACAGTGTGTCGTCGTCATCTTCTTCATCGGTGTTAGAAACCAACAATGAGACTATTTCGGAGGGACAGTGGCTGTTAAGTCGCAGTGAGGGCCAAGTCGCTGCACTGCCCATAGATGAAGGTGTGTATTTGAGAGAAAGAAAGTGTCTGTGTGTGCGTGGAAAAGAAATGTCATTTGTTCTTCCGTGTGAATACACAAGGCATTGTTATAGCTTGAACTTGGTCTTTGTAAGCATAGAATAATTTATCTGCATCCCAAACAAAAAATGTCTAACCTGATTTTTATTATATGTTTAGGTGTTATTATTCAACAAAATGCATTATAACTGGTAGAAGAACATGTACATTGCTTTGAGGTGCCAATGCTATGCTGCTATATGTACTCTTCACAGACCTTGATTTAGCAGGTGTCACATAGTTTAGCATTGCATCGTTTGCAGACTTTGAAATGGCAACTGTCACAGTCTTTGATGTGACAGCTTTCAGAGCTCTTAGGCAAAGTGTTGACATACCATTATGAATCGTTGTTTGGCACCTCTCACATCATTGGACTTGACAGATGCTTGTCACAGACCCTCTCATAGCAGCTGTCACACTTCTTAGTCATTGCAGCTGTTGTAGGTCTTTGAGAGTTTTAATATTCTTTTACAGATCTTCATCGTTTGGCAGCAACTGCAGCTCGCAGAGTAGATGTTAGTACAGCCAGTACATTACGGGACACAGAGGACATCGATCTTGTACGTATGATGTTTCATCTATCTCATCTGTGCTTTTGATTCAGTTACATGGTAGAAAGTTTTTGAATTTTTGTTATGTCGGCATGAACGCAGTTGTTGATAACTGGGAATGATTAAGTACAGGAGCTTTAGATATAAAAGATTGTAGGTGTTGATTAACAACCATATGCACAACTGCATATGCTTTATCGAGATCTTCAAGTGTTTGAGGTGCATTTACTGATAGTCCATGCTGTGCCAGATTAGATGTCAAAGGTACGAGGTGATTAGGATGTTGTACAAGACAATTCCATCTTTCCCAGAGTAGACTACCTCTACCTACATTACAGCTAAGGAGGCCAAAGTATTGAATCAGACTACATTCACTTCTGTATGCTGACCATCCTGTGGTGTAGATTTATCAGGAGAACTGCATGCCTTTGATTGTACTATGATGTGTCTTTGTCAGGAGAGCTGCATATCAAACTTTTTCTGTGTACTGTGTATTTTCAGGATGATACAGATATTTCTCGCAGTGAGGGAGAGTTTCGCCACCGACCAGTGACTGACATCAACCCTGAGACAGATGCTGTTCTGGCCCTGGTGCTAGAGATGCAGAGTCAGTTGGGAGGCTTCCAGCAGCGTGACCTTCCTGAAAACCATGTCCACAGCCTTCTGCAGGTTACTGGCAATAGCACTGGGGAGGTCAGGGTAAACCAAGAGTCGATGAGTCGAGCTGCAATGGATACAACTGCTAAAAGTATTGGGGAGATAAGCCTGGGAAAAATATCAGCTAACAACCAGCCTGTTACTATGGTGATGCCCAGTAGCACAGACCTAAATCAGCATGTGGTAGAAGGTAGGAATCCATTCATTCATAAAATGATGTTTTGATTGTAGTTTAATAGACCGTTGATATTTTTAGATATCATTTGAAATATATTTAGATTTGCTTTCCTTGTAGCAAAAATTGTGGCTTTTGTTGTTCCAGTTCACTTTTCTTTTTTGGCAAGATTTTGGATTTGCCAAAAAGATTAGCACCTGCATGCAGGTTTGTGAACATGAAAAAGTTTCTACCTAAATTTTATTCTTGACTAGGATGTCTCTTCATGAAAAATTGTCAAAGAATTTAAGTTTCACATCTAGCAGGAATAGCACTGCAACCAGTTTCTGGACCCTGAGCTCTTGCATTGTTATCACATGCTGATTTGCCTGCCTCGTGCTGACAACAGTTTGTGGTAACCTGACAGATCAGATTGTTATGTCAGACTGTACTAATATGTGTCTCATAGCAGGTTCTGCATACCAGCAGCAGGCAAGAGCATCAGAAAATTCTGTAACAGGAGGGAGAAGGCCACATACACCATCCAGAGGGCCTTACAGTCTGGCTACCTCAGGTATGGACAGGGCTTGCATGCCAGGCCCAGGGCCTGTGCTTCCATCAGAGACTATGCACACTAAGCTATTTGGCTGCAGATGAAATTGACCAAAAACATGAACAGAAGTTTTTCTGTTGTTGTTTCTATCTCGCTTGCTTGCACTTTCATTTCCCACAATCAGTGCTTCTCCGTCTATGTCAAGGTTGTTTAATTGGACAGGTGCACGTCGTCATCAGCAGCAGTACCAGCCTGTCAGCTCGGGGCTGCCTCCATCTGTTGTCCAGGGCAAGAGGCCCCTGAAGTCAGCACTGGTCCGAAGCAATGATGACATGCGCCTTTCTCGTAGCAGCAATTTCGGTATGTCTTCTGAGGTCTTGACAGACATTTTTTTAGGTCTCCACTTTCAGCCTTTAGAAACATACTATCAATATTTAATATCTGTTTGATTGGCTGATCATGTTTTCTAATGTGATTCTCTTTTTTTTAAGGTTTTTATTCTATGATGCACAGATACACAAAACATAGAATGCATGTAAAATAATACAGTAATTAACAGAACACATGCAGATAGAACATACACACATAAGGTAGTGCCAGTGGCGTAGGAACAGGGAGGGCAAGGGGGGCAGCCGCCCCCCCAAAAAGACGCTGGGAAGGCAAGAATGTGAACGTTATTCATTGTCAGCATGGAGCTTACCCCCCCAAAGCCGAGCATCTTCCTACGCCACTGAGTGCAGATTTAAAATACATCAATCAGCAAAGCAAGTCATTGTGTTTAGACCATCCTTTGTCATTCTCATCACCTCTTGCCCTACACTGTAAAGAAGCAGCTGTCCATAGATACTAAAAATCTGCCTGGTTGGCCTTGAGATTCTCTCATTTTAGTGTGCAATCCACACTCATCCAAGCTCTGATTAAAAGATTACAAAGATTCTTTTCGAAAAACGTAGCTTGTGAATGCATAAGAGGGAGGAAACAGCAGTCGTGGGAACAACTGTTCCAGGAACTGTAATGGCATACCATCTATATGTGTTTACATCATGGTCATGTACATGATAGCTGATTTTAGGCAAGGATCCGTGCTTATGTGCAACTTTGACATCCATTTGAGCTTGTGACAGAACAAAGCAGTGGAGAAGGAAGAGAGACTGCATGAGAAGTGCAGAGACAAACCTAAACATCTGTTAGTGTTATTTCAGAAATACTAAACATCTGTTAGTCTTGTTATTTCAGAAGTACTAAAAACAATCATTTGTTTCATTTGTGAGTGCAGAGTCTGAAAGGCAGGGAGTGACTATGGACTTTGGTGCTCACACGGGGGAATCTGAGCAGTTCCACACAGATGCCCTCATTCAGACAGGCACGTACACATCTCGTAGCAGCAGTCGCCAGGGTTCAGTGAAGAAGTCAGTTGACTTTGATCTTTCCGGCACATACGAGATTTCCCAAGTCCGCTTGTCACGGAGGAACTCGGCAGATGATCGCATCTCCACCATGGAAAGCTCAGAGCATTTGTCTGACATGGGGCGCTCCTTGGGTCTAAGTTATTCTTTTGAGGACTCAGCCTCTGAAAGGGATTTCCATTCTTCAGGAAGATCCCACTTACGAATGTCAGTTACCATTCCAACAACAGGAGAAGGGGATAGCGATGTGTCCGAGATTGAGGTAACTGATAATGCAACACACTGATGTTGCCATAGTTACAGCATAAGAAGTGGGTGAGAGATATAAATTATTTTGTGGATAATTTGGGTCACAAAAATAGCCCCTCATAAAATAACTGCAGCGTATATGTTTTCTCATCCAGAGCTTACAACAGTTTTACCTTATTTAATGGATTTATATTTATTTAGCTTTTAACATCTTGCATATGTAATTCCTCCTAAAGTTTGTAGTCAATTTTTGAAACACGTTTCACCAATTGACACGTGTTTTTTCCCTGCATTTTTAATGTGGTAATGTTTACTGTTGAATGGGTCAATATTAATGACTTAAGGATTCATTGGAGATGCAGCAGTATTTTGGGTAGTGCATTTGAAGCAGGTCACCAGATGGTCTTGCCTGGGCCTGTGATTGGTAAACTCCCCTTGCACACCTACCATAGGGACCTGGTTTGTCAGGGGAGGTAAAACCCAATGGAAGGAGAGAGTAGTCCATGCTCTATACACAATGCTCTTACGGTTCCCTGCCTCTATAACTCCAATGTATGGGACCCTTCACCTAAAGGCTAATGTGAATCAAACATAAATCTGAAAGCTGCTAGCAGGTCAGCAGAACATAAAGCTGTTTGCTGCAGCATTGCAGAGTTAAACTTTCATTTTTTTCCTTTCAATCACAAATGGCTTGACCTAAACTACAGCTAGTGCAAGAGTTTCAAGCACAGGCTGTCAGGCATTGCCCAGTCCCTAAGTCCACATTTCCGACCTTTAAAAAAGGTAGGTTTTCAAAACCCAGGTGAAAACTATGATGTTCAGAGCTGTAGCTTGTTAACAGATTTTTTTGCTCAGATTCTGGGAATTAGTACAGTGAACTAAACCCACTCATTCAGAAATAATTTTGCACACAGGATATTAGTTGGCAGTATTTTTTAGTCATAAAAATAGCTGATAATTTTGTATATTGTTTCCTGGTTATTTTGCAAGAGGGGAAAAAAAACACTCAAAAAGCAATCACTGTAGTTGTTCCCTTGTAACCAAGCTGGTTATGTTTGCATTGCTTTATTTAACATTCCACAAATGGCCCACAAATCTTGGCATATAGTCTTATAATATTTTTGTAACAAAACTCTCTTGTGCTTATTACACCTGCCACCAAAAAAAAAAGAAGTTTGTTCTGAGGGAGATCTTGCTCTTATCAGTCAGTGATGCAGCACAAGTGTCTGAAACCAGAACCATTCAGAAAAAATTTGTTGACTTCATTATTGAAAACTGCTCCATTGTTGAGCCTGTCACACCATGTGACTTGGACTAGGGAATGTCGGAGTGGGGTCTGAAGTAAAATCCATGGAAGAGTTTCATTCATTTAATCATCCGTCCCTTGACTGGTACCAGTTCTGGTTGTCAAAGGATGCACATGGATAGACACAGCAGCTAACAAGCCCCACCACTCAGGCTTGTGGATTGATAGTGAGCAGATCCGGCACAGAACAACCAGTCAGCTCCATCACATTTTAGTTATCTGACTGTTGCGGTATCTACCTCTATCCAGTGTTGTCACATGCCTGACCCAGACCAGGTTTACTGTTTGAGCAGATGTTTCTGGTATCCTGTGAGTATGGCAACTGTGTTGCATACAGTCGCTGGTTCTGTGATCTCTAAGAGATCAGGAGCAGCCTTGCCAGGCACTCGAATGCCTGAATCCTCATCTACATATCAGAGTCCACATTTCTATGACAGAATTGGGATCACACGGTACTTGTGCATACATACTTTGCAGTAAACCTATATTACTGTTGTGCTAGATCCTGTCTAGTCTGGCTGTTGCGGCCCTGATGTGGATATCTGCCATTTTATAGAGGGTGGCTCCTGAGTACTGAATGCTGTTCACCTCCTCAGGCTGTACTCAAAGATTTCTGCTTTGTTGTCACCGTTGGTGTTAACCATGACTTTGCTATTGTCAGTGCTGGTCTCCATTTCGTAAGATCTTTTCCATAGGAATAACTATACTAACCTATAACTTTAAAGGACCACACAGGCTTTATAATGCGTCATTGTTGATGGTGGCTTATGTTGTCAGCAACTAAGGCAGTATACTGCTAGTTTAGGCCTCGCCAGCAGGCACCACATCAAAAGAATTTCCATGTTCTGGAGTTGTAACAAGTGATTTACCACTGCAACTTCTCCCCTTTTGTGTGTGAAAAGGAGATTCATTTAGCTCAGCCCTGACCCAGCTTTTTTTCATTTCATTTCACACACACTCCCCACCCCCCTTCCTCTGCATGCATTCAACCCCCCCCCAGTGCACTAATGCAAGGTTCACTTTCTACATTTGTTTTAATGACACAAAGGCATTGTGGAATCAAGCAGAACTATTTCTTGAGCGTCATGACTGGATTCACCCTGTAATTCTGTAAAGGACTTTTCTGTACACTTAAAAATAATGTAACTGTGATAAACTTCAGATTGTGGATAGACAATCCGTCCAAATAAAATTACATGCAAAATAATTGGGTGTTTTGTTTTTTTATGTTTCAATTGGCATGCTGCTAACCCCCCAGTTTTGCTAGCCTGTTCACTACAACTATTCTACTGTGCAGAAATCCACCAACAATTTTGTCAAATGTTGGTCAAAAACATCTTGCATTCATGTATGCACACACACATTCACACTGCACAAAACACAGATAGTAACCATTTTATTTCAAAATAAATCAGTGGTCTTGATCAAGAGGCACAGAAATTATTTTGTTAATTTTGGCAGGAAAGATGGTTGCACAACTCACTCTCCGAGTCTCTCTCATTCATATAATCAAAACCACCTTTGGGTGAAGACTTCACCCTGCCATGTCAGCAAATAGGTGGCTATAGCAAAAATATATATATAATGTATAGCAGAACACAAAATCAGGCACCAAACCCCATTTGTGTACTTGTGCACTTTCTGTTCTTGTGGCACGGAGCGTCATTTGTTTTTCATCTTTCACAAAAGCATTTCTAAACACATTAACTGACACCTGCACTGTAGCTATTCTGTCATTTCTGTATGGACCCTATCTCTCTCTCTCATGTGTACTCTAATACTTGTGTGCGCACGCACGCACACACACACATTTTCACCTAATCACCTAAACTTCCCTCAAAGTCTTGCAAGTATCTTGCAGTCTCATTGAGTCGAGCGTAGAAAAAACCTCACATAACACAAGAATGGCACAAAAATAAGAAAAATGTGAGCTCAAAATGGCAACAGTGTAAAACCACCTTAATGTAAGGAAAGACAGCAGACAATGGGATGCCATAAGCACAGCACTGGAGGGAACACAAACTTTGTGAATGAAGGAAAACAGCAATTGTGAACTCCGACCTTACAGTCAAAGGCTGGCAGCAGATGCTAAATCTACTTCTAGTCCTCATGCATACACATGGACACAACATATACAGTTATACACAGATGCATGGCACATACAACATTTTCACAGATGCACAGTACATACAGACACATCTATACAGATGCATGGCACATGCATATTCAAGCTGCATCCCTGAAACAATTGTTTTCCAGTCTCAAAGAGGACGAGGCGGTCATACAGTGTACCTCAGCAATGGAAACTGTTTCCAATCATTTATGAGAAAAAAAGTTTAATCACTTCAAATTACCTGTATAAGCTGGTGTGTGTTTTAAAAAAAAAGGATACAAAAATAACTGTGCTACATCAACATTCTTAGTGTGCTCTAAATTTGCAGCCTGGATAGTAAATAGGGAAGTTCATTTCACAAAAATAGAGAAAATATAACTAATTGCTGATGTCAACTCTACTGTACCTCAGCAGCAACTACTGCACATTTCAGCATTACTGTTCGCTTTCTCATTGCTACTTCTTGTTGTCACATAGTCTTCAGTGTCAAAACTAAACAAAGTTTTGGCTTTTGACATCACCAGCCTTACTAGGCCATATATAAAATTATGAAGTCATCATTTTGTAAGGCTGAAACGATTTTTTTTTTTTTTTACATTTAACCCACCAGCTTTTTGTCAGACACATTTGGTAAAAGGCACTGGAATGGTTTACGCCTGTCATCACATCACATCTAAAAGGCATGTGCTAGCTGTCTCTCAGATTGTTGAAACTATACTTTGCATTTACTGCTTGTGGTTTTTGTTTATAAACATGCTAGAGTCTTACTAGTTGGCATCCAAGCTCAGAATTGGTGTACTTTTATCAGGTTTTTTTCACCTCAAGATGTTTAAACTGAGATTGCTTTTCCACAGTTTCTATGTGAGGTTGAGGGCTGGGTTAAGCATGTTCTTTTTAAACAAAGTATGTAACAGCTAACATCCCAGGTTTAACAGCTCACCTAGTTATTTAAAACTACCAAAATTTCACTTTCTTACATACCTGAAAAATCCAGTGCATTTAAAAGAAATTTTTGCAAAAAAGTCTGGAAGACTGATGCCTGAATAATAAAAAGGGAATGAAAATTAAGCAATTATATACAGTCAAAAACAGTAAAAATAGAATGTTCAGAACTGACCTTTGATACCAGGCAAAATACTTAAATCCTTTAAACAGACAGTACAAGACACTGGCCACACCCAGCTGGACACAGTGGAATAATCTGACTGTACAGATTTTAGTATTTTCTCTTTCTACAATTCATTAAAAGCAGCAGACCAAAACTCACCACGAGCACAAAACCTGCCCCACAGCACAAATGTACAAGAACCATACACTCCTTGTGTTGAGAGGAACTGACTACAGGTGAAGAACATTGCAGATGACGTTGTCTTTTCACGTCATCCATCATTCCCAAACCTACACTTAGCAAATGGGATAATGTATTCAAAATCAGGAATCTGTGACAATCAAGTCTTGTTATTTTCACTGCAGGTTTTATCTGGTTGAAAATGAAACGGAGCCAAACATTTCTTGAGAAGCATATGTCATGTAGAGGAAGCCATCATCATCTCTCTCATCACGGTAGATCTCAGCCATGGTAGATGACATGGATGATAAGGATTTGTTGTTAAGCAAAAGGTAAAAAGACTGGTTAGAATTAAGTGACATGCGGTTTCTGAAACAAAGAAAATGGCCATGTACATTTAATTTTCTGATATTTTCTTTCAATAAGCAAAGACAAGTCATCTAAAAGCAAAACTGAAAAAAGTAAACACGAACACTGTTAGAAATTTTGCTCTTTGACAATATAAGGTGTGTCACCTATCGACCAATGATAAAGATACAAATGCAGCAGCATCTTTCCATGAGTTTTTTTTATTCATTACAGTTGTGGCTATATATGTTTCTTGCAGTTTTAAAAGGACATTTACTAACAATCATCTAAAGTTTATACTAGGGTTGTATTACCACAAAGCCACCTGTGGCTCAGCGATATCGTGTTTTTAATGTCATTTATTATCATTGGTCTGCAAAAAGTGCAACCTGCTTTGGTTGTGATGCTGCATGATATAAGCACTCTAATACAGTATTATTATACTCAAAACACATCTAATATATTTTATTTTCCAATGTTGGCAACCAAAGATGAACATGCTTTTAGCCCTGCAGCAGCTTGCTGATACCAGAAAGACATAAAACATCGAAAACAAAACTATGCCAATGATATCTCTGAGACTTTATACAGTACGATATAAAGTATGCTGACAGTCTTTCCTAATACACCAATGAAGAAAACATTGATACTGACACCTTAGCACAAAGTACACTGACTTGTATCTGGTGATACTATAGTGGATAAGAAGATAATCACTTTACACTTGTGGTTAATGATCTCTGGGTGCAGTTAAAACACAAAGTATACGTTAGCTTCTCTCTCTTGCTTTTGAGCAAAGAAACACGTCACAATCTTGACTGTCACCAGTTGGCTACAGCTCTGGTGCATCTCAACATGCACATTCCAGCTGTTACCAAGCAAGCAAGCTACATTAATACCTAGATAATTTGCACCTGGGCATAATCAAAGGCTATTTTGATCCAAATATGTTATAGGAGATGAGAACAACATAGATTATCCTAACGCCCTAAAGTTCCCAGCATTTGTAATGGGCTCCTTCAAGAACTGGGCTGGCTTGCCATGATATAGCCTTAGTTGCTGGCTCGGCATAAAACACCAATCCCCCCCTTTACCCTTCAAGAACTAATTCAGATGAATGAGGGTTGGGGAACTTGCAACAAAATGTGAAGACACATGATCACAAACCTGATGATCGTCAGGAACTGAGACATGGTCAGCTCCTGAGGCACCAAGAACTTGGTTTTGTCCAACATGGGCAGCACCTTCTCTTTGTGGTACCGCTCCACAATCACCTGCACAGCACATGGACAGCATTCAGAAATGAGTCCTAACACTCTCAGAACACAGACATGAGTAACGACAGCAAACAGATTTGAGCAATGTCCACATACAGACATGGGCTCTGACACACAGAACACAGACATGAGTAACGACAGCAAACATTTGTATAATGTCCATGTACGCATGTGAGTTCTGACACAGACATGAGTAATGGCAGCAAACAGATTTTAGTAGTGTCTATATACAGACATGAGTTCTGACAGACACTCAAAGAACACAGACATGAGTAATGATAGCAAACAGATTTGAGCAATGTCCACATACAGACTTGGGCTCTGACACACAGAACACAGACATGAGTAATGGCAGCAAACAGATTTGAGTGATGTCCACATACAGACATGAATAAAAATAATAAATAATAATAATGTTGGCTTGTATAGCGCCAAATCCTGGCCTGTGGACAGCTCAAGGCGCTGACGTCAAAAAAATAAGATGACGACAAAATGTGGGTGTGTAGCGGGCCGTCTCCTCCACGTCACAGGGCAGCGTCACACACAGCAAGAATACAGTCCTCAGCACAAATATTCAACATGTCATACAAACCGAATACACTCCATAGAACAAATATCAAACATGTCATACAAGTCGTAATACACTCCATACAACAAATATCAAACATGTCATACACTCCACAGAAAATGCAACATCCAACAGAAGGCACAAGTTTCACTGGAACGCCAGCACATGCTCAAGTTCACTGATGAAAACATGAATCCCACACCACCGCGCAAGTCATGAAGTCCAAATCCAACAAGACAGTATCAAAGGCCATCATCGACTAGCATCATCGAATAATGACAGCACATTACATGAGTACTAAAACAACATGAACGTGAGTATGGATGCTGAACACCAAAGAGTAAAACACTGTTAACTAACTGTAGACAGCTTGTAATGTAAACAGTAATGACAGATTAATAAACTGTCCTTGTTTCCACTAACATAAAATATGCCGGGCTCTTTTTTTTCTGTGAATAGCTAGGTGGGGATATTTCAACCACCTGAATACTCTGCCAGTAATGATGTCACTGACAACAGCTAATAATAGAAACTTCAAAGCACATCTAGCTTTGGCAGTACCATGTTGACAACAGATACAAATCAACCTCCACTACACAATGCACAGCTTCTCAAACATGAAGTCATGGTTGGTGCAGCATGAGAGGAATATTTGTGTAAAAACTATGAAAATAAGGACAGGATGACACAAATAACTGGCAAGCCCTAAACTCTAGGTAAAGTAAACCCTTGTGCAAAAAGAAACTAGATATTCAGCATACTGCTCAGCTTGTCCACTTCTGACGACAGAGCTACAGAAACAGATCAAAGAAGTTTGCAAGACAAAGGAAAGGTACAGGCACATTTCACTGTGATGAGTAATGTTTATCAGTAATTAATATCAGTCATGTGGTAGCTTACCGGGATTTTAGTTGGAAACTTGTTCCTGATTCCCTCCACTTCTTCCTTCCTCACAGCTGGAAAAGAAAGCCGATCACTGCTCATCACTGATAACTGCTGCATTCACACATTTAAGTATACTGATAAATATACCCTAGCATACATGTAAACCTCAAATTGTGCTCAAACAATTAGTGATGAAAAATGAACCCAAATAATGATGAAAAAAGTTTTGTATTGCTACAGTTAAACAACAACTGTTTCTGTTGGAAACAACACAACTCATAATTGTCCTCTGATTATTGTCCATATCATCCAATGTTGACAAAAATCTTCACACATTAATCTTTACAAACTATATGTAAACAAACATATATTTCATCTTTTAAGATGATAAACATTGGAACTATCTCTGTATACAATTGTGTATTTTTTCACCACTGTAGAGAAGACTAACATCATAATCTTTTGTTACTTCCCTTGAATATATATATATATATGTGTGTAACAGATACCTCCTGCTGTAGAACTGTATCCCATGTTTAATGTTCATGCTCACAGTCTATACCACAACATGACAGCCAATTCACTTATTAATGTTATTTTGCATGTAACTCAGTCCCACTTTGAAGACATGAAGAGAAAGGCTGAACATTGTGGTTGAACGAATCAGCAAAGTCCCAACTACATTAATGGCTATCAAAACAAATGCCACTGTCTTGACCAATTCAGTTACAGACGCCACAACAATGTACACAGCAGATCCTTGACTGAAACCTAACACTGGTAACCTGATGATAATTATGTGATAATAATTCTACACTATAATACCATCAGTAATGTTCATTCACAGTGTTATCTTTAAAAAGTCTGTGGTATTTACATTAGCAGTTAATTACATGAAAGTGGAAACAGAGGAGATAAGTGTATGCCTGTGCACACACTCAAACACACTAACTCACACATTCTCTCTCTCACACACTGATGTCAGACCCAAGTGAACACAGAGTATCCTGGACAGAACTTAGCTGATCTTTCACAGAGTTAAAACCAGCCATTAACTGTTCTTGTTGCTGCTCAAATATGGCAGTGAGCATTAACTTCATGTCACTGTTAGAATCAAGGGTGCTAGAAGCCTAGAATCTGTTCTTGGGATCGCTTTTCTCTGAGCCCTGGTCGAGACCTGGGTTTAGCTCTATGTCCCCAGAACACAACAGCATACTAGCGATTATGATTGCTAGTAGGACAAACCATAATCTTAAAATCCAGGCCTGATACTGGTGTGTGTGTGTGCATTGTATGGAAGAAAAAGAGAGAGGGCGAATGAAGAATGGTTTGTGTGAGTGTAGGTGCTATGTAATATTATGTCGAATATAATGTGCCTGTCTTTTTGTAGACCATGTTAGTAGACTCTATGATATTAGCTTGGATGACTTCAAACGTTGTGATGACTTAGATCAGACCCGATGATCAACTCATGCACAGTGTGTATGCAAGTGCATGTGTGGACGTATGTGTGTACTTGTACATGCGCTCACACTTGTGTGTCTGGGGGGAGGGGGAGAACTAAAAGCTGAATGGTAGAAATGTTACGAACGCATATACCCATCTCATGTCTTATGTCTATTTATTTTTATTGATGATAATGTAACAATATTTTCACTCTACTTTGAACTGGTCGTTGATCCATCAAATAAACCAGTTCAGTTCTCTCTCTCACGCTAACTCATACACACACACACCACCACTAACAACAATACCTGAAATGATGGCTACACATGAGTCATAGCCGAATTATTTGAAGAAAGGCTTTCAGCACTGAGACTTTGTGGTATATGTTTTTTAAACAAATAATTAAGCAAAACAATTCAACAAGACAAGCAGACATAATGCGCATGTCCTGCCACCCTGAATGTTTTAAGAAATACCCTGGAGTTAAGACCAAAATTTTGGTAAACAGCAAAGACACCAGTGAACTGTGGTACTAGGCCACGTGTGCAGATTTCTGCTGCATCATTAAGTAGGCAAGCACTAGGACCCCATAGCACAGTATGAGCAGCCTTATCACAGGCAGGTCACTGTGGCCTCTTGTCAAAAGCCAGGAATATGTTATATTTGTCACAGTTCCTACAAGACTTCTAAATGAACTGTATGCACATTGTCTGTTAATCTTTTGGGTATGGGGAATGGGTGAGATGCCCAACGCAGGAACAGAATGAATGAGATAAAAATTACTGATGAAAATACATGCACACACTTATGCATGTGCATGAACACCCACACTCACAGTGAATGTGTTTAATGGATAACAATATTTTTGCACTCTGCACACAACTGCGTCATCATGAAAGAAGCCTGTTTATAAAGCAAATGGCAAAAATCAGATCTAGGTCAACAGCCCAGGAGCAAGAAACAGCAGGGAGTTTTAAGGTCACTGTGGCTAACATGACACACAACCTTGTCACACACAGCCAACTTGTTTACTGCTGCTCTCAGCTGTCCACACCAGTCTACTGGGAGATGAGGATGTACCTGCGCAGTGATGCATGTATATGTGTGCATGTAGTAACACTTATTTAGAGGTACATGAATGTATCAACAGATGATGATAGGTATGGACTGGACTCTAAAGGCCATGCTTACCTCAAGCAATAGCTACAAGTTACAAGAACTACTTGCCTAAATGTTTGCATATGCACTGTGAGATGGTGGTGATCTGTAGATGCGCGTATGTGTTATCATTAATATTTATAACAACTTTTACTGGCTCATACAAACATATATACACAAAATAGTATAATTTTAAATAAATTAGTTATTAGTGATACAAACATCAGAAATTTACTTTTTTAAAAGTTAAAAATAATGTTTTATAGCACAAATCATAAGGTGGTAAACATACTTGCAAACACATGCACAAGAACACATGTGCATACATGTTCATTTAACATTGATTAATTCTTATATAAGTTAAGATGTGCATTTTTATGATCATATTTGCAAAGATAAATGTATGTAAATAGATATTAATATGCTGATTTACCATTTACTAATAATACTCACTAAATGTGTTGGCATATATAATGGGTCAGTTATCAGTTGCAATAATAATAGGTATGTTGAAAGATTAGAAGACAACAACAGCTGCTCTAAACATACCACATTTTCTCTTCCATCAAGATTTCTTACATCCCTAAATCTCTTTTTTCTATACACATCTGTGACTTGAGTGGTTGTTGGTCTTTTACACTGTCAGCCACTGAGGCTACACCACAGCATACTAGTCCAACCCTGTTATTAGGTGCTACATACAGAGAGAAATTACAGGCGACAGACATAAGATCTGAACCAACAACCTTTCATCATCACTGCCTTGGTGAAAAGCATTTTACTGTTTCACCACTGGACTGCCCCATATGAAACTTGGATCTTAACAAGCATCAGACTTGTAAATGAGAACACAAATCATGGAAATTAAATGCTAGAGGATTACAAAGATCACATCACCAATGATAAAGCAGGAAACAGAATATGGCAAATAACTGGGCGCTGTGAAGACATCCTGTCCACAGTGAAAAGCTTTGTGGTACAAGCACGTCTTCACACTGTAAAGAGTGACTGACAACACCCTGTTAAGGACTGTTTAGATGTTCAGTAACATCTCCCAAAGAAAAGCACAGAACTGAGAGATGGTGTTAAAATCATCAGGGTGCGTCTAGGATAATGATGATTGTAACAACAACGATAATGAAAATTCATGCCATAGCACTGACCCCAAGTCTATCAACCCTTCCATTTTGCACTCACTTCCACTCACTAAAGTAGAGGTCTGTTGTGTATTTACTGTATGTTGAATGTGAATCTGTATGTAGCCACACAGTTTCTGCAGAACATGCTATATCGACTCAGAACAGTAAGAGCCTTGTGCTCTTAAGAGGAAAGGTGAAATATAAATCATTATGCTCACTAAGTTCAAAGTTTTTGTTGGCAGTAGAAGCGATAGCCTGCAAAGAAGGGAGCATGACAGTATAGCAGTGCAAACATTAGAAATGAATGCATGCATAAACACACTGGACTGCATATCAGCAAGTCTATTTGCCAGTTTAAAGCACTGTGTTAGGCATAGAGACATGGCATTGGTGTCAAGCCCAAATGTTATGACAGTGGTAAAGACAGCTATGTGGCATATAGTTGCATTTATACTTATAGTTTTCTTCAAATCTTTACAGCACTTCATACTGCATGGATTATATGTCAGGCTCTTCTACCCTATTTTGAAGTTTAAAAAAATATATATTACCACTAAACCATTTATCACTTATCTTTAACTATGTACCTTGAACTTGAAACATTAATTCCTCTGTCACTAAACTGATGTGATACCTACCTTCATTTTCACTGACACATATACTTGACAAGCTTATCACAAAGAGTTTAACCAACAGTCAAAGATTAAAATCTCATAAGGCAGTAAAGTCCAAATTACAAACTACTTTCCAAAACATATAAAACACTATTCCACAAAGAGGTTCCTTTAATGTTACAAAAGAGGATGTACTTAATTGTCTCTCATGCACCTGTGTATGTCTTTGTGAGAGTGACCAAGTCAAAGAGAGATGGGGAAATGGCATTCCTTATCTCTGTACTCACATATCAACACATACACACACATGTCAACACTGACATAAAAGCTGCATTAAATCATACACTCTATTGACCTAGCCTGTAAAAAAAAAAATTATTGAGTAACAGCACCATGCACTTTTTCACAACAAAACTTGACATTTTAAAATGATTATAATAATGCCACATCAGTCTTATAATAAATACAAAAATTCTTTAAAGTTTGCAATATGCCATGTCAATAAACTATAAAGGTACAGTTTGCATTGTTATGTATGGCTACGTACTACCTTAAAACCAGTTCGTGTGTGGCGTTTTGGTGATGAAAGCACGCACTGAGCAAAAATACGTATATGTTAGCATTTTCGGTGAAGCACACAGTATACATGTGTCCCGTATGCTTATCTATTTTGCTTTTCCTGCATGGCCCTGACTAATGCATGTAGTGGTTATGACCGAAATAAAATATTATTTCCATAACAATTAATGTGCTATAATTACGTCCTTACCTGCCATTATTATGAGTAAAACTACAGACTCATTATTCATATTTGGTTGTTATATTTTGTACGTTACGAGCCCGCTAGTTTAATTCCATGCAAATGCATCAGGAATGAAGCGGCCCTGTTTTTAGCTGAAGTTTAGAAATAAGTAAACATCCCTGTCATTCTCTGTCCAATGTTTGTAAAACCATCACGTTTTCCCCAAACACGTACTCACCAAAACTCTTTCGTTGTTTGAAGGTCTTGTACATGTTTTCCTGAGATTCCGGCATGTTGAGAAAACAACAAGCACAAGGTATTCCGTATTTCAACTGCCACTCCTACGATCAGATGCCAGTGAGTCGTGAAGAGTCGTGAGTTGCTCAATCCACTCAACTACGTCACCTCATGTCCTCGACGCTGATTGGACAGACTTCATAAAGGACGATAACTCGTAACCTCGTGCTAGAGTAGTAGCCTATAGCCAACACAAAACCGAAAGTGCTTTATATTATAATATTATAATTTATATTTCCCATATTTTTTAACATCAAGAGTTTTCCAGGGTTATTTATTATGAAATTTCCTTTCGTTGCTGTGGTTACTTGTGCGCTGAAATTCGTGCTTTGCTACAAACGCAGATCTTTTGCGCTCACGTGAAACGTGCATATAGTGATGAGCAAATGCGAACTGCGGAAAAAGTGCGAAGGTGCAGCAGTGCGTTTACAATGAGACAGACAATTTCTTTTACGACTTTTTATCAGCAAATAAAAATGAAATCTGTTGAGATTTTGTGTTTTCACATCATACAGCGGCCTTCCGAGTGTGTTAAGTATTTTCTTCAGGATCGACCGACTGTATATATAGCCTAATATATATTGCTTCTCTTCATGAGGGTTCTTGACCCCAATTTAACCCCCGCAGAGAGAATAGATAACATATCTATTCTCTCCGAACCCCACATGTTGTCCCCTTTGCGAGGCATGTGTGCGGTGTAAAACTGAAGTATCACATATGCAAACGTTATGGCTGATCACCCGAAAACGATCAATACAGCGCGGTACCAGACTATAGAATCTGTCTTCATAAACATATGTTTCTTTATTTTTGCCAATAACTTTCAAATTATATGTTCTTCCTGACACCCATTTTAACAGGATGCGCCTCTCTCCGCTGGTCATTGCACAACAGATTTTCCACAAAGCTATTTCGCCCGAGAACCGGCCTTACCCTCGCTACATCCGAAATTTGACACCGCCTATTTCACCCACTCACGCATGTTGCCAGTTGATTAGACGATAATTAGCTTCTAATCGATTTGCATGAAATAGTGGATGCAGGCCGAAGACAGTGCATGGTCAGGGCATACACGTCCGTGGTCAGGGTACTGTCCTTTCCTTGAGTCAACCATGCAACGACTTCAGACCATGCAGTCGCTCTTACCTCAATCATCATGAAATCACTTGAGAAAATCGTAAGGAGCGAGGTTATGGCTGCTGCTGATCACTATCTTGACCCGCTGCAGTTTGCCTATAGAGCTGGAAGAGGTGTCGATGATCGATACTAAGCTGTTTATACTAAATACAGTCCGCACAATGCTCGTCCTTCTTAACCCCGCTCCCTTCCCTCTTGCTACTTTACCCATCTTTCTTGCAGAATCACTATATTTTTCTGTTCCTGTTACTTGATGCCTTTTGTTTTCTGTTTCGTCAGTACTGTCGTTTTCTTTCGTCCCCTTTGTTCTGTGTCTACTTAGTCCACGTCTCTTCCTCGTTTTAAGCGCTAAGAGCATGCTCTCTATGAGTGTGAATATGCGCTATAAAAATCTTCACTATTATTATTAAATACGCTGTACAAACATCTGGAGAAACCTAAAGCTCTTGCCAGGCTTCTCTTTGCTGATGTTTCGTCTTCTTTTAACACTGTGCAACCTCACTTGCTAGCGGAGAGTCGAAGTTTCAGACTTCCATCTCTCCCACAAATTAACTCTGGACTTCAGGCAGCAGAGTTTCTGTTAATGTTCTTCTCTCAGACCTTAATGTTATTATCACCTGTACAGGTTCCCCTCAAGGCTGCTGCTTAATTGTCTCCATTACTGTTCATACTCTATACTAACAGCTGTAGAAGCACTACTGATAGCAGCTGTCTGATAAAATTTGCTGATGACTCTGCACTCCTGTCACTCGGTATGATAATGATCGAACATGTTCACAGTGGCGCTCTTAATTCCGTTGTCCGCCGGTGTGACGAACACTTCCTTGTCTTGAATGCCTCAAAGAATAAGGAAATGATCTTCGACTTTCGGATGAACAAGCTTGAGACAGTCATCAGTACTATCCATGATAATGCCATCGAGGTAGTCGACTCTTACAAATATTTAGGTACCATCTTCAATAACAAGCTTAAATGGGACATCAACACTGACATGTTCCTCCGTAAGAGCTAACAACGCCTGTACCTCCTACGGAAACTCAAATCTTTCTCTGTCAGCTCTGTCATCCTCACTCGGTTCTATCAGTCCTTCATTGAAAGTCTCATCACTTTTTCTTTCATCTCCTGGTTCCACAACCTCTCCCTAGCGAACAGGAATAATCTTGTCCCCCTTGTTAATATCTGTTCCAAGATCACCGGAATCAGGCAGAGGGACTTGGCAGTTTTCCCATCATCAGCAAATCCTTAGGAAGGCCTCCCGTATCCTCTCTATTTCTGATCATGTGTTGACATGTGAGTTTTCACTCTTGTCATCCTCTCCATTTCTGATCATGTGTTGGCATGTGAGTTCTCAGTCTTGCGGTCTGGCTGTATGTACGCGATGCCTGTTTGCAAAACCAGTCGCCACCACAATTCATTCATTCCACGTGCCATTCACCTGATCAGTTCTACTTGTACTAGCCTGATGTGAGCTAATGTCACCAACTATATCAACTGTTGCTGGGAATGTGTGTGTGTGTGTGTGCGCGCGCGAGAGAGAGAAAAAAAATATTTCAACATGTATACATTATCTTCATCTTTCATAATTCTTTTATATTATATATATATGTGTATATTATCTCGTTATATCATGTATGTATTACTGCTATTACGAGCACTATTTGGAATTGCCCTCGTGGATAAATAAATGTATTGTATAATTAGATAGCAATGCTCCGGCATCTTTAAATTTGTGGTACAAGGGAGGTAATTCCTGTTTGCAAATATTTCCCTAATTATCTCCCTTGTACAGCGGGATGGTTGCTGGGGGGAAAAACACCTTTAGGATGAACACAAGCTGCCACTGCCAGAAGGGGTGAAGTAAATACAGCAGGTTACAGTACTAACCACGGACCTTCACAGTGTAGGTCCCTGGTACTAACATGTCAGAAAAAACACCAAGCCCGCGGTAGATAGCGCAAGAGCTACAATGTATTCACAGGCTGACGCTGGTACCGTATCTGTGTGTGCGTGCACGCGCGAGACCTCTGGATCAAGCTGACGAAACCTCAACAGCGGAGAAGGAAGAGGCGCGGCTGCTGTGTTCTTCTGGGCGCATTAGGTCCAGATTTTGTCAAGCCACTGTGTCCTGTGTAAAACACCAATCCCCCCTCCCACCTCATTTACTGACCACTCAGGTGTACACAAAATGTTTACACTAAAATGTTTATCTCATCCAGTGTTGTAGATCTTGGTTGTGTACAATTTTCGTAATTTTTGTCTATATTACGTTACTAAGTGAAACATAGAAATTGCCAGTCGTAGTATAATTTCTAACCATACGGTTATGTACTGTTAGTTAATTGAAAGGAGACACACGGTTAACAGTTTTCTCAAGCTTTGTAGATACTTGTGACAAGTTCACGACTTATAATTACAACTTTCGACGAATTCAATGTTCTTTGCGGAGATACGTTTATGTGACGGACACACCAGCCTTTCATTCAGGAGATCGAAGTCCGCGCCGGAGAGGAGTGTCGATATGATGGGTCACATTGTCACAACTCATCAGGGACCGCCAGCCTTGCAGGATCCTCAGACACGTGTCACGTGCACGGCAAACGTAGGGGCCGAAAGGAGACTACAGACAAAGGAAACCAAAGTAGAGGAAAGAGCCAAAACAATAACAGAAAATATGAAAAACAGATGAGAATTATTAAAGGGGGATGGGAATTGGTGTTTTACGCCGAGCCACTAACTATGGCTATATCACGGTAAGACAGCCAGCCCTGTAAACAGATGCCACATGCAGAGAAAGAACAGCGTGCCCGAGACGATAGCCGAACCCAGGACAGTCAACCTTCACTGTGTTGGTGACAGGCGCTAACCGTTGCTCCACTGAGCCGCCCGAGAAATATGGGCTTTAGCTGGAAGGGACCAATGATGCAGCAACACGAATACCTAGGAGAAAACCAGGCCACCCCTGCCCTCACCAAGAAAGAAGATAGTTGTCTGTCCCCAGCGATAGGATTCAGACCCCTGGGGGTCCGTGCCTGGGGCCTTTCAACAAGACGGCGTTTCACATTCAGATTATTGGGTATGGCTAACATGGTCTTCTGCTTTGTCTGCAGATAATCGATTACTCCCCGTGTGTCCGCAGGTGATC
Organism: Marisa cornuarietis; assembly: GCA_004794655.1. NCBI lineage: Eukaryota > Metazoa > Mollusca > Gastropoda > Architaenioglossa > Ampullariidae > Marisa > Marisa cornuarietis. Next base: position 1,050,407 of record SMMW01000046.1, on the reverse strand, counting down.
CTGCACCTCCCATTGTGAAGCTTTTCCTTCCTTGCACACTCATCCATTCACTCAAATATCCGATAGAGCTTAACACACATCACCTGGATTGTGTTTATACTTGGTTGTTTGGGGGATTTTTTTTTTTTTGCTGGGGAGCTATATGCAAACATGATTTCGCTCTGTTCATGATACATTTGAACATACACAAAAAGTGAGAGAAAAAGGACACTTCATCACATAGTCACGTGCCTTTGACAGTTAAGATTTGCATGCAGATATCTGGTTAAGGTTCGGCAGACTTGGGAAAGATAAGTGTCATGGAAAAATAAGGATTTGCCGCTCACAAAGCACATCTAACAAAGCACTCTTTCAGTGAATCACAAATACTCAATATGCATCTACCTTATCAAATATATAGCAGTGCCAGGTATAGACATCATTACAAATGCCAAAGTGATCAAGTTATTAAACACAAAATTTGTTGTCTGCTTCGAAAGGGATTTACAACCCCAAACAACTGTTACAATTAATGTTAAGCATGATATTCACCTGTCAGCCACTGGGAATCATGGATTTTTAGCCATGACCTACCTGATTAGGGCTTTAACCCTGGGTAGATGATGAAACGAGCTAAAATTATTCATACACATTTTCTTAAATAGTGCACTAATTGATTAAGCTTTATTACTGGAAAAGTGTCTTTATGCTGTTCAGCCTTATTTGCTTCTCTTCCCAACACTTCAGTGACAATAGGCAAGTTAATTTTATTATTCCTTAGCAGACTGTTTCTTCTCATTAATATCAATCTTCATCCATAAGTTATCCAACATTCTACATTTAGATCAAGTGACAGATTGCTCCTCACTTACCAATCAAGAGGGCGAATTTTGGTAATTTTGCTACTAACATAATGTTTGTACATAACCAGATTCAACAAAAGTTAGTTATTATTTACAGTGCTGCAAAACTAAGAGTAAATAAAAAATACCTATTTTAAACAAATGATATCTCATTATTGCTACTTTAATCCACTTCTGTTCAGAAGCTGTCTAATAAGTGGGATCAACTTGTGAATTATATACAAGTCGGTGCCCTGTTTATCAAAAACCAACATTTGCCATTAACCTGAAAGTGTGAATAGACTGATACTTGAAATTTACTGGTTAATATATCAGTGCCACAACAGAAAATCAAAACCCTGTTTTTGACCTGAATTGTTATACATTTTATACAGATAAATACAGACAGATCTGTTATGAGCTTAACTCATTTGGAATATGACTTTGACATTCAACATGACATAGGTATGCATGAAATTCACCTACTTTCAAAAGGATCGTAAAATAAACTATACACAAAAAAAGACAAAAATAAAAAAATTAGAAAAAACATCTCAAATTTCCAGAAACTATTTTTGCTCAAATTTCAGTGTCACACTCTCAATTATTAATATTCAGTGGCCATAAATGACATTATGACACATCAATGTGTTGTTTTAAGGATTAACTTCTGTTTTAGAGGCATGTCCCTCAGCCACTTAACATTTATGCAAGAGACTGTCGAAGACCAGTTTCTAGCATCTTTTTCCATTGTGTACACAGGTGTTCAAGAGGTTTCATATAATGACTAGTAAGAGCTACAGAAGTTGTAGACACAGATATATATATATATAGGTAATATTATGGAGCAACCAAAAAGTAACAGAAGTACTATGGTGCATGAAAAGCAAAGCTCACCTGCTTACTGAAATCTCTCTCTCCACATACAAACTTTCCATCTTTCCCACCAAAACCACAAAATTTACCACCAGAAAGATGCTAAGCATTTAACCTTAATAAATTTTCATGTCATAGTGTATAAAGCAAAGAAAATTTTTTCATATACTGGAATAGCTCTTACTATAAAGAATAAAGTGATTTCTTTCACACAAAGTTATCTTTGTTTTAACAAAATTTCATATGATCCATCGAAGTGAATGAAGGAATCATTTTCTTCCTTTAAAAACAGACATTCCAGTTTTACTAGACACAAGCATAAGGAGAAAATGACTGCCACCTAAAATTTACTGAAAGGCCTCAAATTTGAGCCATACGTTTAACAACTAACAATGCAAAGAAAACTATATGCAGGAAGCATTCTGATGGGTAAACATCACTTTCAGAGATAGAACAGAAAAATGAGTGTCTGAACACATTAAACTGTTGCAGATAAATTTTACTAAAACAAATAAAAAGTCAAGGTGATTTGTACAGACTTTTGCCACACACCCCAAGATTTCTGTTAATGTAACAAGCATATGATGCATGTACCATTTCTACTAACGTTTGGTACATTTGGGTTAGTCCTTAGGCCCATCAGTCAACAACAATGATGACACATGGACCGCAAACAGCAAGGGATAATTTCTTTTTAAATACATCCTCCCACAAAAAAATAAGTTAATACTATCTCACCAAACCAAGTATCACTGTTCTGCAAACATAAGAATCCACTTAATTTATGTAGTTCTAGCTTGGGAAGGAAAAACAAGACCAAGAGAGAAAGAAATTCAGAAATACTCAATGCTTCATTCCCTTTCCTTGTAGGTTAATAGCAATAACAATGTTGTTTCAGTTTTTCTGGTTTGCATTAACAGGCACAGACACTGTGCACTATCCCACCCAACCATTCAATAATATAACACAAAACAACTAATAAAACAAAAAACAACTAATCAAGAATTCTTTTTTATCAACTCATGCTCAGCTCTCAAAATCCATCTGTATAATGTTCAAAGCTAATATCAGCCCAGTAGCTCTACCAAAAATGATAAACATTTAGGCCATATTATTCATTCTCAGTGTCTTACATATGTTTCAACTGTTGCTTTAAATTTTAACGGAAAGTAAACAAGCTTTTTCTGTGGTGAGGAAAACACTGCAATTGTCTCAGCTACACTCAAGACCAACTAGCATTTAAAACTTATCTGCAATGCACCACTTATATGTCTTTTTTTTCCAACACCAGCATATTGGATTTTTTTAAATCAATGCAAAAAGGAGACAAATGGGTAAGCAACAGTAAGACACTTACACATTCATCTTTCATGCCTATAAAAAAAACAATGTACACACTAGTGACTGCCTATATATACACATTGGCACAAATCATGTATAAATATTAGAACCATCACTGCCAACTCAAAGTTTTCTATGCTCACAGGTACATTGGTGATAAGCCAGTCTAAGCTCAAGACAACAACAATGAAAGACTCAACCACACCCACACAACAACTCGTAAAGTACACAGGCATGTAGCATCCTGAACCATGTCACCATCTCAGAAGATGCAGGCAAGAGAGCACACAGTGTACTCCTGGAAGTCAGTCTTAGCAGCATTCTTTGGTATCATGGCATTGCCACACACAGCATAAGGCCTTATCAGCTTGGGTTCCCTCCATCCCCTGCTTTCTGCTTATAATTTGTTTTGCCTCGTTTTTATTACAGGGAAACTCTGAGCCACACCACTACCTGTTCGATGTCTCCACCTCTCATTTTCAATCCTTTCACTCTGACTTGAGGCCTGGTGATTAGTGCCCTAACTCTGGAGCAGATGGATGCTGGTCTGAGGCTTACTTGAACCTAGAAAACACCCACTAACCACAAAGCAGAAATGGGCACCTGATTTATCAGTGAAATAAAGGCTTGGGCTGACTTCGTGCTATACTGTAGACATGGTGAACTGCATTATGACTAAGAGGCTTTTTTATTTTTCATAGTGCCCAAGTATTTTTGTCAGCTTTCCCTGCCAGTGTCATAGCATGTTACAAAGCAACTCAACTTACATACATTATGAGCTGATGATGAAACTGATCAATAAGTGTGTGTGTGTGTGTGTGTGTGTGTGTGTGTGTGTGTGTGAACTTGCTGCAATCTATGTCCTTTTTATTACCAACAGCTTGTCACCCACGCAGAAGATTACAGGATAAACAATTTACTTCAAGGGAAGACAAGATGCTGCTGAGAAGCTTCTCACCATCCTGTCAATTTAGAATTTATATAATGCACTTAAACTGTTTACAATTAAGCATTTATACAAATTAGTTTAATGAAAGGATTAAATGTTGTTTCACTGTGACATAATTATTATAATTGTCAAATTCCAAAAAAAGGTGTAGGACCAATACATTTTCCTCCATGGCAAACATTCAAGAATACAGTAGTACAACAAACTACCTTCAATACTTCTGCTGGTGAATGCCTCAAACACTATAGGCAGTTGCAGCATTCCACACATTAAAAATGGCATCAGAAACAAAAAACAAACAAAAAATGCCTTGCCCACAAGAGCCTTGGTGGCTGCCACAACTGTTCTCAGTGTAAATGAGAAAGGCTTACCACAAAATATTTTATATGTAAGAAAGAATAAACAGATGGATGACAATGTCAAGATGTCTTCCTGATGAAGAAATAGCCGGATAACTCAACATTTAAAATGATTTGCTTAAGGATGGTGTCATGTTCAAAGGGATATTTTCAAAACACACTTTTGTAACATACATACACCTAAAGCCTCCAAATCGGATCAAGTCTGAAAAGCACCAAAATGTTTAACAGCTTAATTTTACAGAACATTAATGGAGCTGCAGTGACTGAAACTTACAGATCATATTTATAAAAGCCAACAGTTTATAATTCGTGCATGTTTAGTGAAAATAATATTAAGTCTCAGGACAATGTACAAAGGACAGAGGATGCTTTGACCTATGGGGTGACTCATTTTTATCTTTTATTATTCTTACAGACTCATGTGATCCTGGATTGCAAAAAGGTTGATGGCCACAAGTAGAACATGGTGTCAGCATTATTGTGAAATGTTTTTACTCACCACTGCTGCTATGGTGGCATAATCAAGCCACAATATATGTACACAATGTATGTGGTGTATTACTTCTGAATAGGCATTTGTAAACACACCCACACTTCCCTATAACAGCAAGACTCCAAACATGCTTTGGGTATAGGTTGTTATGTCTGCACAGTAGAGACACAAAGCTTATGAAGTAATGTTCTGATCATGTTCGACATGTCACATGCTCCATCTAGAATCACCTTGCTTTCGTGACACTACCACCCTCACCCATGGAATTTATTTTCTTTTTTTTTCCTTTTAACATCCATAGCTTTGCACGGGCATTTCTTCTGGACTGCAAACTCCATGTCATGTGATCTTATTGTCTGCTTTTCTTTGATTTGCTCACGTGGAATGCCTGATCTGACCAATGAAATCAAATTCTAGAAGTATACACATTTTTGTACAGTAGAAATTACACACACAATTTATGTTGAAATAATGTGTATTTACCTCTAGAATTTAAATGACATTGGGCAGATTTGAGTATCAGTACACTGCAAATGTATATATCAGGTACTGGACCTAACCCTGGGTCTATGGAGTAAGGCATGAATGAACTAGCCAAATCCATTCATCTTTGCAAACTTCAGAGGTGTGTGGGGTGGATGGAGGATGGCATCTATATGATGGGATCTTGTGGTAAACTGCATCTATGTGCACAAGTGTCAAATGTATTTTTTTTTTCAGACAAAAAAAATGTCTATCCACCCTGCCACCCCATTAAAAAAAAGTCTAAAGCCTTAAACTGCCATCACATAACTTCCAGTGGAAATCTACTTTGTGATAAGGATAGGCATGAGCTACTGATGTGATTCAGATCAAGAAAAAATTAATGTTTATTCCATATTCAAATCCACCTTTAAGGTGAATTGAAAACATTCCGTGACAAGGGGTGCAGCACATTACACTTGCTGCTCATGTTGCCTTGTTTGTTATTATGTTGCTGTCTTCTCATTGTAACTGTGCCAGGCAAAGACAGACAGAAACAGCATAAAACTAAAGTACAGCTTTAACATATACATGTCTCCAAGAAGCTTTGGTTCCTGCAAAGTGGTTCTATAACTCTCATGTGCTCGTTACCGATGTCAGTCACAGTAGTACTAAGCTGCATAATGTTTGACTAAGTCATATGCTTCTGTTGTAAGTCAAGAATTTCAGTGAGAACAGAGCATCCCTCTATGGCAGTACTATCAGATGTGCCATCATTATTATCTCCTTCATGCAATCTTGAGAGAAGCTGGCCAGAGCAACTGTCTTTTCTTCCTGCTGCTAAGTGTGCATTGTAGTAATCCCAAACATGCCTATACCTTCAAATAAGCCAACTATCAAATTCCTTTCTTTTTACCGAAGAAGAAATCTGTAATGTTCGTGAAATTATCACTTTTTAACATACATGCATATACAAATGCGCATTTATCTCGACGGCTGTATCATAAACAAAGAACATCAATGTGGAAAAACTAAACATCTGCAATGGTTTGAGACTTCTCCGCAGAGTCCTCCAGACTAATAGGACCAGATTTTATCTGCCGTGCATATCCACAATACAAAGTAGGTATGTGCAGCGCATAGTTTTTGAGGCCCAATGTAGCTAATGATAATAATTTGTGGTCTTCGAAAAATGATCTTGTGCAGCATGTGCTAGAACAGTTCACTTGTTGTGTGGGCACTAGCAGACAGATAGCCCCCACCAAAGGAATTCCGTGAACCATGGTATGAGAACTGCTCGAAGTATGGCAATTCAGGGTCCTCTGTGATGGGCTCAAGACGGTCGTTGGGATGATCTGTGGGTGTCAGATGCAGTGGCTCTTGTGCAAATTCCTCAGGGATGTATTTTGTGTCCCATGCACTCTTCACGTCTGGTTTCCAAGGAGGCGGGATCTATGGACCAACAAGGACATAATGGTACTACAACAGTGCAAGGAAATCAAAGACAATCTAGCTTGTATGGAGAAGAGGATTGAAAAGATCAACATTCAAAGTGGTAAACCAGAACGAACAAGAGTAAAGCTGTAGAAAAACATGTTAAAATATATATCTCATCACACCAGCAGACAATGATGAAACATGCTCCCATTAAAAATAAAAATCAAAGCACTTTCAGAGTTCTTAACAACTGTTCAATATCCATTGTCTATGCTAAGAAGTTTAAAACAACAGTTAACGCAGAATGAAATTGTATGTTTTACTTCCTGAAGTTTGAAGCTCAATAGTAACAATTGTTTTTAAAAATATACATTTGAACATAAAACATCTTCAGGCCAAATACTTGCTACAGAACATGATTTGCTTCACGTAGGCACTGACAAAGAAAGGTCAGGTGGCAAGTGGTTGTGGCGACAATGGAAAGTGGAAAAGCATGTCTAAATAAAAGCTAACAATTTGTAACAAACAATCCTTTACAAAAATGACCTTTCCATTTAATATTTAAGTATTTTTTTAAAGCATTCACCAGTCCAGTTAAAGCAGTCCAGTTCTTGCGGACTAATTTTTAAACACTGCTGACATTTGTTTGCTGTCTTAATCATATCACCTGATCTATGCATACAGCACTGTAAAAACATCTGGTATACACTGTTCCATGCCTGGGCAACCTCTATTCTGTATTCATTACAGCCCCACTTTACACTTGACTAAACATGTGGCTGCATGTGCCATTTCACTTTTAACAAGTGGATCCCATTTAATCAGTGAACAAGAAGACAAATACACTGTAAAATGTGATCCAGAGTGATACACTTAGCATAAAACTATAAAACTTTATAAAGTTTCTTTCCTTTATGTCTCATGTATTTTATTATAAAATATATATACTGTTTGTCAGATGGTCATTTATATAACATTTCAGGCGTGACAAACAACCTCAAGTACCTTACCTATTACTATACATAAGCCGATGGCACTTTTTAACCCTTTACAAGTTCATGCCAGTCACATTTAACCTTTTTCTATACACATGCCTGTAGGCCCCTATTTAAAGTTTTGCTACGTGCATGTGCTTGTAGGCCAGATTAAAATTTTTCTATCAGCCTGTAGGTCCGTTAAACCTTTTTATACATATGCTTGTACACTCAGTTTCACCTTTATCTGTGCATAGCCTTATTATGCTTATTATGCTCAAGCAACTGAGCACTGGATTATGTCATAAGCATATTTTGCCACCTTTCTAATTAATAAAAGATTCCATTGCAAAAACAGTTCTAAAGAAGTTTATCCCTATTTGCCATCTACAAGGCCAGCCACTTAACTAGTCACAACTCTTGATAAAACCCTGGAGAGGCATCTAATTCCACACTTAATACTAGCAGAATTAGTGCCAGAATTAGTATGTATCACAACTACAGTAAAACAGTTTTAAAGTCATATGTCCAAACTGACTTAGGATAGGTGGAGGGTAAGGTATTGAAAACATGTACTTTAACATACAAAAGAATAATAATAATAATAATTTAACATTACTCCAAACTGTAAAGAATTCTGATAAAGGAAATGTTAGTCATACTGACTGCCTAATGGGCAGTAAGCAAAAATCTTTGTTGACGTAGTTGTGATGCTATTGAACAGTCTGCCATGCTTCTTCCAGGACATAAATCACAAGCACACATGTAAGGTAATAAGGTTAAGGTCATTCCAAAACCTTTTTATTTTTCGAGGTTGTTGGGAGGTGAGGTGCTGGACATTGCACTTTTCTTGGGACCACTATTTTGTGAGTTGGTCCCCACTGCCTCTCCTTCCTGCTGCATTCCCTCCCTTAGTCCTCTACAGAGTCAAAGAGTCACAGAAACACAGTCATATTCAACAGATGGGTCAGCTGGGGGAAGTTCACCTGTGCCACAAGCTGCCTCACAGGGATTCAGACACAAAAGCTCTAACCACTCAGTTAACTGTTTCCCCCAAGCATACAGATGCACTACTTAAGCCAAAATAAGCCAAGTGCAATGCTTGATTTGGGCACCTTGATAAGCTGCGACAGTACATGAAATCTAAAAAAATGTCAGCACTGTGATGATGGCTGTTACACTGATAGCTTGTGACGTTAAATTTACCTCCACATGAACCCTACTCTGTACTCTATATGACACTCTTCATATGCCATATTAGGCAAGTTAACAGACAGGAAAAGTAGTTGCTTCTTTGTAAGATTACAAAATATAAACTCAAGGGCTTTCTGAGCTGGATGTTACAGACTTACAGTCCCTCAGTACTTTGAATCAACTGTCTTAGACAAATGAACTAAGCCAGAGGTGTTCTCTAGAACAGCACAGACAACAGCAGCGTTAGCTATGCTGAAACTCATCTGGAATATCTGCACTCCAAAATCAGAGGAATCTTCTCCAGGTCATTCTCATCTTCCCATATGTGAGACTTGGACCCTGACACCACACTTTCAGGAGAGTACAGAGTCCACGCAGATAAGGATCTTTCCTATGTCCTACAATGACCAGATCACCAATGAGGAAGTATGAACAAGAAGCAGTTGGAAGACCTGATCACAGTCAAAAGTTACAAACTTGCAAAGACTACTTTTGTAAGGAACGGCACACAGAGTACAAGACAATGAAAAAAAGGACAGACAAGATCCAAGAGGGGACTGATCAGTCATTCTGCACATTTGAAAGAATGGCAGATAAGTGAGAGAGACAGCAAGGGATGGTGGCAATAACACTAAGTCTCATGCTAAGGGACTACTGTCACCTGATCAAAAAGTTTTCAAAGATTGACACAGATTTCAAAAACACTGCAAAAGCCAGAAATCATCCTGAAATCATAAAAAAACCACCGGCTTATGCACCATGTGACCATGTATTAAAATGTGAGTTACTCTACCCGCATATCACACAATGCAAACCTCTGCCCAGTTTCATGTTTGTCATGCATATTTTTATGATCCAAACTAGACAATCATGTCCTAACATCATATTCCTTTAATAATCTAATGCTTTTCAATGTTGAATCTTACAGACTCACAAACCATCATAATTCCACCTCTGAGAATCTGTATCATGTCTGCCTTTGCCAAAGTATCTCACATTGACAGTTATTCCCCTTTCTGTGCATACATGTCTAATCAGATTCACATAAAATCTGCCTCATATGTCCATGCAACAAAACAAACCTTCTATCCTATATTTCTGCTTAAAAATAGTTTGCCCTAAACAAAAGCTACACACATCTAAAGATGTTAAAATGAACTCTTTACAGTCGCAAATCCCAAATGTCTATGATAAATTAACACACTTTGATATCGACCGCATTCTTTCTTTTCAAATCATCTACACCAAAAATAAGCCAACTGTCTTCTGACCTTGAAAATATAAAAACCAGTTTTTTTTTTTAAAGTCAGTGAAAAAGATACAGTCAACCTGCACTAAGTGGAAAGTAAAATCTAAATTTAATAATAAAACGATAATCCAATCTGTCAGACATTCAACTGTTCATCTGTTTCAGGTGTTGGTGTCAATGACCAAGGGAAAGCACCAGACATGATGAATGGAAATAACACAACATTAATGCATGTACATACACGAAGACTAGATGCAGCCTTGTACTAACTACAGTGTGACCATGTCAAGATCTAAGTGTTACACCAATAGTTCTAGTGGCAAGTCTTGAGCGTTGGCCATGAAAGATGGTCAAAGCTGAAATATTAATGCTTCAGCAACTCTGTTATTGCACAGTTAACGCTGTTTTGGCAAGTGTTTAAGGCAGACATTAGGCATACACAGCACCAATGATACAAAAAGTGATGCAAAGTTCCCTTCACTCTTTGCACTGTCTGAAATAGCCATTATGTTCTAGCTTCATCAACCACTCTGACAACATATACTCTACAAGTGAAAAAAGATCAGCTGCTGCCCGATACAGTCACTAACATAAAACATGATTTTAATCACTGTTACCATCATTTCCCTGACCTGCAGACCACATTATCATCATAAGACATGTTTTCAATCACTAATATCACCAGCATTATACTGACCTGCAGGTAGTATTATAATTATAAAACAAATATCACTATCTAAATGAGCCTCGTGTTACTATGAAGTATTGTCACTAACACGACCACCCTTAGTATAAAACATAAAATATAGTTTAACTGTTCAACAGTGACAAATTATCAACATGCTTTTGCCTAAGAAAATCTTAACATGTAACACCAGCTGATTTTATCAGCTAAACGTGCTCTGTATGAAAACTTACTAGAGGTCTCTCAGACATTCTTCTGGCTAAAATAAAATGTGCAAACAATGAATAAATGACGTGTCTACCCTAAGTCAGGGGATAACAAGACTAATACTGGAATAAAAATATAATATGCTAAACAGTAACATTTTTTTTTTATCTCCAACTGGCATGCATTTAGTTTCAACAAACAAAACAACAGCAGTACCACATCTACATAGCAACAGAAAATATAGTCAAGACTTGTACATCACTAAACCCTGTCATATATCAACTTGCAGAAATCTTAACCATCCTGTACCGATGCTGGAAAATAAAAACTTGTAATCAGAAGGCATCAACCACAAACAAGCACCTTCATATGCTAAATAGCTTTTAGAGTCTGTGAAGCACGGTTACTGGTTTCAGTTCACAAATTCTTGTGGCCTTATTTCAGGTGCAAAAAAACCATGATGCAGGGGAATAAAGTGCAGAAAGTGAAGAAGAGAAAGAGAGAAAAACAAAACCAACACCTGCTCACATCCTCACACACGTGCACAGAGGCACACGAGTACACACACACACACACACACATGCACAGAGGCACATGAGTGTGCACACACACACACACATGCATGCACAGAGGCACATGAGTGTGCACATGCACACAGAGGGGCATCGTGCAAGGATTAAAAATAAGCATTATAAAATTAAGGATTGTGAAATGTGCATACAACAGAAGATTTTAAAATATTTTATAACTGTAAGCAGTTTATACAACACCACCAGAACAGGTGGTGGAAAGCAGAAGCAGAAAGCTGCATGCATCTTTGCTCCAATCAAACCTAACATGACAGGAATATAACATAGTAATGAAAACTCAGCAGGTAAACTCAGGCTGTTACTGTGAAACAATTCAGCTGTGCACTAGTTTTACATACTTTTGTATGGTCTTTTAACTTTAAAAAAAAAATCACAAAACAGTGCTATATCTATGTATTTCATCGAGTTGATATCTGAACAGTACTCAAGTTTCACTACAAAGCAGTGCCCACAACTCTGGGTAATCACAGACTATTATAACAATTATTACAATAAACTAGTGAAAGTTATATGCTAGTCTATGATTATGAAGCAGTGCTTAAGCTTCGTGCTTTTTATGTCATGGCACAGCTGTGTTTCACAATAATCAAAAACCAATAATCAATAATCATGGAATAAGTTATGTTGATTTTATGCTGTCTAAAAATCCCAGCATTGCTTGTGTGTAATATCGGTTCCTTGTATGATTATGCTAGGAGGTAAAATACATAAATAAATACAAAGCCCCAGTGTGAGGGTAGGGGGTTATAAAAGGTGTCAACACCACATGGCATGAGGGATGTGGGCGACAGAACAGAGACAGCATTGAGGCTGACAATACAAACTGTGGCATGTCATCTTGGTAGGGTCTACATGTACAGAAGTACAGCATATACTCAGTTAATGCAAAGGCTTATAAAAAGTTGCTTCTGAGGACTACTAAGCCCATGCCCTTTAGCAGCCAACACAGCCAATGGCGGACGATCAGGTGGTCCAGGTGGTTTCGAAGCTCATGCCTGACAGGCGGTTGCTGGCCAAGCTGCTACGCGACCCGTGGTATGAGAATTGCTCAAAATATGGTAATGCCTCCATCTCTTCATCTCCAGGGAAAACAGCTGCTGCAGCGGGTTCGCCAGCTGTTGGCGGTGTTAAACTGACCGTCTCACCCGTGAAAAGTTCATCAAAGTAGCGCGTATCTGTGTCAGAGGTCACTTGCGGCTTGAAGGGTGGAGGGATCTGCCCAAGTGACACCAAGCCAAAAAGAAGCGTTAGATTGGCAAGTGGACCTTACATGGTCACAGACAAGACAAGCATGTGACAGGAAAAATGTGAGATAGACGGGACATTAAATGGTGAGTCAGAGGTGTAAGGAGCACTTAAAACTGGACTTGTTCACTTCAGATATTGTTGTTAAGCTTCCATTCCTTACAGCACTCTGGTCTTTTGTGAAGCTGGCAACCTTGTAGTTACTGAAGTCATATCTTTGAAGGTATATTTTCTAACTTTGAAAAATATCCTTTTCACAACAATTTTTAAGGCATCACTTCTTCAACAGGAAATATGGCAGGTTTTTCTAAAGACTTCTGTTTTTTTAAGTCTTATGATTATTTATATCTTATGGCTTAAATGTGCACCGTGTCAGTTAAACTGGCAAGAAGAGATTTTTAAAAAAGTCATGCTATAAGGCAAACAAAGTCAGCAATCAATGTTGTATGTGTACAAAGCGAAAAACAGAAGGCATGCACAGTGCAAAACAGGATCCCTGTTCCTAAGGTTAGCCAGTATTCTGGGCACTGTAAAGAACACTCCTAAAAATAATTATCACGTAAGTGATAAGCTGCCATCTACACTACACATGCCCGTCACTTTGCAGACAACCACAAAATACACACAACAATTGTTTAACTGATAAGCCACAATATCCACTGAGATGTGAATCTCACAACTGACAGTAAACTCCTAAAAAACAGTTTTAAATGACCGTCTCACCAGTAACAAATCTAAAATTATCATAGATACATTTTAAGAACATGTTTCTTTTTATAAAAAAAACAAGTCACAAACCACAGATGACTAAAAAGATTACAGATAAATCTGCACTGGCTAAAAAACGTCAGTCTAAAAAAAAAATTAAGGTAACAAAGATTAAGTGCTATGCAATTATACTATCAATCTCCAGGGAAATTGTGCCATACATTTTATCACAAACTAATTTTTTGAAATCTGTAAAGATATTAAAAAGTAAACATTCAAATACACAAATTCACATATGCATATTAAATACTGATGCAATAAATATTATGGAAAGGGCAGCAGACGGCACAGTTTACTGCTATAAAATCAAATTTTTGTATCTTGATATCAAATCATCTTGATATGCAAAATCCAGCAATTGCCCAAAGCAAACTTTTATGGTTTGGAGAAGAGATGCAATCAACCTGGCTCTACACAAGACCTCTTAAAGTAGACAAACTGAGAGGTGATCACTTTCATTTGCAGGATCTCTTACGGAATGCGACTTCAATTCTCTTATTTATGTTGAGAAAAAAAAATGTTCAAAGTTTTGTGTTGGGCATTGTGAGGTGTGTCAAGAAATATATCCAATTGCGTGTCGTTGAGGATACAAACAAGTTACATCCAATTAAAAACTAAGTCTGTTCTGTAACCATGGAAACGTGCATAAATAAATTTGGAAAACATGGAAGTGCCGGCCACAGGCTTATTATCTGACATCCAGCTTTGTGAATGGCTTATTTTCCACATTTCTGATGCCCACCATTATCACCACTTTATCTGAATGATGCTGGCAGTCCATGGTCCAGGGTAATAAGCACAAAAAGAAACTTGAGACTTGAAACACTGGGGCTTAATGACCACAAACCAACATGCCATTCATGTTAAAATCCCTGTAGATCTATCGCATTATCTCTGTCTTGCTGCACAGTATAGAAAATGGGTTATGAAAATCTCAGGCTTTCTTCACTCTGGTGATGCCTCATTCCTCAACACTATTTACACCCACAGAGCCTGACCACAAGGTAAATGGGTTAAATAAGAAACCTTATCATTAATGTTATTTACAAAGTGACTTATAACCCAAACTCTTTCAGATGTGTCAGCAGTTACAACACACTGATAAATTTCATGGATTAAAAACATTTTTTCCTAGGAAACTTTGTACAAAAACAACTCTGTTTCAAAGTACATAATAAACATCAATAATTTTTGTCATGTACACAGACTTTGCTCCAAACAAGTCAAGAAATTAAGTGTGTATGTTCCAACTTTAGCAACATATCGCTGAATACATCAAAACACCTTTTTGCTTGAAGAGTTCACAGAAACACAATCTGCATTTTACAACTGTTTTTCATCGTGCACTTGCAAATATTGTCTGCAATTTGTATACCATTATAAATGAAAATTTAGCACCTTCAAGCTTCTAAAAAAACTACCTTTTATAGCAGTCAAAAGACAGATTTAACTCATAATTTAATGGTTCTTTCTCTCTCACACACACATGGTCACTCTAACACACACAAACACAGGTGGAAGAAGCATTAATAAACAAGTAACTGATGTGAACATTTAACAATCTATGCAGCTATAAAATTAATGGAAACCTGTGTTGTCTTTTCCTTGAGTTTGATGTTCATTTTTATCAAGAAAAGGGACTTCTAAATAAACAGACAGTTCATATGTATCAGATGCTAAAACTAAAAGATTAAAGATAAATTAAAGACAAGGATGCAAAACAGGATAATGTGAACAGATGTGACATTGTGGCAATAAGTCTCCTGATGATAATATGCAAATAACCATACTGTTGTAGATCTAAATAAGAAAAAAAAATGTGCCAATAATTTCAAGAAAATGATTTCAAGGAAAAAAATAATAAAAGAAGACCACTGAAATGTTGCCGCTGTCCAGAATTTTCGTTCACATCGATATTGCAAAAGCCACAGTTACCACCAAAAGAAAAACAAGTCATATCAATATAAAAGCCTTTACATCCTTACTGTAACTTACCAGTGTTTTTGATATGACCCACAGTATGATTGCCAGCAACAAATTCATGAGGCACTAGTGCATAAAACACACACACACACACAACCTCTGATCTCATACTTCATACAAATATACACATCTCACCTTTTTAGCGACAAGATCGTCCCAGTTGATGCACTGGAAAAAAGGATGCGTCTTGATTTCAGTAGCATCTGCCTCACTGCCACCGAGTCTGTTACATGAAAAGATTATCTTTTTTTACCTCTATGTAAAGAAAGTACAATTCTTTTACAGACAGAAAATGACTTCAAAAGAATATTTTCTTCGCCCACCAACAAAAGATAGTCTGTAACACGACAAAATACCTGAAATAACTGCAAAAATCATAATCAGCAAAATGCATCAAAAATAGTTGTATTATTTGATGGTTGCCAAGAAACAGACTATCCAGGTACAAAGTTCTAAACAAATTCTCTCCGTTGATGGCTTCCACTCTAGGTACAGTTAGTGTCATTTTCAGCTGGCTTCTAAATCTTGATTAAGAGTTGACAGAAATACTTGAAACTTGGTAAGCATGTATAATGTGGGAATATTTCATCCAAAATTAAATGCAAGAGTTCTTTTCTGACTGAAACTTTGTGTGATTTTGTAAAGGAGAAAAAAAAAGACAAAAGAATACACACACTTGGACTGCAAAGATATATTAAAATAAATATTAAAGAAATGTAAAAATGCAGTTTAACGGTATATGAATTGTATTGTGCCATAAAATCAAATTTTGATTTTAAAACTAAAAACTTCTTCTGACTAAATGATCAAGAAATTTCCACCTTCTCTTTGGATTTTTGGCTAGCAGTCCACTGAGTAACGATTTTGCCTCCTCTGAAAGGTTGCGGGGGAACTTGACATTTTGCAGAAGAATAAGTTCAAATAACACGTCATGGTCTCGGTTATAGAAAGGCAGTCGTCCACACATCATCTCATACATGACCACTCCTGTCCCCCACCAATCTACAGCTCGACCATAGTCGTTGTCCTCTAGCACCTGAAGACAAAAAAAAACAAACCTGCCTGTTAAAACATTACAAATTACAGTTTCTTCATAACATGAAAGCTCAATTGTTGAATCTTGAAGGACAAGCTCATCCTTTTTCTTATTATCACACTATCATGCAAACTAGGAGTACTATATCTAAGGAAGGATTTTCTCACAACTACAAAAGACTCTTTACACACAGGCTCAGTAACCTAGCATTCTTCTTTCTTGGCAATAATTATATTTTACAAGAACTTACCTCAGGGGCCAAGTACTCAGGAGTACCACAGAAAGTACTGGTGCTGGCCCCAAAGAACATCTCCTCCTTGCACAAGCCAAAGTCTGCTATCTTGATGTGACCATCTTTGTCAAGCAGCAAGTTCTCCAACTTGCACACACATACATAAGCACTTGTTAAACCTTAATGTGCATAGATGACCAGATATTCATCATTTCAGTGACAACTTATCTTACCAAATCCTTCCAGCAGGAAATGACTATTCTTTTGTGCCCAAGTAATAAAAATCCTAGAGTGACATTGAATGCTTAGTTGGTTTTTACCTTCAACACCATAATCAAAGCCAATAAGCCATAAGCCACGGGTTACCATGACTTAAACTCACATGATGATGGCAACTTTTTACATAATTCTGAGCGCAACAGCATAAGCAAAATTCACAGGACAACAGTCCTATGATGTGCTCAGTGTGTTAACATACACCCTAGCCTTTTAAAACCTATATCAGTATATCAGAAGCTTTAAAATGAGAATGCAGATACATATATAGCTATTTTCATAGGTACATACATGAAGCATGCACATATGCAAGTAGAAATCCATGCACACACTCTCGATGTTTTTTAAAGCTTACCTTAAGATCTCTGTAAACAATATTGTTTTCATGTAAGTAGCCCAACGCAGAAATTATCTCAGCACCATAGAAACGTGTTCGCTCCTCTGAAAAAACTCGCTCACGAGACAGGTGAAAAAAGAGTTCACCTCCATTCACATACTCCATGACAAAACATAGCCGGTCTGGGGTTTGGAATGAATACTTCAGTTGCTAAGAAAAAAAAAATGTAATAGTTATCAAACATCATACACAAAGTCAGAAAATTTCTCACTTTTTCTTACATCAGTTACCTACATTTCTAACTTTACATGACAATCTAGAAGTTTATTACAAAATGATCAAACTATCCCATAAGGGTTTCAGATACTACTTTGAATATCTTGCATCAAGAACTACTTACTGTAAGAAAAGGATGGTTAGTAGTCTGTAACACTCTGTTCTCTGTTAATGTGTGTGCCACCTCTTCCTGTGAATCAAAAAATAAATAAGTAAAACCCTATATACCTGACAAAAACAGTTTTATGTACATCTTTCTATGACTTCAAATACTGTGTATTTCAGAAACTACAATTAAATGGTAGAAGCAGCTGTTGGTAGTCCTGATTGTCCTGGAGGTAGTAGTCTGCTTTTCTTTTTGTTGTTATAGAAACCAGAAGCTTGTTTGCAACAGCTTCATACTAGCAGTTAATATGGAAAATGTGTTTGCCAGCTATCTCTTTCTATGCCTGTGCTTTAACTGACTCTTGATGTTTACAACTACATACTAGGAGTAAAGGTAAAATATATAATGCAAGCACATAATCTTCTATTTTTCTAAGCATGTCTAAGCCTGCTAAGCCACTGCAGTAAAATATATAAAGGTTACAATCACACTGAAGACAGCCAGTCACTCCATCCATACTCCATTTACTCCTGCTCATTAACTTCAGCTGGCCAACCATTCCATCTGTTCAGACATGCCAGCCTTCCAGTTACTTGTGCTAGTCATCTTGTTTGCTGTGTCGGTTTTTCATGAAAAATTAAATAAGAGGAATTAGAAAAACTGTCGGAACTGAAGTATAAATATACCTTTGCAATGATAACAGCCTTCTTCAAAATTTTTATAGCATACAGATGACTGGTACTTTTTTCCTTACATAAGATGACCTTGCCAAAGGTGCCTTTGCCCAGAACTTTCAAAAAGTCAAAATCATTTAATGACTGCAAAAAAAAAAAATCAACAGGTAAAATATTAACTAATCATTCTTTCCTGTAAATAGTGCTTAGAATTCAAAACAAAACCTCTCACTTTATATACAGATATATAAACTTCTTTGCTGAAAATAAGCTATCTGTGAACTGTAAATCAGTTCATCTATCTGCTCATTCACCTACATGAACAGATGCATACATGTATACAATCAAACATATGCCACATGTCACATATAATATCTGATCATATTAATAACAATTTTACAATTTTCTAAACATTATACACACAGTGAACCACTCACCACTTTCTTTTTGGCTTTATAATCAAGAAACAGCTCCGATCCTGTTTCCTCTGTCACCTTGAGGTTATCAGAAACTGAGTGAATTGCCTGAATCCATTCTTCTCTGAAAATAACGAGCATAACAATATCAGCAAAATGTCTGACTATTTAGAGACTCTTACACTTTCGCAACACAGTAACATACAGAATCTTACTTGTCAGTAAAGGTCAGGGTCTTATTTCAAGTACTCTTCCTAAATGGATGTGACCACCATATAGCTATAGAGTTAAAACGCCAGAATATTAAAAGCAAATCTGAGGCAGGCATAAAATCTTGAGTCTGGCTAATGCTGGAAAAAGGCGCTATACAAATGTTCTATTTATTAATTTATTATTAATATTATTAAAATGAAGCTAGCATTTTAACAGAACTCTGTCAGGCTCAGTTTAAATGACACAAACTGCTTCCATACAGTTGTTAAAAATGAACACGCAAGTTATGAAACTGCTTCAGAATATAGTAAGTCTGACAAAGTATATGCCTTATTTTTTTTAATTCCATTTCTTTAGAGAAACTAAAGAAAGTTACGGAGGTTATCACTTAAGAAATCATTTTTCTACAGTTACTTCCAATCCATGGCATTCTTTAGTCAGTTTTTTTTAATGTTCTAGACCTAGTCACTTTCTCTTAAAACAGCAAGTCAGAGATCAGACGAGTCATACCAAGTCTCAGCGCAGAAAACACTCAAATTTTATTTCTATATGCTTTCTGACAACAATGCAGATGCATTTACTGAACTATAAACTATAGTGATGATGATTATTCTGTCAGACTCAAACTGTATCTGAAACAACTACCGGTGGTGTCAGAAATGATAGAATATGAGACAAGTGTCAAGTGACTGAGCATATACAACACTTATTGGTACATTTAGATTTCTTACTATCCCATATGTGTTTCTGACATCTAAACTGAGGTTTTTCGTGTGGCAGGCTTTTTTCCCAATCCGATTTACTAACTTTCCTGGATAACTGTGACCATAAAAAAAACAAGCTTGAAGAAAATTCAGCTAAGAAGATTTTAATTCTACTAAGATTTATTTATATAATAAAAAGGGAAAAAAACATAGCTGCACCTTACACAATTTTTTTTGAAAATCGTGAAAATTTATGCATCTAGGGAGTGAAGCTCAAGATGCGAGACCCTGGCAAGTTAATACAAAAAGCTGTTGTGGCTAATTTCACTGTATGCATATGTGTGTGTGGTTGGATGCATGTGGACTGGGCCTAAATTTTACGTTCCAATGTGACAGATAGTCGCATTAAGTGTAAGAACATTAGCCACATAATAAAGAAGCAGTGAGATAATAAAACCTACACTTAAAATGTTGTCTTAGTCCATGCCATATTTCCAAAAGAGTGCTGCAGTGTTCAAAATCTTGTTTCTCATGAAAGAAATGAAGGATAGTCTTTGACAGGGAGTCATGCCGGCTCCCCTAGCCAAAGAAGACCAGCTTACGTCGCTTGACTGTTGATAGTAGATGTTCCTGGTGTCCTACCAGTGTGGCCATCTTGTTTCTTACAAAGTGATTGGTTTTATGTTCTTTGTATGAGACCCGGAGCAGCCTCCTCAGGTACTTGTTCTCAAATGCCTGGATTCTCCTTTCCGTTTCAGCGAGCAGAGTCCATGTGTCGCATCCGTAGAGCAGGATCGGTACTACCAGCGATTTGTATAGCTTGTACTTGGTAGTGAGCCTTATCTTATGGCTATGCCAGATCCTATCTAGTCTAGCCATTGCCACTGTTGCTTTCGCGATCCTGATGCGGATATCTGGCATAGAACTGCCATCCTTGGAGAGGGTGGCTCCCAAGTATTTGAAGTTGCTTACCTCTTCCAGATCTCTGCTTTGCTGTTACCATTGATCATAACTTTGCTCTTTTCAGTGCTGGTCTCCATTCCATATGCATATGAGCTGTCTGTCAGTTTGTTGGTGAGGTCTTGCAGTTCTCCCCCCGGAGGATCATTACCTTGTCGCGGTCGGGGGGCTTGTGTGTATCGATGACCCTAAGAGCTATACCGGGCAGGGCCACCCAAGCCGGGCAGGTCAAAGGGTAGATGCCAGACAAAACATGATCCCTGGTCCTCCAGGTTGGGGGTTGGGCACAGGGCTAACAACCCTGTCCCGTAAAAAGCAATACCGTTACGGAAACAGCGACAAAGAAAGACACCACTATTGTGTGCGATGGGCTCCCAGAGGTATCGCAAGATCCTTGTATGACTGCTAGTAGTGAAAACCGAAAGGAAGCTACTAGCACGAAGATGGAAGTCTTAAGCGCCAAATGCAAGACCAGAATAGGTTTCTGGAATGTGCGTACCATGTACGAAACTGGTAAATTGGCACAAATTACGGCCGAGATGAGACGTTACAACTTACACATCCTAGGAGTAAGCGAAAGCAGATGGACAGGTTCCGGAAGAATAAAGACCCAGACCAGAGAGACAGTGCTGTACTCTGGCAGAGAAGACAACCAACACCATGAGGGAGTAGCCATCATCCTGAGGAAAGGAACAGAGAAATGCCTGATAGAGTGGAAACCGATCAACAGCAGACTGATTACAGCCAGAGTGAAAGGGAGACATGGCAACATGACCTTGATCCAGTGCTACGCACCAACCAACGATAGCGATGATGAGGCGAAGGACACCTTTTACGACCAATTACAAGCAGAAGTAAGTGCAGCACCCCGCCATGACCTGTTAATTATGATGGGCGACATGAATGCTAAAGTTGGGAACGACAACACCCACGTAGAGAGAGTCATGGGCAGACATGGTTGTGGCTGCATGAATAACAACGGAGAGAGACTAGTGGAGCTATGCACTATGTACAACCTGGTGATTGGAGGAACATTATTCCCTCACCGTAACGTCCACAAGCTAACATGGTGCTCACCCAATGGTAGGGATAGCAACCAGATCGACCACCTAATGATCAACGGCATCTGGAGACGTTCCCTACTCGACGTCAGGGTGAGAAGAGGAGGAGATGCTGGGAGTGACCATCACCTTGTTGTAGCAAACATTAAAATGAAACTGCGAAGTACAGGACGCAAGTCAGCAGCACACAGACGCTTTGATGTGGAAAGATTGCAGGACCCCAAACTAAAAAATGCCTTCATCCTTCAAGTGAAAAACAGATTTCAGGCACTTGCAGACATGACAGACACCTGCGAGGTAGATACAGATAGAATAAACCAGAGATGGGACCTTGTAAGAACAGTGTACCAAAAAAGCAGCGAGACTAGTCTTGGACTAAAAGAAACTAAGAAGAAAGAGTGGATAACACCAGAGACGTGGAAAGCAATACAGGAAAGAAGAGACATCAAGAAAAAGGTGGCTAGCACCAGATCTGAAAGACTGCAAGAGAAGTTCAAACTACAGTACAGAGAAATGAACCAGAAAGTGAAGCGCTCGGCGAGAACAGACAAGCGTGCCTACTTGAACAATCTGGCAAGTGAGGCCGAAGAAGCAGCAAAAAAGGAGAACAAGGAAAACTGTACAAGATCACCAAAGTGATTAGCGGCAAGTTCCACAGCACCAACGATGCCCCAGTCAAGGACAAGGAAGGGAAGCTACTAACGACAGAGAGAGAACAAGAAGCACGCTGGGCCGAACACTTCAAAGAGGTTCTGAACAGACCACCACCTTCCGAAGAAGCCGACATACAAGAAGCCACTGAGGACCTAGACGTCAACATCGCCCCACCAGAGAAGCAGGAAATCATCACAGCAATCAAGTCCTTGAAGAACAGAAAGGCACCAGGCCAAGACAATCTGAACGCTGAATTATTCAAAACAGACCCAGAACTGGCAGCCAATATCCTGCAACCCCTATTTACCGCAGTATGGGAAGGGAAACAAGTCCCAAGTGACTGGACCAGAGGAGTGATCGTCAAAATTCCAAAGAAAGGACCCCTTAGCGACTGCAACAACTGGCGAGGAATAACTCTCCTGTCCGTCCCGAGCAAGATCATGACAAAGATCATCATTCGACGAATCTCAGAGGCAACGGACGCACAACTTAGAGAAGAACAGGCTGGTTTTCGTAGAGGAAGAGGATGCACCGATCAGATATTTGCACTACGCAACATCATTGAACAGTGTACAGAGTGGCAGAGACAGGTCTACATTAACTTCGTGGATTTCCAGAAGGCATTTGACAGCATCCACAGAGAAAGCCTTTGGCGCATCCTGAGAGCGTACGGAATACCAATGGAAATTGTGCTGCTGATCAAAAGCTTCTATACGAACTTTTCATGCTGCGTTGGTGACAGTAACATCTGCTTTGAGGTCGGGACTGGAGTGAGACAAGGCTGCGTGATGTCTTCCCTACTCTTTAACCTTGTCATTGACTGGGTAATGTGCCACACAACG
The DNA here is from genome assembly GCA_004794655.1 of Marisa cornuarietis. Taxonomy (NCBI): domain Eukaryota; kingdom Metazoa; phylum Mollusca; class Gastropoda; order Architaenioglossa; family Ampullariidae; genus Marisa; species Marisa cornuarietis. Next base: position 1,026,984 of record SMMW01000046.1, on the reverse strand, counting down.
GAAGATGAACCAAGGGGCATAAGATGGACACTCTCCAGGAACTTAGAAGACCTAGACTTTGCCGACGACCTGGCCTTGCTGTCACACACCCATCGACATATGCAGGAGAAGACGACTCGCCTGAACACCTTTGCGAAGCAGGTCGGACTGCACATCAGCCGGACAAAGACAGAAGTGATGACCCTCAACACCACCAATTCAACACCGATCAAGATCAACATAGAGGGAGAAGACCTGCCGATGGTTGAAAACTTCACATACTTGGGCAGCGTGGTCAAGCAGGATGGAGGAGCAGACCGTGACATCCAGAGCAGACTGAGCAAGGCCAGGGGCATCTTCTGTAGCCTAAGCAACATCTGGAAGTCAGCCCAGTACAGCACCCATACCAAACTGAGACTCTACCAGAGCCTTGTCCTGTCCACTCTCCTGTACGGCTCGGAGTGCTGGCGAATGATTGACAGCGACCTCAACAAACTGTCAGTCTTCCACACCAAAAGCCTGAGAAGAATCCTGGGCATCTTCTGGCCAAGAACAATCTCCAATGAAGAGCTACTTGCCCAGTGTGGGCAAGAGAGTATGAACACCATCCTGATGAAGAAACGATGGCGCTGGATTGGCCATGTCATCAGAGGCAACTCCATCACAAAAACTGCCTTACACTGGACCCCAGAGGGAAAGCGCAAGCGAGGCCGGCCCAAGAACACCTGGCGGCGAACCGTGGAGGCAGAAATGAAGACCCTAAATCACAGCTGGGGCACTGTGGGGAAGCTGGCCCAGGACAGACAAAAGTGGAGGACCTTTGTCGCTGCCCTACGTGCCGACAGGCATAACGGGAAGTAAGTAAGTTAGTAAGTCTTGCAGTTCTGTTAGTACCTGCTAACATATCTATATCATCTGCAAAGCGTAGGTTGCAGATTGGTCTTCCACCAATTGAAATAGAAGTATGATGGTTGTGAAGAGCTTTGAGCATGATGTTCTCCAAGAAGATATTCAACAGGGTGACCGGACACTTAATCCCTAGCCATTTAATCCCCAGACACCTAATCCTCAAAAATGCCTCCAAATCGCGACACAACACTCAAAACTGCTATTTTGTGAACTTGAAATATTATAACCAAAAGAGAAATGTGTCGCGTGGTAACTCTAAGGAGACATAACAATCGCCCCAATTAGGGTACCTTCGATCATTAGCTTACCTGTCATATTGATTAACAACACTTTTCATATCATATTGTTGAAGATTAAGGGGATTAAGTGTCTGGGATTCATTAAACAGCATCAGTGATAGTGGACATTCTTGAAGTGCCCCTACTGTGGTGTGAAAGTAAGCTTCTATTTGGTTGTTCAGCAGTACTGTACGCGTTAAGCTATTACACAGCGTTTCAATGACTTGGATGAGGCCTTCTTCCATGTTAAATTTTTGCATCACATGCCATAACCCATCGTGCCAGACCCCGTCAAATGCCTTTTTAAAGTCAATGACGTTGTGGTAAAGGTCCCACAGATGCTGATGATGCTTTTCTATAAGGAGATGACAGTTGAGCAAATGTTCAACATCCACTGAACATATTGGAATTGTTGCAAAAGTTGATTCGCTTTCACCGTCTCTCTCAAAGGGTCTTCAATATAAGTCCCTTGTTCACTTCAACTGGTTAACCTTTTCACAGATAAGTTTTTTTTGCCGAAACACTGAGCAAATGTGGCTTTTCAATTATCATTGACTGAACTCTAAAGAATTAAGCTGATGGTGATGATTTCACCAAAACTGCTGACAGCAACGGTTTGTCAGCTGACATGCAGAAATGCCAGTTTGTTTACTTAGTCAATGTTCATACAGACGTCACATAATTCAAACAGTTTTAGCCCTTTCTTTACCTTTCTTCTGGTGTATCCACACAGAACATACGCTCTACAACAGTTGTCCATTGTAACCCTCGTATAAGAAATGTGTTTGGTCGAGGCCGATCAATCTTCATCAGCTGACAGTCTGCAAACAAAGGAAAATGGATGTAAATATTTCAGATTTAAGTAAACAAGTTTCCTTAAAAGCATAAAAATAATGGTTATGATTACCAAAAAAGCTCTACTAATATTGTCTGTCCATCAACGTTGCTAACCACATATTACATAGGCCAGAGGACAAGGAAGAGCAGATTCATACCAAATATTTCACCCAAAATGTAATAAATAAATTATCTTACATCACAAATCTATGCAATGATTCTGATCCATAAAGACAGAGCAAGCAAATCTGCAAGGCAAGGAAATCAAAAAGATATAATTTGTACTTTGGTCATAATAAGCACAATTATTTTGTTTTAAAGAGCTGGTTTTGATATATTCTGGTACAAAGCAGATATCCAGATCAATGGTTTAATTAATGTCCTCTGGAAACAGGATAAGCTGCTATATCTAGTACATGATTGTACTGTGCATAAATAAGTGAAATCAAGTGCACTTAGTGTCTGCTGCATACACATACCTTTAACTGTAAAATTATTCAAGGGGTCAGATGTGTCCCCACCTTCTGGTTTGGATCTAAAGCCAAGGAAAGATCCATCCTTACAAAGGATGAAGTACCGTTTCCTCCAATTTTTTATGTGTTCACCTGTAGACAGTTATTGATATTAAAATATTTCAAAACATGGATATCTCCTGTAGCCATTGGTACAAAGACTGCAGGCTAGCATCACTGAGCAGTGGCATATTAAAATCATCACTATCACAAACACTGTCATTTTCATATTTATCCAAAAGATTATGTCTTTTTAATACCACTTTAAATGGTGCCTGTACACACAGATAACTATAATGTATAGCTTTAAAAGCTGCCAGAACAAAACTAATATTCATATCACTTGACTGGACTGTTAAGAAAAAGTTTCAAAACAGTTTTCTCATCCACATTTGAGCTACATATCTATCTTTAATAACACTAGTATTTTCAACATCTTCAGCTAGACTGCTTCAGCTAAAAGATGGTATCTGGCATATTCCAGATACAGAAAGTTAGACATTTATTACTATGAACATAAAAGCCTTTGCTTTATTTTGCTTTAACCTTGATCCTGCATTTGGCAGTGGGGATAAGTGTTGTATATGTAAACACCATTGCTATCTACTTACTGTTTGAATCAGATCACATTTTTTACATGCTACTAAAATCACTTTTCCAATTTTAAACATGTATTAGTTCACTTAATATTAAATACCATGCACAGAAAGATTTTTTTAAATGTACATAAATATGCTTATGTTGTCAAGGCTACAGCTGATGCGACAGCTGAAACTATATCTTAATTAGGCATATCTGATGAAATCATGTCTCTGACTTTTTTTAAATAGTTTTTGTGCATTAGCAAAAAGTGCTGCAGTCTTGCACTGTCGATCGTATATGTAACTTAATTCTGTCTTTGATAAGAAATTCAAACAGAATTTGTTAACTCCACAATCATCTATGGACTAGCAAAACAAACCACAAGCAAATGGCCTACTACAAAGACATACTTTGACAGCTGACAAATCAGCTTTCATTACTAAGTTATCTGCTGAAATACTTCACAATCAGCCAAAGTAAGCAACAGAGGTGAATCTACAGCATTGATTCATTTGTACTTAGACTTCTGGCACAAGCTGAATGGATAAATTCAAACATAAATGCTTACCACGCTTCCATAAATATCCCTCTTTTACACTACTATGCATGTGTCCAAAGTTGGCACACATGACTACATGTAGACTGGGTAACTCTCTCTCTTGTTCTGAAAAAAACATGCCATGCAGACATTGTTAGCAATCATCATCAGCACTGCCTACTACTTTTGGTCAACAATCATAATATATCAGCTGGCCAGTAAGACAATCACTGATATGAGACAACACTATCAGTCAGTAGGATAATCACAAGTATGACAAACCCGACAATTTTTCTGCCTATTTTGATTTATTGCTGAAACTGCTGGTAAAGGTGTTGCTATTTCAACATGACTGCTTTCAGCTGTGCTTTTGTTTAAATAAAAACTGTTCATTTAGAAGAACATTACACACATTCTCTAAAACATTATAATGGTGGAACTACCTTGTTTCAGTTGTTTTCATTACATACTATTTTTAACTTTCAAGTCGAATCCTGGGTTCTTCCCTTGTTCTAAAAATTACTCCAATGTAAACGTGATGTTGATACAATCTGTGATTGCAAACCTGAACAAAACAATGTACTTTTTCCGACTAAAAAGACAAGTGATATCAAGTGTTACATGTCAAAAATACAACTATGCGATAAACATCGTCGTCCTAGTTTTGGTAAGACACTGATTATGGGTTAGCAAATATTCCTGGTTCAGTGGTTTCTTAAGCGAACCCAACAGGTTGTCCTACCAAGTACCGTACTTGTGTACCGGAACTTTTCTTGAACACCAAGTCTATGGCGCGTTTCTCATGTCCCCACATGTGCGTCAGTAGACATAAAAATTTTAAGAGACGAATATTCTAAATGAATATATATCAATGCACGCTATTTAACCAGAAAAACAAACATTCAAATATTAATTTTGACCTACCAAGCAAGCATCACTCTGTGATCAGGAGTGCCCAGTCACACTCTTCCGTAGTCAAGATACTCGTTCCTACTATTGCAGAGTCAGTAAGAAACACTTAAAACCAATAAATATGAAACTTGTTGACAAGTGTACCTTGATTACTTTGACTAAACTCAGGAGGAGGAGGAATTATTACACTGTGGTTTGGTACCCCTATCAGGAAACCGGGCACTGTTGATTAGACCTAATTCTAAATGACAGAAATGTCATCTCGCGATGTGCGAGACTTCCTCGGTGACTGCAAATGCCCGGATATCGGAAGCAGACGGCGTTTTCCTAGTGTCAACTACAATAACGTAGCCTATAGTAGCCTACTTTGCTCACATCCAGTCGAACTGCTCCTTGTTGTATACAGTAGAGTAATTGATATTTTATTGATACTCTTTTTTCGTTGTATCGAACTTTCCAATATTACTTGATGCACGTGCGGTGACGCTCGTGAAACATGATATATGAAGTGTATATAGCTACGTGTACCACTCAGAGCGTCCTCCTCAGAAAGAACTGTATCCGTCTGATAAAAATGATAAATACTAATTTGTTATTTACAACCGCGGAGCTGCTTATAGAAACTACACTAACGTATCATTTTTCAGGTATGCTTCTACATTAATTACGGAGGACCCAGTGGCGCAAGGGTTAGCGCCTGTCTCCAGTACAGTGAAGGTGTCCCGGGGTTCAGTTCTCGTCACGGGCACGCTGTTCTTTCTCTGCATATGGCATCTGCTTACAAGGCTGCATGGCTGCTTTGCCGTGAGACAGGCTTAGTTGCTGGCTCGGCGTAAAACACCAATTTCCCCCCTTCTACATTAATACAAATTAAATATGACAAAATACCACAGTAATCGATCGCTCATGGATGGATACTTAGGGTACATTGCAGCTTCCCGCTATCTATGCACAACCATATACGCGGTGCCACACAATGTATTTTTGTTTGCTACTGTCATATAAAACACATTCATAGAAAAAATTAGCAGAAGAAAATCATGTGTGGCTGGTCTGAAATGTGAGAAATACTTGAAAGTCATAAAGCTGCTCAATGTGTACATTATAAACCTAAGGTGACCCCATTGAAACACAGGCCTTTACATGACTGTTTCAATTAAATTCCAATTAATACAGTGACAAGAGGGAAATTTCTCATGTTTAAGAAACTTTATTGCCAGACAGAGTTATTGAGATGGGAAATACGAGTTTTACATTTTATATTGAGATATGAAACACCTGTGATTACAACACAGTAAATGCATGACAACCACACATTCAAGCAAGCCATAAAGAAACCTTCTGCAGCACAGCAGAATTAAAAAAGAAAGCATTTACTAACAGTTTTAATTTTGAATGAAAATATGGAATGAAGAAATGATTTACAGGCTTAAAAACCTGACTGATGTTAATGATCGAGTTTATTAATGTTAATGTCAAGATTAAAGCTTGTTGCAGCGCTGCTTCCTCCTTAACCATCTTTTTTCTGGGACTGGGGCCACACTCACTTGCTAATTTTTTTGCAGATTATGTATACATGTATGTCAGTTTTAGCCTTACCACTTACCACAGATCGCCCTCTTCATTTTGATGGCTCTTCCCAGGGCTCATGGGAAATCTTCTGCAGAAAAAGGCAGAAAATCATTGAAGGAAGTATAGCACCACACTTTGTAAGTTTCTGGGTTTTCACAATGTGGAATTTTCTTTTTCTTTCATTTGCCTGTTGCTTAGCAGGTTCTCATGAACTGTTTGTATATGTCCCCTACCTGCACATCCTTATCCATATCATACACACATGCATACATGTACACACACTTCAATGCACATATCCGCAGTATGTGGATTTACACACTTCGTCAAGGGAAAGGGTCTTTGCAGCACAGTTCACAGTCTTGAAATTTACTTTTGACAGGTTGAAGATGGTGTACATTTTTACTATATCCGACGTGGTGGACTCTTATTTGTTGCAACAAGTGTCAAAGATGTTTGTGCTACTACAGTCATAGAGTTTCTAAGCAGGTACTGTTGGCATTAATTTTGCTGCTTTCACCTTCTTTTCACATCCGCATTACAGGCATGCTATCTTATGTAGATGATTTTTTATTTTTACAATCAAGTTTCATTATTGTCATCTCTTAAATAATGGCTGGAATTATAGACAACTCTTTGAAGAGAATATTATAGTGTTATTTTTGAATTTATTATAGATAAATATTGTGGCTATATTGATCTGATTATGTTTATAAATGGATGTAGGACTTTCACGTAATATCTAAGTGGGAGACATTTGCTTGACATAGATTATACTACATGGCCAAGGATTTCTGTGGTATAGTCACAGAAGAGTCTGTAAAAGCTAACAGTCTGCTTCTGCATGAGATATTATGCGATGTCATGGTAAGCAATATTTTTTTAATCTATGCAAAAATACATTGTGTAGTGCATGATACTTAGAGGTCCTATGAGAACTTAATCTATTACTTTTGATTTGATTCTTTATTTTAAAAAAATATAAATTAAAAGCTACATTTTTCCTGCAGCAACTTATTCAAACTTTATCATATGCATGTGGATGTGTGCACACATATCCATGCTTGGATTAATGCAACCACACATGCATTAAATTAAGACCTTCAGTTTGTCTTTTATAAACTATTTATGTCGATACTTATTCTTAAAATGCTGCTCCCAAAAAATATGAAGTTGCATTTTGCATGTACAGTGCATGGACCTTGCCTCCAAATGGGGAAATGCACTGTACAATGATAGTGGTGATGATGATGATGATGATGATTACAATTATTATTATTATTATTCTGACTTATTTAAACATTTTATATGTATTTGAATGTGTGTGCATGTGTCTGTCCATACACATGCATAAGACCTATATGCCATTTTATTTTTTATATAAGCTAAACATATTTAGACTTTTTTCATGTTCTTATGTACACATTACATACCTCTGTGTGTGTATGTGTGCGTGTGTGTGTGTGTGGATAAATGTGTAGGATTTTGGCTATGTGCAGATTGTAAGTTCAGAGAAAGTCAAGCCATATGTGACCAGTGAAGCCATTACCACGGGATCCAGTTCATCAGATCCAGAAGAACTAGTGACTCGCTTGGTAATATTCCCATCTTGACAAGATTATACTGCATTAGAATAAAACCTTGGCCTGAACTGTTTGTATCATTATACCACGGACGTGTATAGGTGGATTGCTGTCTGTCTGCCGAAACCAACGCTGAGCCTCTTGCAAAGTTCTCCGCTGTTAGTCTCGGCGAGCCTTAACAATGAATGTGAATAAACCGGAAGCTATTTTGTAACCAGCCTCGTTCTAGTAGTTAAGCTGAAACGTGACTAAACCGGAAGCTATTTCGTAACCAGCTTCGTTCTATGACTTCACTGAAAAAAATTGTCTGCAAGCAGTCCAATAATACAAGTCTGTGATTATACCTGTTACTGCATACAAAGGAGTTAAATTTCTTCAATAGTGTAATGTTACTTTTTTTCTTAAATAAATTGTCTCTGGTAACAGTTTTCATACTCATACACATGCTTTCCAAATACTGTGTAGTGCTGATTATTTATCATGAATAACAAAATTTATCATTATTGGAAACGTTGCTAGGAAATACATGTAATGATACATGGAAAAGGATATGACCGATGAAACAGTTTCAATGTCATGCATGTAAATTAGCAGCAACATGGGATTGCTTGTGGTTTCTTTGTAATTTCTTTCTGCATTTTACTTTATGGTATTCTATAACATTTGTACAGTTTGGCATTGAAAGTCACAGAGCACCAGCCACAGCCTCCCACAGACCAGCTGTTCGGACATCACTAGATGTGAGTGCTTGGATCCTTCAAGCTGTAAAAAAATTGTGTTTTCTTACCTACATATGTTTGTTATTGTTACATATGATATGGTTATTAAGATGCATAGTACTCAAGTAGATCAGGTGTAAGATATGATATTCTGGTGTTTGGTATTAAGTAGATGAAGTAGAGGACATGATACTCTGATGAATGGTATTACAGTAGATCAAATGGAGGGTATGATACATTGATGTGCAAAAGTAGATCAAATGGAGGACATGATACTATGAAATATCATATCAGCTTAGATCAGATGGAGGATGTGATATTCTAAAAATGTGTTTAGCAGGGAGGACAGAAGAATGAAATATTTGTTGACCTCATTGAAAGGCTGACTGTGGTGACAGATGCAAAGGTAGGTACTCAAACTCTAGGTTTTAGTTATTCTGTTTTTGCTTAATATATATGTTAATAATAAGATGGTATTAAGACATTTGTCAATTTAAGTATCTTATGCTATAATTTACATCTGTGTGTTTTCGAAAATCTTCTGGTGATTAGAGTATGGGCTCATGTTATATGTGAACGTGTAGGGACCTGCATGCATGTGTGTGCAGATGCGTGCGCACACACACACATGCATTCAAGCCTGATCACGTGTTCTTTTCTTTCATTTAGGGTAACATTGGGCGGATGCAAGTGCAAGGCACAATTAATGTAAAAAACTTTTTACTTGGTCATCCCAAAGTGAAAGTAGCCCTGAATGAAGACTTGCAGATTAGTTCACGAGATCAGATCAAAGGTAATCATGTCATAAATTTAAACAAAAACAGTAACATGGTAAAACAGTATGAGCCATAATTCAGATGTAATCACATTATCTAGCCTTGCTGTTGTGATGAAGTGATTCATAAATCAGCTGAACTAACAGGCTTGAATTGTGCGTGTGTGTGTGTGTGTGTGTCTAGTGCATGTGTGCTTGTTGTGAAAGTGTTACAGTGTGAACATTTGTCTAAACATGCACCTGTTTCTTTTAGGATTTGGCTCATCAGCACTGCTTGACCGTTGCAACTTTCACCAGTGTGTAGACTTAAGTGAATTTGATAGCAGTCGCATTATTAGCTTTCTACCGCCACCCGGAGAGGTCAGTTCTTCATGTGGTAGTTAGCATGCCTTGTAAGTGGATGAAAAAAGCTGTTGTTCGAATAACAAGTGAGAATTGCAAAAAGACAAACCATCTGTTCGTGTCTGATGTCATGCGCTCTAGAGGAAGAGAAGTTATTTTATTTTGGTTTGCAATATGTGCCTTTATCGAGTAAGAAAAAGGCACTTAGTATATATTTCTAACCTTGTTAATTTTACTTTAAGAAAATTTCCTTTTTTTGATTTCTAAAACTGATGAAAAAATCATTGTAAAAGTTTATGATTTGGTGGAAATGCTTGTGCTTATTATTTCAGTAATTTGATTACTTAGATGTGTTAGAATGTACTGAATTAACTTGATTATTTAGATATGTCATATTGTACTGAATTCCTGCATATGCCCATGTGTGTGCGTGCGTGTGCATGTGCTCTGTACACCGCATGCATGTGGATAGTTTTCTGCGATGGTTTACAGCCTAAATGAAGTTGGTCTTAATCTACCCCTGCGTGTGACATTCTTCACAAGGGACATTCCCAACAGCAGGTGAGTGATTTGCTAGATTTAATTTTCCTGATTGAAAAGACCTGACAGGAAAGAAAAGGTTGTAGACTAGAAAATTGTAGATTTTTCAGCCATAGGTATAGTTTTTAGTTTATTCCTTGTCACTCCTCAAGGAGCATAGGGCTGCAGCGATAGGTATGTAATAACTATACTTTGGGATATTTTCTGAACAGTTTAATCGCCTAAAAGAACTTTATAAAAGGGTAAGGGGGGAGATGTCTTTGTTTCCTTGTAGATTTTAATCTTTTCTAACTGTTGTTCCTTGGTATTTCAGGGATGTAAATGTGATCATGAGTGTTTACTGCAATATCCCTGGGAACAATAGGGCTGCCTATGTTATCATCACACTTCGTCTTCCATCTGCAATATCCAGGTACATTTCACCTTCGTTTTCTTATTGTTTATGGTTGGAAAAATATTAAATGGTTATTTTTTATGCCTATCTTCTAGCCTGCTACTATTATAAGTGTAGAATGGGCATTTACGTCTTTATAGAAAATGAGGAGTTATCTACATTTTCAAAAAGTTTGCAGGGTGAAGGTAGGTTAATGTGACTCCCACAACAACCTCATTTTCACTGAATGTGCCCATGTTAGCAAGTGATTAGGAAGACATTTAATATAATTTCCTTGTCAAAGTTGTTCTGATGAGTTTGAAATAACATGTTTTGGCAGTGTATCACAGCATGTGAATGGTCCAAGCAATTCTCTGCATTTTAAATCAGATGAAAAGCAGATGGTGTGGACCATTAATAACTTAGCGGGTGGAGAAGAAAGTACTGCTCATCTGAGGGTAAGTTTGGTGATTTCATATCACCTGCTTTATGTTTTAGCTGCTTCTATTTAACATTTTGGACCTATATATTTATTTCAGTTTATGTTTATGCAGAAAAGTCTTAATTTTCAAAGCATCTGCTACAAATATTTTTTCCTGAACACTGAAAGTAAAGTTAAAAGTTAAGGATTGACCAGATGGGAAACTGTGGTGTTTGAATGCTGATCTCAGATGCTTGTTGCAGTTAATCAGCCATCTCTCTCAAAGCATCACCAAGACAGATATTGGACCAGCTTCTGTTGACTTTGAAATCTCGGGCCACACAATGTCAGGTCTTCAGGTCAGATTTATGCGTGTTTTTGAGCTGGATCATGCTTATGTCCCTAGAAGATGGATCCGTTCTGTTCTAGTGTCAGACTCATTTACAGTGAAGACAGCATAAGGACTGTAATGATACTAATGAACATAACAAATCTGTAATTTGTAAAAAAAAAAAAAAAGAAAAAGATAATTGCAGACATGGAAGTGTATGCATGAAGACACTAATCACATTGTCTAGCTGATCAAAAATGTATGCATATGTTTGTCCACATGTATATGTATATAAGCACACTTATGTTAACTTAAATCCAGGATTATCAACAGTTATTAACATTTGAATTTGAATCATCAGCCAACATTTTAAACACTTTATCTAATGACTAAAATTTTCGAGTTTATATGCATCCAAAACATAGTCTTCTGACACTTTTTAGGTTGTACTCTGCAGGTAGTGTCATTGCTTTGTACCAACCCACTCACACACAGTCCCTCTTTAAAAACAACTAATTCTTTAGCAGTTTTAATAAACTTAAGTTCACCATTCATGCAAAGTCACTGCTGCGATGGATACAGGTCCACCAGACCAAGCAAACAGATGTAGAAATACAAATTGTTGTTCAAGATACTGACCTTCAAACATGCATCACACACTTCTTCCTAAATCACAGTTTTCTGAGAACACACTGTTACAATTTTGAAAAAAATGAGCTCATAAAGAAATAAAACTGAAGCTGGTATTTATCTCAGAATGGTGCAGTTTTGGTTGTGTGCAGTACATTTTTGCCTCTGCTGAAAGTTTGATGTCTGGTTTCGCAACACTTTTTTATTTAGAAAGCTGAATTGTCTGCACTTGTTTTCCTAAATCCAAAGATTTTGCACCACCAAAATACCGATTCATATGCAGCCATTAAAAAAAAGAATGTAAATGTGAAGTTTCGACATCAAGAAAATCTTATTGTACTAAAATTTGCATAACCTAATTACTAATTCTAATATTAACCAATTAAAAAATAGATGCTTCCAGTGTTTTCTGTTGTCATATTTTCTATTTCCAAGTTTTGCTTCCAATTTACTAAAAGAGGAAGGTACATGGTTATCGGTACCGACAAGGAAGAACATTCATGGGCAATATACTTATTGAAAACATGAAGAATAATGTTATCACAGTTTAATGTTTAAACAATCTCATATACTTCTTTAAACTAAGTATAAATGTTTTATTAAAAGCAGCTTAAATCTTACACTATAAACAAAGAAAATGATTTCATTCATACTTCAGATAATATTGTCCAGCCATCAGAATGGTGAAGAAAAAAAAATCTAGGGAAGAAAATGTACATGAGAATGCAAATACATAGCAAACAGCAACATGAGTATACACACCCTCAAAATCTGTTTTGATACAAAGGGTATAAATGACTGTAGGTGGCACTACCATCCAAAACCTATATCTAGACATGAATATGATGCATTAGAACTGGCCAAACATTTGAAAACAGAATAATAGGGAGCGTGATAAGATACTACAGAGTTTCACTAAAGATTGTTCCTCTATAAACTGCAGTAAAATAAAAAATACAGTTGTAATTATGAAATTTATTTTAATGTCAATAAGGCTTTTTTATTTGATATTGAGTGAAGACTTTTTGACCAAAATGTATTGACTTTTGGCTGAAAACTGCTGAGACTGAGAATACTGAAGATGCACGCACACACACAAGTATGCATATTTGCAATCAAGAGAATGACCAAACAAGGTAATTGTGCAAAAAGAGTTCCAGTTTTGTGACTTGCCACACACCATCTCTGGAGTTCTAATGTCTAGTAAATGCTATAAACATTTCTCATGCATGTCCTATAACTGATTTTCATTTAGCACCCATTCTGCAATAATCATACTACAAACCATTAGCAGAGTTGTGAACTGCACTGGTTGAGTGTTACTAATGCCTAGGAAGGGAGACGGAGTAACAGTGCACAAATGTTGAGAGGTACAGCTTGCAGGTCACAATATAAAACTGCCTGGGATGTAGGTGCAAGACACAATACCTTCAATTAGTTTAACTTTATTATGGCTGTCAACACTAACACTGTTTTGTGTGCATTTAAATCTCCAGTGACTTTTAGATATGTTTTCAGTAACATCCAGTCCAGATTCACAAAATATTAGGTACAGTCAAACTACCTTTGCTCTTCACATTTGCCTTTTTTAAAAAGTGTTTTTGACTGGTGAAAGGTTGTTTAAGCTAGTGTAGCATTTTTTTTAGAAGCAGGGACCAGAATGTTTATAAACTATAAATTTAATTTAATCTTTAAATAAGAATAGTCTGAAGCAAACACTGTCTAAATTTTTAATGAAAAAAAAGGTAATTTCTATCTTGCAGTTCATTCTTCACAAGCATCAGCAAAGTTGAAATTCCATAGTCTTCAATTTTTAAATTTTCAGTTGCAGATAATAGAAGGTATTTACTCAACTTTAAATTCTGAAGTCTTTAGACATTTCCAACTCTGATTAAAACATCTTTAACAAGCATACAGCTTTTTGCTGGCGAGACTAAATAACATTTTAGAGTCCAGGTAGAACTGTGCCTATTTTTTGATGTACCATGCTCTGTCAGAAAATGTCACCAAGGTGTGGCTGCTTAAAATGATCCTTAATAAATACTTAAAGCCACTCATCACACTTAAGATTCTATATGTGTACAGATTTCATTATCAAGTTTACCCTAAGTATAGCAAGGTGAAAGTAGCAAATTAGGACTTTCTGTCTACATTTTACCTTTGTATTAACACAATCTGTGACATCTAAAAACAACCCAGAATCTAGCAATCAGGTAATCCTTTCCATGGAGTTTGAATAAAGAATCTAAAATGTAAAATAAAGTTCATCATGAAAAGGCTGTGAAAATACTCCAATTTTACTTCCAAAGTGAAGGTTTGGTTGTTTTTTTTTTTTACAGGAGGGGATGATAGGTAGGGGGAAATAATATTTGGACTGAGTTTAAATGTTCAAACTATCACACAATGGTTCATGTCTCTCTATTCTGAAAGGTTGAATGAGTGTAATCAAAAAGAGTCAGCCACCCTCAATGGCACAGTCCCAACTATGACCATCATACGAATGAGACGTGCATCAAAATACTGCTTACCTTCTGACAAGCAAGAAAATTAACCATATTAAAGTCTAAAGTATTACTGTAAGAATACATACAGGGTCTCTGTACAAAACACTACATCCATACGTACAGGGTCTCTGTACAAAACACTACATCCAACAGTCACTTTTTATGACTGGAATCTTTCATTTTTTTAAAGCTGAACCACAGCAGAAACTGGAGAAGAAAAAAAGAAAACATCAGTCGTCCTCACTTGAGTCGCCGTTATTGCTGTGTTGCCTGTAATAACGTTGGGCTCTCTCAAGCCGCTTCCTCAGTCTCTTGAATTCTGTCCACACTGGCTGTGAGACCTCAGCATCTGGCTGTGAGGCTTCACCATCCGACCGTCCTGGCTGATCTGGCATCCTCCCAATGACACTAGCACCCTCCCGACGGCGACTCTCACTGCCACTTTCCTGTCGACAGTCCTGCTGACTACTGCTCTCCTCTTTATGATGGCTTTCATTACTACATTGCCTGGGAGTGGCACTGCTACTGCTGTTTTCATGGGAAGAAGGGCAGTGCCCTACACAGGCCCCTGATGTGGAGGGTTGGGACTGTGCATAAGAGCTAGACAATGACAAGACAGTGGGATGTCCAGACAGACTGGGACCATCAGTCTGCTGTAAATATGGGCCAGCTTCGCGTTCATAGCATCCTTTGTTTTTGGTATTCATGGCAATTAGTCCTAGTGTGCTAGCAGCAAAGTCCACAGTCTTCACAAAGGTAGATGTTTCGCTGGCCAAGTCGCAGCCACTCTGTCTAGTTTCCTGCACACACTCTTCTCTGGAGCTGCTGGAAGCCAGACGAGGTCTCTTGCGCATGAGAACAGCTTCGTCAGCACTGTTGTCCGTGTCACTGGTGACTAACCGTGTGCGCAATGCCTGCAGACGCTTCAGCTGATATGCAACTCGCTGCTGCTGGGCACGGCGTTTGTTCAACACATGCCCAATGTCAAGGTCACTTCTCACACTAGGACTAGTGTTTTCATCATCTGAATCAGACTCTGAGCTGGTGGAAGAAAGGATGTCTGCATGCAAATCTTGGGAAGACCGCATTGACTTGTGTCTCATTTCTGCTGCTCGCATCACTTCCTTTCTGTTCTGAGCGATGATTTCAGAAATGCTTTTTCTCTTGCTCCTGGGGTTAAGGCCGTCAGAGCTCCCATCATGCACTGCATTGAGTCTTTCGCTTTCCTCGTGAGCATCCAACACACGTGAAAGACTAGCATCTGTTTCCTGAGCAGCCATCACACTTGCAAAGGCAAGAGTGAAGGGACTGAACTCACTGTTGTCTGAGCTATCAGATGCATCACCGTCACCCACATGCGGCTGCACTCTGTAATCCTGTTCATCTCCTTCCAGATCCTCCAGCTGCTGACTACGACGTGTGGCCTGCAAAATGCTGTCATATAATTCCATCTCGTTAGATGAAAGGTCCTCATCAGAACTCCAGTACTCCAATTCCCGCTGCACTAGACTGTCAAAGAAAGCCATCATGCGTGGGTCTTCCTCCTTTGATTGTGAAGAGTAATCGTGTGACATGACCAGCCCACTGCGTAACACCAGATTGATGTATTCTTCGTGTGTGTATACCGGTCGCTCTACAAAGGATGACTCCCAGCGAGGACTAACACCACCATTGCCATTGTTCAGGTTGAAAGGGCTCCACACCTACAGGCAGAAAAACACATTTGAACATGCTCATGTCAGCTACAAAAATCTGTGGTTCTTAAATCACATGTCCTTACCTGGTATTTTAACCCTGCCAAAATTCTTTAAGTAGTTAAGATGTGATCCTTATAACATATAGATTCTTTAATTTACAAAATTATAGATGTAAAAAGATATAAAAAATGCAATTATTTTCTTGTTTACTTCTGTTTTTATAACATGGTATCTAAAAATACAATCTTGCCAGGCAATCACCAACAAATTTCAACGCGAATCACCAAGGAAGGTGGGGAAAACCTGTGCATATGCACAAACACATACACACCTGAGTAAACAGCATGTGCTAACTAAATGTGTGTGCCAACCTTGATGATTTTTTCTACACCAGATGAAATGATGAGGCCTCTATGTTGGTTGTAGCGCACTTGGTTGACTATTGATCGGTGACCATGCAAGATCATGTGTGCTTCTTTCACATAGACTCCTGATACAAGAGGGAATAAAAGGTCTCTATTGAAAATCCACAGGGATAATCTCTTATCCGAAAGGAAGCAGTAAGAATACACAACAAGAAAATACACAAAACTATGAAGCATGCTACCTGCATGGTGGTTAGCAAGCCTATCAAGATAGCTCCTACAGTAGCTGATGCTCTCAATCCCTTGCATGCTACCAGCCACTACAGACATTTGAACAGCCCGAGCTAGCTCCATGATGTCTCTAATCAAATGTTATTAATCAGTGAAGATAACAGCCTTACTTACGTTGAGAGAGATCATCTGGTATCTTCCACATGTATAGGTTGAAATCATCAGATCCAGACAACACATACTGCACACAGTCACAAATATAGTGAAAACCTTAAACCTCACATACTCTGGTTTCTATGTGTGTATGTATGTTTCTGCTGTGTATGTGCATATGTATAAGATAGGCCTGATTATTCTTTCTTTTGTTGTGTCTCTTCCATCATCAAGTCATATTCCGAGTGCAGTTTCACTGGGCCAATAAACAAATTCTTCTTCTTTCAAGTATAAAAAGAAAGCAAAACCAGCACTGAAAACACAATGAATGCACACAGACTGTATCCAGCCAACGTAGGTGTGATGAAAAACATGATCAACATGCACAGATAAAACAGCTACAAACCATAAAAAGAAATTTTCTAAGTGTATATGAAAACATCAATTTTAAGTCATAGATCTCTGTGTGAGACAAGAATCTGATATCCTGAAATATTGTCATTACTTGTTATCAAATGTCAGTGATAGTTTTATCAGCATAACACTAATAATGAAAGCAGTATCTTGATATCTGAGATCAAGAGCATGATAATAGCAATTCTAGTGCTCTGATTTGCACTTTTACTGTGGCAAGTAGGTAAACCTCCCCCCCCCCAATAATTTGAACTGAGGGTCTGAACACCCATTTTATGGATGGAAACATTGTGTGTTATACAGCTACAGCAAACAATCAGATGGGGGCAGGAGGAATTCATTATGATATGTGTTACTTCCACCAAACCAGTATTTCTGTATTGTGTAAAAATAGTAACCAGTGTCAAAACACATCACTGTCTTCCAATGAATAACTATTTGTCTATTTTTCAAATAATTTTACCCACCATTGCTAGTTTCTCGCATGCAGTAATGTAAAAGCAATATACTTGATGACAACAGAAGATATTTTTTCTGTTTATTTTATATTAGACTAGCCAGGGTACCCAGTATCGGTGACCGGACACTTAATCCCCAGACACTTAATCCCCTAGACATTTAATCCCCAGACACTTAATTCTCAAAAATGCCCCCAATGTTATAAATGTTGAAAATAAGTATTATTTTAATTGACAAACTTATTTTGATGTTTACATGAAAATAATTATTTGAATTAAATTTTTCATTCACTTCATAATTAAATTTTTCATTTACTTCATAATTAATTTTTCATTCACTTCATAATTTCTTGAGTTGAAATTTCATTTTAGGATTAAGTGTCTGGGGATTAAGTGTCTGGGGATTAAATGTCTAGGGGATTAAGTGTCAGGGATTAAGTGTCTGGGGATTAAGTGTCTGGGATTCCCCAGTATCATCCAGCTTGCTTTCTGCTGCTAAATCTTCCAGCTGTGATTTTCTTGTCAACTTCTGATCTATCACTTCACTTGAGCCAAGCTTATTCATGCACAGCATCAATGTAGCAAAACAGTGAAACACTTTGTACTCTTGATTCCCATTTTCTGCCAGGTTGAAAACCCACGTTTTGATTTTTGGTAACAGAAGTTTGATGTTTCAAGCATTGTATGCTGAGCATCTCTGTTTTGCTGCCATGAGTCATCTGGTCTCAGCTACATGGGCTTCCTGGGTGAGGGTGCTGTACTAGGATGGGCAGTCAAAGGCAAGGGCCAAGGTTTTAGAGATTGGCTTAGAGGCCTCTTGTTTTACTGTTCCTTTTTTCCTACAAATATTTATAAGCAACTCTTTTGTTGATCTCCACAGTGATTTTTGCTGAGTTGAAGAGATATTGTATCCCTTCCCTGAGGCTGAAGCATAACTTCAGTCTTTGTGGTAGTAGTGGTCAGACCAAAGTCGACACACACCACTGACAGACAGTCTACATCAGTCTGCATCTCGCACTTGGTACTCGTACTTCAATTTAAGGTATAACACCAGCAAACAGTAGATCCCTAACTATGCTGACCTTAACTCTAGTCACCGCCTGTAGCCTCCATAGATTTAACCGATTAATTCAATCTTGTCATGAACTGCAGGACAAATTTAGTGAACTTGTGAGGACATCCAAACTCCATAATCTTTTTTAGAGGCCATCCCTTCTGACCGCATCAAAGGCCTTGGTCAAGTCAATGAACATTGTATAGAGATCAAGGTGCTATTTTTGGCAATTTTCCTGAAAGCTGCATTAGCACTGGTTCATACAGTGAAAGAAATTTCATGGCATTTTAACAACAGAAGATTTTGGAACTGTAGAAAATCTATGTGGGTACACGTGTTTTCCTGGGACTCTCCAGTCCTCCTGCACGAGGGAAAATCTTTAAACATCCCAAAAGTTCACTGCCTTCAAACATAAGAAATTACTGCCATCCAAATACATAGTCCCTATATTTAATCTAATATTCTTGTATCTTCAACTTCCTGGTAGCAAATAATACTTAAGAAAGAATTTAAAATGGATTCTGACCTCATCCTGTGGTCCAGCAAAGCAGCAGCTCTTCATGGTGCAGGAGTTGTAGTAACCATCATGATCCATGTCACACAGTGGGTGGGTACTGCCCAGTTCATACAGAACTGGCGGCAGTCTTCGCCGGAGGGCCACCAAATGAGTGCCACGGTTGTTAATGCGAACACTCATACAGCTTTGCTGTAGGAACCGCCCTCCATAACGCAACACACAGCTACACCAGAAAAAACAAGTCTATGATTTATGTTGCAGTTAAGATGTGCTTCGTGTAAATCCTTCTGATCGATGTTTTTACATTTTACATTTTTTAATAACATCTCAATATAAACAGAACCACAAATCTCATTGCCCTTATTTTACCAAAGCAAATCTACCAAAGTTTTTTAAAAAAAAAAAAAGAACATCCAACACCATGCAGACATACCTGCGAGGTTTGCGAATATCCCACAATCCAACCCCTTCTTTCGCATTAGCAGATGCTAAAAGTCGAGGCTCTACTGGGTTGTACATGACAGCGTGCATTGATGAGGTGTAGCTAGCCAATACAAAGGGCTCTAGAATAAAGTACATTAACCAAGATTTTTACAATGCAAAAGCTCAACATAACCGTCTATTTCCACCTCTTATGATACTAATGGCATAGACAAAACCTAGAAACTTTTAATAATTTTTCTTTTTAAAAAGCAGAATCATATCAGTCACAAATATTCCACTGAAGATCACACACATGACATTTATCAAGCTATGTGTATACACACAAATATCTTAATTATAAACATGGTTAATTTAGGATTTGCAGATGATAATGTCCTCAGATATGGTAACAGCATCAAAAGATATGTTTTACACAAGCAGGCCAGATGGAAAGAATAAGTACAGTGTTTATAATTTGCTATGATATTTATAATTAGTTGCTTGATACAATCATATGAAACATGATTTAGAAAGGTGTATCTAAACTCTTACCTGTGCTGGCAGGCTCACGAGTGTCATAAATAAGAATGCGACCATCATCACATGCACTTGCAAACACATTGTCATTGATGGGGTCTGCAGACAGTCCATATACTGCCTCCTCATGTAGAAAAACATCTAGTGTTTGACCACTGACAGAAAGCAAGTAACACAGTATGAGTAGCTGTTAAGACTCTTTCGCACAAAAACTATCCTGCCATTCAACCCAATTTCCAGAATGACCAAAACTAAATTTGCATATATAAATATTCGCAGGAAAAAAAGGAACAGTAAAACTATACTCTTAAAATGCTGAAAAGAATGTTTGTTTTTTCAATGGTGATATGGAGACAATTGCAAATATTTCCACTGGTAAATGCAAGTTTGCTTTAAAAATAAAAAAAACACATTTTCCAACCCTTCACGTGTAAACTAAACCAGGTAGCTTATCTTGCAAGAGCACAAGCCATCATTCTCAAAACAAACCTACTGCACTGACAAGTCCACACCTACCCGGCCCTCAAGGAAATGAAGGCTGCAGCAGGTACATATAAAACTTATAATAAACTATTACCAGTTTAATATAATTTTACCACATTTTATTCATACCTGGTTAACACACAATAAAGGAAAAATTATATATAAAAAAGGATTCTGAAAGGAGGATTTAAAATCATCTTAAAATATAATATGGTAATTTTTCTTTGTATTGACTTTATTGAAAAAAAGAGTTTGTAGGTCTCACCTGACAATGTCATGAACTGCCACCTGTTCATCATTACCTGAAAGTACATCAAACAGCATATTACAGAAGGAAAAGACTGTTTTGAAAGTGATATAATAACCTTTTTATGACACAATGCCTTGAAAATTATCTTGTACAACTATACGTTCTACATTCTGCACAAACTAAAAAGACAGTGACTATCTGAACAAGATCCAAAGGGGAGTAAAACTATACGAAAATAATGCCACCTCCAGAATAGAGTTGTGTATTACTGCAGTTGACAGCCAGGCAAAATATGTTGCTGTTATGCTCGCCCTTCATGACAGCAGGTTCTCCAATATCAGATAATGCTTTCTCTACATTCCACAAGAGCACACGGCGGTCGTCTCCACCTGTAGCAATTGAAGCAAAGAAAGCTAGAACAATGCAAATGACCTACCAATTACTTTTTCAAAGTAATGGGTTCCACTTCAATTTCACCATACTAAAGTGCTGTTTGTGAGGGTGATGTTATGGTCTTTCTAATCATAGCCTGTTTCTTATTAGTGCCAACTCTGCTTAGGAAATACACCTGACTAACATGTATTTAAGACAAAAAGTGCATTTTAATAATAAAGATTACAAAAAAGTGTTGGCAAATCATGACAAAGAGATTACTGGACAACTTAGAGCAGAAACACTGCTAATTGTTTATTATTACCTTTTCCAGCTTTCAAAACATTTCAAATTTGAGAACCATATTACAGTTCCTAGTATTTATGATAGCTTGCAGAAAGCCCTCTTAGTTTTCTCACAATCATATCTTAGTTTCTATATAACACAAAAGATTATGACACAGACTTTCTAAACGTGATGTCAAATCTGACTTTCTGCCTATTTAAGCAATGCAGTTTTTCTGTACAGAGCTAGAGGTCATACAGTTAATCTCTGTAGAACAACAGTAGCTAAGTAAATCATAAATTCAGAAAACATTAGTTAATGTCTTATCACTATATGTTATCTAAGCAAATAATGAGAGCATTTGCATAACATCTTTCTGCAAAATATGCACAAACTAAATAACTGATTGGAACAGTCATATAAAACATATTTTGAATGCTATGAAATAAGTGTAACTAACTGTAACTTACTGTTAAAATCTTTAAACTGAATTTGTTAAAATGAATCAGTTTGTCTTACAATCCTACATACAAATTTCTTTAGTTTTTAAAACTTCTTAACAAAGGTCATCATAGTCATGAAATACCTAATGCATAAAGTGGCAATATTGATCTGTTGGCTGCTTTACTTGATTTAGCATCTGTATTCATACTGCCACCCGAAGTGTTAAATAAACTAGGTTTGTTTCAAACTCAGTTTAATAATTGTGTGCAACACAAGTTATCATCTAGCTACCATGACGCATCAAACAACCCATGGTAACTTTTATCGTAAATGACTGTTATGCTCCTCTTGTAAGCCGGTTAAAGTGTGAAGCCAAAACGTTTCTTGACAGATAATTATGACTGAAGAACGATCAAATATGCACTATTACACTGAAAATGAGCCTAGTAAATCCTACTGTACAGAGTTTTTGAGGGGTCTCAACCAGTCACAAGGATGCTTTTAATTGAGAATGTTTGCTAAAACAAAAACAAATACATAAATTACCAGAAACAATGAAGAGGCCGTCATTGGAAAACTCAATAGCATTGACGCAGCCATAGTGAGCCTTGAGATCTCGGCGATATAAGGACTTCGCCATACGAAATCTCTCGCGCATTAGCCGATATTGGGATGCCCACGAAACACTTTCAGCGCGAGCGGTGATATAACGCAATGGATTGTGCAGCGCAGGTTTTGGACGCCCTTTCACAGCACTGGACGCCATTCTCTTACCAAATTTCACAACTGTTAAGTGCCAGTATGACAACTACAGATCAAAACAACATGTCCAGTTGCTGCTACTGGTCTCTCACTTGGTTGTCAGCCATGCGTGATCTCGCACAATCGCACGAGAATGAATGAGATCACAGCGGCCGTCACGCGTGGGGCTGTCGAAGCCGCGCGTTTATACCTTCTGTCGTGCAGCAGGCTGTTAGTTAATGACTAATCATGAGCATCTTGCAGTAAGTTTATTGTTATGGCTACATTCTGTTAAATTTGTTTACAGCTCTCTGTGTGTCTACCTGTCGAACAAAGAGTTCCGAGTTCACGACGTCATGGCATTCTCCCCCCCCCTCCTCACATGCGGCATGCGTGGTATTTTATTTCAAAAAAGACTACATGATGAAGAACGGCAAATCAATGCTGACCATGCAGTTCTTCATTCCCTGAGTGTTCCTGTGTCAAATGACTGAGCAATATAAAGCAATATTGTGCACCGACTGTCCCGTTGTTGTTGATATTTTTATCATTCTTGTTCTATTGTCAACAACAACAGTAACTAATCCAAGAGTTCTTGACATGATAGAGCTCCTTTTGTTTGCAGATTTCTAGCTGTAGCGCCCACCACAAATTAAACAGCAGTCAGCAGTGCCAACCGTCGACAGCAAGCTATATCAGTCTCCCCTTTAGGTCATTTGAATGATGTGATCGATGAGGCAGGTAAATGGATGATGATGTCCATTTGTAATGCGCAGGTATCCATTCAGAAGAATGCTCATTGCGCAGCAAAAACAAAATAAAAATAATAAGAAGAAATAAAGTAAATAAATAGATAAAACACCAGGAAAGTAAAAAATAAAGACACAAGTGTTGCTTGGTTGTTTAAGTTTAAGTCCGTCTTAAATAAACAGATGGGTCTTCAGTCTTTTTCGAAACGTGGTTGGTGAGGTGATGGTGGACAATGACGATGGCAGAGCATTCCACAGTTTAGGTGCCGCGTTTTTGAAGGCCCTGGCTCCAGTGTCTTCTTGTTTGTGTCTTCCACTGCAGGGAGACAGAAGCGTGACTGGGAGCCAGAGCGCAGACCACGTGACGGCTGGTAAGGAGGAACTACCTCTTGCAAATAGTCAGGAGCAGTTTTAAACATGCGGGACTGTGCAATCGAAAGCACTTTGTGGTCAATGCGCTTGTTCACTGGAAGCCAGTGAAGGCTCTGTAGGATAGGGGTGATGTAAATGTAGACAGTGTTGCTCCTGTAGCATACCCAGATTTTCTCCATATTTGTCGATATCGCTTTAGAAGGTCTGGGAACATATTTCTTGGGGGTGGGGGTGGTCACAAAGTACAGCTGCTTATATCAGATCAATCGAAGTTTTGAATGTGATCATTAATGAGATCGCATGGAGTTTGCCTCCTCTGCATGCAGATCACCGCATCCGTCGTCTTCTGCAAATGTCGTTGGTTCTCCAGCTACCATGCAGTACCGACATGCAAGGCGTCAACAGTTCGTGACCTCTGATACCTAACACCTACCCGACAATTTTAATTATAGCTACACAGACTTGTAAATATCTCCTGGGTCACGCTGCTCCTTTTATTTAGGTGGTGGGACTTGTTAGGACCAATGTCACAAACACCCGGTTTGTTGTATATAGTGCGGTGACCTGCGCTGTTTACACAAGAAGTGCTACCCCCAGAGTTCTCTTAACTGTGAAACTGTCTTGCTACATATCAATAAATAGATTTTCAAGGTAAGTCAAAGGGTTTGCAGATAACCTATAGGATCATTCACGATAAAAAAAATGTAGAATAAAAAAATATAAGAAACGATTAAAACATTTAATAAGAGAGAGAGAGAGAGACGATATAATAATCAAATGAATAATATTAAATCATAATGAAATAAGAAAGAAAAAGGAACGTGACAATGAGAACTGTTATGACAGATAAACTAAAATGACAGTGACAATTACACTTTGGTATTGATCCTTGTGTAAATCGTACACCCCTGTGTTCGTCAATTAAAAAGCAAAGAATACTAAAATAATCATAAGAAAACAATACAACCATACAAACTCCATACTCAGTGGTTTGTGACTATATTCCCGCAACGCATTTTCTCTCTCTCTCTCTCTCTCTCTAAAACACACACACACAC
This sequence comes from Marisa cornuarietis, assembly GCA_004794655.1. Lineage (NCBI taxonomy): Eukaryota > Metazoa > Mollusca > Gastropoda > Architaenioglossa > Ampullariidae > Marisa > Marisa cornuarietis. The sequence continues at coordinate 1,002,047 of SMMW01000046.1, read as the reverse complement.
ACACACACCAAGGTGAAGTTTCAGTTTTCATTGAAAAAAAATGAGAGCTTCTTTCAAAACAGCTCACTTTCTTTGCGATAAGACCTTAATTTATTGTCTTGTGTTACATCACAAGCACCCAGCGCTCAGTTTCGGCAAGTGTAACAATGTAACAGGCAACAGTGAAGCATAATGAATCCCCTGACTTCCTTCACAACATCCATTCAAAGAATTTAATATTATTAGTATGTGGCATGTAATATGACACTGAGGCTATTTCGCTTGTTGATCGTGTGATCAGCAGTGTCAGCCACTTCTGAACGCAACAACAAATGTTTTAGTTTCATTTATTTAGTGAAAACACGATGATGATGATATCATGCTATCCTGCCTGTCGCAAAGAAATAATTAAGTCACTGACTTCCTTAGCTTGACCCTCAACACAACGAAACAGCACATTTCGTTGTCTGATGATAAGAACATTTTCTTGTTGTATTATATCATGAAGCCCATACTATTGTTGTATTATGTCATGAAGCCCATACTATTGTTGTATTATGTCATGAAGCCCATACTATTGTTGTATTATATCATGAAGCCCATACTATTGTTGTATTATATCATGAAGCCCATACTATTGTTGTATTATATCATGAAGCCCATACTATTGTTGTATTATATCATGAAGCCCATACTATTGTTGTATTATATCATGAAGCCCATACTATTGTTGTATTATATCATGAAGCCCATACTATTGTTGTATTATATCATGAAGCCCATGCTACTGTTGTATTGTATCATGAAGCCCATGCTATTGCGTGGGGTGATGTTGCCCCCATATAGGTGTGGCGAGACTGTAGTTAGGCGATATTGCGATGATTGTAATTGTACAGGTCAAATAATGTTGTTAAGCTGTATTGTGATGATTGCAATCGTACAGGTCAGATCCTCTCTAGTTCCCATTCAGATTGTAATAATAATAATAAATAATAATGATTGTTATAACGCATATTCACACTCATAGAGAGCATGCTCTTAGCGCTTAAAACAAGGAAGAGACATGGACTACATGGATAGAACACGAGGGACGGAAGAATAAACGACAATACTGACGACAAACAGAAAACAAAGATGGAAAACACAAAATGCAGCCAGTAACAGGAACAGAGAATATAGTGATTCTGTAGAGAAAGATGGGGAGAAAAGTAGCAAGAGCGGAAGGGGGGAGGGTAAGAAGGACGAGCATTGCGTGGACTGTGTTAGGAGCAATGCTCAAGGAAGAGGTGCGTTTTCAGTGCAGATTTGAAGGATTCAGTTGTAATACACAACCAACATTAAAATTAAATCCCAAACCTATCACTTACTCCTACAGTGCAGTTATAATCAACCACACAAAGCACACACATTCATTATCTTCTTTATTCTGTTTTTATCTTGTATATCACAAACATCAAACTGGAAATGATTTCCTTTTTTTTTAAACAAAAGGGCAGCCATCCAGTCCACATTCACATAATGTGGGGAAGGCTGTAGAAATGGCCTAAGTTTTTAAGATAAAGAAAGCGAGAAGACACCAAAGAGGTTGCCATGACAATGACGGGTCCAGTCCACAAACTTTGACGATGCTTCACATGCTCGCTACAATGCTCTTGTGCAGTTTGACAAACACCAAACACAAGGAAGGGAAGTCTGTACCCCCCTCCCCCGGGTATCACTTGTAAAAGTCGTCGTTGTAATGTGTGTGTTGGAATGGGAGAGTGAGGACTGGCCAGGAGGTGTGTTTGTGTGTGTGGTGGAGGGGGGGGGCTGACGAAAACAAAATCCTTTGACGGTAAACAAGTCTTACATAATACGGTCAATCCACTCTGCATCCACCTCACCCTCTGTTTTCGTAGAGGGATCTCGGGTCAAGTGGCCAACGTACACAAACTTGTGTCATTTTACTGCTGACCCCTTCCCACTGCAGTCTTGCTGTTAAGGCTGTAGACACTCTGGTTTCATAGTCACAGTTCAACAAACACTCAAATCTCAGTCACAACTCGGCACATCCATGTCTTAGCCACAACTCTAGACATCCCGTATCTCATGGGAACGCTTCCCACTTCAGCAGCCAGAATCAGCAGCAGTTTGTCATGTCAAGAACTATTTAGCCATTCCCTTCAAGGATCTCTATCGTTGGTCGATGTTTTGGTGAACCAGGCTGGTGTCAGTCACTCAAGGAAGCCTGGGGTAAATACATGTACATGTAGATTATTTCACTTCATCTTGTAGCGGTGTGTTTAAACATTACTCACAATATTCCACATTGAATATTTTGTCTTGTTGTTCCGGTGCCCCTTTCAGTGCCCGCTTCCAGGACCCCTCTGAACTTTTTCTGTAAGAATATCCAGTCATCAGCATCTAAGAATAGCGACCTAGGCCGCACTCTTTTCTCTCTGACCACTGAAGAGGCTGCAGGGTGTCTTTCGTCATATCCTATGGGGCCATAGTCTGAACGATCGACGACGAAGATATAATGTAACACTAAGCTTCTAGCCTCTGGTGGTCACCTGGCCCCACTGAGTCTGAAATTGAACATCAAGGACTACTAAGTCTGAGTATCAAATCTAAACCCCGATGTAAGGCAGTCTTCCACAAGGACAGCAGTGTGGTGCACTAAATGGCGGCAGCAGAACTAACGTCTCCAGCTGCTGAAGTTGCTAAGGTTAGCTCCCCACAGAAACATGGCGCTCATCCCAGTAGAGCGAGAGTAATCCTCCATCCCTCTTTTGACGTACTTCCAGCTGCTCCGCACAGCCTTCCATACTCGCCTCCGCACCTGCACACAAATAACACACCTGTACAGGTAACAGCATTTACCTGGATGCCTAGAAGTATCAGAAAAAAACCCACAAAGTTTATTTATCTAAATTCCATGCAATTGCTGCAGTGGTATACAGGTTGCAAATACGTCATAATCCGTTGGATACATGTAATAAATATAACTCGAGCATATCTAACCCAACAAAAACCAGGTCCGACATGACTTCACAACACTCACCCTTTTTCGAAGACACTTCTTTCGTTTGTTGGGCGTGTTTTCTATTGTCGCCTTGATGGTGTCGCTGTTGTCGAGCTCCCGCTCGTTGTAGTTCTGTACGTCAGTCTTTCGCCGACCATCTCGACCCACATCATCATCGTCACCGTCTTCGTTGTCACTAGGCACTAAGAGGTGCAGCTCGTCGCTGGCCTCTGCAGCTGCGCGGCGCTGTTCTATCCCCTCGCCTTCCAAAACTCTTCTGCTCAGATATTTGACACGAGTCTTTGTGCTGCTGATCATGAAGGAGGCCATGCTGCCAGCGTCGTGAGCAAGCTCTACAAAGCTTCCATGACCGCCACAGAGATGAGGACCGCAAGACCACCGGCTGCTACACTTCCTTGCTGACCTGACGATGTCTTGAGCTGAGAAAATTGTACGCAGGTGTCTGCTGAGCAAGGTACACCCAAGACGATAGGATGCCCGCTTACGGAAGATAAACTGTGATTAACAACAAGTCAACAAGTAGGTTTTCCAAGCGCACTCAACTGTCGTGTTCTCATATCTACAATCCCAACACAAATGTCAACACTGTGTACTTACTGGGACCAACATGAGATCTGTGCGCCTTCTGTCACTGAGGTCAGTCGTCGCGACGATCAACACAAATGTAGGGCAGGCTATTTATACAGTTTGTGAAGTACAACCAGTCCGGGTACCTGCAGTGTGCGCAGTTTCCGAAATATTACACTCGTAAACATTACACAAAGCGCCAACAGTAGAGGCGGGGGTAGCGGGGAGTAGGGGGTGGGGCAGGGACGGACCGGTTATTGTCGTCGTCAATTAGGTTTTTTTTTCGACCAGCTAAATATACCTGGCCAGGGAGAACGCGCACGTGTCGAGTTTCTAAAGTACGGTTGGATCAGTCGACCGAGAAGTACACACTAACAACGAGTGTTTGAAGGAAGAACTGTTGCAATACGTACAGTCGTCTGTGTAGACACAGTGGGCCCCACTTGCAATACGTACAGTCGTCTGTGTAGACACAGTGGGCCCCACTTGCAATACGTACAGTCATCTGTGTAGACACAGTGGGCCCCACACAAAGTAGCGCCCACCCGTGAGCGTGGAACCAAGTACAGCGCCTATAGCGCTGATCGTCGAACTGTCTGATAGGGCGTCACATGGGGCTAAAGGTCAACAGTAATGTCCTTATTCAGTCACATTATTAAAATGTTACCAATTCATTGTTAACCAGATGTCCGAGGCGCTCATCGAGCAGACGTTTTAGATAAATCCCGTTACATAACATTAACCCGTTCATGGTGAGACAGCGCGTGGTTTCATGTTACCACCGGTGTGCTGTGATACCAATTGTCACCTTGCAAGATTTAAAAATACATCTGACCTGACCATCCGAGTTGACTTCTGCTCTCTAATGCTGTTGTCAACTTTTGATTTATCGTTTCAGCCTTAGAAGCTGCTCGTGTGCAGCGACAGTGGAGAGAACAAGTGGAACACTTGTAGTATATAGTCAAGAGGAGATTATTACTTTAAGGATGCAGTACGATTTTTCTATATTAAAATTTGCTATGATTTTTTCATCGGAAATCATACAACAAAATTTTATTATTTTTTTTTTAGAAAAAACACAGAAAAATAGAAAAGAACAAAAAAACGTTTGTTTATATGAGATTTGCAACATATAGAAAACCATAGAGGCTATTGGAAAGCTAAAGCGAGCCTAACGGTAGATCTTGCGGAAACAATTAGTTTTTTTAACTTTGTACTCCATATGTCTCTTTCAAATTTGATTCAAATTCAAATTTATTTTTAAAAAAAGAGAGAATATGTACCACAAAGAATAAAACCTATTTACTTAAAAAGCCAGTTTCTGTATTAACACAGAATTGTTTTCAGAATTTTTATTGGAAACAATCATTTATACAAGAAATTCAAAGTCACTCATGCTGTTCAAGGAACCTTTCTCTCTGAACACTTGCCTTTTGAACTCACAAACAACACAAGGAAAGAGGAGGGTAAGAAAATAAGGCAATACCTGGCCGTCGCTCAAAATATAACCTCCATAATAAATCTTTCCATCTCATTACTTTCGATATCTGTCAGTGTCTCGAGAAGGTCCCGAGAAGATTTAATGATGCTCCGCTTAGAAGTGGGAAATTAACAAGAGACTGTATGTAATTTTAAAATTTATCATCAGCAGCAGCATGTACAAGAGCGAAGCAAAGAATCAGTCCTAACATCAATTTATGTGAATGACAGTTGATCGTTTGATACACCCGAATACCGCACATGCCAGGATAAAGATCTTTCGGACCGATCTCTTCTTTACGACGTTTGCAGGACACGCCTGCCTCTGCCATATTGTTCACATAATCTTTCATGTTGTCGACATCGTGTAGTTCATGTCCGTGTTCGCAAACTGCCAACTCGACCTCGGCTACTTTCTCATCACCTCGCGCGCATGCGCCTCTGTGCACGTGGGACTGTAGAGATGGTTGTCGTTCTGTCGCTAGTGGCACTGATATTTTTTTACATCGCTAGGATTCTTGAGAGGCCCGTTCTCGACCTGTTCACATCCAAGCTCTCTGCTGGAGGTAGAGTTGATAGAGCTGCTAGAAGAAGATCCTACGATGAAGCTCACTCTGACCCTTGAAGGACTGGAACCTCTTGCCACTGCGAGGCCAATGCAGTCGGTGGCCACGCAAACCGTCAGAACTCTTTCCAAATATGAAGCCCCGGCTGGTGGTCGACCCTCGTGAAGAATTAGACATCAGACGGAGCCGTTTGCCACTGGCCTCTGTCGTCATGGAGGGCGACGTGCAGGGAGGCGCCTCCTGTTGTGACAGAGCAGAGTGGAGGGATCGCTTCGAGCGACGGGTGCTGAACGGGGTGCCTTTGGAGAGATGGGGTAGAGGCGAGGCGCTGGGCGTTTCGGACGGAGGTTTACTCATTCCTGTGTCTGGGAGTTCGCAATTCGGACTTCCGGTCACGTGGATGGCCGGCGCAACATAAGCGAAACCCTGAAACATATAAGCATGTGTTAAGAACACACATTTACCTTGTGTAAACCCAAACAATGCTTTATAATACACACTGTGTCTAGACACTTCTGGTCAACAGTTCAAACAGAAAGACAAAGCTACTCATGGCTGTAAAAAAAAAACAAAAAAAAAACGGTATAGCTCATCATTAACGAGACTAAGTAGTTGAAAACATTTTTCTGTATTTGCAGGCGTTCTCTTCTCCCCCTTTGGGGGGCTCAAGAAAGAATTCAACCTTTCCTAAGACTTGATGTCTAAATTATGAATTCCCCATCTTGCTCTGAGGAAACGACTTACTCTCGCTTCATAACTACGGTGCCAGGAGTTTGTAAGCAGCTACTGTATGAACTTACTAAAATCTACCTTTCGGTGTGTAAGGATGGAGTTAAACATACCTTGAAGAATTCGCTGCTCGGGTGAGTCAAACTGCATAAGTTGTTTGAGTCGCATGTACACAGAAATGATGTTACTTCTGCTGGTTCTTCCAGCGCCATGTCCGTAAATTCCTTGTCGAAGTTACTGACATCCAAGTCGTTTTTCAGGGACGGAATGAAAGGGGGTGGAATCTTCTTCTGTGAAAGGTCTTCCCAGCTAAGCCCATAGAAAAAGAAGTGGTCCTTCACCTCATCCGCTCCGTGTGCGCCCAACCGCTTGTTGGGGTCTGTGGTCAGCAGGGCCTTCACAAACTCTCTTGCGTCGTAGGACATTGTACTGGGGTACGATGGATTGTTTATCAGTATGCGCCTGCAAGGATGGATTTCATTTTAATTATTAATGTCACTATAGTATCTATCTATCCCATTTGCCTGAATTTTCCCTCTCTATGACTTGATCACCACTCCTAATCTCACTCTCCCTCTCTGTCTCTCTCTCTCTCTCACACACACACACACACACCATTTTTTCTTTAACTAGTTAATTGCTTTCACATAGATGGTGAGTAGTTTAGCTCTGTGCGCATTAATTACAGTTAAATAAGAACAACGATCTGGTCCCAGGCTGCTATGTTTATTGCGCACGATCAGATACCAGGCAACAAAAGATTTACAGACCTGTGAACATCTTTTGTGGCGTTTCTGTGAGCTTCTCCCGACATAAACGGGGAACCACCGGTAAGAAGTTCGTAGGTGAGTACTCCTAGTGCCCACCAGTCGACAGGCTGAAGAAGAGAAGAATTGATTCAACGCGGGGAGTAAACGAAGGGTTCATCTTTTAAAAAAAAATCTGTGTTCATTTGTGTGTCGTACGTCAGTTGTCCTATCGTGATGTCTTTAATTCCACCTGTAATACCCACTGTTCCACAATTTCTACTGACTACCCAGAATTCTATCCCGACTGTCTGCTACCACTGTGGTGCTTCTGCTGACGTGCTGTGAGGACATCTAGCACCCTGTCACGTATTGTCACGTAGTGTCACGTAGGCACATCTTCCTAACTATTCAAGGCCATTAATCAGATATGTATACTTACATAGCCAAGTCTTTGTCCTTGAATGGACTTAACGACCTCCGGTGCCAGGTATTCGGTGCTACCAGCGGTATCAGGGTCTTCAGCCTGAAAACAGGGGAGCAGCGATAAAGAGCGATGAGCAGGAGTATATTGTAACCTCCATGTACAATACAACCATTACTAGGATGTTTGCACTTGTTTCCATGTGTCTGCCACGGCTTGATAACGGACACAAATTTAGTCTAATACTGCGAGCTTATCGATGAAGTTGAAATCACATAAAATAGCACACACAAAAAACAGCGATCGAAAACTGAAAAGTATTATTCTTACCTTTTCGCCAGACAGGACCTTACTCAACCCGAAGTCTGTAAGGACCACGTGACCGTGCGAGTCGATCAGAATGTTTTCTGGTTTTAGATCTCTGTGTACGATTTTCAGCTACAGAGAGAAATAAACAAAGAAATAAATAGTAATCTCCCTTGGAACATGACATAATGCAATGAATACAACGGCGGTCAGATGTCATCTTTGTAAATATACCGCTGGCATAAGATATTTATAACACGTAGGCCAAGAGGCTATTTCTATAAACTGACGAAAACAGATTTCTACGAAACTTTCTCTGTTACTGATACACAGCAGGCAGACTAGCAGATATAGTTTCGTAGACTTCCATGAAAAAGTACTTTTAATTATTTAATTAAGCTGCATTATTTTATACATCTGCTAAGAAAACAGTGCAATCATTTTAAGTAAACAAAAAAATTAAGTCAGAAGGATTACAAGAAAAAGTTGTTGAAAAAAACCTGTCATTGCTTTTCTCTTTTTAGTTTTCTCAAACACTGACCATGTGCATGTGTTGTAGAGCCAGCACCAGCTCTCCGATGTAAAATTTCACGTGGTCCTCACTCATGCTTCCGTCCAGCGACAACTTGGTGAACATATCACCTCCGTTGACATAATCTGAAAGGAACAGAACTCGAGTTACTACAGGTGGATCGCTTTGACGAAGGTGAGAAATCGAGCGAATATTTTTATCAGTCATTGAATGAAAATCGTGTGTTGGTTTAGTCTGTGTGTCCAGCTACTTAACCTTCAAATGAATTGTCAGAGGTGTGTGTGTGTGTGTGTGTGAGTGAGAGAGAGAGAGAGAGAGAACAACATACCTAGCACGACGATGAGATCAGTGGGAGTCTCGAAGGAATACTGTAAGGTGGCGAGAAATGGCTTATCGCGCACCTGCTCCAGCACCTTCCGCTCATTGAGGATAGTTCCCATCCTCTTCATGTTCATTGTTTTCCTCATTTGTTTCATGGCGAACAGGCGGCCTTTGTCCCACCCATTCACTTTGCGAACGAGGGTGACCTTTCCAAAACCTGAATACATTGCACAACTTGATCATTATATTGATTAATTAGTTAATTAGTTCTTTGTCATCTTGAATTTACCTGTTGGAGACTCGGGCAACTACAGTGTAAGGGATATCGTACAATAGTTAAGAGGATAATGGTGGTGCCACCTTTAGAGTTAACACTATGATGTTAAAAACTTGCAATTAAAAAAAAACGAACTTCATTACTTCTCTTTTCATAAAATATATAAATTGTGTATATTTATGTAACAATGAATATAGTAATAGTCTTCAGTGCAGATCATCGTCAGAAAACACACTTACTTCCCTCTCCAAGTACGGAGATTTTTTCAAAATCCTTGCCTCCTACTGTCACTCTCTCCATGTTGACTGCAACACACAGAACACGAGGTAAGCAATGTGGTGGTCTGTAGGGGAGACAGGTGAGACGGTGGTGAGAGAAGCGAGAAAGAGGATCACTACGTGATGTCACGTGGCAACATCTCAACTCTACGTGTCAACACTGTTTTCCAATTCTCTGATATATTTCGTTTGCACTTAAGAGTCTATATTATAATTTTGACTACGCTGGTGGCATCTCAATGCTTCGTCTCTGGAGTTACACAGGGAGGGACCTCGCTGTACCATCAATCAGCCATTTTATCTTAATCTCATGTAGATGAAACGATGTTTGTGTAAAATTGTTTGCTGATGTAAATTATAATCTTCCCATTCTTGAAGAAATCCCTTTCTAAAATATGAATAGTGTTTCAATGTGACTCACACTATGGATGATGCTTATACAAAAATTACGAACGTTGTGAGAATCGCACAATAGACATTTCTGAGTGTCTTATCACGAGACCGGTGTCAACGATGCCGACTTCTGTCAACCCTGTATTGCGAACATACCTGACACAGTGCATGCATCGAGGTTTTTAAGTCTCAACAAATCTCTAAAATCTTATTTACAAAATGCGAAAAGAGCTTTACCTTGTATGAGAAGTAAAGTGGAATAATCTTCACAAGTTGTGTCTGCAGAGCTGAAGCACTAGCACTTTCGTGAGAGAACTGATGAATATGACCACGCGGACAGTAGCTATGAACTTGTACGACTGTTCACCACCCTACCTCCAAACTAGAAAACAAATTTCAACCAATCCCTCTAGCGGTCAAGCTGGTGATATTGCGAAACCAATCAAATGACCGCAGGACAGCTTGGAGACACCCTGTCGTTATGGTGTCAAGACGGAGGCAGGGTGGAGGTGCGAGACCATCCAGCCCTCAATCACGCCTCGTCAAAACATCAAGAGACAAAAGGTATGACAGTCACTGACCACCCTCGCTAGCGTCACCTCCGTCCTCGTAATTAGCGAGGTCTTGCTACTAATCCGCCTCAGGGTCAAGCCCTCGGACCGAATGTTTCCTGAGGTGATGATTGTTAACGGCAGAGCCCTGCGGGTGCCAACATCTTGCGGCCTACGATAGTTACGTCACGATCTCTGGGTCGATCCTTTGTGAGGTCCTCAATGTGCATTAAGTTTAGAAAATTTGCTCAGTCTTACCGGTTTGGCTTAAGATCTTAAAATGGGCTTATTAGATGTTTGCATTCGACAAAACACGTAACACTTTTGATATCAATGAATAAATCGAGGGTAGACGTAAGGTAGAGAGGACGATAAAACTCTGAAGAGGACATAAAGAAAAAAAAAACACCCTTTGTATCGCTATCTCTTCTCTTCCCCTCCCCTCTCTTTCTTTCCGGTAAAAGGGTTAAAGCGTAACGGTTTAGAAAAAAACTAGCTTTTTTCATTTCTTTTGTGTGACCTTCATTAGCAACAAGCAGCCAGTGCCTCTCTCTTTTTCTCAAGGTTGACCGCATCTCAAAAACTTCTTCTAAAAAAAGAAACATTCAGCAGTTAATATTACGAGATATTTTTTCGGCTGTTATCATGTTTGATGTCAACACTCTGATCCTTACTGTCTCAAAGAATGAACTAGCAACAAGGTTTGTTAACCGCTTTGTTTTCCCTTTACCCTAACTGGGCTCTCGATAAATATTGTGTTACCATGGGAATGATCTCTCAAGTCAGTGGACTGTGCTGGACACCCGCAGTGCCCTGCCTTTGACAGCTGTAGGGTGTGAAAAAAGAGTTCACGGGCGACGCAGTAGGGTCAACTGATCTGTTCTGTACCCGCGAGGATGGTGTTGAAGTAAAGAACAATGGTGAGTGAGCGAGGGATGTTTAGATCGATGGATCAAAGACATCAGATACCTAGCCTGGTCCCTGATGAGGTAACCAAGGGTCGTGTCCATGCTACCCAGCAACCGTTTGAATTGTTTCACACGGGTCAGCGGTTTGGGCACAAACTGAGCAGCAGTTGCTGTAGGCGAGAGAGAGAGAGAGAAGGGTAAAAGTTAGAAAGAAAGAGGGTGAAAGAGAAACATTTTTCTTTTCTTTTAACTCTTTCTGAATTCCTGCTTTCCTCTATACCGTCTTTTATTTATTGTTGTATTTATTATTTTGCTGTTGGAGTCAGTTACATGTTTTGCTGAAGTAAAATCGTTCTTAAGCGCACATCTAAAATGACGGACACAAGCGGTCAGGGGCCAGTTGCACAACAGGTTTCTAAACCTTAAAACTGTTCTTAAGCAGCAAAATCTCTTCTCTGCCATTTAGATGCATTGCACAAGAACATGCAAAAAAATTGTGCTGTGCACTTTAAACTGATTATCTAACAAGATTTAAGGCCTAAAAGGGTTTAAAATTAGAAATGTATTGTGCAACTGGCCCCAGATTTAAACTGGCGCACTTTCTTTTAGTTATTTGTATAAACTGTTTTATTTCTTTTTTCATTTATTGACCTATGTGTCGTTGTCAGAGTTGGCTGCGTGTAAAATCTGTAACTCGCTTTATATTGTGGCGGATCGACTTTATACTTCACATTGTTATGGGACTTCTCAGCGACAGTGATCACTCTTGTACTTTGTATGTTTTTACAAAGGATGCTTGATGGTGAAAGCGATGAAAACGATAAGTGGTGAACAGCCCCCTCGCCTCATCCCTGATGACGTAACACAGGGTCGTTTCCCTCAATGCCAGCAACCGTTTGAATATTTGTTGATGGTCACCATAATTAGCCAATAGGAGTGTTCTGAGTTTGATTTCATTCAGGAAGAAGAACAGTCAGGTATGATACAACTGCAGGTCAGGTGTCTGCATCGTCATGTTTCTCAGTCTTTTGTAGACAGTGGCAGTACCGCCATCTAACAGATACGAACTGTTTAAATTACCACAAGCCCCAGTTTAGTTTAAGATAGAAGATTAGTTCAGTTTCTTTTTAAATTGTCACTCTTACTTACACAAAGTACTGTATATAAATATGTGTGTGCGTGCGTGCGTGCGCGCGATGTGTCATGTGTGATAAACTACAAGTTGTCATAAAGAGATCGGCAGACATGTCTGGCGTGTCTAGGTGATATATATATATATATATCAAATTAAAATCTCTGATAGATGCAGTTTAATTTCTGAAGCTCCAGCAGGACCATTGAATCGGACACATGGTGGCAAATTGTCACGTGACATCGTGGAAACGTTTTGGAACCTTACTTTGCATAGCGGATCACCTGAAGGGTTGACACCTGGTGACACCTCTTCCCGCCCAGGAGCCGGTGAGAGATCGTGACATAACTGTCCTGCCCCATTCATCAAACGATCGTACAGTCTGCAAGACACCCACAGTGCTCTGCCCTTGACAGTTGTAACCGGTGGACAACAAACAATTGGTTGGAGGTTAATTATGTACCTGACGTCACCTGTCAACCACCTATGACTTGTTAGTGACGTTTCTAAAGGCAGAGAATTACGACGACGGTGTTAACGGATACAACGAGGACGACTAGTGAACTGTTTTGGCGAGGCGTGTTTGAAGAAGGGATGGAAGAGATTAGGGGGTGCACCTTCACCCTGCCTCGTTCTTGACTCCGTAACGCTTCTGGGATTGGTTCACTTTTGATTTTGATCAGACGGGAATACGGTCAACTGTCATAATACAACTGCCCCCACTGTCATGCTTGTCTAATCTCTGACAGTTACAGTGAATTCGTTCTGCAGACACAACTTGTTCAGATTAAGCGGCCATTCTACTTCTCACATAAGATAAAGATTTTATTTCTACATGCTCTTACTCAAGTGTACGTGTGTTAGTTTGTGTGTGTGTGTGTGTGTGTGTGAGAGAGAGAGAGAGAGTGTAGAAATGTGAATGTATTACGAGCGTGTCTATAAAAGAAATTCTTTTTCAGTTTGTCTTTATCTACACATATAATTATTTATGTCACCAAAGAAAACGTTCGTGATGTTCATTTGATGCCACGTACGTTACGTGACGTAGTAATCGTCCTTTTGCCCCCTCGTCACTTGTCTCCCTTGATTGTGTTGCAGTCATTACGAGTCTATATGTAACATGAGTGTCCCTCAGAGAAGAGATCAGGTCACGGGTAAACTTTGTTTGAAGTCACCAAAACACAAATTGATTCTCCAGTGTGATCAAATTCTTCGAGAAACTACCCGTAAGGTTTCATTTTGCTCATATCTCTCTTACTTAAAACAGAAACGGCCACGGTTTTAGAAAAGTCTTTTCCTCGTGAGCGAAGTCACAAAGTCGAAAAAAATGTTTGTCAGCAAGATTTTTTTGTTACTGTATACTGTATTTGTCCTCTGACACCTTACAAACCTTTCCTAAGCCCAGCAAACATCAGCACAAAAAATTATGTGATATCATCCTGAGTTAGTGAGTGAGTGAGTGAGCGGCAAACAGTACAAAAAGCAGTGCTTCCTGCGCATCATAAGTTTTTTTATTATTCCACCTCTGTACATTCACATGGCGGCTAAACTTATTTTCTTCGAAGTCAGAGGGTTAAACGGCCTTCTTGCAGACTTTGCCGCACCCTCAGGACAGCATTTCTCATCGGATGCACACGAGGCGTCACTGCTGCAGCTGTTGGGCAGAACCTCGCAGGGGCCATAACTCCTGCTGGGCTTTGGGCAGCTTCCTGTTCATTACAAAGGGAGATAAAACAGAGCGATTGGAACCATCTCCTATCTATAGCTACTGGCTTGTCTCAGGTCTCGTGGTCAAACTGAAGCAAACAGGAGCATTTAATGGATTCTGTTCTTTACGAACCTGTCTAGACAATATTGTAAGAGCGTGCTGCTTCCCTCAGACGACTCCGAAAGGTCGAGAGAATAAAAGTCGATAAGTAAGGAAGGAAATGATCGCATATTGGTCACGCGCATGCTCACTAAGCGTCTCACTAGTTAACGTAAAGCGCACGTACCTGCGTGTACTAGCACCGGTACCATATACTCGTTGCCGCAACCGTTTTGAGCAGCATTTCAATCCTGTGACGTCACAAAAAGTATTTACAGCAAGATGTACACTCATGTTCACACTCATAGAGAGCATGCTCTTAGCGCTTAAAACAAGAAAGAGACATGGACTACATGGACAGAACACGAGGGGCGGAGGAATAAACGACAATACTGACGACAAACAGAAAACAAAGCTAGAAAACAAAAAGACAGCAAGTAACAGGAACAGAGAAATATAGTGATTCTGCAGAGAAAGATGGGTAGACAAGTAGCAAGAGCGGAAGGGGGGAGGGTAAGAAGGACTAGCATTGTGTGGACTGTGTTAGGAGTAATGCTCAAGGAAGAGGTGCGTTTTCAGTGCAGATTTGAAGGATTCAGTTGTAGGAAGGTGGCGGATATGGAAAGGGAGGGAGTTCCATTGTTTTGCAGCACAGTAACCAAAAATCCTGTGACCATATGTTGTTGTTCTGGTGACAGGAACAGTGAGGATGAGGTCATCCGACGAAGAGCGTAGTTGAGAAGTTGAGAGAAATAGTCAGGACAGGAGACTGCAAAGAAATTAAAACACAGCACAGACGGGTAGCCAGTGTAGAAAAAGGAGATGAGTGGCATGGTCCCGTTTCCTTGCTCTAAGCACCAGACGCACAGCGGAGTTCTGTACTTTCTGGAGTCTCTGAATGAGGGATGAGGGGCTGCCTGCCAGCAAGGAGTTGCAGTAGTCAAGTCGAGAAAGAACAAACACACAGACAAGAGTGTTGGTAGCGCGTGTAGAGAGAAAATGACGGATGGCACTGATCTTACGGAGCTCAAAGTAAGACTGACAGATAGCTGTCACATGTTTATCATAATAGGCAGACTGACAGACAGCTGTAACATGTTTATCATAATAGGCAGACTGACACAGCTGTAACATGTTTATCACAATAGGCAGGCTGACAGACAGCTGTAGCATGTTTATCATAATAGGCAGACTGACAGACAGCTGTAACATGTTTATCATAATAGGCAGACTGACAGACAGCTGTAACATGTTTATCATAATAGACAGACTGACACAGCTGTAACATGTTTATCACAATAGGCAGACTGACAGACAGCTGTAGCATGTTTATCATAATAGGCAGACTGACAGACAGCTGTAACATGTTTATCATAATAGACAGACCGACAGACAGATGCTACATGTTTATCGAGTGTCATGTCAGCAGTGACAATCAATCCCAGATTCCTAACGGATGACGTGAAGGTGATGTTGCTGACGCCCACCTTGACGTGATTGGACAGACTGACGAATGTAAGTTGATGTCTTCTTCTATGGCACAAGAGGGCTTCTGTTTTATCATCGTTTAGTTTAAGCTTGTTTTTTTACCATCCAGCCCCTGGCATCGCTGATACAAGATTCTAGATGCTAATAGCAGAGTGAGACTCAGCCGGTGGAGTGGAACAGTAAAGCTGCGTGTCGTCAGCATAGGATTGATGAGAAACCTGGTGAGACTGGATGCATGATGCACGTTCAGCTCTTCAGGTCACGGAGCTCAACACGAATCTGTGAACACCAAGGTCAATGTTTGGACTGGCGCATCAGACGTCGAGAGACTGGGTCACGTGATCATCAACCACTCTACACAAAACACAGTCAAGTTGCTCAACAGAGGGTGAGTAGCGTACAGGGGGGTGCGGCAGTAGGGTGGTATAATGTATATTAAGTTCGACACACGGTGTGCTTTGGTATGTCACTGCCACACAGGAAATCACGAGAAATTGAAAGTCTCGGTTTTTACTATATGTCACGTGTGATCCGAGCAGAGCTCACCATCTGTCCAGGTGGGCAGGGTGTCTTGTTTGTTTGTTTGTTTGTGTTGTTTTCTTTTTTTTGTTTGTTTGTTGTTTTGTCGCTGCCACGCGAGGATCACGATAAATTTGAAGTTTCAGTTTATTTAGTGTTTTATGTGCGGTGCGGGCTGAGTTCACCTTTTGGCGACGTAAACAAAGGTAGGTATGTTAGACCCGACCATAGCAAGTGGGATGATTTTCGATATTGGTTATTCGATATTCCAGCAATCTTGGTGTGTTGCTGCTGTGTGCTGTCACTGACGGGTGTTCAGCCATCATTCAACTTTACCAGTCGTCATACTGTATGTCGACGTGAGGCGGTAGAGAGAGCGCTGTTTAGTGACAAGAGTTGTCACAGTACTTACTGGTATTCAAGCCGAGGGCTGTTGTTCTACTACCAGCACAGTACAGAGATAACATTTGCTGAATTTGGAGGCAGTCGCCTGAGATATTTTCTGACGTAGACTGAGGGTCTACGCCGAGAGGAAGGAAGGCTGTGGGAAACTATGGGTTTTGACGGCTGGAGCTGACTATAGACGGCCTGGTGTTCGGCAAAGACGAGTGAAAGGATGTCCGCGTATCTCCAAGGTGGGAGGGATCATCCGATACAGAGAGGCTGAATGACTGACTTGCGTGGTGCGATATCCTACAGACGATATCCGTACTTTCCGGAGGACCACTGACGTGAGGCAGAGGCATGGTCTTCCGATGATTTTACACCAGACGAACAACCCAAACGAAGTAAGACCTTGATTAAGGTAGAGTGAAGTACAGGGTGACCTTCTTTTAAACCTCCTACGGGAGGAATTATTAAAAATTAAAAATAACCAGAACTGTAAGAAGGTTAAGTGGAGGACTGCGGGTGTGAACCTCAATTTTAGAGTGGGTAGAATTTAAGCACGCGCTGGAAGACTGTGTGTACTTCCACAGGCGGTGTTAGGGCCTAGGGTGTGCTACCCATTCTGACTCTGTTATTAGATTAACGTATTTATACGTATGTGTGCTGAGTGCACCGAATTTAAGGACATTTGTTTATTTTGTATACTTGATACATTTCTTGTCTGTCCTTAACGTGAGCTTGTGCTGCGTGTTAATATATTGGAGTGAGGTATTTTTTCTGCTCAGCCTAGCAGTGATTGTTATGATGTAATGATAATTATCATATTACCCTAACTAATTGTTGTAAAAAAACTAATCTTTTAGATTGTTTAGAGAATTTTTTGTGTATTCTTTGTGTAATTAACTGGTGACATTGAGTTTAATAACTATTCGTCTCGCGGAGGGACTCTCTACACCAGGGTGGTCATTTGTTGTGTTGATTTAACAGAGCTGGTGTAGATATACATCCAAAAGTCCGAACTCTCCAGCCGTGAGATGTTTGCATGTTTGTCTGTGGTTTGATTCACAGATGTGACTGCTATCAGGGGCGGCCCTGGGCAGAGAAAGAATCGGTGGCCCGTTCACCTGCCATTACGATAGAATGTTACAGTACTACATGTAGCTTACTGCTCCGACACTAGCAACAGTAGTAGGTTCTTATTTCTTCTTATTCCTTTTCGCCCCCAGTGGAGCATAGGGCCGCAACTACACCAGGCCAGCGAACCCGGTTCTGAGCCTCCCTCCCCAGTTGGGTCCATGTCATTCCAGCTGCCTCCGCCTCGCCGTGGACCGATCTTCTCCACGTCTGTCTGGGTCTCCCAACCCTGCGTCTCCCCTGTGGGTTCCAGTCCAGAGCTTGTCGTGTTAGATTTTCGGCTGGCTTTCGCAAGGTGTGACCGATCCAGCCCCACTTTCGCTTCTTGATGTCTTGGCTGGCAGGTTTCTGGTTGGCTCTCTCCCACAGGTATGCATTGGAGATTTTACGTTCGTATAAAAGATGCGGATCTTGGTGTGCTGAGATAGTGCCTTGGAATTCCAGATGGGTCGCAGGATGTGGAATGCTTGCCTGGCTTTATTTATTCTGCTTCTTACATCTTCATCTGCACCTCCATCCTTGGTGACTATGCTGCCTAGGTAGGTGAAGCGGTCAGTCTCTGTAATACATTCCCCGTGTAGCTGAAGTGGGGCTTCTTGCTTGTTGTTGATCCGCATTACCTCTGTCTTCTTGATGTTGATTGTCAGGCCAGTTGTCGCTGCTTCTTTTGAGAGCCGAGTGAGCTTTGTCTGTGCATGTTGTTGCTTGTGGGACAGCAGGCTGATGTCGTCTGCAAAGTCGAGATCCTCAAGTTGCATGGCAAAGGTCCATTGAATGCCTGTGTTGCTGTTAGAGGTTGTTCTTCTCATGATCCAGTCTATGACAATCAGGAAGATTGTCAGCGAGAGCATGCAACCTTGCCTTACTCCAGTCCTCACTGCAAACGGGTCCGTCAGCTTCCCATTGTGGATCACCTGGCATGTCGAGTCCTCATACATCTGTTGGATGATGGCAATGAACTTTGGTGGAAATCCGTAGTGCTGCATCAACTTCCAGATGGTCTCTCTGTCTACGGAGTCAAATGCCTTCTCAAAGTCCACAAATGTCATGTATAGTGGGGACTGCCATTCGATGGATTGTTCAATAATGATTCGCAGTGTAGCAATATGGTCTGTGCATAATCTACCCTGCCGAAAGCCTGCCTGTTCTTGCCGCAGTCTCTTGTCTAGGGCATTCTTCAGTCTGTCCAGCATGATTCTGGTCAGCACCTTGCTGGGAATGGACAGTAGCATAATCCCACGCCAGTTGCTGCACTGGGTCAGGTCACCTTTCTTGGGTAGCTTTACCAGATAGCCAAGTTTCCAGTCTGCTGGAACTTGCTCCTGCTTCCAAATTTTCTGCAGCAGGGGGGTGTAGCATCTCTGCTGCGGCTGTTGGATCTGCCTTGAGTGCCTCTGCAGGAATGCCATCTGGGCCTGCCGCCTTACCAGTTTTCAGAGACTTAATGGCTTTGATGATTTCTGCCTTGGTTGGTGGGTTGGTGTTCACCTGAAGTTGCTCGGTGGCTGGGGCAATGTCCAAAATTGTTGCTGGTGGTGGCCGGTTCAGTATTTATTTAAAATGTTCTGCCCAACGAGATCTTTGTTCTGCATCCCCAGTAATGACGTTGCCATTTTTATTCTTTACTGGCCTGCATGCATTGATGTTTTTCCGTCCTGACAGAGTTCTTGTAATTTCGTATAGTCTTTTCATGTTATTTTGCCCAGCTGCTTGTTCTGCCTCTTCTGTCATCCTGTGTGCGAACTGTCTCTTGTCGCCTCTTGCACTCTTCTTCACTTCTCGGTTCATCTCCCAGTACTTTGTTCTGAGCTCTTCTTTTTCCTGTTGGTCTTGACACTGGCTGATCTTCTGCTTCAGCTCTTTCCTTTCCTCTATCTTTTTCCAGGTCCCTATGCTCAGCCATTCCTTGTGTTGTTTCTGTTTCTTTCCCAGAACACGTGTGCAGGCAGGCTTCCAGGTCTCCTGTAATCCTGTCCAGTGGTTGGCCACTGTTTCTTCAAAGAGTCCCTCCAGTGCCTCAAACCTGTTTTTGACTTCACAGTTGAACTCTTCTTGCTTCCTGCGATCTCTAAGAAACTGCACGTTGAATTTGTGGTGTGGTCTGTCTGATGACTCATGGAAAGACCTCAGCTTTATCTTCAAAGGTGCTACAAGCAGGTGGTGGTCTGAGGCTGCATCTGCACCACGCCTTACCCTGACATCCAGCAGACTTCTTCTAAACTGTCGATTAATGGTGATGTGATGTGATCTGGTTTTCTGTATTTCCATCTGGTGAAGTCCAGGTGGTCTTGTGAATGGTTTTGTGAGGAAAGACTGTGCCTCCGATTACAAGGTCATTAAACAAGCAGAAGTCTGTGAACAGCTCACCATTCTCATTGCAGTTGCCCACACTGTGCTTTCCCATTATGTGTTCTTTGTCCGTGTTTTCATCTCCAACTTTGGCATTCATGTCGCCCATGATGATCTTCAGGTCTCGTCTTGGAGTACGATCAACCAGCGCTTGTAGGGAATTGTAAAAGTCCTCCTTCTCCTCTTCTTTTGCTGCGTTGGTAGGTGCATAGCACTGGATGATGGTGATCTTTCTTCCTTTGGAGTTGAACCGAGCTGACATGAGTCGTGGGGAAACTGGTTCCCATGTTATTAGTGCCCTTGCAGCCTCCTGTGTCATCAGTACTGCTACTCCTTGTGAGTGGTCATGGTCAGGATCTTCATGTCCAGAGTAGATGATAGACTCTCCTGACGAGAGTCTGGTCTGACCGCTACCATTCCATCTGGTCTCGCACAGGCCAAGGAGCTTGATGCCATAGTTCTTCATCTCCTGTGCTGATTTCCCTCTCTCGTATAGGGTTCTGATGTTCCAGGTCCATATCCTGGTTTTTGCCTTTGCCGTGAGAAGATGGGTCGGCGAGCTGACTTCCCGAAGGCTTTCGCCAGCACGCGTCATAGGCCCCTCCAAAGACGAATCTTCCCGTCCAGGCTCTCGTTTTGGTAATGTTGTAGTTGTAGTTTCTGTAGCAAGGGTTGTTTTACAGGGTGGAGTTGCTAACGCCACGCCCAACCCTCCTTCTTCATCCGGGCTTGGGACCGGCAGGTTACCCGGGTGGTTTCCAGGCGGAGTTAACAGTAGTAAGTACATCGTTCTCACAAACAAGAAACACAATGTTTTTAGGCCACATTGCCGTCAGATGTTTCATTATTTTCTCTTTCTGTTTTATATTCGATATATATATATATATATATTGGCGTGGTGGTGGCAGGTGCCTAAGGCCGTCCCTGTTACTATAGTATCCTATGCCATTACTATAGAGCTGAGGTAAACTACTCAAGTAAATACCCTCGAAGACATCAGCTGTGTATAATTGTTGACTTAAATAGGGTAGTCTGCGTCCCCCCTTATTAATTATCCCATACAAACACACACTAGGTGAAAGGGCTTTATTTTATTTTTATTTATAATTTTTTATTTTATTTATTTGTTTGCCAAGCAATTCGCGACTTTCACATCTTGTACTCAGTTATACGCTGACGCATTAAAGGGAAGTAACTAGCAAATCAACAAGCACGGCTAAAGTAGTGCCCCTTTCACCTAAGTTTGTTTTCTTGACTTCTAAAACAGCGAAGGAAACGCAGGGACTGCGAAGTGCTTGAAGTTTGTACTCTCGACATCCTTTCCAGTCGGCGCTATAGTGGGATGTGGAGCCTATAGGGCAACAAGAATTGTGGGGCCTTTCCAAACCATGTTGCCACTACAGGGCATCTCTCCAAAGGATTATCGCGTCAAATTTGACAGCTTTCTGATGAGGGAAAGAACCGGCTTTAAAAGTAATTCCGCAAACAGAATTTACTTATACTCTGCTGAAAGGGAAGGCAATTTGAGTTCTTGGAATTTCAGAGATTGTGCAAACTATGGATTATCTCGATCTCCCGAGGTACCATCCCACCAGGCGCTATGCATGTGGCCTTGAGCAGTCCCCCCTACTCGCCACCCCCTAGCACCGGCGTTGTCCTATCCCTTAGACTGGCAAGTCCTGATTGAAAATTACATCATTGAATACACGATACCAACCTAAGAAATTTGCTTTCAGACATCTGCTGGTGGCACATAGTTTAAAAAGAGGTAAAGGTCATCCCATAACCTTTTCAGGTCGTTGGGGAATGAGGTCTAAGGGATACGACATGCAGTTTCCTTTTACTACACTGCACACTCAAATTTATTAAAAGAGAGAGAGAGAGAATATGTACCACGAAGAATAACACCTATTTACTTGAAAAGCCAGTTTCTGTATTAACACAGAATTGTTTTCAGAGATTTTATTGGAAACAATCATTTATACAAGAAATTCAATGTCACTCATGCTGTTCAAGGAACCTTTCTCTCTGAACACTTGCCTTTTGAACTCACAGACAACACAAGGAAAGAAGAGGGTAAGAAAATACGGCAATACCTGGCCGTCGGTCAAAATATATTTATGTGAATGACAGTTGATTGTTTGATACACCCGAATACCGCACATGCCAGGATAAAGATTTTTCGGACCGATCTCTTCTTTTCTTTACGACGTTTGCAGGACACGCCTGCCTCTGCCATATTGTTCACATAATCTTTCATGTTGTCGACATCGTGTAGTTCATGTCCGTGTTAGCAAACTGCCAACTCGATCTCGGCTACTTTCTCATCACCTCGCGCCCATGCGCCTCTGTGCACGTGGGACTGTAGAGATGGTAGTCGTTCTGTCGCTATAGTGGCACTGATGTTTTCTACATCGCTGGGATTCTTGAGAGGCCCGTTCTCGACCTGTTCATATCCAAGCTCTCTGCTGGAGGTAGAGTTGAGAGAGCTGCTAGAAGAAGAACCTACGATGAAGCTCACTCTGACCCTTGAAGGACTGGAACCTCTTGCCACTGCGAGGCCAATGCAGTCGGTGGCCACGCAAACCGTCAGAACTCTTTCCAAATATGAAGCCCCGGCTGGTGGTCGATCCTCGTGAAGAATTAGACATCAGACGGAGCCGTTTGCCACTGGCCTCTGTCGTCATGGAGGGCGACGTGCAGGGAGGCGCCTCCTGTTGTGACAGAGCAGAGTGGAGGGATCGCTTCGAGCGACGGGTGCTGAACGGGGTGCCTTTGGAGAGATGGGGTAGAGGCGAGGAGCTGGCCGTTGCGGACGGAGGTTCACTCATTCCTGTGTCTGGGAGTTCGGAATTCGGACTTCCAGTCACGTGGATGGCCGGCGCAGCATAAGCGAAACCCTGAAACATATTAAGCATGTGTTACCTTGTGTAAACCCAAACAATGCTTTATAATACACACTGTGTCTCGACACTTCTGGTCAACAGTTCAAACAGAAAGACAAAGCTACTCCTGGCTGTAAAAAAAAAACGGTATAGCTCATCATTAACGAGACTAAGTAGTTGAAAACATTTTTCTGCATTTGCAGGCGTTCTGTTCTGCCCCTTTGGGGGGCTCAAGAAAGAATTCAACCTTTCATAAGACTTGATGTCTAAATTATAATTTTTTTTTAAATAGAATTCATCGATAATACATGAAGCATATAAATCAGGTTAAATTAATTTGAATTCAGTCGTGCTGTCACGCATGAAAGAAATGTCAAGCTGTGTAACACTGTTGTATGTATTCCGTTGTTTAATGCAGTAGTTTCTTCTCTGGTACAAGGATTTTCAACAGAAAGCTTAAAATCTCCAGAGGCCGTAGTAATGAAGTCGCTGCCCTGGGGAAACCCGGAGAACTCAAGAATGAGCATCTTTTTTCCCAGAGTCATAAAGCAGTGTTCAGAGCCCACAGATAATGTATTGCCCCTGAAGCTGTAGTCATAAAGTGGTAGCAAAGATGTTCTGGGCTCAAGAAACATGAATTTGTGTTCTCGGGATTTCGACACCGTTTTATAACTTCGGAAATTAGATTCTTTTACTTGAATTCCCCATCTTGCTCTGGGGAAACGACTTACTCTCGCTTCATAACTACGGTGCCAGGAGTTTGTAAGCAGCTACTGTATGAACTTACTAAAATCTACCTTTCGGTGTGTAGGGATGGAGTTAAACATACCTTGAAGAATTCGCTGCTCGGGTGAGTCAAACTGCATAAGTTGTTTGAGTCGCATGTACAAAGAAATGAGGTTACTTCTGATTCTTCCAGCGCCATGTCCGTAAATTCCTTGTCGAAGTTACTGACATCCAAGTCGTTTTTCAGGGACGGAATGAAGGGGGGTGGAATCTTCTTCTGTGAAAGGTCCTCCCAGCAAAGCCCATAGAAAAAGAAGTGGTCCTTCACCTCATCCGCTCCGTGTGCACCCAACCGCTTGTTGGGGTCTGTGGTCAGCAGGGTCTTCACAAACTCTCTTGCGTCGTAGGACATTGTACTGGGGTACAATGGATTGTTTATCAGTATGCGCCTGCAAGGAAGGATTTCATTTTAATTATTAATGTCACTATAGTATCTATCTATTCCATTTGTCTCCGCCTGAATTTTCCCTCTCTATGACTTGATCACCACTCCTAATCTCATTCTCTGTCTCTCTCTCTCTCTCTCACACACACACCATTTTTTCTTAGGGGAAACCTTTAACTAGTTAATTGCTTTCACATAGATGGTGAGTAGTTAAGCTCTGTGCGCATTAATTACAGTTAAATAAGAACAACGATCTGGTCCCAGGCTGCTATGTTCATTGCGCACGATCAGATACCAGGCAACAAAAGATTTACAGACCTGTGAACATCTTTTGTGGCGTTTCTGTGAGCTTCTCCCGACATAAACGGGGAACCACCGGTAAGAAATTCGTAGGTGAGTACTCCTACTGCCCACCAGTCGACAGGCTGAAGAAGAGAGGAATTGGTTCAACGCGGAGAGTAAACGAAGGGTTCATCTTTTTAAAAAAAAATCTGTGTTCATTTGTGTGTCGTACGTCAGTTGTCCTATCGTGATGTCCACCTGTAATACCCACTGTTCCACAATTTCTACTGACTACCCAGAATTCTATCCCGACTGTCTGCTACCACTGTGGTGCTTCTGCTGACGTGCTGTGAGGACATCTAGCACCATGTTACGCTTTGTCACGTAGTGTCGCGTAGTGTCACGTTGTCATCGCACATCTTCCTAACTATTCAAGGCCATTAATCAGATAGGTATACTTACATAGCCAAGTCTTTGTCCTTGAATGGACTTAACGACCTCCGGTGCCAGGTATTCGGTGCTACCAGCGGTATCAGGGTCTTCAGCCTGAAAACAGGGGAGCAGCGATAAAGAGCGATGAGCAGGAGTATATTGTAACCTCCATGTACAATACAACCATTACTAGGATGTTTGCACTTGTTTCCA
Organism: Marisa cornuarietis; assembly: GCA_004794655.1. Classification (NCBI taxonomy): domain Eukaryota; kingdom Metazoa; phylum Mollusca; class Gastropoda; order Architaenioglossa; family Ampullariidae; genus Marisa; species Marisa cornuarietis. The sequence continues at coordinate 977,167 of SMMW01000046.1, read as the reverse complement.
TGTGTCTGCCACGGCTTGATAACGGACACAAATTTAGTCTAATACTGCGAGCTTATACGGCTATAGTGAAAACGTCGATGAAGTTGAAATCACATAAAATAGCAAAACAACAACAACAACAACAACAACAACAAAAACAGCGATGGAAAAATGAAATGTATTATTCTTACCTTTTCGCCAGACAGGACCTTACTCAACCCGAAGTCTGTAAGGACCACGTGACCGTGCGAGTCGATCAGAATGTTTTCTGGTTTTAGATCTCTGTGTACGATTTTCAGCTACAGAGAGAAATAAACAAACAAAGAAATAAATAGTAATCTCCCTTGGAACATGACATAATGCAATGAATACAACGGCGGTCAGATGTCATCTTTGTAAATATACCGCTGGCATAAGATATTTATAACACGTAGGCCAAGAGGCTATTTCTACAAACTGACGAAAACAGATTTCTACGAAACTTTCTCTGTTACTGATACACAGCAGGCAGACTAGCAGATATAGTTTCGTAGACTTCCATGAAAAAGTACTTTTAATTATTTAATTAAGCTGCATTATTTTATACATCTGCTAAGAAAACAGTGCAATCATTTTAAGTAAACAAAATAATTAAGTCAGAAGGATTACAAGAAAAAGTTGTTGAAAAAAACTGTCATTGCTTTTCTCTTTTTAGTTTTCTCAAACACTGACCATGTGCATGTGTTGTAGAGCCAGCACCAGCTCTCCGATGTAAAATTTCACGTGGTCCTCACTCATGCTTCCGTCCAGCGACAACTTGGTGAACATATCACCTCCGTTGACATAATCTGAAAGGAACAGAACTCGAGTTACTACAGGTGGATCGCTTTGACGAAGGTGAGAAATCGAGCGAATGTTTTTATCAGTCATTGAATGAAAATCGTGTGTTTGTTTAGTCTGTGTGTCCAGCTACTTAACCTTCAAATGAATTGTCAGAGGTGTGTGTGTGTGTGTGTGAGAGAGAGAGAGAGAGAGAAAGAGAACAACATACCTAGCACGACGATGAGATCAGTGGGAGTCTCGAAGGCATACTGTAAGGTGGCGAGAAATGGCTTATCGCGCACCTGCTCCAGCACCTTCCGCTCATTGAGGATAGTTCCCATCCTCTTCATGTTCATTGTTTTCCTCATTTGTTTCATGGCGAACAGGCGGCCTTTGTCCCACCCATTCACTTTGCGAACGAGGGTGACCTTTCCAAAACCTGAAGACATTGCACAACTTGATCATTATATTGATTAATTAGTTAATTACTTCTTTTTCTGATTGAGTCTCAAATTTACCTGTTGGAGACTCGGGCAACTACAGTGTAAGGGATATCGTAGAATAGTTAAGAGGATAATGGTGATGCCACCTTTAGAGTTAACACTATCATGTTAAAAACTTGCAATTGAAAAAAAACGAACTTCATTAATTCTCTCTTCATAAAATATATAAATTGTGTATATTTATGTAACAATGAATATAGTAATAGTCTTCAGTGCAGATCATCGTCAGAAAACACGCTTACCTCCCTCACCAAGCACGGAGATTTTTTCAAAATCCTTGCCTCCTACTGTCACTCTCTCCATGTTGACTGCAACACACAGAACACGAGGTAAGCAATGTGGTGGTCTGTAGGGGAGACAGGTGAGACAGTGGTGAGAGAAGAGAGAAAGAGGATCACTACGTGATGTCACGCGGCAATATCTCAACTCTACGTGTCAACACTGTTTTCGAATTCTCTGATATATTTTGTTTGCACTTAAGAGTCTATATTATAATTTTGACTACGCTGGTGGCATCTCAATGCTTCGTCTCTGGAGTTACACAGGGAGGGATCTCGCAGTATCATCAATCACACATTTTATCTTAATCTCATGTAGGTGAAACGATGTTTGTGTAAAATTGTTTGCTGGTGTAAATTATAATCTTCCCATTCTTGAAGAAATCCCTTTCTAAAATATAAATAGTGTTTCAATGTGACTCACACTATGGATGATGCTTATACAAAAACTGAATCGCACAATAGACATTTCTGAGGGTGTTGTCACGAGACCGGTGTCAACAATGCCGTCTTCTGTCAACCCTGTATTGCGAACATACCTGACACAGTGCATGCATCGAGTTGTTTAAGTCTTAACAAATCTCTAAAATCTTATTTACAAAATGCGAAAAGAGCTTTACCTTGTATGAGAAGTAAAGTGGAATAATCTTCACAAGTTGTGTCTGCAGAGCTGAAGCGCTACCACTTTCGTGAGAGAACTGATGAATATGACCACGCGGACAGTAGCTATGAACTTGTACGACTGTTCACCACCCTACCTCCAAACTAGAAAACAAATTTCAACCAATCCCTCTAGCGGTCAAGCTGGTGATATTGCGAAACCAATCAAATGACCGCAGGACAGCTTGGATACACCCTGTCGTTATGGTGTCAAGACGGAGGCAGGGTGGAGGTGCGAGACCATCCAGTCCTCAATCACGCCTCGTCATAACATCAAGAGACAAAAGGTATGACAGTCACTGACCACCCTCGCTAGCGTCACCTCCGTCCTCGTAATTAGCGAGGTCTTGCTACTAATCCGCCTCAGGGTCAAGCCCTCGGACCGAATGTTTCCTGAGGTGATGATTGTTAACGGCAGAACCCTGCGGGTGCCAACATCTTGCGGCCTACGATAGTTACGTCACGAGCTCTGGCCGGCTCCTGGAGGGGAAGACGAGGGTCCTAGGTGGAGCCACCTCCATTGATCTGCGCAATATCGCGATCACCAGGTGTCCAGGTAGGGTAAGAAAGACCTGGAGTCCCTCAGCAATAGGGTCGATCCTTTGAGAGGTCCTCAAAAAATGGGCTTATTAGATGTTTGCTTTCGACAAAACATGTAACACTGTTGATATTAATGAATAAATTGAGGGTAGACGTAAGGTAGAGAGGACGATAAAACTCCGAAGAGGACATAAAGAAAAAAAAACACCCTTTGTATCTCTTTTTCTTCTCTTCCCCTCCCCTCTCTTTCTCTCCGGTAAAAGGGTAAAAGCGTAACGGTTTAGAAAAAACTAGAATTTTTCATTTCTTGTGTCTGACCTTCATCAGCAACAAGCAGCCAGTGCCTCTCTCTTTTTCTCAAGGTTGACCGTATCTTAAAAACTTCTTCTAAAAAAGAAACATTCAGCAGTTAATATTACGAGATATTTTTTCGGCTGTTATCATGTTTAATGTCAACACTCTGATCCTTACTGTCTCAAAGAATGAACTAGCAACAAGGTTTGTTAACCGCTTTGTTTTCCCTTTACCCTAACTGGGCTCTCGATAAATATTTTGTGTTACCATGGGAATGATCTCTCAAGTAAGTGGACTGTGCTGGACACCCGCAGTGCCCTGCCTTTGACAGCTGTAGGGTGTGAAAAAAAAGTTCACGGGCGACGCATTAGGGCCAACTGATCTGTTTTAGCTGATCTGTTCTTGCCGGCGGCTACCTGTACCTGCCATGATGGTGTTGAAGTAAAGAACAATGGTGAGTGAGCGAGGGAGGGAGGTGTAGATCGCTGGATCAAAGACATCAGATACCTTGCCTGGCCCGAGGTAACCAAGGGTTGTGTCCACGCTACCCAGCAACCATTTGAATTGTTTCACACGGGTCAGCGGGTTGGGCACAAACTGAGCAGCAGTTGCTGTAGGCGAGAGAGAGGGAAGGGAACAAGTTAGAAAGAAAGAGAAACATTTTTCTCTTTCTGAATTCCTGCTTTCCTATATAACGTCTTTTATTTATCGATTTATTTATTATTTTGCTGTTGGAGTCAGCAAAATCTCTTCTTAGCCATTTAGATGCATTGCACAAGAACATAAAAAAACTGTACTGACAGGACGGAAAGTCAGACAAACAACTTTATCTTACTTAAAGCAGTTTTAGTTTTAAAAATTCTAAAATTGTGGTGTGAACTTTAAACTGATTATCTAACAAGATTAAAGGCCTAAAAGGGTTTAAAATTAGAAATGTCTTGTGCAACTGGCCCCAGATTTAAACTGGCGCACTTTCTTTTAGTTATTTGTATAAACTGTTTTATTTCTGTTTTCATTTATTGACCTGTGTGTCGTTGTCAGAGTTGGCTGCGTGTAAAATCTGTAACTCGCTTTATATTGTGGCGGATCGACTTTATACTTCACATTGTTATGGGACTTCTCAGCGACAGTGATCACTCTTGTACTTTAATGTTTTTACAAAGGATGCTTGATGGTGAAAGCGATGAAAACGATAAGTGGTGAACAGCCCCCTCGCCTCATCCCTGATGACGTAACACAGGATCGCTTCCCTCATGGCCAGCAACCGTTTGAATATTTGTTGATGGTCACCATAATTAGCCAATAGGAGTGTTTTGAGTTTGATTTCATTCAGGTGGAAGAACAGCCAAGTATGATACAACTGCACGTCCGATGTCTGCATCGTCATATTTCTCAGTCTTTTGTAGACAGTGGCAGTACCGCCATCTAACAGATACGAACTGTTTAAATTACCACTAGCCCCAGTACTGTATATAAATATGTGTGTGCGTGCGCGCGATGTGTGATAAACTACAAGTTGTCATAAAGAGATCGGCAGACATGTCTGGCGTGTCTAGGTGTGAAATATATATATATATATATAGATCAAATGAAAATCTCTGATAGATGCAATTTAATTTCTGAAGCTCCAGCAGGACCATTGAATCGGACACATGGTGGCAAATTGTCACGTGACATCGTGGAAACGTTTTGGAACCTTACTTTGCATAGCGGATCACCTGAAGGGTTGACACCTGGTGACACCTCTTCCCGCCCAGGAGCCGGTGAGAGATCGTGACATAACTGTCCTGCCCCATTCATCAAACGATCGTACAGTCTGCAAGACACCCACAGTGCTCTGCCCTTGACAATTGTAACAAACAATCGGTTGGAGGTTATGTGCATGACGTCACCTGTCAACCACCTATGACTTGTTAGTGACGTTTCTAAAGGCAGATAATTACGACGACGGTGTTAACGCATACAACGAGGACGACTAGTGAACTGTTTTGGCGAGGCGTGTTTGAAGAAAGGATGGAGGAGAGTAGGCGGTGCACCTTCACCCTGCCTCGTTCTTGACCCCGTAACGCTTTTTGAGACTGGTTCACTTTTGATTTTGATCAGACGGGAATACGGTCAACTGTCATATTACAACTGCCCCCACTGTCATGCTTGTCTAATCTCTGACAGTTACAGTGAATTCGTTCTGCAGACACAACTTGTTCAGATTAAGCGGCCATTCTACTTCTCACATAAGATAAAGATTTTATTTCTACATGCTCTTACTCAAGTGTACGTGTGTTAGTTTGTGTGTGTGTGTGTGTTTGTGTATATATATATATATATTGTGTGTGTGTGTGTATATATATTGTGTGTGTTAGTGTTTGTGTGTATATACATATCTTGTGTGTGTTTGTGTGTTTATATATATATATTGTGTGTATATATATATATTGTGTGTGTGTGTTAGTGTTTGTGTGTGTGTATATATATATATATTGTGTGTGTGCGTAAGAGAGAGTGTGTGTAGAAATGTGAATGTATTACGAGCGTGTCTATAAAAGAAATTCTTTTTCAGTTTTTCTTTATCTACACATATATTTATTTATGTCACCAAAGAACACGTAAAGAAAATTAACGTTCGTGACATTCATTTGATGCCACGTACGTTACGTGACGTAGTAATCGTCCTTCTGCCCCCTCGTCACTTGTCTCCCTTGATTGTGTTGCAGTCATTACGAGTCTATATGTAACATGAGTGTCCCTCAGAGAAGAGATCAGGTCACGGGTAAACTTTGTTTGAAGTCACCAAAACACAAATTGATTCTCCAGTGTGATCAAATTCTTCGAGAAACTACCCGTAAGGTTTCATTTTGCTCATATCTCTCTTACTTAAAACAGAAACGGCCACGGTTTTAGAAAAGTCTTTTCCTCGTGAGCTAAGTCACAAAGTCGAAAAAAATGTTTGTCAGCAAGATTTTTGTTACTGTATACTGTATTTGTCCTCTGACACCTTACAAACCTTTCCTAAGCCCAGCAAACATCAGCACAAAAAATTATGTGATATCATCCTGATTGAGTGCGTGAGTGAGTGAGTGAGTGAGTGAGTGAGTGAGTGAGTTTTTTTATTATTCCACCTCTGTACATTCACATGGCGGCTAAACTTATTTTCTTCGAAGTCAGAGGGTTAAACGGCCTTCTTGCAGACTTTGCCGCACCCTCAGGACAGCATTTCTCATCGGATGCACACGAGGCGTCACTGCTGCAGCTGTTGGGCAGAACCTCGCAGGGGCCATAACTCCTGCTGGGCTTTGGGCAGCTTCCTGTTCATTACAAAGGGAGATAAAACAGAGCGATTGGAACCATCTCCTATCTATAGCTACTGGCTTGTCTCAGGCAGGCCTGACGAGAGGGGGGGGACAGGGGGGTCTGGTGTACCCGGGCCCGCGGCTGTGAAGGGGGCCCGGCCTTGGTCAGTGGATTTTTTTTCCCCTCTTCTTCTCCTTTTCTTTTTCTTTTAAAGAAAGGTCTGGGAACAGAACACCCACCCAGGCATTACACATGCAGACGTTGAGTTTCAAGTCTGTAGTATACAAATTCGGGGTAGACGGGTCTGGGGTGAGAAGTGTAGTCAGCGATGTCATCTTCTCGCTGGACAAGCCTGGAGGCGGAAGGCTGCTGGTCACTGAAGATTTTATCGTGTGTGAACCGTCTAGAAGAAAGTTCGTGCATTGAGATTGCTGGAGACATGTGCCACTACGGAGGGAGGGGCGGGCCCTGCAAGCAAGTCGGAATTAACAGTGAAGATGTAGGTATGTTACTGATGTGTGGCCACTCTGTGAACCGAGAGGATGGGGGCCCGCATCTGGTGCTGCAGCCTGTAAGCGAGAGATATCAAGGCTGCTTTTTTTCGTAGTTACTAAACAACACTGAGACTTTCTTTAACCCCGCGGTTCTCAACCTGGGGGGCGCGCCCCTTAAGGGGGGCGCAAGCTGCTGAAAAGGGGGCCGCAAAGGCGGTCATTTTCTCATATCTCATATAGGTATTAGTGGCTAAGGGGGGCGCGCGGACGTACCTTTATTCATCGGGGGGGCGTCACAAGTAAAAGGTTGAGAAACGCTGCTAACCGTTTCTCCATCACCAAACAAACAAATACATTAGTCTACACAGTATCCTTAAATTGCTCTTTGTTTTGACACCCACAATCAAGGTAGAGGCAAATTATGTTGGCCCTGATTTTAGTTTAGAGGCCAGTGACTAAGATGCCAACAAGTTCCACCCATGCCGGCCATCGGCCATGAGCCGGAATGCATTGTTGATGACAACACGACAAGAGGGAAAGGTGGGGGGGGGATAGTCTCCATAGACTCGACGGGACGGACTTTCATGGGAATTAAATGGTCGGTGTTTGGAGCAACTGGAGGTGTAGACTGACATTTTTATGAGATAGGTAGACAAGTCAGCAGTAAAGTCGCCGTGTGCTTGACCATCCCTTTCAATCGGCCGGAGTCCTAGGACCAAAGAAAGCTTTGACAGTTGGACCTTTAGAAAGTTATACACACTTAGTTTAACATCTTGTCACACTGCACTCTCCTGCCTGTCGCACGCTGTCTTCTAGACTCGAAAAGCCGAGATACGCTGCACTTTGTTTGGTGAGTACAGTATTTTTTTTTATTTGTGCTTCTATGATTTTCTGTTTATTGGCAAATAGCATTTGACAAGGCAGGAACATCAGTGTCGATATGAGTGACTATAGCAAGCGTCTCAAATTGACTGAGGATAATGAAGTTTGTGAGAAAAGCTCATAAATATAGCCTTACAAAGATTTTAGTCAGCAGGTAAAATGACATATTGGTACTGCATAACTTTTTTTCAGCTAAAATTTGCTAAACATTTCTATTTTATGTCACATAACCCTCCCCCTTTGATCTACTTAAATATTAAAATTAACAACAGTTACTGGCTTATTAGTCTTTAAAACATTTGCACTCTCTTCTAAAACTGAGCAAGTATTTAACTGATACTGACTGATGGGGGTTGAAGTCGACCGAGTTTGCTTGGTAAAAAGTTGGAGGAATTCAAACTTTCTGAGAGTCTGAAGGCGGCAGTTCAGCTCGGTTATGTGTTTGTGTGTAACAGCATGTGCTGTGTGTGTGTGTGCGTGTGTGCGTGCGTGCGTGCGTGCGCGCGTGTAGTTTTGTTAAAGGAATAAATGAATTAAATATAGGAAGGGACTTTCGATTGGTGCTGCGTGTTTGCCTCATTTGTTATGTAAGTTGATAACTGATGTGCTCTGCTGTTCGTAGCAGCAAACACTTTTTTTTAAATGGGGGTATAACGAATCTGTCGAGTTTTTGACATCGCTGTTGACCTAACAGGCCTTCCTTACCCTGGGGATGTTTTCCATGGAGCGGGTTACTACACGTTTGATCCTTTAACATCATTTTTCTTCATTTACTAACCACTCATGTGTAAACAATTTTATGTCAAGTAGTGATGTAGATAATAGTTCACTTGTCCTGATGTTTGCAGTCTATATTTCGTTACTGAATGAAATGTAGATATTGACAATCGAATTGTAAACCTATTATTATATACTCGGAAAATCATTTACAATTACAATTACAAGGGGCCCGGAAAGTCGTCTGTCCCGGGGCCCGTGCTGGCTCTCGGCGGCCCTGGTCTCAGGTCTCGTGGTCAAACTGAAGCAAGCAGGAGCATTTCATGGATTCTGTTCTTTACGAACCTGTCTAGACAATATTGTAAGAGCGTGCTGCTTCCCTCAGACGACTCCGAAAGGTCGAGAGAATAAAAGTCGATAAGTAAGGAAGGAAATGATCGCATATTGGTCACGCGCATGCTCACTAAGCGTCTCACTAGTTAACGTAAAGCGCACGTACCTGCGTGTACTAGCACCGGTACCATATACTCGTTGCCGCAACCGTTTTGAGCAGCATTTCAATCCTGTGACGTCACAAAAAGTATTTAATTAATAATAAATGAAGATGTTTATAGCTCATGTTCACACTCATAGAGAGCATGCTCTTAGCGCTTAAAACGGGGAAGAGACTTGGACTACATGGACAGAACACAAGGGACGGAAGAATAAACGACAGTACTGACGACAAACAGAAAACAAAAATGGATAAACACAAAAAGCAACAAGTAACAGTAACATAGAAAATATAGCGATTCTGCAGAGAAAGATGGGGAGACAAGTAGCAAGAGCGGAAGGGGGGGGAGGGTAAGAAGGACGAGCATTGTGTGGACTGTGTTAGGAGTAATGCTCAAGGAAGAGGTGAGTTTTCAGTGCAGATTTGAAAGATTCAGTTGTAGGAAGGTGGCGGATATGGAAAGGGAGAGAGTTCCATTGTTTTGCTGCACAGTAGCCAAAAGTCCTGTGACCGTATGTTGTTGTTCTTGTGACAGGAACAGTTAGGATACGGTCGTCAGACGAAGAGCGTAGTTGAGAAGTTGAGAGAGATAATCAGGACAGGAGCCTGCAAAGAAATTAAAACACAGCACAGACAGTTTGTACTGAATGCGAGACCAGACGGGTAGTCAGTGTAGAAAAAGGAGAGGAGTGACATGGTCCCTTTTCGTGGCTCTAAGTACCAGACGTGCAGCGGAGTTCTGTACTTTCTGGAGTCTCTCAATGAGGGGCAGCCTCCCAGCAAGGAGTTGCAGTAGTCAAGTCGAGAAACAACAAACACACAGACAAGAGTGTTGGTAGCGCGTGTAGAGACAGACTGACAGACAGCTGTAACATGTTTATCATAATAGACAGACTGACAGCTGTAACATGTGGGCAGGTGGGCAGGGTGTCTTGTTTTTTTTTTTTGTTTTTTTGTGTTTTTGTTTTGTCGCTGCCACGCGAGGATCACGAGAAATTTGAAGTTTCAGTTTATTTAGTATTTTATGTGCGGTGCGGGCTGAGCTCACCTTTTGGCGACGTGAACAAGGGTGGGTATGTTAGACCCGACCATAGCAAGTGGGATAATTCTCGATATTGGTTATTCGATATTCCGGCAATCTTGGTGTGTTGCTGCTGTGTGCTGTCACTGACGGGTGTTCAGTCTTCATTCAGGCCTACCAGTCGTCATAGTGTATGTCGACGTGAGGTGCTAGAGAGAGCTAATTATATCGCTGTTTAGTGACAAGAGTTGTCACAGTACTTACTGGTATTCAAGTCGAGGGCTGTGGTTCTACTACCGGCACAGTACAGAGAGAACATTTGCTGAATTAGGAGGCAGGCGTCTGAGATATTTTCTGACGTAGACTGAGGGACTACGCCGAGAGCGAGGAAGGCTGTGGGAAACTACGGGTTTTGACGGCTGGAACTGACTATAGACGGCCTGGTGTTCGGCAAAGACGAGTGAAAGGATGTCCGCGTATCTCCAAGGTGGGGAGGAGCATCCGATACAGCGAGGCTGAATGACTGACTTGCGTGGTGCGATATCCTACAGACGATATCCGTACTTTCCAGAGGACCACTGACGTGAGGCAGAGGCATGGGCTTCCGATGATTTTACACCAGACGAACAACCCAAACGAAAGTAAGACCTTTCTTAAGGTAGAGTTGTTGTTGTTGTTGTTGACTTTGAAAGGGAAAGTGCTTCCACCTCTCGGTGATTTCGCACTGTGGGGGATGGGGTCTTTGGGGAGTGTGGGGAAAGGGTTGCTGTTTTGTGGTGCCTGATGCGTGGTTTCACTTCTGTGCGTGCCCTCTATTTTTGTTGGTGTTTAGGTTTTCCAAGTCTGCATGGGTGGTGTATTGTATTTGTGCCCTCTTTATCCATTGTTGATCTGCCGAGTTTGCATGGGTCGTTACAGTGCTGCTGCCCTCTTTCCTCCTGCTGCTGCTGGTGCTGCTGCCGTTTGTTGCCAGTGTTTAGGGGTCCTGCCACGTGTACCGTGGTGGTGTATTGTGTTTCTTTGTTTGGTTCCATGTATTGCTCTTCCTCAATTTTTTTTTATTTTATTTTATTTTTCCAGTGTGGATGGCTATGTTATCCTGTTTACCCCTATTCTTATTTTATATTAGACTAGAGTTTGGGTGGCTTGTTGCTATTACTACTACTAGTGACAGTATTCTGTTCCATAGTTCTTTAGGTGGGTTGAAGCAGTTTCTGAGGTTTAGTCCCAGTCTATACTTATCTAGGAAATGTTTTAGTTCTTCTCTCTCTGGTTTATTTTCATTGCATTCCAACAGTACATGCGGGGTGCTAAGTCTGTCCCCACATGCACATGAAGGTGGGTATTTATACATTTTATAATATTCTCCACTAAGCCTCATTCTGGTTATTTTAGTTTGGTCCGACCTGATTGACGTTAGGTACATCAAGGTGAGACTAGGCTGTTCATCTATCAGTCTCCTAGTACCTTTACCTTCATTTTTGTATTTTTCTTGCCACCTTATTTTTATTGCTGGTTTTATTATGGTTTTATTTTTCTCTCTGCTGGTGAAATGGAGATGTTTAGGGTGGTGACTTTAGGGTTATTTTCTTGTTTTACTGCCAGTTTAGCTAGTTTATCTGCCTCTTCATTTCCTTTTATTCCTATGTGGGAAGGAACCCAAAAGAACTTAATGTCTCCCTGTTTCTGGTTGATTTTCTTTATGATGGACAGTATCTTGTATACTATATCTATTCTGTTTGAGGATTTGTTTTTTAAAGCCTGAAGTGCTGACAGTGAATCTGAAATTACTACATATTGTTGTTGCGTTGTGTCCTTCATTCCGAGATGAAGTGTATGGAGAGCTGTCAGTATGGCCGTCAGCTCAGCTGTAAAAATTGAAGTGTGTTTTGGGAGTCTGCTGGAGATGGTGATGTTACCGGGTTGGTATACTCCTAATCCGGTTGTGTTTGTCTCTGGGTCATGGGATCCATCAGTATAAATCTGCACGTGTTCTTTGTATGTGGTGTTTAGCTTGAGCTTTGTTTCTGCAGTGATTTGGGCTTGGTGCTGTTCTTTGTTGTATTTGGTGAGGTCAAGGTCTATCTGTGGGTGTGGAAGTGTCCAGGGTGGTGTTCGTATGTTGTCTGGTGGGTAAGGAGCTGTTATGTTAGTTTCTGCTCCCTTTGTGTTTTCTAACTGTTGTATGTGTTGTTGTAGTTGGCTGTGGGGTGGGGCGGCCTGTTCTGTGTCTGTGGGGTTGAACATGAATCTGTCGGACTGGATGGTCAGGTGGGAGACATTGAATTTTGTAGTAGTAGCTAGCTGTCCTTTCTTTTATTATTAATTCTATAGGTTTCTGACCTATTTCCGCCAGTACTGCTAGGTTTGGTGTGTACGATGGTACTCCCAGAACTACTTTTAGTGCCCTGGCCTGTACTGACTGAAGTTTAGCTAGTTGGTTTACTCGAAGGTGGACTAGCAGTGGGGCTGCGTATAATAGTCTAGACATAACATGAGCCTGACAGAGGTTAAGAAGAGATTTAGGATTAGTTCCCCAGTTATTTCCACTAACTACTCTCATTAGGTTTATTCCTTTTTTGGCAGATTTTGTTATTTTGTCTACATACGGGGTCCAGCTTGTTATTTCCGAGAAGATCACTCCTAGGAATTGTATCTGTGGACTGTAGTCAAGGGTTGTTTGGTTTAGTGTTAATTTGGGGTATTCTGTCTTCTGGTTTGGTTTTTGGAATATTATTGCCTGTGTTTTGGTGGCTGAAAGTTTAAAGCCATTATATTTGAGCCACTTTGCTATTTCATGCTATTTAAGGTAGAGTGAAGCACAGGGTGACCTTTTAAACCTCCTACGGGAGGGATTGTTAAAAATTAAAAAAAACCAGAACTGTAAGAAGGTTAAGTGGAGGACTGCGGGTGTGAACCTCAATTTTAGAGTGGGTAGAATTTAAGCACGCGCTGGAAGACTGAGTGTGTACTTCCACAGGCGGTGTTAGGGCCTAGGGTGTGCTACCCATTCTGACTCTGTTATTAGATTAACGTATTTATACGTATGTGTGCTGAGTGCACCGAATTTAAGGACATTTGTTTATTTTGTATACCTGTTACATTTTTTTTTCTCGTTCAGAAATAATTTTAATTTGTGTTTTGTCATCTACATCACAAAATGAGAAAAGCCTTTTTGGGGAAAAGGGTACATGCCACAAGATCGTTTGAAACTGCTGCATTCACTTAGGTTGTGTCCTCATGGCCTATTAGGGTAGCCCTTTACCATATTCCAGATTTGCCAAGCGGTCATCATGAAATACTCTTAAGTGAAACACTTTACTGCCAAACCAATCGTTATCATGAAACCAAATACCACAGTAAATTTTTTTAATATTTGCATACCTTGCGAGATGCTGCACACATCAACTCTGGTGCCATACTCTAGTTGTGCTTATCATAAATTAATTGTGGCTGAATTCTACAGCTATTCTAGTTAGTGACATAACTACCTTACACAAAACAAACCTTTTTGATACTCCCTAAATGAGATGTTGCAGTGAACTGCATTATCTATCATTGGTACTCCTTTAACATGACAGAGATAAGTCCCTTGAGCATTTTTTACAGTATAACACTTTTGTTCCAAAGCAGCACCAAAAAACTGATAGAAAGAGCATCTTCACTCCGCTTTTTTTTAAGCTCACCTGAAAATGAAGCATATGCTGCTTTTCCCTTTGTGAGAACCCAGATAATTTAAGACAAAAAAGACAAAGAATATAGAAAACAATATAAAACCGATTTCAAAGAACATCATCAAACATATGCAGATGAAGTAAACAACTTAAACTCTGTAGATTATTCAGATCAGTGAAACCTGCATGCAAATATCTTTCATACAAGCGTCTGAAATTTTATTCAAACAAACAAAACCATAATATGTGGCTGGTGATGTTTGAAGATGCATGCCTGAACAAAATTAAATAAAACCCAGCTTACAAAAACCTCCATAAACAAGTATGGTAATCCAAATAAAACTGCTACTTGGTCAACAATGCTGGGCAGACAGTTTAAACAGTATGAACAAAATCAAATGTGATATCTTTAATGTTGATCATAAAAAATACCCTGGCATAGAGCTTATAGGTTTATAATATTTTCTTATATTTTATAACATTGATTTTCAATCAGTTTTACACCAAATTTCAAAACATAGTAAGTCCTCCACATATGAGTGTGGCAAAGCATTTTTATTTTCTCTGCAATCATTTCCACAGAAGTTTTCTATTCTCTTGCAGCTGAATTCGTTCACTTGCCAGAAGCTCAAGTGCGGCAGGATAAGCTTTGTGTTCAACAGCCTTGACTCGCTCTGAAAGTGATTCCTCTGTGTCACTAGGATTGACGGGCACCGACTCTTGCACAATGATCGCACCCCCATCAACCTCCTCAGCCACAAAATGTACTGTACAGCCTGTTATGTGCACACCAGCTTCTAACACCAGCTTGTGAGCATGGGCTCCTTTGAAGGACGGCAAAAGTGAAGGGTGAATGTTCAGCATTTTTCCGTTCCACTTTGATACAAACTCGCCTGTCAAAATACGCATGAAGCCAGCAAGACAGACGATCTCTATTCCGCCAGCCAGCAGATATTCATGGAGCGCAGCATCAAACTCCTCTCTTGTCTTGTAATTCTTGTGGTTTATTACCTTTGTACTTATGCCTGCCTGCTGCGCTTGATACAAGCCTTGAACATCAGGTTTATTGGAAAGCACCAGGACAATCTCTGCTGCACTGTTAGTTGCTGGATTTTTGGTATGGTCGATAAGAGCTTGAAGATTTGTTCCTGAACCAGATATCAGGACAGCAACCCTCATCTTTCCTGTTACACCTGGCACTTTTTTCCAAGACTGGGCCAGAGCAGCCTTCAAATGTTTAATTGTCACCCGATCCAGACCTGATTTTTGCTCCATCACTCCAATGACAGAGGCTTTTTCCCCACTTTCAGCAAGTTGATCCAACACTAGCTGAAGATCAGATTTGTTGATGACAAGAGCTCCACCAATGCCACAATTGAAAGTTTGTGCCATTTCTTTTTCACTTACATTGGCTGTTTCTGAAATCCAACCGAAAACAGGTGGTGTCGACCACGACTTGGCATCCAGGCGGATCTCTAAGTCTTCAGGCAGCACCCTGGGAAGATTTTCTAGTAGCCCACCTCCAGTGATGTGTGCAAAGGCTTTTATTTTTCCTTTTCTCATTAATGGCAATAAGGACTTTACATATATCTTTGTCGGCGTCAAAAGATCAACACCTAAAGTGTTGCCTGTCTTGAATGGTGATGGCATGTCATATCGTAGTTCCTTCTTTTCAATCAGTCTCTGAACCAGACTATAACCCTTGGTGTGAAGGCCACTTGAGGCCAAACCAATGACAACATCATCAACACGAATATCATGCATTCTTGGTAGCATCTTGCTACGCTCCACTGCCCCAACTGCAAAGCCAGTAATGTTATAATCCTCACCAGCATAGATCCCCAGCATTTCTGCCGTCTTTCCACCTACAAGAGCACAGCCAGCCTGCTTGCAACCTTCTGTAATGCCATGCACAACATCAGTTGTCAACCCTACGTGCAACTTGCCAGTGGCAAAGTAGTCACGAAAAAACAAAGGTTCTGCTCCATGTGCCAAAATATCATTCACACACATGGCAACTAAGTCTATGCCTATTGTATTATGTTTTCCAACAGCATGTGCAACTTTGAGTTTTGTTTCAACACCATTTGTTCTTGACACTAAGATGGGATCTTGGTATCCTACAGCCTTTATGTCAAACAAGGCTCCAAACATGCCTAGTGCAGAAATGCAACCTCTGCGATGTGTTGATTTTGACAGAGGTTTGATGTTTTCGACAAGCTCATTTCCAGCAGCAATGTCAACTCCGGCACTTATGTAGCTAGAAACGCTGTCCCTTCGTGTCTTGTTGCTGCGAAGAACCCTGAAGCCAATGTCTGACCTGTAAAACACCCCATCGTATTGGATCTGTGCTGCGCCTTTCTGGGCACCCTCAGAGGCTGTTACCAGGTCAGTGTCTCCTGCAACCTCACAAAGCACTCTGCCTCCATTTGTGAGAATCTTTCTATCCTTTACTTTCGTGCCCGCATGAAAGACTATTAGGCCATGTGCCTCAGCTTCTGGTATTCCTCTTATTTCAAGATCTATTTTATAAGAACCTGGATATCCCCCACTGGCCAGGACCACACCAAGTGCAGCGTGATGCTCATCAAACTTAGGCAGGAATTCTTTCAGCCTTCCCTCTACACACGCTTTACACGTCAGATACAGGTCTGATGTCAACAACGGCATAAAAGACTGTGCCTCTGGGTCACCAAACCGGCAGTTGAACTCTAGCACTTTTGGCCCTTCTTTTGTTAACATAATATTTGCACACACCACACCTATAAACTTTCGTCCTTCCTTTTGCATACCATCTATAAGTTTTTGCAGGATTTTTTCCTTGACAAACTGCAGTTCTGCATCATTAATCTTTGGGTATGGACAGTAAACACCCATCCCCCCTGTGTTGGGGCCAGTGTCTCCAACGCCCAGACGTTTGTGATCCTGAGCAGGTGGCATCATGGCTACAGATTCACCATCCGTGAATGCAAGTATTGAAATTTCCTCCCCCTGCAAGAGTTCCTCCACTACCACTGTGTCCCCTGCAGCACCAAAGATCTTGTCAACCAACATGCACTGTGCAGCTTGGCAGGCCTCTTCTTGCGTAGTTGCCACAACGACACCTTTGCCTCCAGCTAGCCCACTAGCTTTAACCACGAGGGCTGCATAGTCAGCATTCATGATAGGCTGGCAGGCTTCATTGACATTGGTAAAAGATTTAAATTGAGCCGTTGGAATTCCATGGCGAATCATAAACTGCTTCGCAGTCTTTACTTGATTCGATCTCTGCTGCGGAAGCAGATGGCCCAAAGCATCCAATGTCTTTTTTTGACAGATGATCAGCAATGCCTTCTGCCAGTAGGTCTTCTGGTCCAACAATAACCAAGGATACTGATTGTTCTTTGCAACAACTAGACACTGCATCAAAGTCCTTCAGATTCAAATCAACATTTTTCATTTTTCTTCCATCATTAGTTCCCGCATTTCCAGGGGCAACATACACTGCCTCAACATTTGCGGACTGCGCCAGTTTCCAAGCGAAAGCATGTTCTCGTCCCCCACTTCCAATCAGTAACACTTTAGCAGGGGGCATTTTTATTTCCAAGCGCTTGACTTCTAAATTCAGGGCAAGACGCAAAAAGGTCGACTGTCAAAGATTGTGGCTCCCGTTGTAGCTAGTCTTCAAAACACGTCCCTGCTACATTTCTTGTATGTTCTTTACGTGAGCTTGTGCTGCGTGTTAATATATTCGAGTGAGGCATTTTCCTCCTCAGCCTAGCAGTGATTGTTATGATGTAATGATAATTATCATATTACCCTAACGACTTGTTGTAAAACTTTTTTTAATCTCAATGGATAATTATAACTTGGGAAGCCAGCTCAGTTATAAACATACGAAAAACCACAACAAATCATATTTACAAGCTAAGAATAAGAGAGGTGGTGCCTCATAGCAAAACAGAAAACCGCACTTACACCTAGATTATTCTTGAGGTACAAATGTCACACACAGCTGACAATTCATCTGTGATTGAATACCTGGACTGCAAGGACGCTGTCTGTGAGCCCCAGAATCCAATACACATAGAACCAATGTGAAAGATTAAAATCAGTCCAAGTACTAAAACGTATGGTTGTATAGTATCTAAAGCAGAACTTAAATCTGCAAAAAGCAGTCTTGCATGTGTCTTCGGTTTCCCAAATGTTTATATAAAGTATTCAATATGAACAATTTTGCATCTTGAATACTCCTCCCCGCCTTTAGATGTTATGATAAATTTTTATTTGTTTCCAGAGTTTTTAATACAAGAGGGGTTAGTGCTATTATCATTATAATTTTTGTGAATAGCTTTTTGGGGAAGTGGAACAATGTTAGAAGGTTTCCTGGGGCTGAAATGCGACCTGAATCAAGAGAGAGTGGTCGTCGCGCCTTCTTCCATTCTGTCACACAGACTTTATTCACACAGAAAGCTCTTTTTAATGTGAAGTCCAAATGTTATTCACTCTAAAAATGAGAGTAACGACATTATAAACAGACTTTTCTTTCTTAATTATTGAATTTACTGGAATAAAACTGAAGTACCGTCGTTCCTCCCCATAGAAGTTGGTGTTGTAGGAATATACTCGCGATTTTTCGTAACACGAAGGCGAGTGGGACCAATGCTCGTCCTTTATTTATTTATTTATTTATTTAATCAACGCAAGTAAAGTAAGACGACTTCGTGTGGGCTTTTTTCCTGTTGCTGTCATGTGTCTCAGAGATAATTTTCACACAACTGGGGGATGACGTCTTACTAAATACCCTCAAAGACATCAGCTGTGTATAATTGACTTAAATAGGGTAGTCTGCATTCCCCCTTATTAATTATCCCATCCACACTAGGTGAAAGGACATTATTTTATTTATAATTTTTTTTTATTTGTTTACCAAGCGATTCCCGACTTTTTGACTTTCACATCTTGAACTCGAATAAGCTCAAATGTGATCAGCACCCTCCTTTATGGATCAGAAACATGGAAGATGACCAAAAACATCGGTAACAGGCTTGACCTTTTCCAAAACAGATGCCTCAGGCGCATACTTAACATCTTTTGGCCAAACACCATCACCAATGAAGAACTCCACCAAAGAACTGAAACCAAGTCCATCACCACGCAGGTTCAACGAAGGCGTTGGCGATGGATTGGACATGTGCTCCGCCAGCAGACAGCAGACCTCTCCAGAATCGCCCTACGATGGACTCCAGACGGCCGAAGAAAACGAGGCCGCCCAAAGGAAACCTGGAGAAGAACAGTGGAAAGGCAGATGAAAGGAAAGGGCTGGACATGGGGTCGCCTGGAGCGAGTTTCAGCCGATCGACATCAGTGGCGGGCTCTGGTTGAGGCCTTATGTGCAAATAGCACGAAGAGGATTGATTGATTGACTCGGATAAGCTATACGCCAACGCATTAAAGGGAAGTAACTAGCAAATCAACAAGCACGGCTGAAGTAGTGCCCCTTTCACCTAAGTTTGTTTTCTTGACTTCTAAAACAGCGAAGGAAACGCAGGGACTGCGAAGTGCTTGAAGTTAGTTGTGCTCTTGACATCCTTTCCAGTCGGCGCTATAGTGGGATGTGGGCAACAAAAATTGTGGGGCCTTTCCAAACCATGTTGCCACCACAGGTCATCTCTTCAAAGGATTATCGCGTCAAATTTGACAGCTTTCTGATGAGGGAAGTTTAATGGGGGAAAGAACCGGCTTTAAAAGTAATTCCGCAAACAGAATTTACTTTTACTCTGCTGAAAGGGAAGGCAATTTGAGTTCTTGGAATTTCAGAGATTGTGCAAACTATGAATTATCTCGATCTCCTGAGGTACCATCCCACCAGGCGCTATGCATGGGGCCTAGAGCAGTCCCCCCTACTCGCCACCCCCTAGCACCGGCGTTGTCTTATCCCTTAGACTGGCAAGTCCTGATTGAAAATTACATCATTCAATACACCAACCTAAGAAAGTTGCTATCATACATCTGCTGGCGGCACCTAGTTTACTTCCAAGTGAAAATGGCCTAACATCAGAGAGAAGCATTTATAGGTTTCTCCAGTTATGTTTGTGGCTACACATCCCACTGTTCTTGCTCACCCCTTCTCACACATACACCCTACCCCATCCAGAGGCACATACCTTTTCACACAGAAAGCAAAATGCCCACACAAATCTTTGTTTAGTTCCAAAACTTAGATACAAATCTGGAATGATTTCATGACCAGTTCTGACAAATATAGCATATGACTTTACAACATGACAGCATCTCATAGGTTAAGTCAAAAGTGATCTGATCTGATCAGTCACATTACCAGTCAATCCTCATGTCCATGCTGAATGAAGTAATGTGAACACAGACAAGACTGAAGATACAGCACTGTTTGTATGGACTATGCAGTTCCCTTTCACTACACTGCACACTCAGGGGACATTATGTTTTCCTCTCCAAGGTGCATTCCATTTCAGGGTCAGGGTCAGTTTTTATGAGAGCAGTGCACACCACCTCTCCCTCGTTACCCTACCTTCCCCAACCCGTTGGAGAGTCAGGTACCCATTCCAAAGCAGAATCAAATGGGGGAACTATGCTACATCCTATGAAACCAGCTAGTGTGTGCTTTCAGGTTCCAACACATTTGCTCTAGCAAGGCTAACTGCTCCCCTGTACTGTATAATGTTAGGAAGCAAGAATATTGAGCATCTGGACGAGAATTTTCTACTTCAATTTTTCTACTTCAATATATATTAATAGTCTGATCCCAGGAACACAGAAGAAAATAGTCTGCTCTATTTGTTCATTGGTAAACCAAAGTAACCAGCAATCCACAAAAACATGGAGCAAATCCTGTGCCTTTATTCAACAGTAAAACACATTTCCAACACACCTGTGCCTCTTATGTGACTGCCTGCTCACTTGTTCCAGATGCAACCTAAGTGACCAAAACTCACAGACAAATCAAGATCCATGCATTATTATTATTATGTAGCCTAAATTTAACACAAGCAAGGTGACACACACACATATCAAAGTAGAATCTAGCATATAGATATACATGCATTTATACAAGGGTGGATATTCAGCTAAGTTTTTGAGGTGAAAAGGCACAAGGCCGCCTGTTCTCAAACTGAAGCAAATGCAGCCTCTCTTGGCGCATGGATGCACACAGGCACTGTGAGATGTCACTACAGAACATACATCACCAAATAAAAACTCTTGCATTGACCTCAGCAGCTCATGCTACTACTGCCAACCTTCTCACCCAGGCCTTAATTGCTGCTGAATTTTTAACCCTCACAAAAAAGTTGATCCCAAGAAAATTTTGGTCTTCAACACTGCACTCCTAATGACAGGGACGAACTTTTACCCAAGCACATCAGGAAAACTTTGTCATGGTAATGTTAGGCAGTGATAATTAGCAAGTTTACTATGAAAATTAGATTTCACGAGCATGCCCCAAATGCACAATGCTTTAAAAATATAAGTGTAAAGTAAATGCTGGAAAGTCTCTCTGGCACTGGACTGACTCTTTCTCTTCTGAACTACAAAGGGTCCCATTATGATCATCGCGTACAGCTCGGGGCATCATTTAAGGAAAAGACAAAGGACCTATGACTATTATCAAGGTGACAGAAGAAGCAAGGCACACATCTCAAATAGCAGGACATTTTACAGCTATATCAAAGTTTCACTATTTCTAATAGATTAATAGCATATCCAAACAAGTTTACTCTTTACAGGAATACTTCACACATTCTTTACATGGTGCTATATTGCAGGTCATAAATGCAAAACAAACCAGAAAAAACATACAAGTACAATTATGCAAATAAACACTCTTCAGACTCGCCACACACAAATGCAAACACGCGTCTACACAAACATTCACACATAAGTTGATAAACATTAGCATCATGCTTTGGCTTAAACAACAAACGCTGCTGCCAGGTTTTCAACAAGTTAGTCCAGTTAAAACAAAAGTAGCTTACTCTGTGAATTTGCACTTTGAATTGTAAAAAAAAAGTGTAACTGTACCCTACTGTCCAAGTATTGCTACTTCTTTCAAACACAAGCCTTTAGGGGGAAAGTTAATTCAAGTACTCCCCTTTACTGCTGGTCTTAGTCATTAATGCTACCCACTATTACCAGCAACCATTAAACTTCTACTGTCATTCTTCTCAATGTTTTGCAAGCAAAATGCCACCCCATTAAGCCTGTAAAGCTGGACAGCAACAAGCTCGACATAGTCCAAAGAACGCTGCTTGAAAATAACAGCACCAAGACGTCTTTTTCCTCGTGATGCTCACCAACAAGACAAACCTCCCACTGCAGCCTGCAATGTCAAGAGGCTGCAGCTTCCTCAGTGAGTTCTGGAACTAGGTATTCCCGGTTTTCGTACGTCCAGAAGTCATTTAGATCTATTAGGATGCTCACCACGGTGTCTCCTTTTCCACTGTAAGACACCAAGTACAAGCCGCACAACATTCACATAATGAATAATATTATACACACAGCCATACATACTCAATTTTACTTTACAAAGAAAGGCACTCAATAGGAAAAATTACTGAGCGCAAGAAGCCACTTTCCCACTCTATGGTCTAGCAGAAACCATCTGCTGACTGGTTAAAAGTGAGATGCACGATGGCTACAAGTAACCAATAACCCTCTTCAGCCACATAGGCTCAGGCAAGACTGAATATGAACACATGTAAACAACCCACCATCCCCGTGGGTTCTTGCCTTGAGCAAAGGCAGCTACAAGCCCGAGTAAAATGGAATATCAGTATCAAATTCAAAGTTCTTATCAACTTCCATTCTTTAAAGTTGATTCAGTGATTTAAAAACACTAATGGTTACTTAACAATGAAGTACTGTGTTATTGCTGGTAAAAATTTAATGTTGGCAGCATATCAAAACCTTGAGTTTTATTCAGAGCAGTGTCATGATGGATGGTTTTGGAGAGATAATGTGCGTAACAGTGCAAGCCATCTTCACAAATGATAAACACAACAGTGTCATGAGAATTTCCTTGGGCAGAATTTTAATTGATTCTACATATACCTAATTATCGCTATTGCTGCTAAATAAATGAGTACCCCCATAAAATATGTAATCTTTTCCACCAAACATAAGTGCTCATTAAATTCCTTAGCAGTACAGCCTCAGTCTTCCATCAGCCTATGTTACAGGCATTTCACAAGTCTGGCTATAATAGCTGTTACAAGTGGTATTCAAGACCTTGATGCTTAGTTATACAAGCACCTTCAAAAAACAGCCCATGCTGTGAATGTGTCAATATTAAACAAATCTGGTGTCAGTCTTCGCTAGGTAGGTAAACCTTTAGCTAATTTGACATTTCCTCACCTCTTTATGAGATCCTGAAGAGTAATATGCAGTGGATCACCTGGCTTGACCATGTCAAAAATCTCATCCTTTACATCCTGGAAAGACACTGGTTCTTGTCCATGAAGCTTCATCTGTTCTTGAATTGCCTGTTTCAGGACCACAAAAAATTATGCTAAATATAATAGTAAATATGATGTTAAATCTAATGTTAAGATCAGGAGTATAAGAGGAATAACAACTGAGAATAACTAAAATAGGTACACAATGTTCCATCCCCCTGAAGAGATGCAATTAAGTATTTTTTTGCATAAAAAGAAAACACTTAATATCTTACTCGAAAGAAAAAGTTAAACGAGAAGACATTGAGGTATCCTCGATGCTGAACGTCTAGAATGCGGAAAAGGTAGCGCAAAGCCTGGGGTTCTCGTCTGTTCTCCATGGCCAACACAAAGTCTAGATATGTCTTGTAGTCCTGCAGCATGTCAACACATCTTTTTTAAAAAGAGGATGGCAACATTATCCGTGAAATACAAACACTTCATTGGATGTTCACATGAAGTAGACGTAATCGCTGTTGTAGAGAATAAAATTTTTCTTTTTTATGAAAAAACTGCTACGCTATCTCCTCAAAACAGGCTCAAAGAGGGCTTCACAGTAAAATATTGGGTTGTCGGAAAAGTCATGACACATTTTTGCAATAGATGACACTAGTTCATTTTTGGAAGTAGTAGTCATTAGCATTTATGTTAATGCTATGTTATTTGACAGATGACAGTTCTAGCTTAAAAAAAAAAATAAATAAATAAAATAAATTGAGCAATTTGGTTGAGTTTTGGAGATTTTGCAACAAGTCGAATATGGAAGCTGTGCATTTTCACCAGATTTTAGAAAGTTGCGTGCTGGTGATTTTGATCTCAAGGATACTCCTCGGTCATGGAGGCCTACTGAGGTTGATGACATCATAATGAAGGCATCGGTTGAGTCAAACCCACGTTACACAACACAAGATATTGCAGAAACATTGAACATACATCGTTCAAGCATTTAAAACCACCTGAATAAACTGGCATATGTAAACAGGCTCGATATTTGGGTTTCTCATGAACTCAAAGAGGTTCATTTGATGGCGCGTATAAACATCTGAGATGTGCAAATGGTCTTGGTCTTTACATGATGATGTGCCTTAAACGACATCGAAAGCAGACATTCATCACAGAAAGGTTATGCTCTCAGTGTGGTAGTATTTTAAGGGTGCCATGTTTTTTGGAGCTCCTACCAAGGAACCAAACAATCAGCTGGAATGTGTACTATCAGCATTAGACAGTTTGAACAAATCCATCATCCAGAAATGTCTAGTACTAGTTAATTGTATAGGAGTCATGTTCTGTCATGACAACGTGAGACCAAACACAAGTTTGATCACCCATCAAAAGTTATTGGAGTTTGGATGGGATGTGTTGCAAAACCCATCATGCTCGCCTTGCGGCATCAGATTTCGACTTGTTTCGCTATCTTCAAAACTCCTTGTGCAGTATAATGTTCAATTCAGATGAGGCTGTAAATCAACACCTTGTTCAGTTTTTTTGCCGATAAAGACAGTCCTTCTAAGAATGAGGAATAATGAAGCTCTCTGAAAGATGGCAAAAGGTTATTGAACAAAATGGGCAATATATCACTGATTGATCTTTGCTCTTTAAATAAATAAATGACCTTCAAAAATCAGAAAAATACATCACGACTTTTCAGAAACCCTATTTGAACATCTAGACACCTTAAGTTGACAAAAGACTAAAGCTATGGAGACTCCTTGTTTACAAAGATTCTTACCATTTCTCCTTCATATGTAAGACACTCCTGAAAAACTCTGTCCAAGAAAACATCTGTTAAGGTGCCAGTACCATATCTGCAACAAAGGCATTTTGTATGCAGTGTTCTTTGTTTTAGCCCTAGCAGTTCAAGATTTGTAACGAAATCTTCTGGATAATAGATTATCTGCAACAGTTAAATTGACAATGGAATACACTGTAACATTCAGAAAAACTAGTAAACATATTTGCTGCTTAATAATGCAGGAGCTAATCAACATACATAAAACTCAGAAATATATTTGTGTAATGTTCACTTGCATACAATTATGATGACACTTTCATTTATCATTAATGGACTGCCCAGAGTGCGATCTATCTTGGTTGTGATGCTGCACGTCATAAGTTCACATTATTATTATTTATTAACAGCAAGATAGAATCTGAGGTCTGCTCTTTACCTTGCTAGTTCTTGTTTGCTCAGCATTCCATTACGGTCTTTGTCCAGATTGAGGTACTGTCCATACACTCGAAGTGCAGAGGGAGCTGAGAACCAGTTTGATTCCTGTAGTTCTTTGGACAGCTCCTCATCACGCAGCTGTCCAGAAAACACAAAAGCAGTGTCTGTTCATTGCTGGCCATTTAGCAATAACTCTCAATTAGAAAATGAAACTTATACTTCGTTCCACAAATTTTTTGTCCATCAGCCAAAGAACTCACACTGATATTTTATAATACTGCTTTACCTTCTAAATTAAAAAACGTGAGCAACTTGTATCTTTTAAAAACATAGTAAAACACTTTGTGAAGATTCTTGTTTGTTATCCAGTTGAAAAATTCTAGATCTTTTGGGTTGAGACTTAAGTGCAGATACTCTTACTGAAAGTCTCTGGGGAAGGGGGAAAGGCTATATCATAGCAAGGCAGCCAGCCCTTTAAACAGATGCCACATGCAGAGAAAGAAGAGCGTGCCTAAAACAAGAGCTGAACCCAGGACGGGCATCTTTCACCGTATTGGTGACAGGTGTTAACTGTTGCGCCACCGGGCCACTCTTGGGGGATGGGTAAGATATACATGCTCACACAAATGCACAGAAATCACTATACCCAACAACTATAACTGGCGAACAGCCAGTCCCAAAACATTCTGTAGATGTGTTTTGTCTCACCTCTAATAAATCATCAAGGAAACTGCAGGCCAAGATGTCCTGTATTTTTATGCGGCCCGTATGAAGAGGATCCAAGAAAAAGAAAAATTTGCGTACAGCTGTGCAAACATAGAAAGAGTAGAAGGAGCGCTCCAGGCCGTTCAACTGTGGTAATGTAGGAATAAGCTCCAGGATGTAGTTCTCCAGATCCTGTAATACCAATAATGTGCTAGCATCAGTATCACCCTTCTGGTGCATTGAGTTTAATACCCAGAGAAAATCTAAACCTGGGGCACTATGTTCATTAACTACACTGAACATAAAAGCCCAATTCCCATAGCCCAGTGGTCATAAAGACAGTAATTTGTGGCGTCAATAGCACAGCAAGTGCAACTTTCTACTCGTCCACTCCTAAGCTAAGTGCACTCACCACTTTTGGATTTTGAACTTTTTCCATTTTTTCTAAGACTACTGTAATCTCTACTGAGATCTCTAGCTAGAGTACGAGTCAATAAAGGCAAAAATAGTTTTAAAGATATAGTATGTGTCAAAATTCTAAAATAACCTCAAGTCTAAATTTCTGAATTTAGTCAGCATGAACAATAAATGGAACTGTCATGTTCTTACTGATTCTTTGAGGTAGCCCAGTCCTGCCACATCATACAGCGATAGTCCTATGCGTGTCTGATGTAGCCACACTTTACGCATCACATAATTAAAGAACTGCATGATGGATATCCGACCAAAAGGATCGGACTGTACTAGCTTGCAAAATACTGTTGCCTGAAAAAAAGGCCTGCAAAGCAAACCAAAACTTTGATTTCAATAGCTTCTAGTAACTTGTATTTCCAGATAATTCAAGCACTCACTGCTGGCACTGTGAATCTTCTAGCTTATATCTAACTGGAATCCTTGACATTACTAGAAATTCTCACAAAAGCCTAAAGAATAATCCCTGAACTCACTGGCATTTGAGTCCAGCTTGCGTCTTCACAGCCAAGAAGTCATCATAGCTTATCATCTGTTCGTCCCCATGAAGTGGTGGAGTATGGTGGTTGTCCAGCAAAAACCACAGTCTCTACCACATCAAAATACATATAAACACACCATCTAAAACATCCCAACGTCAGAATAAACATATTAAATGTTTTAAAATAGAATGTCTTCATTTGCTAAAAATATTGTTAAGTCACTTGAGGACTACTTACAGCAACATGATTATGCCAAAGTAATAAAATATTTGCACACAACTCAGTGAGAATAACTGCTTAAAAAAAACAAAAATACAAAGACATACTTGCAATTCATCATTATCAAGCAGCTCTCTACTGCGACGCTGAAGAAAAACTGCTCTGAAAAAAAAAAGCTTCAACAACTAAAAAGCAGCCCACTGATGTTAAGGTACCACTAAGAATGATTTCTAAACATTTTGTGACAATACCACATTTTTTTTTTCTTTATGCAGTCTTCTTCTGTCCTATGGACAACAACTAAAAGTTTCCTTGAAAGCCTCAATGTTATACTGTTCTTTTTCTGAATGCAGGACTATCTTAATAGAAGGGAAAATATGAAATACTGAAAAGTGCACGATTGTCAGTCTGTATGCGCATTCTGTAAAGGTGTGTGTACATCAAGATCTAAAGCAATGCTAACATTCTGCTTCTTACATCTGTTTCATATAAATTCTTTAAGGGCCAACCAATGTTAGTTTTTTCAAATGATGTTTATTACAAAACAAACTCAGATTCTTTTTATTTTCAAGATGCAACCTGTCAGACGTGGATGTACTGAGAAGCAGGTTTAATTGGTCACCTTGTTAGTACATAGATAGGTTTATCCTGTCCAGGCCACAGCCTAAGGCTGAGCTAGCAGCATACATTAATTAACCATATCCAAGTACTACCATGATCTCATGGCTTGTTTGAAGGTTTGTGTCTACTGAATGGAAAGAATTTATTCTCTCATATTGTGAGATGCATAAAAATTCACTTTGACCAGTTTTAAATTCATAAAATAGATAGAATTTTTCTATTTTTCACCTGGATTCTTCTCTTATTTTTAGTTGCAGAGGCTCTCTTTCTGAAGGTAACTGAAAATAAAGTCATAAGCAGAGTCAGTGCACATTACAACTCCCTCCCATAAGCAAATCATTAACAGAACAAAAGCTGCAACATTCCAAACTACAAAGCTCAAGTATCATAAATGCCTCTCTAACAGGCTAATAAGCATAAGGAAGTCATGTGTAAAGATTCAGAAGCAGCAGTAAAATAAGTTTACTTTAAAGTTAACTTTCAATATTTAATGACTGCTTAAAAATTGTATAAATTCTTAATATGTAGGTCCTCTTTGAAGTGTGCGCTGGTGCACATGCACGCTTCTTTTAAAAAAATTTTAAAATTCAACAAACCATTTAGAAAACTCTTCTGCAACAAGCGATCAAAGGCTTATCAAGTTGCAACATTTTTTTTGTTTAAATGACTAGGCTGACTACAGACCACTTTCCAAGAGTGATTAACCACCTTTTATTCCGGCCTACAAACATCACCACGCACAGAAAGAGATCTGATACTGGTAATGTACACAGATAAGGTTACATCATCGAAGGTTACAGCTACTGGTAGAGCTGGAGTATAGGTTAATTTAGAATATCATGCTTTTGACATTATTTCTTCCATGAACACAATGTACTCTTTGCTTTGAGACCATTATTATTATTCTGTGTTTATATTTTGTGAGAAGTGCTTTGAGCCTGCCTTTGATGGTGGGGTAAAGTGCTATATAAATTAACTTTATTATAAGGCTTATATTTTGAGAACAGAAAGGGGCTATTTAAGAAATGAAGGCATATTATCTTGAAATACACAGCACAGTCATACAAAAATATTTTACACTCTAATGCTTTTAATATCATACTCCACCCATTAACAAAGCTGTTCTAGATTTGTGTATTTTAAGTATCCTCACTTTCAAGCACCACCATTTCTAGAACCTACAACTGAGCTATCAAGGCTAACACAAATATCTAAATATTACCTTTGAGAACAGTCTTGGTTTATTTTGAAAGTTGGCAGGAAGTCCCTTCCACGTTTTATAAAAATGTGTAAACTCATCCATTTCATCTGCATTTCCATCTTCATGATCATTTTTGGGATCTACAAAGTCAGGACAGAAAATGTATCACAGGTTTTCATCAACTGTAAGCAATATTTAGTGTTTGTATTAACACACTGTTCTTTTTTCTTTGAGCATATTTTTACATTTTTATTTTTGTATTTATTTTCAGGAAAATCTGCTTCAATCAAACAGAAGACTATTTAAATGCATGTAGCTTGATTTTCTAGCGAACACTTACTGCAACAGTGTTAGCTATCAATTTTCAGAAATGTGTTTGTAATATTTAACATTAATTTAATGGCAAGCTTTATTATCTATTACACATTTACAAGGTGCCTTTTCAACAGGTACTAGGTGCACTCATTTGGTCATCCACATCATTCAAAAGATAAAACAAATAACCCACAAATAGGCATGAAAAACAATACTTAAGCATATCAGTTAAACAAGACAAAATATACACATTACAAGTAGTACTTTCAGAACAAACACATTTTTAAGTGAGAGTTGAAGGCTGAGAAAGATGATGTCTGACACTGAAGGGTAGATAATTCCAAAGCCAAGGTCCATAGTAAGAGAAAGAATAGAATGAGAGAGTGAGATAGAAGTAAACTAGATACATGGCCATCTGTAGAAAAAGGGAGATAAGAAGGAATGTAGTGAGAAAGCAGAGTAGATTGGCAGGTAGTAGCTGTTTTATGACTGAAGACACCAGCTATGTGTATATGATGAACAGAACTGGTCCTATAACCGAGCCTTGTGGAACTCTGAATAAAAGCAAAGATATGATTGAGTGACACTAAAAACGAACCAGTAAGAAGGAACAAAACCACTGGAGCATTGTGAAACAAATACCAAGTAATCTCACGGCAAGAAAGCTGAACACAGCTGAACTGTCCATGGGCAGAAAAACTGAGTTCACTGACATCTAAAGATGACAAAACCTCACTGAGAAACCCACACAATCCCTCTGAAACAGATAGACTCATCAAGGGAAAAGCCTAAGAATTGCATCATGGAAAAAGAAGATAAAGCTCAAGGATGCTGGAAATCTTAGCTGTGAATTGAAAAAGCAAACAGTTGGCAATGCTGCAGAACCATAATTGGTAGGCAGAGAATAGGCAGTATGCTTGCATTACATTTAACATAATACCATGAGTATGATACATAGTATCACACTTGGTAAGTACATGTACATGAAAATACTGAATAAATGCACAATTGCTCAGGGTTCAATCCAACCACTTCTCTAGTCTTTTCAGATGACACCCTCTGGATGATTATTCCATGTACCACTTGAAAAGAGATATCTGTACACAATTTTGTTGTTGTTTTTGGTACCCCTGGTTATCAGCTTCCTGAATTTAAAAACAAAACTGCAAATGTCAAAGCAAGTAATGTTGCTTGGCACTACTTATTTGAATTAAGCCAGGATATGGTGTATGCTTTTCCCCTAATTTTTATCTATATCATTTTTCAGTAATTTTTGTTGCACACTGTTGGGATGTTAATTGCTATGTCTATGAAGGGGGTGTGGAAAAGTTGTGATACACACCCTAACTTTTTTAGTTTTCTTTTATTACAATACAGTACAACTTTATTTATCCACAGGGGCAATTCCAGATCGTGCTCATACTAGCAGTAATATATATATATATATACACATGACATACAAGAGATAATACATACATATACATGATATACATAGGATAATACATACATAACCATGTTAAAATATTTTAAATATTTTCTCTCTCTCTCATACACACACACACTCCTAGCAACAGTAGACACAGTTGGTGACCTTAGGTCACCTCAGGCTAGTACAAGATCACGGCCAGTAGAGTTGATCAGGTAAATGGCACATGGAATGAATGATGCAGTGATGATTGGTTTAGCATACAAGCATCGCGTACCAACGGCCAGACCGCAAGAGTGAAAACTCACATGCCAACACATGATCAGAAATAGAGAGGATACGGGTTGCCTTCCTAGGGATTTACTGATGACAGAAGGCTGCCAAGTCCCTCTGCCTGATTCCGGCAGCATTCGGTCATCAGCAGATCCTTAGGAATGATTATAGCCTGTCCAATGTATTAGTCTGCATTTTCGTTCTTCCTACAATGTCTACTTTGCAGCGAAAGGAAAATTCCAATTGTAATGTCTTTTTGTTCTCACGGACAATTTTGACAAGAGTATTGTCATCTTTTAATTTTGAGGGGTTTGCAAGGTAAATTTCTTTAAAACTCTAAATACTTTCATAATATTTTAGGATAACTACATTTTTCTTCTACTGTTCTTATTCGCTACTATTTTTTGTTTTGGGTAACACTGAAAGGTAGAGTTTGGGTTGAGTTTGTCAGATTTAATGTCTCAATGTCGACATGCAGTAGTTTCAACAAGTTCATTAACCTTATCATCAAAAATACAGCGACTGACCTTTTTTCCTGCTGAGATATCTTTTTAACGTTTGATGCCATTCACTATTGTGCATTTTTGACTTTTTCGTCTGCGTCATTGTTCACAAGTCAACTGACAGACGTTAAATGTCTATATGTTGGTTGAGCACAAACTTCGGTTGGTCCGCCATGATATAAGTTTACTTGCCGCTTCTCTCTGATTGGCTGCGGTTTTCAGCGCTTCTCTCTGATTGGCTGCGGCTATGATTGCTGACAAGGGAGAGCACGCGCGAGACTCCGCCATGTGCAGGTTGTAGCACGATAAACAATGCGAGGGACAAAGACAAACGCATCGTCCTCACGCGGGGCTTGGGGCCTGTTTACTGTCACATATCATGCTAGAACATGACAACAAGTTGAATTCTGCGGCGTTCATGCATAGACTAAGAGTTTACTGTTGCTGTTGTTCTTTTATAAATTGTATACATGACTCATGTTAAAATGTAGTGACACATTTTGTATGCGAACTTGTATAGACGTCCGTGGTTTAACTGCTTTTCAAGCAGTCACAAGTATTGAGGAGTTTGCAGTAGTAGGTATGGCGAAACTTACAAAACAAATCATCTGATCGAGTTAACTGATTATTAAATTTTAGCTCATGCGTCCACTTTATCGTCATGTCATGTCAAGAATTTTCTTATATTGTAATTTGCAATGCTAATATAGACATTTATGTTCTACAAAATTAAAAAGAAACAGCCTGTAGCAGTTTAGAGATACTTATAATCTTGAACGTTTAATTAAAAGCAGCCTTGAATAAGATTTGGCATGCTTTACGGCGCGCTAGCTTATTATTATTATTATATGCAGAGACTTCGCTGATTGGGCTTGTGACGATGTGACTTTTCTGTCTTGTGACGAAATGGACATACGTATGACGAATTGACTTTTAGTGTGGAACGAAATGGTCTTGTGACAAAATGACCGGCTCCCCTCAACAGCTGGAGGAAAGTGTGCTGGGCCACATGGGTTTCGACCTACCACACTTCCAGGTTCTGACGCCACAAAAGTAGAACAAATGGACAGAATGCTTGTGTCTACAGTCCTTCAAATGAGCATCATGACCCTAAGAGTGATTAAATGTTTTATGGTGTTACACTGTATTGTTTGACAGGACTAAAAATAATATATCTTCAAGCTACATTGTTTTAAGAGTGGAGGTGTATATGAGATAAAGCAGTTAACCATCTTGGTCTCTCTTCAGCTGGATACAGAAGGGTTGAGATAACTAGTTGGGTCCACACTTTGATGTTTTTAAAACCATTTTGGGGGCATTGCCTGCCCATTTTTCTGTCTCATTCTATAATCCTTTCAAGGATAGTCTTGGCAAGACGTGTGTTACATGGCCGATTGGCATGGACAAGTTGCACTCAGTCCATTAGATGTTCAAGGGCCTTCAGAAGCACTACATCTCAGAGGATTCAGTCATTTTATTAATAATTGATTTTACCAGACGACATAACCAGTGAAGATACACGGGTTCTTGTGCTTATGGGAGCCGTCATGCAGGGGATTACCTCCCTTGACATTTGATTTCTGCTAGTCTCTTAATTCCTGTGAGATCGTCTTTCAGGATGCACGTTTTGCATTTATATTGGAGAATTTAAGAAACAATTTTTGTAGCTGTAATTTGTTCAGGAAGCTAATGTAGCAAATAATGGCAAGTAGATAATGTACTTTAAGGTGGTTAAATGGAAACCAATCAGATCACAATTTCCAGTCAGCTTTGAAGGGGAAGACAACTAGTTCAGATGTGTCTGATTCTAATAACTATGCAGAAGAATCAGTGAACGATGAAAGTTTAATTTTGGGTGAGCATACTGCAAATGAAAAATAAGGATAATGACAAAGCTGTATAGAAATTGATATGAATTGTGACCATCCAGATGATAAATTGTTAACAGCAGAATATTCTTGATCTTCCTGCTGAATCTGCAAAAGGTGATACATGTATTTGACAGTGGTGTAGAAGTCTTAAGTAATTTTGACCTCCGTTCAGTTTTATTGCCATACATGATTAGCAACATGGGTGGGGTTGTTAGCATGCACTCAGCAACAAGCCATAAGGTTGTATAGTGTCTCTTTGAGCCCTTG
Source organism: Marisa cornuarietis (assembly GCA_004794655.1). Taxonomy (NCBI): domain Eukaryota; kingdom Metazoa; phylum Mollusca; class Gastropoda; order Architaenioglossa; family Ampullariidae; genus Marisa; species Marisa cornuarietis. The sequence goes on along the minus strand of SMMW01000046.1, from coordinate 943,573 downwards.
AAGTCCTCTGGCTGCTGTCTATATACCGATTCAGCCCCTGGTCAAGTGAAAGATAAAGTTTATCCCCTAACCTTTTTTAGGTAATTTCAGGAGTGATAACTTTTTTTTTTTGAGAGGACAATGTCCATCTCCTTTCCTCCCTGTTTGTCCCTTCCAACGTTTGTTGGAGTCACATACCCATTTCTGACAGCTGGGTTGACGAAGGGAAAGTTTCCTGCACCACATGAGTAATAAACCAGCTTCCGAGTTCAGGAGCCAGTACTATAACCATTTGACTACTTGCTTCCCTTCTTGCTGAGGTCTTCACCTCCACCAACACAGGGTTTGTTGATACTTTCATGACCAACAGAGTGGATCTGCCATAAAACTTTACGATGATGAAGATTGACATGGGAGGTGCAGACTTCAGGCATTGCAAGAACACCGAGGTGCTGCGTTGAGTGGGCAAGAGAATCATGGCAGTCCTCTCCAATATGCACAAGCCTCAGCTGGTTATTGTGAAGACCCAAACAGAAATCAAGGAACTCGATTATTGTTGACTAAAACAGGAACATGGCTGGGGTGAATTACAATCCCTTCCACAGGAGTGCGAGGTGGTGGTGAAGTTTGTCTGCCACCTACTCACCCTCACTATGGTGCAATCCCACTCCCATTACCAAAACATTACGATGGCGATTGACAAGCCAGGACTAAGGACTAAAGGACTTCATTCTTTTTGTTGCTGTCGCCCAGCAGATGAGAAGAATCAACAGGAACTGCTGCAGTGCAAGGGCTAGAGAAAGTGCCGCTACAAAGATAACGTGAAGCATTTTCTAGTATTGAAACCAGAGGCAGTGTCACGTTTGCTATGCAAAGATGACAGTTGCAGATGCTGATAGGATGCTTTGAAGATCAGGGGACGGTGTACTCAGCATGAATGATAAAGATGTTAATAGTCCCTCGTTATCCCATGCTTTCATCTTTATCAGGATAAGCAAGACTACACAAAGACCAAATTCCGTGCAAATGTTCTTATGTTTATGCTAAACTTTATCTCCTGCTGCATATTTCATGTGATGACAAAAAAATCCTGAGTGTGTAGAATAAACAAGGTGCTGTTACATTTTGCATATTCTGAACTTCAATTATACGTTTATTCTTTTTATTTTGTGATTTAATGGAATCATACAACATATCGACTGAACATTTCTCACATGAGCATCACTTGCCTGATGATCATTATTATTTATTAAAAGAAGGCCGCCAAGTGTTTACTAAGCAGTTTTAATGCAAGAATGCCATGACAAAGACCATGAAGTCATTTAATATGTAGAAGCCAATGATGAAAGCATTGATAAATAAAATAAAAAATCCCTTAAGATCACAATGTGAAGCGCAAACAACATTACTGCAGAAATCTTTTAGTTCAACTCTCGGAAATAAAAGTTATTCAACAAGAAGAAATCATTTGCATGAAACTATACGACTGAAAAAAAACAAAACCTGAAAAGATATCTAACATCAAGAAACCTTCACATTTAGGATACGTACAATGGAAGCAATATTAATCATTTCAGACATCAGTCAACTTAGTCCCCTTATGTTACATATGCTGTTCAAAAGGCAGTCTTTAAACTGTCATCTAAAAGTACTTCTCCGATCCAAAAAATTAAAAAAAGAATTCCATCAGATGCCAGACATCACCCAATTACCAGTGCCATTCCAGACAAAACCATGGTTTCATATTGGATTGTCCTCAAGCATTTTCCATGCTTATTTTCTGTAAATGTCTTGTTTTCCTTCCCAAGTTCAAATGACTGCCATTGTTGCCTAATCTACAATTTTAATTTTAACTATGCATTTTATAATCAATGTTTCTTGGATGGTTGACCATCAGTTTATTTGGAGTCTTTCATGTGCAGTACACTAAGCTTATATCCACACCAAGAAAAGAGCTTTACTAATTCAAATATTATTAAATGCATCCAAGATAAAGTTTTTGATGAAAGGAAATCACTTTATAAACAATGCAAGTTCAGCACAGACTGGTTCTCACTGTATTTTTTATGAGTTCCAGTTTTGACAGCAGACTACTAGTTAAAATGACAAAGGTCTTCTATCTCTTGTGGAGATCATGTCTCTTGACTTGTATTACACAAGAATGATTGTAAAGACATTAATGAACTTCCTGCCTCACTGTTTAGCTAAGATCTGAACAAATGATAGCCACACCACGCTCATAGAAGCGGTTATCTTTGCTTTCCATTTTCTCGGCTGACTCGAAGTCAAGCGTAAAGAGCAACTGTCCTCTTGTAGCATTGAGATAAACAGGCAAGGTCACACGACTGGCAGCCAGGTCTTTGCTGCCATCCAGCCTGCAAAAAAAAACAACAAAAAAACCCCCACACATTTAGTTTACTACTGATATATTCCTCTACATTCTAAAAAGAGACAACCCTGTGGTTGCTACATGTTGATACAAAATCTCACATAAACTGAAAAATGCCAGCTACATTTTATTTGAAATGTGTCACCATCTGTTACAATTTTTACCATGTTTAGATTAACACTAGGGGGTGGCTACAACAGTAGAAATAGTGGTGGTGGTGGTGCAGTCTGTGAGGGCTGGGTAAAGGCAGGGGCAAGTGAGTGCGATTCAGTCAATTAATTCTGTCTGACAGCCCAATGTGGGTGTACAATGCCAGTAAATTTTGTTTCTTTTAAAAACCAATGAAAGACCTGCAGCCCACTTGATGAAATTAAGTCTGGCCCAGTAAAAGTCGAGAAAACATTGCACTTATTTTTAAACAGTTAAAAGCACTGAGTAGAGTCTTCCAGCTTGTTTTTGATGCTTGGTGAGGGATGGTAGATGCACAAAGATGGTTGCTGAAGTGGTGTGAATAATGAATGTTTCCATGGCAAAGGTGGTGTGAGTGAAGGGGTAATGAACACAGTAAAAGACCTGTTAGGACAGTGTAGACATCACCCACACGTGAGGAACAAGGATAGGACATATACTGGTCTACCAAGGTCAGCCCATTGCACCTGAGGTCTTCACTCTCTTCGAGCCAGGTTTCAGTGATGAAGAAAATGCCAATGTTGTGCTCAAAGATGTAGTAAGGAAATATATGAACCTTGCCGACAAGATTCACAGACCATAAAAGGATGGCATCAAAATCTTTTGGTATGTCTTGATCACCAAACAGGAATGAAAGCAGGTCTGCAACATCTCAATGAAGGTAGATGCAGGTGGCAATCATTAAGATGAAGTTTCTTCAATTGCAGATCCAAACCACCTCTATGCTCTTTCCTCATGGGTGTACGATAATGATGAAGGCCAACTACTGGCAGGTCCTTAGATACAGAGGAAGCAATGGAAAAGAAGCAAACAGGAAAACCTCACAAGAGTAACACAAACAAAACTGTAGAGCCACCAGCAGGACAGAACCAGAGTCAAAAACAAAAACATGTATATAGCAGGACCAAATGAAGACATTCACCTATGCTAATAATGATAAGCACACTCCAAGCAATCACAACCGAGACCATCTTTTTTCCCCACATCTTTATTTTTATATTTTATTTAAAAAAAATGATTCGCCCTGTGACCTTAAGGTTGCTGGGAAGCAACATGTTTGAGACCCCACTTTGGGGCCATTTTTTGTGAGACTGTTGCCAGTTCATCCCTGTTTACTTTCCCCTGACTCCCCTTACTTGCCCGAACTTTCTACATGGTCAGGTACCCACTCCACAGCTAGGTCAGCTGGAACACAATACTGAACTGGCTTGTGTGTGCATTATCAGTACTTTATGACCAACCCTACATACTGTCAAAATTTTGTTGTGGACAAAGATAGATGGAGATAATGAGACTATAGTGTATCTTACTTGATCCAGCGCAGCACTGTCAGCTTGAGGTCTGTGGAGATGGTAGTAGACAGCTGTAGTCTGTTATCTTTGCACACAGCTCCCTTTAACTTCAGGCCTGCAAACCATAGACATGCTCTCATCTTCACTGGCTGGAGGCATAACATTGCACTCACTTCACAGTTTCTGTCTCCATACAGTTTCTTCAATCAGGAAGGCAGATTACAAATAAACTAAAATTAAACAATGATCACCATAACTAATGTACAGGTGTTTTCAAAAGTCAGTCAAGTAATCCTACTACCTGTAATCCCAAAGCTGCAGTCATCAAGGACCTCTGGCTTATCTTGCACTCTCACCTGAAAAGAAAGAAAATCTTAACATGACAATGAATATACTATAATGTACTTAAGGCAAAACAAGAGCTCAGTGAAATATAATGCACAGAAATCACAGCATTCTTGCATAAACATAAACCAAAATATTTAGATGGCATGAGCACGATAAAATAAAACTATTAACCTGATAATACACAAAAGTATATCTGACACAGAATTATTTAAATAAAAGAGGTTGATGCCATATATTCCTATGTGGTGGGCGTGGCCGGTAGCCCCATGGTAATTTATGTTTGAGATCTTGGTGCACGTCGGAATGGGTCTAAAGGAGTATCGTGACAAGTCTAGCTCTGCAATGGGCAGAGCTGAGATGGGACAACAGATATGCAGAAGATCTGGTCAACAACACAGAAAGAGGGAGAAACAGACATAGCACATTATAACCGCTCACAACATGACGCAGAAAACTGCTGCGGAGGGAATGAAACTGTGGTATTTGTTCAAGCCCAGTCAATAAAAGGTAGTACATTTGCTGGCTTTCTTCCTGCATCTGGCTGAGTGTGTAGGAGAAACTTTGGTTAATGACACCATACCTCAACCACTTGCCTACATCATTCATGCAAAATGACAGATGTTGGACTCACATCAAGGTACAGCTCCTCCAGGGACCAACTATTGGCCTGGGCCACAAACTGGCGAGTGGCTGTAATGTAGGCCTCAGGGATGAAAAGACCGCCAAGCCACACATTGAGGTTCTGCATGAAAACAAACTAGAATCAATCTCCAATGTGTTCTGTTCCAGTTGCACAATGCAGACAGGTTTTTTTTCTAAAGTGCAGATCTACTGTTGAATTAAACTAAGTAATTTTATCTGCAATGCCATTCCTAAAAGAAAGAACTGACCTTAAGTTCCCGGGAGCTGGCTGCCTGAGAAGCCTGTACAATGGCCTGGAGCTGCTTGACACGAAGACTGAAGTCTGTGATCCATTGGATGACTGTCAGACCCCCTGGTACTGTGTAGCGACGCCAGGACTCGGGGATGATTCCTTTATTAATGTCACGAATATCCAATAAGTAAGGACTCAAAGCTCAAACAGAATACTGAGCTTTAGCATAGAACAATTAGTTGTTAATTCTCTGGCCCTTAAGGTACAACATGAAACCCTAATCTAGCCCTGTCCTCAATGAGCTCCCACTGGTTCAACTGATGATGTGGTTGCCATAATATACCATACACTAGTATGTTATTGTCTTCTTGTATCTTCTCTATCCCATTAACTACTGCTGTAAACCATTAAAATTATCAGTTCAACATCACAAGGTCATGTCAGCAAATAAAATCACAGATATTTATTGTCTACGATATCGGCCCCACATCGTGAAGTTTATACAAGAGTGGAGGGGCTGGAAATATGATTTGTCTGTGCATAAATATGCCTTTATGGAGTGTGGCCAAAGAGATGAATTTGTGATTTAGCCTTTGAACAATGTCTTTGGTCCCGCATACATGCTCACTTCATCCTAACTACTGACCCTTGACCAAATCTGCCATCATTGAGCGATGATGGTTGGTAGGCTTCTTCTCAGCCTGACACACTTGCATGACGTCATTCAAGTCTCTCCGCACATCTGACAAGAGGCGAGCTCCAGTGTTAACCTCACGCTCAAAGTAGCGAAACAGCGGATCTTTGATGTTCTCTACTGTTCGCTTCATGGTTCCCAGGGCCTGCAGCACAAGACAGGACCTAATGTACCATTTGGAGACAAACTGCTTGATTACAAGCTACAAAACAAAGTATGTACTGTTCTAGCTAATGCAAAGTCAGCAAACCTTCAGAGACTGAAAATGAAAAGAAGGATTGTTTTAAAATTAGTAAAACAGCTGGTTAATTTAATTCTGAATTTAATACTGAACAAATTATAATATGAGCATATAAAATATACTTCTTACTTGATGACATTTATTGATATGTTCTTATCATTATGATTATAGCAGGAGAAACAAGAAACACAACTGCAAAAGCACTGTATGCGATATTGACTGGATAGAATAGGATAAAGCCTCTTAGTATATATTTCTAATCAAAATAAAATTCTGATTATTCAGATGATTTATTTAATGGTCTGCAACGTGCATTAAACAAGGCACACGAAGGCCAGGACACTGTAACAGTCATGAGTGTGGCATATGTTCTGCCCAGTACAAGATACAGATCTGTGACCCGAATTACTTCAATTTCAACAGGACAACAGCCCTGTATGTCAGACTATTCAAAGCTAGCCAAGCACTTAGGAGATTCTTTTTTGTTTCTTTTGGGCGAGTGGGTGGTCATTGCACAACGTTTCTGCATTTTAAGATCCCTTTCAGCAACCCTTATCTTCAGTAAGGTGTCATTATATCAGAAGTCTTCATTTTAAGATCACTTTCAATAACCATCATATTCAGGTCTCTTTTCTCATTTCCAGCTCACTAGCCTCATCAACTTCCTGTCTTCATCTAACCTCTCCAAACTCACATCTAATTTCCTGTCTTTATCCCACCTCCTCCAACTTCTATATAATTTCCTGTCTTCATCTAACCTACTCATACTTACATCTCAGTTTCTGTTTCTAACACCTCACATTCCACATCCAGTCAAACATCTATTCTCACATTCTGCACACAAATCCCAAGCAAGACAAACACTGAAGTAGTGCTTATGCATTAGGAAAATGGGTGATTTGAGTAAACACAAGCTAGTGGACATAATCAGGCTGGTGACCACAGAAATGACTGTGGGAGCACAATATTTGTTGTGTGTGTGTGTGTGTGCACGCACATTTGTGCATGCATGTGCTGTGAAGTGGATGCAGGAAGCTTGGCATGGAGAATACAAGAAAACACCAGTGGGAATTATTAGGTGTGTCTTAATGATAGTAGAGATACTGCACCACATAGCACATAACTTCAGGAATCTTTTGTAAATGTTTATATCATCCACATCAATACACCACATACCCAACACCTGAAACAAATCCCCCAACAAACTGCTACATACAGACACTGTTAGTGGTAATCTGAAGCCAACATCCCCCTCACATAACAGCAAGTTTTTCAATGTCTATCTATTCACATGCATTTTAAACACACACAGAGTTTCAAACTGACACTGCAGCAATGAATTTTTAAGTTTACCATCTACACCTGGAAGGAGGAAAAAAGCTATTTTACCCGCAAAATGATATAAGGACATAAAAAAAGAATCCAACACCATGACAACAAAAATCCATAATCCAAGCAAGAGGGCACAAGGGGTAAGGCACTAAGCTAGTCAAACTGGGGCAGGTGCTAAATGGCTCACCTTGACTGCATCATCCTGTGGTAATTTAAGTTGGAGTATGAAGCACGGTTATATGGCATGCACAAAACACAAGCAATGCTAGCATGCTTGACAGATATACACATACAGTTACATCTAAATACAAACGTTGCTTTGCATTTCATGTACAAAAGGTTAGAACAACTCACAACAACTGATCACTGTCCTTTCTACATTAAAGCAAATGTCTTCAGACAGGCAAGTTTTGTCTTGATTGTAAAAGTTTCTAAAGTCTGCATGTCTGAGCAAACTTAGCTTGGCAAGTCACATTTAGACTGTGTGTTAGGGATATACACCATGCATGCTGTTGATGGTGTCCAAGGGGCAGGTACACAACACACCGCTGGCTGCTAGATGGATGGCTTAACAGCTAACAACTGCAAATATTTTATAAGCACTTTAGCTGACCACTAAGCAACATCCATCCAGCTAGAAGCTGTATTGTGTGCACCTGGCCTCTGTACAGCTCTCACATAACAGCTGCAGTCAAAGATGCACTTTAATTTCCTCATGCTGAAATTGATGCAAAATGTGCAAAATTAAAAACAAAATCAGTGGGTAATATATAGACATTTCATTTAACACAAATGACACTGATTTCATGAGGACTGCTGTACACTACTCACCTGGGGCACAAGTTTCAGCCAAGTGGTGACAGAGGTGTGTAGAGTTCGCATCCACGCTGGCCGCCCATCTGCCAGTCGGCGCTCTGCCTCATCTGGCGAGGTCTTTCCGCCGAAGTCAATATCGGCTTCTTCCAGCAGTTGCATGCGCATTAACTTAGCAATCATGTCACTACCTGCAGATAATAAACATGGTAATTACGTGACTGTCTGCAAATGACATACATGGCACTAGTGTCACACCTGGAAACTACATGCATGACAATCACATCACTACCTCATCATCTGCATGTGACAGCAATCATGTCAATGCTTACCAGTGGCAGACATGGCAAATATGTCACTTAATAGTAGACACATAATGATCATGTAAATACATGCACATAACACATGACAATCATGTCACTGCCTGTACATAATACGAATGCCAATCATGAAACACTACTAAGACTGCTACCACTTACCACCTCAGCTAGAAAAAGATGACATTAACACAAAGCCAGGTTAAATATAATGCAAAAGTGGAAATTCATTACACTGGTGCTCATATCTCTCTTATTATATTATACACAAGTACACCTTAATCAAATGTTCCATCGCTGGTATTCTAAAAAAAAAGCTCTTTAGATTACGTCATCCCTCATTTTAAAAGACCTAAGACCACCTCCTGGTACATTTTATCATATGTTAAGCTCATCCACAATATTGGCTGATGAGGAGACATGACTATAAGAGAATGCAGTAGGCTGTGCTTACCAAGTGTTGTAAGCAGCACTTTCTCAGCATTATTGGGCAAGCCCAGCCATGATGGAGTCTGTGGGCCTTCCATGTTGTCCACAAACTGCACAAACTGCTCTCGTCTGCAAAATAATGCAGGTGGGTGAATAGCAGTGTCGGTTCTATTCCTTCCACATCAGTTCTTCTTGTGACTAACAATATAGGAGCAATAGTTTAACTTGGTGACTACTACAGTAAAACCTCATGATTAAGACCTTCTTAATTACAACCGCCTCTAAGTTATGATCCAAAAATGTTATTATATAAATGTCATTTCTATTACAACTACCTCCCCAACCTGACTTATGACCAACAGTTTGTGCACTATTACAACCTTTGTTGAAAACAATTACAGTCGGACCTCGCTAAGTCGAACTCAAAGGGACCCGAAAAAAAAATCGACTTAGGAAGTTTTCGAGTTAGGGAAAATGGCGTAATAGGCGCAGGTTAATCAAGGACAATTTTTTTCCGGCTTAATTACTGTATTATAACCGTTTATTATACAGTATTATCGTTTTATACGGATGCATGTCATGTACTGTCATTTCCGCGGCACGTACCGCACGGGAAAAACCACACCGACACGAACTCTATTCAGTGCTCGTCGCGATAAGAGACTGACAAAGTGTAGAAAACAACACTTACGTTGCGAACCACCAACGGTCCACTGGTCAAGTTACCACCGCCACCGCCTGAAAGGATTGTCAAGGCGAGTGGCCATAAATCTTGACCAGTGTTGCGCGGCCCGCCGACCTGAAGTAACCGTGGGAAAAAGTCTATTGTCGGCCAGTTCCCCTGAATCGGTCAACTTCAAAGGGGGGACTGGTGTGAGTCAGTTGTCCACTGTGTAACAGAGCAGGCAACGAACCTTTTACACAAAGATGAAAGGAAAATGGGATAAAAGTGTCTTTCTTGAGACAGTTTGGAACAGTTCGAGACATAGTTGCTTCTGGTTGGTGATGACTCAAAATTCGACTTACGGAGGTTGAAAGCCAAAAAATCTTCGAGTTAAGGAGATCTAAAATACATTGTCCTTAAGGGAATTTGGCCGGGACCTAACAATTAATTCGAGATAGGGAGGTTTTCGACTTAGGGAAGTTCGACTTAGCGAGGTCCGACTGTAATTACATTTTAAATTAGACTGCTTGTGGCTAACCACTTACCCTATATTACAAATTTCTGTAGAATGTAAGTAAAATAAATGAAGGACATTTTTAAGAGATTGCTTGTTCATTGGGTCACTGGTCACTGCAACCCAAAACATATTGCTCTAGTCACCTGCCTGAGTAGAACTGACCTAGTAATGACTATATTGTTCTAACATCAAAAGTCAAATCCATCTAGGCCCAAAAGACAAAATCGATCTTCAAAAGGAGTAGCTACTAACGTTAAATATTACCATCAGAGCCATCCATTGTTCAAACAAGTTTAGCCACCATCTTACTAAATAAAAATGTCCGCTTGGAATAACACATTCAGAGAAAGAATCACACAACAGCGCAAAATGTTATTTTCTCTTAAATTATTGGGAGATTTTTTTTTTAAATAAAAAAGACTTTTCTTCATTTTTCTTTAGTTAGGAGGTTTTTATTAAATATATAAGCAGATGTTCAGTTAATATGAAATAGATGCATCTGCTTAGTCATTTATTTAGCCTGGGGTTGTGTCAATCTGACTTTTAGTCTTGGGATGATATGGTCTTAAGTGGGACAGTATGGTTATGGCAGGGTCGATTTGACTCAGGCGGGTGGTCCAGATAGCCAGTGCAATATAAATTTTGGTTGAAAGGACTGGACTCCATTCACTGTTGTCTCTTTAACAGCACACGTCAGTTGATTGAGGGTTTAGTAATGACTTTTTTCCAGTCACATTTATATAAAATAAAATTCTTTTGACCAACTGTGTTTAATTGCGAGGTTTTATAGAAATCACATTCAAAATATAAATAGCGCATTTTAAGAAAATGTCATTTGTCTACCATGGTATGTGCGTACTGATCGATTGTTCTTACCTGGAGAGTTAGTTTCCCTATAAATCTTCAGTCAAGCAGAATAAACTTGAAGACGACAAAGAAAAGCATTATGATATGGTTTTAAGAGCTTTATTTCAGCATTTAATTTATAGGTGCTTGGTTGATCTCCCTGCTATGACCCCTCTCAGTTATGACCTGATTTTGGTGGATTTTAACGAGTCGTAATAAGGAGGTTTTACTGTACTACAGCAGTTTCTTCCATTTTCATCAACTGGTTTCAGAAAATGTGCTGTTAGCTACATTTTATTTCTTTATTCATTTTTCTAAACAACCCTGCAACACATGAAGTTAGTATCCTACAGTAACACAGAGCTACTATTACAAATTTTCCAAATCTTACCTGACACCATCAGGCATCCCAATGTGCCTGCCTGGTATCTCATCCACATTACGCACCAGGACAAAGTTGCTATCAAAACTTTCAGGGGTGAACAGCTTGTTGACAAAGGTGTTCAGAAGGCGCTATTAAAAAAGAGAAGCCATATAATTTTCCTCCACCATTAGAAAGATTCGTTCACTAAACAGCACAAGTGGACAAGTCCGTGCATGTTAATGACTAGGGTGTATTCATAATTTAAATTGACATGGCCTTCAGTTTTACTAGCTAACTATAGCTGAAGTTACTAAAGATAACCTATTTACCAAAGCCAATTGTGGAAAGGACTGAAATTTCATATAAATAAAATTATTTTATAAACAAACACACACACACACATACAGATATAATTACCTGGTCAAAGTCATTGTCAATTTTGCCTCCATAGATGCACTGGGACAGAAGAGTGCGTAAGGCTTCCCATGGGACTTTCTCTGGTGGTAAGTTTGTACGGCCCTAAAATTTAAAACTGACAGCATTTAGCAGTGAAGAAGGAGACAGTGTTAGTTAAATGGCAATCACCTCAGATTTCCTGTTACCATGCTAAGACAAACAATAGTCACAACATAACATTCAATAATTACCAATCAAGAGCATGCTTCTGGAGTATAGTTACCTTCTATACATTCCAGATATCCCACATAAGCACAAAATCTTTAGCAGAAGAACTGCCTGAACCTGTACTCACCATGGCAACAGAGTCGATCCAGACATCAAGTGTGTCACAGGCAACTTTAAGGTCTGATTCTGTGAACTCGTACTTTTTGGCCCACCCCAGTGGGGTGTAGCGCATGCGTTCTTGAAGGATGGCATGGAACCAGGCAAGTAGGAAGTAGAGACGTGCTCGTTCATTGGGTGCCTACAAACATAGACATACAAATTTTGAAGAGGTTAATCTGTGTGTGATCATGTGCGCATGGATACAGTGTATCTATGGATACCTATATTTTAAATCAGCCATATATTTTGTTGAATTACTAAAGAACAAGAACGCCTTACGTTGACACATAAGATGTGATTAAAAAAGAATTGTGAAAAGTTTATTTCGCTCTTGAAAAGACTATGCTGACTATGGGGAAAAATATGTGGAAGTGATAAAAATGACATGAAAGCTTTAATTAAAAAATTTTTTGTAAACAGTTTGTTCTGACCTTGCACATCCTAGAGGCAGGTACAGTGCTGAAGGTACGCATCAAATTGGCTGAGACACCAGGTGGAGGCTCAAACACAAACACACGCCCTGCCCGCAGTAGGTTAGTTGGCAACTGGAGGAAAAGTACAAAAGTATTTAAAACATCCATAAAACAAGAAATAAGAAAATAACAGAGGAAATGGCTAGAATGGAGCACTCTTGACTTCACCCTTTTGAAGGCATTCAACCAAAAAGTGAATGTCTTACAGTTTTTGTAATCACAAGAAAAGTATGCACCTGCTTCATTGGTTGGTTAGTGCATACCTTGGGGTTTATTTCCATGGTGAGGAAAAGTCTGAAGCCTGGATGTGGAGCCAGGTTGTGCAGCTTCTTTTCCAGCTGCACCAGCCACTGGGGAGCAAGATGCACATTCTTGAGAAGCACCCAGCGACCGGACTTGCTAGAAGAGTTAATGGCCTTCTCTGCCTGTGAGAATCCCTCAGCAGATCCTACAGAGAAACATCAAGATATACTTATGATGTGTATTTACAGTTAAACAATGTGTCTAAATTATCCTGTCAAGAGCTACTATCAATCAGCACTATGTGACTGCAGTTTATTTTCAGACCTTTTGATAACAGACATGTTATTAGATCTATATGACATAAGCACATTCAAATCAAAAGCTTGATCAAGATGGTAAAGACTGTCAGTATGCTCTGACAAGAAACGCGACTTGAGCACTGAGTTGAAATATGAACACCAGCAATTCACTCTCCTCACTAGTCTCAGTGATGCTGCTTCCTCCAGTCTATGGAGGAATGTGAACCTTCTACAACACGAGCCCTCACAGATTCAGTAATATCACTACTTGTCGTTCCGCAAATCCAACTTGCCTATAGCAATGGAGGTCATCTGCTTGCCAAGCTCAGCAGCCAGATCATCCACACGAGCGCTAGCATCAAATCCTGGCACTGAGCACATCAGCACTGGAGTGTTACCCTTCATCTGTGGACAAAGTTAATATATTCTCAACACTGATGTCTTCGAATTAAAAACAGAGAAAGTTACACTCAAATAAAAATTTTTTATGTGTTAATTTTAGCCTCAGCCTTTCTAGTCTGCAAATACCAAGACAGATGAAACTTAATGCCAAGTCACTTTATTGCCCAAACTGTACACCAGTCAGAACAGTGACTTTATATAATTGTTATATACCAGTATAGCCTGGAAACGAGGCTGCACCTGACAGGCTGAGTTGCTTTGTTCTCCAGTGATTTTTCTGCTTTCTTGTTCAACTTCTCTGTTTAATCGTATTATAGGTTTCTTTTAATTACATGTTGCATTCTTGTTTCTCTTTATAATAATTTTTTTTATTTACTACTTGTAATTGCCTTATTTTCTCTTTGTTGCCGATTTTACTTTAACAGCTGCCATTCTTTGCTGTCACATAGATGTTACATCTAATTCTTGTTGCTCGGTTTTTTTCCTTCTCTGAAACTTTGCCTAACTTTATATCCTCATCAACCTGTTGTGGAAATGAGCATGTCTGTTATATGAGACTATGACTGTATGGTTGTTTTAGTTTAGTGATTTGGTTTTAGTTACTTCTGTATATAATTTCTGTACAGCACTTCAAGCAAATCATTGAAAAAGCATTCATTATTATTATATACCATCTTCTCTCTGACCATCAAAAAAGTGTGAGGTGGGGGAAGGTATGTGTTATCAAAATAATCTGCCACTGGCACTAAGAGAGCTCTGACATAGTGTCTCAGTCCCCTTCCCCATTCCTTCCCTCCCACCCTAAAACAATAAGAAGACCAAGAAATACGTAGAATCTCCCTTATCTGATCCCACATGACCGGTTTTGATAGAGTGAAGGCAACAAAGCTTTGTTCTCCTGCACTAGCCCCACATACCTCGGTCTCCACGATGTTGCCAAGATCCAGCTCCCTCTCTGTGATCTGCACAAACTCTGTGCCCAAGGCCTTCTCAACAAATATGCGTGCCATGGCAATGAGTCGGTCAGGTCTGAAGGCTTGAATAACCAATAGTCCATTTACTGCTTTGCCAACTGGACCTAAACACACCACAAAACAGCATGTGCTTAATTACAAAAAAAATGTGGGTGCCCCTAAAGTTTAAAATACCAAGGAATCTCACATTTCAATTTGGATTCACATGAGAACAACTTATAAATAAGCTTTTCCCTGCAAGCAATAAAACAACATGAAGCATAATAGTAGGGCCATTAATGGTCTCAGCAAAATCTGTTACCAACAAAACAAGCAAGATTAAATTTTTTTTAAACGAATCTTCAGGAACAAAATGCGTTAATTTGGACCATTTAAATAGCTACAAAAAATAAAACAAAACATTTATTTGATCGCATACAGTGAGACAAAAAGATCTCTCTCAAATGTCAAAAGATCTGATTCCTCTCTTCCATCTTTATCTCTGTCAGTTGCTGGTGTCTGCGTTGCTAAGGATTCAGTCAAAATATGTGTGTGTGTGTGCGTACAGGTATATACAACATACATTGGACGTGAAATCATACATATATCACAACTCACTCAATGACTTGTCTTCAGTCCACAGTTGTGGAATGTCTGCTTCAGGCTTGGCACATTCCACCCATGATTGGAAATCCTGCAACATAGCACACCATGCCTCACTAAACACTGAACATATTGTTAAATGTAGCCAGCAAGCGTAACTATTTTTCAGTCAGCAAAGCAATCTTGAGACATTTTTATCAACTATTCATAGAAAGTGTTTTATTTTTTTTTCCTTTGTGTGCTGGTTCTGCAGTCTGTCTATGATAAGTAACAGACACTTGCGATATTTGTACTCTGCAGTACAGCTCCTTAACCAAAGATGAATTGTTCATTGTGTGTGTGCAGGTGTGTGATGATGTAGGCATGTCTTAAGAATGGTCTGGATACAAGGTTGCATGTTTTTAAGTTTCCTAGCACTTTTTCTGCACCCTGGAATTAGGTCATTTGTCACTTTATCATAGTATTTTTTTCAAGGAACATTTCAATGAGATCCTGGCCAAAAGCACATTGTTAATTAAATGAGCCACAACATGGTCAAAACTTCATTTGTGGAAAGTCAGCACACCCAGAAATAAACAATAGCAGTACAAACTAGTGTAGCATGTCTCATGCTACCACCATCAAACATCTTTACTAATATTCAGCCTTATCTGTGAAAGAAGATGAGAACAAGCATAATTCCTAGACAAATGTAAATACTTCCTCTCCCAGCAATACTTACTGCTTTGTTCTTAATCTCCTGCAGGATGTTTCGGAATGCTGGCAATTTGCTGAGACGTGCTGCTGCTGCTTGCTGAAAACAAAAATAATTTTGAGTTAACCAGAATTTTTATACTTCGTTCTGCAACATATTAACACATCTATTTTATTTTTCAAAATAAAAAGAGTAGTTATTAAGCACTAGATTGTACCAAGTTCCAGCATATAAGTCAGACCTCGCTAAGTCGACCTTCCCTATGTTGAATACCTCATTACGAATTAGTCGTCAGTCCCAAGCCGAATTCCGAAAATGGCATACCTATAGACAGCGCTATCAAACAAAAATGATGTCACTTGACCTCCGTCGTCTGCTTGCTTCAGTTGCCCACCATCATCTGCTTTACACTCAACACCAATATAAAACAATATAAAACAATATAAAAAAAACTAAAATATGGCTATCACATGGTTCATTAAAGGCAGTTCGTTAACGGCAGACAGCTCCATACTGGATACTAATATAAATTGGTGCAAAAAACTAAAATGTCCTTGATTAACCCATGCCTATTATGCCGTTTTCCGTAACTCGAAAACTTTGTAAGTCCTTTTTTTTTTTGGGGGGGGGGGTACCTTTGAGTTGACTTAGCCAGGTCCGACTTTATTTAGGAACATGGGTTGTAGTCTAAGATTTAAGCAGGTAACTGATACCACTTCACTTGAACTTCATGTACCTGTTGCTGGGTCAGACCAGAAGCTAGTGGACCAGCCTTGTCCATCAGCATTCCCTCCTGACTCCGCAGGAAGTGGTTAAACTCATTATCGTAAGTTCCTTCACTGCCAGCAAAACACCGTCTTTATTTCAAAACACCACACACCTGTGCGTGCCCACTAAACGACAATGCTAAAGCTCTACTTAATTTTATGATTATTATGTGCTTAATGAAGCAACTGAAATTCAGCATTTAAATAGCATCACTTCTTTTGCAAATGAAAATGTACACCTTGCTTTAAAAAATTGTCATGCTTTCTACCCACTTCTACCCTCAGCTGTTTCCCCTTCATTTTAAGTTAAAGCTGCATTCAGCAATTCACACTGCACAACAGGTAAAACTAAACTCTTTTCAGAGAAAATCTCTGCTTTTGACAATATTTAGTATCTTATGTGCGGATTTAGTTTTTCAAATAGCATAAATGGACATTCTGACCTGACTGAGCCTTCTAGATGGATACGGCACAACTGAATGGCAAAAGTGATGCGATCTTGGTACAACATGCCACGTCCAACACGTGCATATGTCTCCTGGAATACAAAGGCATGTCTTGCATTGTGACAACTGATTAGTTGGTTTCAAGGGTTTAACAGACATGCAGCATCAAATTCACTGTAAAGTGGGAAACAAAAAGATTTAACTAAGCAGTTTAGGAAAAAAGCCTAATTGTATATCAGTTGGAAAGCAGCAACATTCACGTGTAAAATTACATTGGTCAACACTGAAATTATTACTGACTTTAAAAGGTCCTAATCTGTAGTATCTTGGTGAGCTGAACACATGGAATATGACCATGAAAATTTTTGACTGGCTCTCGTTTTGAAGATTTGATATAATTCATTCTCTACGTTTCACCATGTAAATTTATCCAGTAGGACTGGAACAATATCCTAAATTAGCCTACAATGATGTAATATTGTATAACATTGCATAATAACATTGTGCACACATCATCCAGAGTTTATTGCATCATTTTCGGATGCAGTGCAGTACTACTGCCAGGAGGCTGCTGAAGTAAGCTGACGTCAGCAGTGTACTATATAAAACCTAGTCAGAAAGGCTGAGCATTTAAAATATTTCAGAATTCATGGGATACAGTTTAAGCTACTGTTCCATAAAACTGTTATTACTTTATCTATTTAGTTACAATACAGAACACTAATGCCTAGAAAGTGCATTAATACCATGGAGAATTTTTGCTACATTTGTGGGGAAGAAATTATCACTTCTCAAGTGAAGAAGGCACATCATCTTTACTTTTAGATGCAAGATTGGCGACCAAGAGAAGCCTTAGGCCCCGCATATATGCTGTGCTACATGTGCAACACAGCTTTATAATAATAATAATTGAGAATTTATAAAGCCCAGTATCTCGGCCAAAGGCAGACTCATTGCGCTGGAACAAGATCACGAAATAGCCACAAAGATGTAGCACGAAGAACAGTGCAAAGACTCGCTACGTTCCGGCAGTAAAGGGCAATCACTGCAGATTTAACGGCAACTACTCCAGAGAATGAGGGTTGGTGACATTAGGAGAATACTGAGAAGATATTGAGTAATCTTGAGAATATGAAGAAATGTGATCATATGAAACTGCAAAAGGGTGATCGTCACTTCAGTTTATTCACTGCAGCTCAAGGTCGCTGCCAAAGCGAGTGAAGCATGGCGGAGTGGAATTCAGCCAAAGACCATCAATACCATTGCAGTCCTCATGGTGTGGAGAAAGCCAAGCGACCACACAAATGACTGTTACTTCTGCTTGGCTCCTCTTCTTTCCAGTGGGATAACGAAGCAAAAGAAGTCGAGAATATTCTACCCCAACCTTCAATCTGCATTGTGACCAGTTCCACATGGTGAGTGACTTCTTATTCCAGAACCTCCAGCAGAATATTCTCTTGATTCAGCTGATGAGGACGGGGGGTGAGCCGACATGTTCTTCTCCTGGTCAGTCACTATGCAGTGATCCATATTTTCACTGTGAGGCATCATCAACCCCACACAGAATAACACAGGAAGAACTAAATGACCTAGTTTGTGATTTGGACTTATCCAAGAACAAGGCAGAAGTGCTAGGTTCAAGACTCCAATAATGGAATCGTCTAGAAGATGTCACAATTACTTTATATTGAAAGCGCCATCAGCAGCTGGAGCTTTCTTCAGAAAGGAAGGTAATCTAGTATTCTATTCTGATACTGAGGGCTCTTCAAAGATGACCGGTTCAACAACTTGCTGCAGGGTGATGCGAAACAAGCACGGAATGCTTTTCGCCTAGTGTCTACAAACTTTCTCAGGAATGTTAGGGCAGTAAACTACAAGGAACTACAAGACATGCTGATGCAGTATCAGAAACTGGGCTGCAATATGTCTCTAATGATCCACTTCCTTCATTCCCATCTGGATTTCTTTCCTGACAAGTGTGGTGTAGTTAGTGATGAACAGGATGAACATTTTTATCAAGATATCGCAACTATAGAAAAAAGATACCAGGGAAAATTGTCCACTACCATACTGGCTGACTACTGCTAGACACTCCCCAGAGATGATCCCAAACGACTGTACAAGAGACAGGCAAAGAAATCTAAGACGTAGTCTATGACTTAAAATTTTTTACAGGTATTAAGCAGAGGTCAATTACTATTAGCATGCATTTTGTGATGTACACAATAATTATTGCAGATTACAAAAAAAACTAGAGCCACTTTTGCATTTTTATTGCCATATTCGTGTTGAGCATATTAAAATTGATATGAAACGACTAATTTTATTTCAGTAACATGACTTTTGTAAAATTTGTTGACTAGCCTAAAACTCCCAACAGGCCTTGAAGCTCCCAACAATTTTAAAAGTAGGCCTGAAAACCCCTTTGCGTTTTATGGATGGTAGAAACTGCACTATTTGCCTCTATGTTTTCTTCACCCTATTTGAAAACTGATAGCATCTGTTAGGGCAAGTCCCTCCCAATAATACAGAATGAAAAGTAATCTCTATTTTGCAGGTGCACTGTGTGCATACAACACTGCAGTACAAATTATAAATGATAAATGACAAATTAACTTGCCCTAAAGAGACTGGATGTTATGATGGAGAGACGAGCAGCATAGTCCTTGAGGCTAACCAGACCTTCACTGTTCAGGGCTGCATGAAAGATTTCCAAGAAGAATTGCAGGGAATACTGGTACAGGAAGTGCACCTGCAGAGTCAACCAAAAAGCAAAGGCTTTTATTCAGCTAAAATATCAAACCCTAAACATGCCTCTATATGTCATCTACATGTCAATAAGCTGCAACACACAAGCAATGCACTCAATCTTTAAAATAACAAACAAGCATACAAACTAAATTCATCTAATCCCACAATCACACATTTATCCTTTTAAAAGAAAACCAATCCAATATCATTTTCAATGGAAGAATCTGCTAACATGACAGACATAATACTACAAAGAAGTGTGAGCATAAGTTATAGCATGTGGGCATGAAGCCTATGCACCAACCATACCTAATGCTGTCAAAAACACTTATTCAGAGAGTTCTAGACAAAAGGCAGATGCATGACATGGAGAATGTAGCTGCTCTTTCCAGCACCCTGGGAGCATGACATGGATAATGAGGCTGTTAATTCTTACTAGCACCCTGGATGTCATTGCTAGTCACAAGATGGAGGCCTGCCTCACCTGCTGCATAGCCTCTAGAGTGAAGTAGATGCTGCTGCAGCTCTGGGCCAGTGGCACGTACTGCTGAGAGGTTGTCTCAACCTCAGCCATGACCTCATCCGTTTCCTCGACCTTCTTCGCCACCTCAGCTGCTTCATGCTTCAGTGTCTCCAGGTGAGTCAAGATGCTATCAACAGCACACAAGAACATTTTTCTTCTTACCAATGGTATAAGAGTGCATTGTTTAATGATCTGAAAAAAACATCTAATGTATCTAGTCTAAAAATGTGGCTAATGTCATTCAAATTAATCAAAAAGGTATTTCATCAATTTACAATAAGTGTTGTAGATGGCATTCGTAATGAGAAAAGTACCTGTCATCATCCAAAATGTTGCCTTTAGCATCGTTAAGGGACTGCAATAATGACTTCTCCAGGTGGCGCAGACGCAACTGGAACTCACCTGCATGGAATGCTCTGATGTTAGCGCACAAAAGAAAGCTCCACACCGTATTGTCTTGTAAGCCTTAATTTTCAAAGGAGGTAGGAATTTATAGCACCTGCCACCCCACCCCCAAAAAAGTAGCAAGTACAAAAACATGGACACTAAAACACATTCCATTACTTTTTATTCCTCATGGCCATAATGAACAAACTCTGACTTGAAACACAGATACGAAAAAGAATTATGAAACATTCCCATTCAAAGCTGATTAACTGATCAAACACTGATGACATGCAGTGTCTTGAAAATGGCATACTGACTATGCCTCGAAATTTATAACTGAAGTACCTTGCAGTTTCAGAAGATCTGAGCGTTTTTCATCTACATCAGGTCGCTCTGTTTTCAACACCTGCAAAAGGCAGAAATCTGTGTTTATACTGATTTAACACTTTGACGAAAACAATGTTAAGATTTTGTGTGTACAGTGATAAAATCTCAGGCTTCAGTGGCTGAAAGCCAGCTGTTGGCTTTATGTTTTAATCTTTACTGAGAATCTATGGAAAGATGTAATGGTTTCCTATATGTACACGGAAGATCAATCTCACAATTTCTACACTAATTTTGTGCTTTACTGAAGATCATTTGACGTCAGCCTATGTGTGTGCTATTAAAATGTTAAAGCATATTAAAGATTATTATAAAGCATACTATACCATAGCTTGCATTTCATACCAACTTGACTGCATTTTTGATATGTCAGGCTCCATAAATGTAAAATTTTTCTATCCAAGTAATCTCATATCTTTGAATCACTGAAAAGTATTTTACTAACCTTTTCAGTTTTATGTATCTTTAACCTATCACATATAAAGCCCACATCTTCTCTTTCTCACACATATACATGGAGTGCATATTGTGGGAGACCCACCGCATAAAGTGTGTCTACACGCTGCCTCTCATGTCTACACATTGCTGTTTGGCAGCCACTGTGTACAGCAGGTCTGCATGATCCTTAGCATGTCTACATGTACAGGTGGAGAAGACATCATAAGGCCATACCTGATTGAGGCATTGGCTCTGCAGACTGCTGCGTGTGACAGTGAAGTTGACAAATGTCACTCGAGAGCATAGGTCAGGTGGGAAATCTCTCTAAAGTGATAAGAATGAAAGGTAACTTGTTAGTCTGCAAACACAACTGTACCATCTTTTTACTGATCTGTGGGAACAATACAGGATAAGCTCACAATCAACAAAATCAAAAATCTTCAAACCTGCAAGCATGTTGTGGTGCATCTAAGTAGAAATTACTCATGAGAAAAAATGCCCTGGAAATCTTATCTTCTCTAACAGTTCAGAGGTGATGCAAATGAGGATAAGTCCTTTCTCTGGATCTTTTCTGATATCTAAGCAAGTGCAACATCAGGAGAACCATCCGTACATTGGGGTCTCTGGTGGCCAAGAAGATGGTAAAGGATGGAGACAGATCAATGTCTTGGTCTCCAAGGGTGATCAGCACACGACCTCCTGTGCGACGCAACTCACGATTTAGTACTGGATTCAAGATGGGGTCATAGCTCTCAACATCCTGAAACAAGTTTAGTCTTTGAACTGAAGGTTTTACAATTCACTGTTCTTTTAGGTCTGACCTATGTTTACCAGCATCATGGAAAAGTAGTTAAATCATGACATAGTAATGTTAGATGTCAAACAGAAATAAAAGTATGTACATGATAAGCGCAGAAAAAAACATCTTGTCAGTCTCAGTTGTGAGAGTGAATTATAATCAGAGCTACAGTTGTGAGAGCGAATCATAGTATGCGTTACAGTTGCTGCAAAAACTGTGTTCAATGCATGGAATTAATCAACATTTTTTTTTATGACACTAATAGGATTTTGCGAAAACTGCAGTTAATAGAACTCTCATAAACAATCGCAAAACACAAATAATTCTCCTGAATACCTGAACAAGCAATGGGTTGCCAAAACGCAAAGCACTCTCCAGGTTTTTGCGAAATGCATCATCCAAAAAGCTATAACAAACATGATAATACACAAGGTAACATCGAGAGCTTTCAACAAGCTTTTCAGCTCTGGAAAGATGTGTATTTCACACAATGTATTTAATCATTCCATAGTGTGTGTATGAATCATTGATGTGTATTTCACACTATATACTTAATCAATCAATAACATTGTGTGTGAATCATTGGTGATACGTATATCTCCTGAACTTCTAAAAACAACTTGTATAACCATAAGCTGCTTTCTTATAAGCATTATGAATATTCAAAAATTAACATTTTCTGATGCAGCATTTTCTATGAACATCAAAGGAGATTTATCTCAAATATTGTTGGACGGATTACAGCAAGACCATCTGGACACAAGGCAGCACCTTGTCTTGGTGATCTTGCGCTCACGATATTCATTCATGATGAATTCTGTGGCCTGGCCTGAGGGGTCCACGATAAGGGGATAGCGGTTGTAGCGCCTGAGCATGATTGCATTCTCAGTACACAGATCATCGGTAGGAAGGGCATTAGCCTGCCAGCTGAGCCGCTCATCAGGGTTGGACAGGTACTGTAACCAGTTCAGAATACTCTGCCAAACTTCTCAACCTTCATACACTGACGTAGTACAGAATATACACGATTTTACAGCATTATGTTTCATTTGGTCAGTGAAATGACAGGGTGGACCTGCTATAACCCAGACAAAAAAAAAATCTGACAGAGGCACCCAATGGATGCATAATAATGTTGTATAAAAATGTTGTTTCTACAAGCACATTCATCTTTTGAAAAACAAAAAGTTACAAAACACAAAATACAAGCATTTAATCAGGAAACATTGGGCATGGAACATTTGTCTATGACTATGGTACTATACAATACCTCTGTGCGGGCCAAGTCCTGACGATACTGGATCATGGCATTTTGTAGATGATTGCACCAGTTGGTAAACAGGTTTTGCCTCATCTGTTGGTCGAAGTAGCCTACAACATCAAGAAGATGCTCATCCAGAAGAAAGCTATGGAGTTCCGTTAAAACATTGTTTACTTCTCAATTATTCACACATAAGCAAGCATGCACATGAGTATACATTCCAAAAACATCTAAATCATGAGAACTAATCGTGCTGAATATTATGTGTTAACTAACCAGCATATGCCATGAATGCTGAGGACAGAAGAACATCGCCAATAATGGTGGCCATCTGGTGCTTGAAGGTCTCACTGCCAGCCTCCCAGCGTTGTTTCTCATTTGCTAAGCTGTTCAGGAGGGCTACACTGCGCTCCACCTGCAGCGAAAGCACATCTTTTGATGCATCACAGGTGGGGGGAAAGGGAAGGTGCTGATTTTAATTTTTTTGTTAATTCAAGAACAATCACGCATATAAGTGAAGGAACGGTTGCATTCAAAACTTAAATCAATTTTGTTATAGAGCTACTTTCCTTGCAATCTATTGCCTGTTAAAGGAAAAATGGCAAACCCCATAAATTATTGCATATTATTTTCAGTGAAGAATTTACTGTGACAGCTTTTAATCATAAAATGTACTGTATTTTGAGGACAGATTATCCTCTGATGTGCCACCAGCAATGGGGTATCGCAAGAACAAATCTGCTTAATTAAAAAAATATTTTAACATGTCTCCTGTTTTCATTTTAAGGTCCCAGCCTTTGGAATTTCAAGCCTGTATCATTCTGTACACTGTCTGGAAGGTATTAAAGACATTCCCTCTATCAACATCTTTCATGACTACCATTTCTTCCCTCCATCTTTCCTTTGTTCCTTCATAAACTTCTTCATACACTTTCTTCTTGACCATTTTGTTTACAAAGTACATTTGCAATTTTTTTTTTAAATACTTTGGGGTTTTATTTTGCATTTTTAAAGCCTCCATAATAACCACCATCACTTTGACAGAAGGGAGCAAATCTAATTATTGTTAATGTTATTATTGTCACGACAACAAATAGAATTCCCATGATAGTACTGTACCTTGGCCTCAACGGCTGACAGGTCTGCCTTGATGGCCTGTGCCTGTGAGATGAGGACGGCATATTCTTCTTTGTACTTAGCGATGGACTGCTCCAGCCCCTGGATGAGCTTGTTGACCTCCTCACCCTTCAAACGGTTCTCTTCTGCCTGAGTCTCCAGCTCCTGCAGTTCGTTGCGCAGTGGCTCCACACGCTTCAGCATGTCCGCATAGTTAATCTGCATGTACACCAAGTTTGTTTCATTTCTTATCCTTGCATATGCCTTTCATCCCATTCCTCCCCCAAAAGCTCTTAGAACTGAATATTAGTATACTACTGCTCGTAAGCATTCACATTTAAACAAAATTCAAACTATAAATCAAAATTTATATAAGCAGATTACCATCTCAATACAACATATACCCAGAACATTAATTTTTCTTTTAGAATAAACATAAGTCAAAACTTGACTAAAAACTTAAATACTGTAAAACTACAACAAACTGGGCCCGGATAGCAACTACTGCCATCATGTGACCATTGATCGCTCCACTTTAATAATGCAGTAGAAGTATGATTACACAGTAAACAGCCTGGATCCAGTCAAACATCAATGCAGAAATGTCTCTCACCTGTGCTATGGCCCACTTGACCATAGGACCACATGCCAAGCTGGCACGATTGACTTTCTCATAGTTGTAATCAGGATTGTTCAGATATTTGCTCTTCATCTTGCTTCGAATGTCATCCCTTGCATGAATATTTGTACAAATTACCATATTATATTCAAACATGAGAAGATAATACCTTAAACATCTACAGGCACTACCAGTTATACACATAAATGAAGAGGAATAAAGCATGAAGCTAAATCCTTCATTGCTAAAATCTCACTTATTTGTCATTGTAAGGAGTCTTTGTTCATAGCAGTGAGATCATCAACCAAGAAGATCACAACAAGATTCTGTTCTTTACATTACTTAGCAATGTCAAAGTTTCTGTGACACTTTCATTTCTACTTTAAAGATACGCAATTTATTTGGTTAGATGTCATTTATTTCAATAAAGCTACTATTTAATCCAATACATATGCACAGCCATCATGCTCAAACATAAAATGGTCACATACAAATTCAACAAAAGATAAAGATCTCAACACGGGACAAGGGAAAAGGTCAGACAACTGATCAATTTTCCTCCTATAAGACATAGCATTCTGTTGATAATAAACATCTAAGGGTTTATTCTGAAGATGCTGACACAACCATCATGCTCAAGTCATAACATATGGGTTGCATATAATGACAGTAAATAATAATTGCCCTAAATCCAGACCACATATCTGAATCTACTGAATGAACTATGAAATGTTCGATGCATGAAAAATGGTGCAGGCTAGTGAGAGGAGGTGAGGCACCATGGACACCAATGCTAACTTGCTCCGAGCAAAGAGTCTTTGCTTCTATTCCACTTGCATGTCAAGAGCAATTGAACGTGGAGATGCCCTAAAATAACAGCTGATTTATCGGAAGGGCACGTAGCTCTTTTGGCCTTCTACTCCTAAGATGTCAAGGAGCCACTGGAGAAAAAGACTCCCTCTACCCACAAAAAGCATTAAAAGCAAAACTTCTACCGTATGGGGGAAAGAATGATTTGACCCCAGGGAGGGAGGTGAGGAGCTAGTGGTCTGGCTCTCCAAGTGGTCTTCACTAACTGCTTCTATTTTGCCAAACCAGTAGCCTCACCTCCCTCCAGTGGATCTTTCCTGCCCAACAGTGGACGTTTGGCCTTTAAACATTGCCAACTTGGGTCATTATCAGAGTAGCTTTTGTAGTGCAATTTGAGGAATGTTGAAAACTAAATTAAAAAGTTGCACATATGTAACACCAACTGAAAACAATTTATGTCCATAAATGTGTAGTGTTGCAGAGATGAAGTATTTGAACCCAACCTCTCACTTATCTACCATTTCCATTAGTCTATCAGCCAACTCTCTAACGTGCATGTGACTATTCATTAGGCACACACCCTAAATGAAGGCCAATGACAAGTTTACAACAAAAACAGAAAAGCAGTGTGAATAGAAGGCTCCACATCACGTTTCTATATACCCCTTCCAGTAGTTGTATCAGTTATCTCAAATAATAAACTGAGACCGATGAGTTTTACAAGAACAAAAGCAGAGTGAACTGTAAGCATGACATCCATGCAGCCACCACTCTACACCCAGGTCCAGGGCCTCTGTTGGCCTGCAGCGCCTACTCACGTGATGTCGTCAGTTTTATAGGAGACAATGCTGGAAATGAAGGAGTCTTTCATGATGACCGCCCGGATAACTTTCCAGTCAGAGGCATTCTCCCCAAGCAGAAGACAGATGGCCTCCAGGGCCAGCTTTACCACTGGTGGGGGGTTGCCCATGGATCGTATCTCCACAAGGTCCTTCTTCTTTATAGACTTCACAGCTGCACCAGGCCAACACCACGATCAGCACCACTGCACAACTCCTCACCTATGTCGAGTTTTAACCTGCCTACCTGTCATATTTTTCTGTTTGTTTTTTTTTCCAAAAATATCTGTGTTGGTGTGTGCTGCAGCAGCATCCAGGAGGGAAAAGCACACACATTATGCAACCTGCTGTGAAATAGCTGTGAGGACAGTCATCACATGCACTGTCCTATAAGACCTGGAAACACAGACCTCATTTATGTGCCCAAGCATTTTCACAGCAGATTTCATAAGACGGAGACACACAGATCACACTGAATGGTTTAAAAATGGGCAGCGTGGACTAAAGGGAAACTGGAGGTAAGAAGGCCCTGCAGAAACCACTCACGTTATATCATCAGTCTTGAAGTTGACGATGGTGGAGATGAAGTTCTCTCGCATGATGATTCCACGCAATTGTTTCCAGTCAGGCTCTCCCTCCCCCAGAAGCACACAGATGGACTCCACTGCCAGTTTGACAGCAGCTGGGGGGTTTGCCAGTGACTTTACCTCCACCAAGTGCTGTTTCTTGATCGATTTGACAGCTTTGCAATGCAGCAATGGGTAGGGCAGGGCACATTTGAGGCAAAAATAAAGCACAAAAGCTTTTACACAAGCAGTGATTCATGCAAAAGCTCAGTCTGATAATAACGTAAAATAAAAACTTTAAAAAATTCTTTAGACCCCAAACTGAATGTTTACTTGTATCCAAAGAGTTGCACCAAAAAAACAAAAGGGAGAGGAGGGATGCATCTTCAGAAAACTTACACGTCTGACACCTTTGTATCTAAGCAAATTTTGTGCAGTCCAAATGGAAAAGCCATGTAGGTCATTTCCATTTATGCAGAACATTTTATACTGAAATATTTGACAACATAGTACGACACAATTTATCTCAATGTAACAGTGCTTGAGCAAAAATGCTGGCACAGACTTACAAGTCTGATCTGTTTTGTGGGTAGCTATGAAGAATGACTTGTGTAAAAGAATCAAGTAGTGTTATGTCTTGTTCTCTCCTGTTGTACCTATTTAAAGGCTACTGGCATTTCTCCTTCACAATCCTTCAATTATACATCTCATGACAATATACAGATAATCCGAAATAAAGTGAGTCCCATCTTACAGCTATATGCTCACATATAACTACCTCCTGTACACAGCAAATCTGAGCTTGTGCAGAACCTAGCAGTTCCTACATTTAACTTCTCCTTCATAAATTTTTCTGTTGACCTGTGTTACGGCATTCCTGCTATGCACTGACATGTATAAGCCAGACACAAAAGTCAGTATCAATAAGAAATTAATACTGACCAAAACTGTCAAAACTAACAGCAATGGAAGTAAGTTGTGCAGCTTACAGAACTTCAATCCTTCATTAGACAACAAACTACTAAACAAGTGATTAAAACACATCCGAGATTGTCTACCGCAAGACATGCCAATATTATTCAGCTTGCCACACTCTGCTTAAAGTGACAATACTATTTCTCAAGAGAAAGAAAAACACATTAGAGACTTGTTTTTCTACAGTTTACAGACATGCTCATAAGACTTTCCTAGTGGCACACTGCACCTCTCTAATAATAATCAGGTAAAGAAAACATCTGCTTAAGATCATGCATGACACTAATAAAGTGGACTGGCAAGTGGATGGGAAATGCTGCTTTGATTGCTATTGTGATTTCTGAAGAGGGTGTGCAGAGAGTGCATTGTGTGCTGTTGTGGTAAACAAGCATTTATGTTGGTAAGATGGCATTCTGCTCTGTCAAGGAGTTGTCAAAGGAAGACAAGGAAAACAGCAGACAAGGAACCTCCATCCACAAAATATCAGCATACAAGCATAAGGAGAAAGAACATGGGATTCATTAACTAAACAAATCAGAGGACTATATCGGGAATGTGCACATGTCCACGAAGTCACTTGAAAAGTGTATGTCTTATTTTTTTTAATACCTGTTCAAAAAGTCAATCTAAGGCATTCTTTTTATTACATATTCCAAAAGTCAACAAGGTTATTCTGAAGTGGCAAGTGGCAGTTAAACGTGTATGTCAAGTTTGTTAGCTAACAAAAGTATGACCTTTATAATAAGAGCTATAAGCCAAGTTACGGATATAATACCTTGAAATCAAATGTGAATGCCACAACAGAAAATGCAACCTACCATTCTGTGCCTCAATGACTGCAGGCTCCACCTGGGCCAAGTCCGCCATGACACTGGACTGCTTCTCATTGATGACTTTGGTTTGTTCAATGAGTGCTTGCTGGATCTCCTGGGAGGTCACCTTCTTGCGTTCTGCCTCCTGCTGGTCTTTCACCTGCATCCAACAGCATCTTTATTAGACACCTATTTCATACTTGAATCGGGACTTTTTAAGTCCAATTTTTAATGATTATATCCAATGATATATTTATTATTTCATACTTTATCTTGTCCCATGCTCATAGCAAGAAGATAAAATGTACATGCAGCATGCAGTTTGTAATGAGGGAAGACAGGAACTTACCATCTGTTTCAGTTTGAGGTTGGCAGCATTGTTTTTTTCTTCCAGTTCAATGCGCTTTATGGACAGTGATTTCTGAAGTTCCTCCACCTGCTGTACAGTCTCACGAATTTTCTGCAGACCCACATTTAGGTGAAGCTGTTGCTCCTCCAGGTCTGATCGCTTCTCCTGATACAGCTTCACCTGGAAACATAGACGCACACAGGCATGTGCGCACACACACACACATACATGTATATGAATATATTAAATACTTATTTAACTCCTAGCATCTTATAAACTGCTTTGGTAAGCCAGTGTCACAGAGGCACATGCACACCCATGCACACACATATATGCATGGTTTCAAGTACTTATTTAACTCCCAATATTTCACAAACTGCTTTGGTAACCCAGTGTCACCAACACCCTTTGGATCCATGTCGCCACACTGAACTGTTAGTGTTAGCAACTGCAGTTGCTCTGGTCCAATATTAAGTAGTATTAAAAGACAAATGATAATAGGAAAATATTCAGAATGCTTGTCTTACAAATTTTTTTTATCACAAGAGCTTGAAAGGCCATCCTTAAAGTTTGGAAAACAGGAACAACTTTTACATGGTTAGAGTAACAAAAATCTGTCTCTCCTATAGTCCCATCATCTGGTAAAGTCAGTGAAGAGTAAGTTTCATGGATTGTCTAAGGTACAGAGTAGGTTAATGAATTAATTTCAGATTTGCACAAACATCCAAAATTAGGTCACTGTGTGATGAGAAGTGGTTAATTGTGTAGCTGTGCAAAACTGCACTTACATAATGATTGATGAAATCGAGATAATGGCGTGGAGTGACAGCTGTAGTGCGCCCACCACGACGGCTGATGCGGCTGTTAGCTTGGTGCAGAGATTGATGAACATAAACAAATGCATTCACCACAGCCTCCCGGTGACTTGGGTTTGGTGAGAGGCCTTCATACGCAACAGGGAAGTTGGAAGGTGCTGAATACTGAAAAAACAAATTTGTTTTTCAAATTTTGTCTTATCACATTTAGAGCTCAAATGACTGGTGTACTGAACATGTAAGTCACATCTGTCACTATGCTCTGCCTGACTATAGGTGGCTTGCCAAAATTCATTACGAAGGAAAAAAGACAAAAAGCATGCATTTTGATATTTTTAACCATATGCGGTACCAACAGGAGTTAATATGGTCAAAATAAAATAAAACTTACGCCCCCTTTTTCCAGGTCCATCTTGCTAGTGAACTCTTTGCCCACCTGGTACAGAGCCCCTTTAGACCAATCACCAAACCAGTTCAACACACACCTGAAGAAATGTAAACAATATCCATGAGACTGTATAACAGCAAAATAAAATTCTGCTGGTAAATTGTCTTTCTTCGATACTTACCAGACGACCCAACTGCTATGAGCTTAAGGACTACAACTGCTCATCTAATGGTCGGGTTGTCTGGTAAAATGCAAGAAGAAATGAAATTTTGCTTGTAATATACTTACCGGATGACCCAACTATCAATGAGCAGTTGTAGCCCTTAAGTTCCTTGGGTCATCTGGCAAAGTTAAAGAAGAAACAGTAATCCTAGAACAAGCCAACATATGCCCCTGACTGGTACACATTCATAAATAAAAGAATGTCACAGACAGAGATGGCGGCAAGCTCCTCTTGTCAAATCTCACCTGTTGAAAAGGGCTGGGGATGTGGCAGCTCTGTCCTTAAGACCTTCTGAAGATGGATTCATGGTAAAGACCACATGAAGGTTCTTGATGACCTAGTACAGAACAGCCCAAATATATAGCTACAGTACTGAAAGGATGGGTTTATCATCTAGATTTATGCACTTACAAAGCTCTCCACAGCAGAATCCTTCACTAACACCACAGATTTTGGTCAGAAAAGTCCCACTGTGTATGCTTCACGATGAAAGTTCAAGCTCAGGCATTTGACTTCCTCTAACCTTCACTCCTCAGTCACTCCCAACAGCCCATATGCCAAAGTTCATAAGAGGGATAGCTTCAGACTTTCCCCAAAAGTGGAAAACTTTTAAATAATGTGGTGCATAACTAAAATTAATTAACAAATTAACCACAATTATAATCATGGAGAAACACTGGGGAAACAAAACACCACTCTCCAGAACCAAACAAAACTGTGAGAAATGGAAGCAGAGGATTTTGCTGACCTGTCCTGTAAACCATTTGTACAGTTCCTCTGCAGAGTCCAGCATCAGACCTTCCCGCGCTGCCCCTTCTTTACACTGAGTCATCAAGGTTGTGTACTCATCCCCCTCAAACAAGCCAGGAACCTCGCCGTTTGCCAGCAGTGTGTTCATACGCTCTAGAAAGCTGGAGTCCAAAACATTGGACTCATCCATGATGAAGCAGATCTTTTCATCCTGGCAGAAGGGGATTTAAAAAAATTATACATTTGTTCCCTTCTCATGTTGTTCTCCCTCCAACTTCTTATGATCACACATTCTGAGGGATTAAAGTAATCCAAAGTTGATATGTTAGGGGAAAAATTTTTTTTAAAAAAAGGTGGGAGAAAGATAACAGTGGGATACCAGCAAAATTCTGCATAACATTATGGTAGAACATATATTAAAAAAAAAGACAGACCTTGCAACCAGATCTTCTCAAGACTGTCCGCAAGTCTTCATCAAAATCAGCAGCAGTGTATTTGTTGTGCACCTTGATCTGGTATACACTTAATCCATTCATCCAGGCCACAAAACGGGACAGAGTAGTTTTTCCTGAGCCGCTCACACCAATCAGTAGGAGGTGTCCTTGGGGCTGCCGGAAAATACGGTCAATGCGCAGCACATGGTCCAAAACTTCATCAAACAGCACCAGTGGAACATCCAGCTCTTCTTCATAGAACACCTGTCAGTTAATAAATAAAAGACCATTACAACCTACTTTTCATTTAATCTAGCTTTCATGAATAATATTTTTTTATTCTCTTCTTTACTGAGGCTACGCAGCACTTGCCTTGAGCCTAGCCTTGGTGTATTCACGGAGCACCTCGCGGTCCACTGGAACATAATCTTTGGACAGCCACTTGCTGAAGAGGATTGGGCGGCAAAGAGCAGTTTCACGGTCAATGTTGGGGAAGTGCTTTATGGCCACAGCATCCACATTCTGATCAGTCCAGAGACGTTCCTCATCTTCAATTAACCTACAGAAAAATTGTCACAAAATATAGGTCTCATGTTGCATGCAAGCAATGCCAATTATCCAACTGTCGTTAATCTTCAATTACTCTTTTTCTCATTGCTGTAATGTTTATTTTAGACCATTACAACTTTTGAGATATAGTAACATGAAATGTTAATGACAATTGGTAAATCTCATTAGCCAGAAAAATGGGCAGATGAAAGGAAAGGCATGATTTCAGACCTGTCCTGGAAAAGGCGCAGAGCCTCGTGTGCCCAGATGCGGACTAGTCCCTCCAGGCTTAAAGTCTCCATGGGTCTGATGGCCTCACATATGCCTCTCACCCACCGTGTCATTTCACGGGGACTGTAGATGTAGTGGGGCTGCATGTCCTGGGTAAATCTCTCCTGTGAATAGAAAACAGGAAGGATACAATCAGGAACACAGGATATAGCCATCAACACATTCAGAATATATGTCTGGAACATAGGGACATCCAACAGGATAATATCAGAAACATCCAATAGAATACAGTCAGAAAAACAGATGGTACAGGCAAGAAACAGGAACACAGAAAGGAATCATCTGGTCTGAAAAGGAGTAATCTCCCTATTAATTTCTGTAAACACCAGGCTTTAACAAACAAGAAAGAAAGACAAGAAATAGATGTCAATAAACAAGGAAGAAAGATAAGAAATAGATGTTCTATCCCCACTCCTGACCTGCGACATGATGTAGAACTCCACCATGGCATTGGTCAGAGGGTCTGAATATGGCTTGAGACTGGGTACAAGGCGAAGCATTGCACGGTTGAATGTTCCATAAATCTGCTTTAGTGACATTTCACCTGGGTAGTCCACATACACCACTGGCACATGCCGCAGAAATCTGCAAACATTCATCATATCCAAAAATGCTTTACTTCTCACTCATCAGTAATGTGACCAGTAATGCTTTCCAAGTTTTTCTTTTCAAAGCACAATCTATGCTCAAATGAATGCTTATTGTTGACACACCTGTGAGAAAGTGGCTTTCGACCAGGGTCAGTTGGGGGGTTGCATGCACCCACAAACTGAATCCTCTCAAACTGCACCCACGCTTGGTCAGAGGTGCGGTAGAACCCACCATGTTCCATCATCTGACGCAAGAAGGAAATGACACGCTGTGTGCCTGGACACAAATAAGACCACAGCTGATCAGGGGACAGTCTGAACCACCATAAATGCAAGACAGAGGACACACTATGCAAACACATTATATACACATAAAATTCAGGTAGATATGCATTTTACAAAATGCATGCTTTTTTAACATGAACTGTGAAAACAGCTAAGATGCTAGTGTATACATAAAGCAAACTACCAAAACAGATGGGAAATGTTTAGATAATAAAATGCAAAAAATGTAACGCAAAGAATACTAGTTGGTGTGCTGATTATTAAAATTATGCTTCATGCCAGAATAAGTCAACTTTGGTTAAATAATTCAAGTGTCTGTGAAATATTGGTTGTTGTGCAAGATTGTTGTTTCTTGTATATATTAGAGAGGGCAGACTGAGTTGTCTTTGTGTCGTGTAAAAGAACATGCGAATGTGACTGTGAGATGAAGCACACAAGGTGTTACAACTCATGGCAATGTGCCCTTAAGGCAGTATGTCACTTACCATACTTGTCCATGTCTGGCAGGTTGATCTCATCACAAAAGAGCACAAGCCACTTATTCAGCTGAATGGGAGAGAGTACAATGCCATTGGGAGTGCGCCGGAACTCACAGTAATGGTCAAATGTCTTGAGCAGTAGTTCTGGTGTGGTTGCACTTGAGAAGTTCAGGCCTACTACCTATAAAGCCACACAACAGAAAACAATAATTGTCTCTTTTAGGTGGACACTTGAAGCACCTCAATATTTCAGAACTATGCATCTGACAGCTTACTATTTAAAAATGTTTACCAATAATGGTGGTGTTCATCCATCAAGTTTCTCTTGGAACAATACAAACATAACAGTATTGATAAACAAGTTGAGAAGGCAGAGTGGGGATTCACCTCCATGTCAGGTAGTGCACGCAGGGCACTGAAGAGCGTCATGGTTTTACCAGACCCTGGAGGACCACACAGCACCAAAGGTTTGTGCTCTGCCAGCCACGTGTACAACAAGCTCTCATGGCGCACAGTATCAATGGTTGGAATGACCAGGTCAGCCGCTGCAACCTTGTGTGTTTCAACCTCAACTTTTGGCACCTTGGACTGCCAGGGCACCCATTCACCTGCGGGTGAGACCTGCACCAAACATACACCACATTCTACAAGGTGGCATGTGCTGACAGAAGGTATGTACACAGAAGGCAAACCAACCAGCAGGAAATCATTCTAAAGTAGGGCATTTTTTTGATAAAGTCAAGCTCAAAAGCAATGAGAACAACTGTACTACCATTTTCATCAACATGGCATCAGTACTCATATACTGTTACACATAACTTTTATTTGAACACAAATGCAGTCTAAACATATTTAGGTAAGTGATTTATTATGACAAACCTACTTTGCAGTACACTGACAATCCTCTCATTTGGAAAAAGATTGAAATATCACTTAATTAAACTACAAATCTTTCAGTTTGGGTAATCACTTTGTTCATCTAAGTGTGAAGTGAACAAAGCAGGTGAACATCTTATTAGTCTGGGGGTAAATGTAGTTCGAAATGTAGAGAAACAGGGAAACTACAAGTTAATATACTTCATAGTCGATGATGAGTGCGTTGGTGGTGGGTGGCAGTGGCACAGTAGTGATTCCACGCAGGTAATCTCCAAGCTCCTGGCGAACCTTAAGGCGACTATCACCTGTGATGGACCACAGCAGACTGTAGACCAGGTACTTGCTCAGGTACCTCTCCATGTGATCAGCCTGTGGAAGAGGACATATCTACACGGTTCCAAGTCAGTTGTTGTTTGGGGATCGTTACAACAATCTTGAAGGAGGTGCTAGCATACAAGAAGCACACTTTTCCAGTTTTATGAAGTAATGTTCTCTACAACAGATAAAGTTACTCTGACTGCTACCTACAGTATGATGATTCCTCTATGGGAAGTTCTTTCAGACAGCCTTACATGATTTATATGATTTGAATGAAGAATCACACATCGGTCTCCACTGCTCCACTTCTTCCTAAACACGATAAAATATTTGGTAACCTTTCTTACCTGCATGGGGAAATCATGACTGCGGTTGTATGCCAAAACATTGCGCACTCCCTGGTTGAGCATGGAAAACAACGAATTAAGTGCCCTGAGACGGGTGAAGTCCATGATGTGATCCAACTCCTTGCCAAACTCCAGGCACTTCATAATAATACC
Organism: Marisa cornuarietis; assembly: GCA_004794655.1. NCBI lineage: Eukaryota > Metazoa > Mollusca > Gastropoda > Architaenioglossa > Ampullariidae > Marisa > Marisa cornuarietis. Next base: position 907,495 of record SMMW01000046.1, on the reverse strand, counting down.
ATCCAAGGAAAAGAAGGGGGCTAACAAGATGGCTGCATCCCTCTGAACCTGTGAAATATTTAACAAAAACTACTGTACAAAACAGTAACAGCACAACAACTGCAGGCCACAACTACTAACAAACCATGTGAAGGTTCTTGCCATACAAAAAGAGACAGAAGAGATCAGTGCTTTCAAAATTTATAGGAATCCATTTTTCTTTTGGTGTTGCTTTTCTCTGAACATTTGGTAACAGACACAGATGGGTACCGCAGAGAGGGCTAATAAAGACTGGTGTTAAATAGAGATGGGAATTTTCGGTTCGTCTGTCTGATAAGACCATGTTATGCCACCTCTAGTGGCAAATCAACAAAAGGACCAGAAATACTGTAAATCACATGAGTCTGCTACGGTAGATTATAGTGTTCTAAGCCAGCAGTACAACCCTTTGTTACCAGATACATACTTGGAGAGTAGGTGAAACCTCTTCTTCCTTAGAGTCTCCTGCACCAGTTACAGCTCGCGACATATGCTTGACATCCTCTTCACTTTCTTCCAGAGGCACATGCCGCAGTGTCTGCAGGTAGTTCTCAAAGATCATGTCTGTGGACAGCACATCTTCACTGAACCACACCATTCCACAGCGACTGACAGTAGCCAATGTTGCATACTTCAGGTCCTGCACTTCAAACATGATGCGCACCTACAAACAAACCAATAAGTCTTCTGTAAGCAGCATCCCAAAGGAAAAATCTGTATTTCCAACATACAATACTTCTGCAAACAGGAATCTGTAAGTAAAATCAAACTGTGCAGGCTCTACATCTTAGACACAATGCACATCTACAAATAATTTGTAACTATTAACTCTGAGTGTGTGCGTGTGTGTGTGCACGCACCCCATTTTCTTCTGTCCCACTACCATGAAATTGCACTTACATTGGGTGGAATACCTAAACGTTCACCATTGGGCAGGGTGAGGAGTTTATTGTCATCAAGCACAGAGTTAAGATTCTCCACCCACTCCGGGTCCACATCACCGTCAAAGATAATCCACTGACGTTTGGACAACTCTCCACGTACATTGTCAATGATCCTAAGAACAAGACACCAAAGGTCTCCATCAACAATCAAATGTCTACACTTTACAGATTTGTTTCCACATTCCACATGTGTGTGGCATCACAGCATGATTCATACACCCCCCACACACACACATACACATACATACACACTCATCCTTAATATAGGCAATATAATGAACCCCAGAAATAGACAAAAGTGCCTCTAGAAGTAAGCAATTTTTTTATTCCTTTTCGTCCCCTAGAAGTAAGCTGTACTGATAGTAAAAAGTCCTGACTGGCAATGCTCTGAAACACCAGTCTGATGGTAGAGGCACAAACAAATGGTCTGCTGAGTGAGAAGGATCACAGATGACATGCCTGGCTTTGTGGACTAGGCATAAATAACAGGAGTTAATAACCTGCAATTCTGGACACACATCTAACATAAGATGGTAGTTCATAGCCAGCAATTCTGGACGCACGTCTAGCCACATGCTCTAACCTGACCCTATCCCTGTTGCTTGTGCTGCCAGTGATGGAAAAGCTGAGAGTGCATTCAATGACGGGGTGAAAGAGCCCATAAAAAAACTAAGCTGCTCAGTCTGAACTGTTTCAGTGGCCTTAAGAAATGAGGCATTATTGACACTCTTACTGCATACAAAATACTAACATCCCATGCCAAGCTGATTGAGATTACCGTGCCTAAGAACTTCCACAGAAAAAAAATCCACCTATTCAACCCAATCACCACCAACCAAAAGTGGAGTGAGCAGTGTTTTGCTCCTGCAGAAGTCAATGGCCAGTTCTTCATGAAGATTAGAAAGTAGAATCTACATATTATACTCATAAATCATGGTAAATGTGTTCAGTAGACCCATCTATAACTTTTCTATCATCAGTAATGCACAGTAATATTTGGAATAGATTTTGATGACTGCTGCAATAAAGTTGGCAGGACAGATTGATACAGATAATGGAAGACTACCATCCAGGCTTCTAAAACAGTACTGCAATGGATACCCTCACACTGTGGTATTGAAGGCAATGAGCAGGCAGACAGAATGGCAAAATTAGGAGCTGAAGCCAGGCAGGATGAAAACACCCTGGCAGGACACCCTAGCCACCAGACAGCTATCATTACCTGTCCAGATCAGACCAGGTGATAATATTCCACCTCAGGACACGGCACAACAGACTAAAGCACCATCTTTACCACAAGCTCCACCTGGTGCCATCCCCAATGTGCTCCTGTGGAGATGCAAAAAAAAACCATGAAGCATATCCTACAGGAGTGTAAGCTCCTCCAGAAACTGAGGGCAGAGGTCTGGCCATCACCGACACCACGCTTTACAAACCTGTGGATGCTTTGCAGATGACTGCCAGTTTTATCTCAAAAGCTGCCCTCCAAGTGAGATAAAAATTAGGCGAACAACAACAACATGTGACTAACACACTGAATGCCAGATCATGTCAGGCAGTTCTTGTACCATTACTCACTTTCTCAAGATATGAGTGAAAAGACCATCCGTCCATTCCCGTGTGTTGGGATCCAGGTTTCCATACAAAGCCTCCTTGGAGATAGACTGCACAAATATCATCCATGTTAGTGACTGCGTCAAACACACAACCTCATATATATCATATATTCAAGCTTTATCAAGCACAAAAAAACCCCAAATATTACGAAAGGTATGTGCCTCAATATGTGTATGCATGTGTGCCAACACATAAGTGTATACACATCTGCATAGGTGGGTCAAGGACACAGTATGTGTATTCATGAGCTGGGGATGCAATGTGATCAAACCTGCCTTGATCTCTTAGATGTGGTGGGTTAGGGCCAAGGGGAGTAACCTCTGTATGCAAGCATCTGCACCTCCAAATGAATGCACAAAAGGGTCAGGATTAATAAATGTGAAGCAAGCTGACCTTGGGATCAATGACATGAGCCACTCCCTCGATCCCCTCCAATCTTTCCAAAGCCTTCAACAGCACTCGCCAGGCTGTGGACTTGCCACTGCCGCTAGGTCCAACCATCATGAGGCCATGGTGCAGGGCTGTGATCTGGTACAGCTGAAGTACCTGCAACACCACCACTTGCCTTGTAACATCAAACATTACAAGTCTCATAATAGTTGTACCAAGCAGAACACTCCTGATATAGAAATATAAACATCAGTCTTCTAGTAACACTGGTGCAACACAAATCATCACTCTTGTAATGGCTAGACCAAATACTGGTACAGACACAAAACATCACTCTCCTTGTAACACTGTTACATCAACATTCTTGTAACAGTTACAGAACACTGAACAACCCTGTCACAGACAAGATCAACCTCTCTCCACTAATATTATATTAAATCCAGAATAGCAATGAAACATGACTGTCCTCTTCTCGCTGAGCATGAGTGTCATCATTTAAACTACAGTGACCATGGTACTGCTCTTCCATACATTCCACTTCTGATGTTTGCTTTGCAACATTACCCAAGAGACACCTAGTCATATGGTCAACAGGCCTGTTTAAAAGATATTCTCACAAAAACTGTCTGTTAAAGCAATGATATTTTAATCTGTGCAGATATAATTTATTTCTTGTAAAACAATACCTTTACAATCATTAAAAAATCTTCATTTCTCTTACTGTAATACAGCTTTGAATAACACACATTTGCCAAGTAATGAAAACAATTTTGAATTCTTACCTTCTCTACCCACTGTGTGCCTTGTTCATCATTTTCTCCATATGTGAGGTACATTTCTGCACACATCTTTCGCAGCTCACGCCGCAGCTCCAGCATCTGAGCAGGAGTATAGGCCACACCAGGGAAGACATCAGACAAGAGAGAGTGCAGAAGAGGAATGTCTTCAGCCACTAGCTTGGGTACCATGGTCTCCATCACACTCTGAATGAGAATCTGGCAAAAACAAAACCATTCTTTTTAAGACAACCTCAGAAAGCTAGAGCAATATATTTCTTGACTAAAATTATTTTTCTCCACTATCTGGTGGGATTTTGTTAGTGTCGCTTAGACAAGTTCTGTTCTCAGCCATTCCTTCTTCCAGCTCTGCGAACACTGAGGATTCTAACAACTTCTTGTGATTAATTCACGACAGAACCAAGGCCATAATATCATACCTCCTGCTCTGGAACATTTTCAGCAATGGTGGTCTCATTAACAGGCTCTCCCCGCTCAACCAGGCCCTGCTTCACCCGCTGTATTCGGTCACGTTTGATGTTACCTGCACTGACTAGCACACTCTTCAGGGCACGCAATCCAAAGTCATAATGAGACTGCGGAGACAGCTGCTCATCACAAAGCCTGCACAGCACAGAAATTCTTTTAGATATTCCAGGTTAACATTAACCAGAAGACACAGGATGCTGCTAGAGTGTCACCATTTAATGTCTGAATAATTAGAAAACACATAAATCCAAAGCACTTGATCCTCGTTGTGTTGGTGACAACTGTGCCACCAGACCACTCTTGGCATTAGGAAGCATCTAACATTCAAGATTTACTGAAACGTGCACTGAAACAAATATTGCTAATGGTAAGTAAAACTGAGAATACATTAAAAACTATCATCTTTTTAACACCTGTGTCTAAGGTAATGAAACAGTACTTACTGAAAGAAGGGTACAATCTTGCTGGCCAGTTTTTCTGCTTGTCGGAAACCCTGGGAGTACAGCATGACTTGAGCAATAAGTTGGCGGTCAGGTTTTGTCATGGCCAGGCTGCGGAACAGCTTTTTCAAGTTGTCTGGCAGGTTGGAGCGGCCTGCATATCCTGGGTTCATGGTGATGAAGATGGCCATGTCTGGGTTAACTTTCACTTGCCGTCCAATCAGCTCCACAGAAATAGGAGTACCTGTATAACAGCCATGTCTAGACTGTAAGCGTATTCACCATTAATAGCCAACCCTAAGGTAAAATTGTATTTGGAATATCTTGTAATGAACTGAATCCAATCGCTCGAAAAATAACTTTGCATCCTGGTGGAGTTTTTTAACACAGTCCTACCCTCTTCCAGTTTTTGTCACATTCTTGATGCCCTGTCTCTATAACAATGGGTAAAACAACAGCATGATATGAATGCTCCATAAGTGTCAAGCTGTGTAAGCAGATGATATACTTTTGTTACCATTTCTTATTATCCTTAATGCCTTATCTCAGAAACAAATCACACAGACTTTTCATCACATTTGTGATGCCCTGTCTCTATAACAACACACAAAACAACAGTGTGATATGAAAGGTCCATAAAGATCAAGTCGTGTAAGCAGATGGATATACTTTTGTTACCAATCTTATTATCCTTAATGCCTTATCTCAGAAACAAAACGCATGCAGTAACTAACTTTTTGCTTAGCCCTCTAATGAAGTCAAAGGAAAGCAGATTGTGAATGTGAGTGGAAAACCCATGATTTCCAATATTGGTGAAGGTAAAAAAAACCAAACAAAAAAAACCTACTACTCTTTTCCTTCTTCTCTGGGTTGGCCAGTTCTTTCAGCGCCTCCTGAATAGTCTGGATCTGCTGAGACACTGCTGACAACATGCGCTCCTCCAGACGGTTAAACTCATCAAAACATCCCCATGCTCCAACTTGACACAAACCAACAAAAATTCGTCCCATTGCCTGCAAAGCAAAGTTGACATCTCACTTGCCATCTGTATCTTCCTTAAGCTTTAGAACTATCATTCTGAAAGGTAGTTCAGCTACCTTTCCTAGGGCTTTCACTACCTCATCATGCAGAAATTAGACTAGGATGCTGCTAGATAATTTACAAAATTTTAGAACATTATTTTGTCTTTGTATATTGATGAAAAAAACTTTCAATTTCAGTAACGGTGCTCGGCAATTGCAAGAAGAAGCATTCACTATACCTGGAAGTCGAATGTTTCATCACAGTTGAAGACCAGAACAAAACGTCCCAACTGGTTGCCTAGGGCTTTCACAGACTCTGTCTTGCCAGTTCCAGCAGGACCTGTAAACAAAGTTCGACTGTAAAAGTGCCTCCACCTGGGTCCTTTATACCTCCATATGAAGAAGTCTGACACAAAAATGTAAATGCCTAGTCCAGTATGTCGATATATGAACAAACCTGATGTAAGAATGCAAATCCTTGGTCCACTTCGATCACGTCCATTTCGCTATTTCTACATAAGTGACCCCAGAAGCAGCCACACCACTTTCTTTGTTACAATCATGCATGCATGGACATACCCCATGCCTCCCTTTTTACCGGAAAGAATTTACATAATAACTTTCATTAGACATATAGGCAAACAGCCTACCGAATGGAGAGCCTCCTAGACGGGCTTCCAGAGCCTGTGTCATGGTGAGGTAACAGCGGTCAGTCAGCGGTGTCTGAACTAGTTTGTCCTGCACACCCAGATACTCAAAGCCGTAGTTGAACTTGGCGTTGGCCATTTGGATAGATAGCTGCTGTAGGACATCAGCCTGTTTGGGATCAAAATATAGTCGCATCTGGCTCAGCCAATCAAAGGACTTGGGATTGTCCACTTTGTTGCGGATCAGTGTCCGTGTGATGTCTCTCTGGTGTACCAGTTCTGTGATCTGCAAAGATAGGATTCACTCAAACACATCTGAAGCCGCTTACGTCTTCAGCTTATAAAGGATTTTATCACCTACAAAAACTTTTCGTTGAGAAGATGTCAGTAATGTTGGGGACCTACCAGACTTTCCAGTTTCTTGCGTCTGACTGGAGGCTGTTCATAGAGCACAGAGTCAGCCAGCACATTGAGGGTGGACTCTACGGCCTTAAGAACTGCAGCCACTTTGGAGCCGTTGTCCCCAGTGCTGGAGACCTGCAGTGCCTGCTCCACGCTCTCTGACCAAGAGATCTGAGCTGCCAGGACCACCAGCTGGGCCTGCCACAGCAGCACAATGCTAACATCATTTTCAAGAAAAGCAACAAATCAAACAAGCAGTTATCTAGCAAGTGAAATTTTCATCCACTAATAGTCTCACACAGTTGATAGACTGATCTGAATATGGACAGAATGCTATGTGAATAAAGGTGTCATACAGACTCCTATGATGAATGGTGTCACCTGCTATATATGAAAAAATATAAAGGTAGCTCCTTCAATTTTCCATAGCTAGGGAGTGATACGTTAAGACCACACTTTTCTCAGGGCCAGCTTTTTGTGAGGGAGGTACCCATTTCCTCTCTCTTGCTGCCTTACCTTTGCTAACCCTCTATGGAGTAAGGTACCATTTCAAATCACTGAGTTGTCCTGAGGAAGTTTCAAACTAGCTCCCCTTCACGTTTGGATGCCAGTGTTCTAACAGTTGCCTGTCTAATTTCCCCAGATATATATATATATATATACAAACATAAGGTTGGTTGTGTTTTATGCAATGCCAGCAACTAAGGCTATATCACAGTGAATATACAAACATAAGGCCAAATATCAACTACTATGGTAATGCAGAGGATTGAAAGGTCTTGAGTTTAGCTCTTGTCTTGGAGGCACATGGCCTGGGGGCTGGGTGTGTAGGGGTGAAATAAGGGGATGTTTTGGGTCCTCTGGTTTTCTCCCTCTTCATCACAACTCCCTCAGTATTACAAAATTCCTGCAAACTAGAGGAACTTTGCTATCAAATAATCCGAGCAAGCAAGCAAGCAGACTGGAAGACATGGATAAAAGACCAAATTGTTTATTCTGGCCATAAAGAACTGACCTGGTACTTGTCCACCCACTCCAGATACTGGCTCTGGTTGATTTGTCCTGACTTGAAGGCTGCAACATCTTGCACAGCTCCTGCCAGCTGTTTGGCCAGCGTAACTCTCATCTCTTTCTCCACAAGGGTCAGCCACTCATTTATCTTGGGGTGAGCAGCAATGGAGACTGGGGTAGAAAATATCACCTGAAACATCCATCATTGTAAGTAGGATTTCAGCAAAAGCAAAAAGGTCACTGCTGCAACTCGACACAATTCTGTATCCTCTTTATCTGCCAATGAAAAATCAAACTATCCCTCTGGAATGGTTTTCACCTATAAACATTCTTCTTGACTGTGCTGTGCAGATTCCTGATGTTAATTCATTTCTTCCTTTAAAAAAAAAATACAAGACTACAAAGACAAATTCAGAAAGGTTTTGGATGGGAAATTATCTCATCTCTATCCCAAAAGAACTAAGCAGCATGAATAATAACAGCCTAAGATATAGCCACAATGTTACCTCTTCTCCCTCCTTGGATGTTAACCCCACAACCTGCGAGTCATCCTCATTAAGGATGATGGAGGCCACACCAGCAAACATCTTTTTGAAGTGCTTCTGTAGGCGAGGAATGTTCTTGCTGTTACCAATGATCTCCAACAGATCCTCATCACCCACAAAGTAGAACCTGTGTTATTATTAGTAAAACTATTTATTAGTCATTCATGTTCATCATGGCTTAATATTCATCCTTTTGGGAACAACTACTGCTTGGTTTTCGTTAGCAAAACTATTTACCTGTCAGTGTCATGGCTTAATACTCATCAGTGTGGCGATGGCTAATGTATATTTACTGTTAGCTATGGATGATGAAATCAGCATTGTGATGGAGTTTCCCCATCACAAAGAAACATGCATAAATCATATAAAAGCTCCTAATCATATAAAGCTGTCTAAAAACATAGTATAGTTTGTGAAGTTAATTCTCTTTCTTCAAGAGTTACCAAATAATTACAACATAGGAAATACATAGCTATCTTTGCTCTTTAAGAAGGTGAAATTTTATCCCCTGGTTGCAAGCCCCAGCCTGCTGAAGTAAATGAAGTGAATCAAGAAACCAGGATCTACAGAACTAAAAACATGAAGGAAAAGATGAAATTTGCAATATGGAACGAAAGACAAGATAGAAACTATGTTAAAGTTTAACTTTTATTTTACCTTGGGAAAGATGCACGTTCACGCTCTAGATACTCCCCAAGAGCCTTCTGAATCTTCCCTAGAAGGTCTGCTAAACGTTCCAACTGGCGCTGAACATTGGCAATGTTAAGCACATCTGTCACCAATGGTGACTTGGCCACTTTCTTCATCAGACCCAGAAACTCAGTACTTACTCTGCAAATACAAGCTATAGATGCATATTCATGCCAACAATGAAATGCAACACCACACACAACACCACACGACCCACCTTACATCTACAATTGTGCTCACACAAGCCATCTTCAGCAAATCAAAATGGACACATTTTAGAACAAGAATGTCAACATTTAAGATAATCCACAGAAAAATAGTAACCTACCCTTGGAAGCGTGATGTTTCCACTGGCAGCAGATGTTTGATGTCAGCACTGCCTGTAAATATACCTTCCAAGTAGACCCAACGCCTCTGAACATCAATCCATACATCAAACAGGGCATTGATGCGATTCAACTTGTCCTCCCAAGCCAAAGCATCTTCCTCAAATTGCTGCAGCATTACAGACCATCATACTGCTTAACATTTGCACCAATAGTAATGCTTGAAAACTTGCCAGCTGGAAAGATTAAAATGGCTGCTTTCCTTTATTTGAGGAAAATAGCACTAAATCAGTTCATTTTGTGAATTTTTTCCAGTAGCCAGAGTAAAAATGTTTTCCAGAACAGTTAAATATTAAAGGAAGCCTAGGCCCAGGGTTCAAAGGATTAAATCATTTTACGACTTTTTATGAGACCCTTAATTATTCATATGACAAGTCCACACACCCTAATCCCAGCTTCCATAGGCAGTGCTAGTAGAATGTCCAAAAGTTGAAGTAGAAAGATTTACCTTGTAATAGGGAGACAGTTTCATAGCTGTGACACTGTTGATATGCTCTTTGACCTTAGTGAAGAGGTCATCCCACCCACGGATCAGCTTGCACTTGTTTTGGTAGTTGATGAGATCCAGTTCATAGCCTCGCCATACTTCACTAACCTGTCACCACAGTTAATTTACTAACCTCATGATCAACTCAGTAGCAGTCATTTGCACTATACACTCCTTTTCTCAGTCCTGCCTAGCATAGCATTTAAAGCATTTGTTAGTATTTTAACACATGGCATTTTGTAAAGGATTTTTATTTATAGAGACTGTGCCATTTGTATGGGCTACAGCATACAACCTTATCCTACTTTGAACCAATAGCTTGAACCAAAAATACAGCACAGAGAGTATTGTGACAGATGCTTTTCTTTTCTTTTATTCACAACCTCAAGTGGCTTTCAAGATGAAACCACCAATAGATGTAGACTGAAAACAAAACAAAAAAAATAAATAAAAAATAAAAAACAAAAACAAAAAAAAGAAAAAGGTCTGAACATGAAGAAGTAAACTCAAACTACAGACCTGCTTGAGAAATTCTTCAAGAGCCATCTCTCCTTGAGCAACACTTATGACATCCTTGACAATGCTTTCATGCCTCTGTAAGTCAATATCCCAGATGTGGCCAAGAGTGAGCTCCGACAACACCCAGCTGACATTCAGCCGTTTCATCAGTTGTTTCCAGTGTCTCTCTTTCAGGGCCTCTGATTTGAGTTCTACTACAAGCACGTTTACCTGAACAGCAAAACATCATGCTCACATCTCATCTGAAATACATCTTTAATAACAGAGGATAGCAATAACATATTACATTTCTGATTAGAAATCAAAAAACCTTCTCATGCATATCTGGGGACAAGCAAGCTCAGTAAAGCATGGTGCAAAGTGATAAAGTGACTGACTCAATATTTTGCTTTTATTTTCTAGTTAAAGACCATGAGACAAAATACCTTGGCATAATTTTGCAGAGTCCTCTTAACATGCTCAAAGGAGGAGTACGTTCTTAAGCGAGCAGGCATCTCCTTCATCTGATTCAGCAGCGAGTCCAGGGACTGGCGTAGCTGCACAAGCACACAAAACAAATGGAAGGTCAGATTTTGTTCTAGTCTTTTTTGTCCACTATTACCATTATCTTGCCAAAGAAAAAAAAACAGTAATTATTTCAAAAATTGTGCAAACTTTCCAAAGTGTCAACAAGACTTTCATGGTTTTATGTTAAAAGGCAATAAAGCTAAGAAACAAACAAACTCATTTTTGCTCTCAGTTTGGTTAGTTTTCATTTTGCCACAGCAGCCCAAGGATTTTCACATCCATACCTTTCTAGGAGCCACAGACAGCCAAGGTTTCTCTTTGAGTTCATCAATCTGCTCCCAAACACGAGCCAGTTCTGACCACACTCCCTTGAGATCAGCAAGCTCCTCAAGAGCCACCTGCATGCGCTCTTGGCTGGGACTGACCTGACCTGCAGTCATTGTAACACAATTGTGAACATGAAAAGAGACATGAATCTACATGAATAAATACACTTCCTTCACCAACTAATCAAAGGAAAAAAAACCCATGTGGAACAGACAAAAAAAAAACAAAAAAACTTTGTAGCAAAGACATGTTGAATGGCCAAACTGTTAAAAGGGCAAATACCTGGTTCTGACAGCTCCAAGGCTTCCTTTGCACGAGTGACATTGTCTCGCTCTTCTTTGAGACGATTGAACTTGCCTTCAAAGATGGTCAGTGACTTCAGGGCATTGTCAGGTCTCATTTCTCCCTGTTCACATAGGATAACATAACAGAAAATTTGCATCTTGGGCGGCTTTTATATCCTAAAGCTAAGTATTTCATGACTGTGTAAGGAACAAGTAATCCCAGTAACACCATCACCATATACTTACAGCAACAGGCTTCTCCTTCTCCCACTCCTGCAGCATGGTGGAGGTCTTATTCTCAACCAAAGTGTCCTCTGAAGATATCTTCATCTGCAAACTGGCCACTTGGGTCTGGATGGCCGAGTCCTTGCGCTTCATGATGTCATTGAAGGCGCCCCACTCACCCTCCACATTGTCGATGTACAGCCAACTGGTGGGAAACTGGAATCTCTGGCGCTCCAGGATCCTTTGGCCTTCCTTGTACATCTGTCATTATATTGCTTCATTGCAGGTCATAGACACTGACATTAGCTGAAAGCTTTTTAGATTGCTGTGATTACTTTGAGGCATTCAGCGAGAGCATTAGTAAGAAACACATGTAATTCTCTATCAAACTGCAGCAGTAAAGTTTCTCAACAAAATATAGCCAACATTTGTTTCTTCCAAATCTTTTACTTTCTTCTCATCCTTAAAAGCAAAATGTGGCACTGTGCAAAGCACTACTTACATCCACTTGCTTCTCCCAGTTTTTGACTTTACGCTTGAGAGACTGGACATGAGTGATCAGGCCCACAGCCTCTGAAGTGTTGGCTGTGTCCAGGGACTGCTGCTCCAGATCAGATCGAGACTGCAAAACAATCACTAGGTCTTCAAAAATAACAACTTTTGCAGTTTTTCTTTCAAGGTTTGGAGCTCTGTAACGTTGGCTATGGTGGCTTGCTAGGAGCTGGATGCACAGTCATGCTAATACCTAGCAGTCTGCTGACCTGCTAACATTCAGCTTGCATGACTATGCATCCAGTCCCAAAAGCTACAGTCGTGCCCATGTTAAGGACAGAACAAAAGCAAATATCCTTTATAATCAGACTGCTGCATGTGACAGACTAAGGCATATTAGATGGGCATAGCCTACAGTATCTGGTTCAAAGCTGAACAAAACACATTAATTAATCCTCTTGGTTCAAGATAAAAATGAACATTACAATGACTGGCTTATAACTGAAGATTGCGAAGATGACAGTGGTGAAGTTTGTTTTTTATTATTGCTGCTCTGAGAAAAACATTAGACAAAGAAACCTACACATTTTTGGAAAAGAGAAAACTTGAACTTTGCAATAAAAAGTAATGAAAATCGCCTTGCCCGTGCTACCAGGCAAAGCCACGATCGTGGCTTGTCGAACCAAGAGGGTTAAGCAGACAATATCCATAACCTAAAACAATAGTTGTTTTTTTTTTTAAGTCAGCACCATTATAGTTCTATTATAATTCTGTTAGTCCTGTTGATCATAATACGGATGTACTCTAACACAGCTTGCATGGACTTACTTTGGAAATCTGGGAGTGGAATTCTGCCATTTCATTACCCAGCATGCTTCCAAACTTGCTCAGCACTTCCTTGTGCCAGGAATCATACTTCAAAGTGACCTTGGACTGTACCTGTGATATTCAAGGAGTTTTTAACATGGGCTTCATCTTCTTAGGGAATATCCACTGCACTTTCATGCAGCTTGAACTCTCTCTATTCAGTATTTACATGCAAGGTTGCCATTTGGTAATATTTTGATGTCAGTCATTTTCAAAGGAACAAAAGTATATATTAACTTGTTAGATTTAGTAACAGGAATTCATCTTTCATTATATACCATACTCAACATACACTTCATCAAGAAATAAGAAGTCTTTACCTTTCCAAACTGCACAACCACAGGACCAATCTCTGTCTGTGTCTCTGAAGTGTCAAAGGTCTTTCTTGAGGACCTGAAATTGTTGGATCAAGCAAAGACGCGAACAGGTGAGTGAATGAGGGTACTGTAATGTACATGTCAAAATGTATTTTATGCTTACTAGCAAATTCAGAATCACATAGATTTGGAAAAGTCACTCACTTGATCTCTTCAAGAGTAGCCATCCACAGCTTGAGATTGGTACCTAAGCGCCCATACAGAACATCTGGATTCAGATCCCACAATGCCTGGTATCGCAGCCACACCTAAATCAGATTCAGCAAGTACTGTTATTTCTTTATTAAAAAATATATAAATAAATATATACAACTGTACTGTTACCATCAAAGTCAATGTTTCAAGGCACCATCACAATTTTTTTCAAAACAATTAGCATTAACATGTGGTAAATTATTATAATAATAAAATTGATTTACATAGCAATTTACCCTACTATCAAAGGCTGGCTCAAAGCGATTTATAAACAAATTAAAACACAGACACAATAAGCAGCTCTCAAAGCAAAGAATTCATAGTATTCTTGGTTTGTGTAGCCACTCATGTTGAGAAGTAGATAAATTCCATTAGCATAGATGGATTCTACATCCTTGCCACTGTATGGAATCTTTGAGAAGTCAATAAAGTTCTGCTTTAAAAAGTAGCTGAAAGTTACTATGATGTTTGTATCTTTGGAGCAGTGGCCTAACTCTTACACACAGAAATATTGTTCCATCACCAAAAAATCCTGTTAGAGTATCACACTAATGGTCTTTGTAGTTTTAGCTTCTTAAAGAAGCACAGTATTATCTATATCAGATCTGCCTCTCTTGAGCATGAAGCTCAAGAACTTTCTGGAGAAATTGCAAAAAAAGGAATATGAAATGAGTCTGAAATCGACACTGCTGAAGCACAGATTAAAATTTAAGTAATGCCAAGATGTGACAGTAGAAATAAAATGGGCCAGAAAAAGAAGTGGTACTGACACAAAAATTAATCCAGGAACATAGCAAATGGTGTAGCATATGCACAGATCAATATAAGACACAAAACTTGATGCAGATCAACGGGCAAAGACAAAAAAGAGCAGCCACTCTCTAGCCAGTTAGGCAAAAGGACACTACTCTCAAGCACAAGAATTTTTCAGATGCATTGTTATTTAATATGTACTCAATACAAGTGAACAGTATTTCAAATACACTACATGGGCACGTACATTGACATATTTCTTGAAGTCATCTACCACTTTCTGGATAGCACCATAGGCACTGTCTAACACCTGGCTGCCTTCTGGCATTTTTGTCAGGACCTTGCGGTATGTACGATCCATGTCAGACTCAGTGTCTGGGCCCACCTAAACAGTTCATCAAATAAACATATAATAATAATAAATGAAGATATGTTTAAAGGTAAACATTTTCTTTTTTGTCCACAATTATGTCTAAACTAGCCCTGTACTAACATGGCAATCAAAATAATCTAGATTTTACCATTTTCTCTATGTTAGTTTTTATGCAAAAAAAATCTTTTATCACACGAACAATGGGATGGAAATGTATGCTATCAATCTAGGACTCAAGACAGACACTGAAGGTCTACCCTACCCTTCAAACTGATATGGTTTGACAAAAGTAGCTCCATGGCCAACTGGACAAGTTAGAAGTGTCCTACCTGGTAGCGGGAATGCTGAATGCGAGGCAGTCCTGTAACAATGGCTTCCCATGCAAACAACTCCTGTAGCAGCTGATAATGAGAATCTTCAACAGGAGGGTTCACATACATCAGCTGGTTAGTGATGCGCAGCTCATGCACAAGGGGCTGTACACACAGTGACCAGAAAAATGAAATTGTCCTTGTATAATTTGTATAATCTCATTCTTCCACACTTTTCTATATTAAAGAACATTCCTCATGTTGGAATTAATGCCAGCCTGACTGACCTTAATGTGCGGTTCTCCTCCTGCTTTGTGTGCTTGCTGTTTAGGCTCATCAGTGTCCATAGAGTGGTCAATGTGGTCATCCTTCTGTCCCTGAAGACACTGAATCCAGGCTTTCACACCTGCTTCAATGCGCATGGCCAGTCTTTTTTCAACCTACACATCCCAAAACCAGAACAAAGTTACTACAGTGCTGGAAATAATTTTATAATTTATTAAATATCCAGGAGCCATGGTGATCAGATTATTACATTTTAAAAAGATTGTACCTCTTCTGCACTCTATGTTAATTTCATGGTTCAGGGACTTGGAGACGCTTTTGTATGAGACATCCTCCCCCATCCCCCCAGAAGCTGTAGATCTTGGCGGCATGGAAGATGAGGTAAATATCACCAAATATTTGAGATCTTTCCCTATTATCATGCAAGTATTCCAAAAATCAATAATTTTTAAATAATCTGCACAGCAACAAGTAAGGTCACCTCATCATCAACTCGTGCCACCCACTGGGGCAGATTGGAGAAAGAGTGCAGTGACAAATTGTCGATGGCCTTCTGGATCTTTGCCAAAATCTCCCGGAATGTTGCAGCATTGTATGCACAGGTTTCCAGTCCACGAATCTCCAAGTCAATTTCTTCTTCCATGGATAGCAAATCATCAACCTAAGACATCACAAACAATAAATATTCTACCTACTCAAAGCACCCGATACATATCACAGCTAGCATCACACCTAGGATTTGTAACATGCCTAACTCTTATTCAACTTTATCTTTTAACCAGCTATAGTCATCTTGACCATTCTTTGTTACTACAAACATTCACTGGGAAAGGGACGAAATCTTTGAAACTTTTCTTGTACACTTTATTGAGTAGCAATCTAGAACTGAATATCTGAGTATGGTAGAAGTAAGTCTGCTATCATGACCTCCATGAAGACATGGCCAAGGACAAAAAAACCACAAGACATGGCTTGCATTAATAGGAGAGGAAGCAAAATAATATGATGTCACCTTTTCTTGGAAAGTAAAGACTGTGTCAGCCAGTCTCTGTACATATGGGTCAAGCTTGTATGATTCCCAAGTCAGTCCACAGCCCTGAAAAGATACATGCAAAGTAAATGATAAATATTTCATGTCATTTTCATGCTACTGCACACAAGTATCTCACCTCAGCAAGCCCAAAAGGAAGTGGAGTGGACAGAGATGACGTAATTCAAAAATCAACTCATGGTAATTCCTCTCATACTACCAATCTCTTCTCAAAGTGTGAGGCAAAAAGCAGACCAATACCCCCAAAACTGTAAACTGTATTCACATGATGGTTATATCAAAACTTTGCCAAATATGGTAAAATAATTTATCCATGATTTTCTGGTTAAACATGCCCTTACTGTCATATCTGGTTTCTCTGCCAATGAGTCAGGAATTAGGCGAGCATGTCATTTCCATGTTACTGTGCACTTGTCTCACATTCCAAGGCCTTGAGCTTTACTCACCTCAGCAATCAGATTCTGAACATCCTTCCTCATTCCTGCAATGAGTAGCCTGATGGAATCTTTGCCCTCAATCTGAACAAAGCACATGAAATACATTTCATGAAGAAACTCACAAGGGTGCTTGCTTCATATGTAACATACAAAGTATGTGCAGTAATCAAACATTTTTTGTGCACAGTTCTTTTCTAATTATTTTTCTCTTGTACCTGCTGCATGTTGCACAATATTAGATTGGAGTGGTGTCCCCTCGCCTAGCAGGTTTGAGGGAGGATGCTCTCCACAATTTTTATATTTTTATTAGTTTGTTGTGTTTTTGGTGCCCATTGTGTAGGCTGGTGCTTTTTTCGTTGCGTTGTTGCTGTGCAGGACTGTTTTCTTCTGCGACTTTCGGATTTCTTGTCGACTGCCAGTCTTTTCTGCCTGATGCCATAACGGTTTTTTTCTGGAGATCTTGAAGATTCCACAGTCAGTCCTTTATTTTAAAATGTTCGTGCAGTTTTTCTCTGCTTTGTGACTGCATCAATACCAGCAGTCTTCTGGTGATTTCAGCTCTGTTGACATGAGTTTCTATTGATCTAGTCTGCGTTCTCACAGATGACACAATGGCTTTCCGAGGTGTAGGTCTGAACTCAAGACGGTTGAGAGCCAGCATGGGCCCTGGGGCAGACGACTTGCTAAAACAAGTAGCTGGTACAGTAACAAAGCACTGTGCTTGTTCCGAATCTCAGCTGTCTCATTCTCCACCAGCAAGTAAGCCTTACGATATTACCTCCCCACCACTGATTAGAAAACAAGGTGAAGGTCACTCTCAATATCAGGGAGTCATCGTCATCAGAAGTGGTCATCGTGCAGTTTGACACTGTGGCCTGTGTCAATCAGCTATATATAGGAATAGGCAAAGGTCACAAAGATACACCACAGTGCGTCTAGCTCAGCACTTGTCAACAGGACTGCAGGCGGCTGTTAAATGGATTGATCTAGAAAAGTTAGATCAAGAGTTCTCTTATGCACAGAAAGAAGCTGTATTAACCAAGCAGTTACAACATGAGACTGTTCTCCCAGATTACTGTAGTTTCGTCCATCACCATAAACTGTGGACAATCATGCCTATAGTTATGAGCTATTGTTCTTGGCATGACTTTAATTGCTGCATGCCTGTTTCACAGCAATCTGCCGGAGCTATTGGTACACATATCTTGTGGGATGAACTGCATGCTCTGGAATACTTGTACAACATAGGTGTCATACACATGGGCATGAAGGCTAGTCATGCTTTAATATCAGCTAGCAGACAGGTGTGTCTCAGTGGCCTCCACAACTCTCTCTCCACATTTGTAGGGGGCCAGTGCCTGCGAACAGTCTATGACTACTCCAACATGCTGTTGATTGGCTCCAATAGTTCAGTCTGGAAATTCTTGAACAGAATCTGGCTATTTCTCAGTGACTGTAAATCTAACCTGATCTTACTACAAGAATTTGGCTATTTCTCAGTGTAAACACATCTATGTCACACTGATGGGTGGCCTTATATGAAGCTAGTATCAATGTTTTCAATGTGATCACGGTCAGATTAAAAAGAAGAAAAATGCTTGTCCTCATACTTCTTCAAGTCCAGAATTGACAACTGTATGCTGCCAGCATTTATCATGTATGTGTGTTCTTTGTGTGAAGCACTTTGAATTCACCTTAATGGTGGAGAAAGGTGCTATAGAAATCATCATCATTATTATTATTATTAGGCAAGACCTATGACATCTTTATCTGATATTACACTTGTATATCTCATGCAGTCACTCACCCAACACAGTCATTCCAAGCCAAGCTTTTTCAAGGTATAGAGGTAGGTTTCAAGGCAGAAAAAATATATGAACAAATGAATACATAAAAGAATAGTCAAAAACACAAGTATAAATATAAAGTTGAAGTTGAATACCTTTTTCAGTGTCTGGTCATATGTGCGCACACTTTCAGTGAGAGAGATAGCAAAGGGATACAGCTGGTTGGCCTGATGAGCCTTGTTGACATTGGCAAGTGGAACACGAAATCCAAGCCAGCGCAGATTTCTCACCTAGGTCAGAAATTATTACAATTATTTGCAGCAGTAAGTTCCATGTTGACTTACCTTGAAATAAAAAAAAGAAATCTACCATTCGGAAAAAGACAACAACAATAAGATTGTTACACATACAAAAATCTTTGGGGTTTTTGTTTCTCAGAAGCTAAAAGACAGATGAAAAGATGTACCTACAGCTCTTTCTCAAAAACACACACACACACAAGGAGTAAAGAGAAAAGACAGACCTCCTTTGCCAGTTGTATGATCTCAGTCTGGAAGTTGACACCCAGCTTGAGAATGTTTTTGGTTGTACCACGTACGCTAGTGATGGTGAACACTCTTCCTGTCACTGTCAGCTGCTTGTTTTGCACCTGGACAATTCAAGGCAAGCAATAACAGTTCCACACAAAATGACATTTCACAAATGATATACAAACTTGACCAAGTGATCTTAAAGGATGGTTCTGTGCTGTTTGCATGAACTGCTCACAATGTGCAACTTAGTACATTCCGCCCACCTCTTTTCAGCTTTCCAAGTACCTGTACTAAGTATGGATTGCTTAAGGATTAAAATGACCTGAATGGATCACTCATTTCACTCTAAATGAAATAAAAGCTACTCAGTCAAAATGAATTACCTTGCGGGTCCACTCGTCAAACAATTCTTGTGTGTTCAGCTTCATGCGGAAGCTCTCACCATCATTCTTCAGTTTTTGCCCTTCAACGTGGTTCTCCCAGCCCTTGCCCAACACATCCTCTACTCGGTGCATGTAGGCATTCAGCTGTCGCTCAATCTGGAATTATCAAATACCACTCTACTTCTAACCTCTATGAACTAAATACTAAACTCCAACTGAACTCCTGCAACGTGTAACCCATAAAAGTTATTTCTCTTTAGCAGTGGTAACAAATAAATGATAATTAGGCTTTGTTCCATTGAGACTATTAAGATGCATGATGATGTACATCAAATAACTTGTGAGTTGTCAACATACCCCATATCAAATACTTGTATTTCCTTTTCTAGCTTTATTTTTTAATTTCACACATCTTACCTGCAATAGTTCATACAAAAATATACTACACAAAAATATATTATTATCCTGATCCCAAAGAAGCCAGCTGAAACTGACTTATTTCAATTTAAAATAAAAGTGTGCACACATGCAAATACACATCCATGTACTAAACTCTGACCTATTCAAGTTACCATGTCATATAGCCAAAATATCAGTACCTGTCTAGCCCAGATGATGGAGCCAGAAACAGGTGGAAAGTCATGGCATCGACTCATTCTACAGGACTTGCTCTGAGGGTACTGCACCTGTTTGGGCATACCCAAAAATACAGTCACTGGGATTTACTATGCAGTAGAATATACACTAGGCTAATGCTGCACAACTAATCCCAGTTGATGTTCCATTAATAAAAAAGAAGAGGAAAAAGTTATACAAATAAAATGCTTTTCTGACAAAATAAAACTTCAGCAGCTAACTATTAATAGTTGTTTACAGATAAGCTTTTATAGGAAGGGATAATGATACCTTGAACTTCTCATGAAGTGACTCAATGTCATCCTTCACACGCTGGATAAGCTGTGTCTGGTATTCCCGAATGGCACCCCGAATGTGAGGCCGCACAAAGAGAGCATTAAAACGTGAGAAGATGCGGAACATCTCATTGGCATTGCGAGCTGTGCCTAGTTGGTCACGGAGTCGAGCTGTAATTCTTGTTTCCACACGATCAATGCGCTCATCGTACCTGTAATTTATTAAGCAAGATCCTTCCAATAGTTTTACCATTTTAAGAGGATGTGTTTGCTCTCCATGAACTAACCAAATTATAAGTACAATACTTGAAAAATCTATGCATATCGATTGCTATTATTTGCGAGGGTCTGTATGTATTTTTCTCAGACAAAGGGGAATAATCCATTCTAACAAAATTTCAAATATTCTATGATGCTTCTGGATGATAAATGTTCACCTCTTGATGGCAGCCTCCCAAGCGTCAGCACCTTCTTTTGAAACATCCAATACATCCACCTCCTTGACATTTTCGTATGCCAGGTTCACCTCCTACAACAACAAAAAAATCAAACTTAGTAGGCTCATCATATTCTCTCTCTCTACATCTCCCAGCACTTTTTTAGCTGAAACATTCTGTGCCAGAATTCAGAGGTTTTAACTTTTCAGCAATTTTCAGCAAAGTGATCTTCAGCTGAATATCCACAAAGTTAAATGTACGATGTAACAATGAACTGTATTTAATCAGTCTCAGATGTGTCAAGTATAAGGCAAGAAGTAGAAAAGGCATATCCTTTCTCATTTGTGCCTATGGTTAGTGAAGCATATATTGAATTATAGAGGTACTCTATTAAACATATGATAGAAAAAGCATGCTATAAAAGTAAAACATTAACACAAAGATGACTGGATGGTTGATCTCATGTGGAAGTGATTCCACCGCCCAGTGACTTTGTACTATGGAGGATAAGGTGATAAAATGGGGTGAAGTACCCAGAGGAAAACCCCTTAATAGCTAATTCTGTGAACAGATGTCACATGCAGAGAGAAGTCACGTGCCTGAACCTAAGACCCCGTAAACAAGCATTTCACCGCATTATCGGACTGCCAACAATGAAAATAAATTCTAATAACACTTCAGTAAGTTATTAATGTTTCTAATCAGCATGCACAAGAGCAAAAACTAGTGAAATACAGCAAGAGCACTTAGCAAGCACTTTGCAAGAGAGAACCCATTATCTCACCTCAATGGCATTAGCATCTGCTGCCTCATCTACAACTGGTTCAATCTTGCTCTCTTGTTCCTCTGCTCCAGGTGTACCAGTGCGGCCCTTGGTAGATGGACGCAGCACTCGAATGATCACCTGACGAAGCTGTTCATGTTGGCGCCGAAACCTGAGGCGCAAAGAGAGACAGAGCGTGTACAGTAGGTGACATTTAAGAATAACCATTTTGATTTAATCTCTACTACTGCTAACATATTTTAACAGTTCAGGTGTTTGATTCAATGTTAAGACCTTTGATGATAGCAGCTTCCCAAGGAAACACCAGCATTCCGAGAGAAGCTTTTGTAACATCAAGACATTAACGCTAACAGCAGCAAAGAATGGGGAAATTTACCATGCGCCATTAGCACATCTTCTACTGGAGGGTAGAGAAAGAGTGGGCCAGGGGATTTTGCCAACTTGGAAAGGCCTAGCTGGTAAGTCTATCACCTGTACATAGTTGGTAGCTGGATGTTGGTGGAATATAGAGACACTGTCCACCACCGGCAATCTTTCACCTAGCTACGTTATTACAGCATGTTGTTAATTGATCACGAGACAGAGTGTGTGTGTGCATGGGTGAGTTTCACAGCATGCAGCGTATCCCTAAGTGAGGGAAAGAACAGGAGTCACTGTTTGTGTTACCATCCATTATTGCCCTGCAATTTTGGCGAGCTATGGTCTTGCAGGGTAGGCTTGTTCCCATTCCCATTCATCTACTCAATCATCCGTGTGACCATCACGATCATTTAACCTGACATCGCATTTGTCGTGCGTCACAAGCCAAAGTGTTGTGTCCACTTTCGTGGCCCTGTTGCTACTGTTTGATCTTTTTCAACATTGAAATTCCAATATCTTCATCATCCCCTGGAAGACACGTGATTCGGACCACCATGCTGGGGAAGAGTAAGATAAGTGGTGGTGATGTGGGAGTGTCGCTTGCCATGGGATGCTGCCTTCAGACGTTTATCATCACCATCATCTGCATTGGTCTGTTAAGCAATAAATGTGTTACCGTTGGCTGGCCCTTTTTGTATTGAAAAAAGGCAGAGAAGTGTAGTGTGCGGTCATACATTCATGTCTAGTCTGCTGACATCTGATTGAACACCCCACACCAAAATATTACATAGCCCAAAAAGTCACTTTGGGAGCCTACTTGCGCATGTGGTCCAGACGAGCCTGCAGGCGTTTGTGGGCTGGGTTGACACGCCACACCATTCGGAGATGTTCTTCTCGCTTTTTCTTCACAAGATCGCGCAGCATAGCCTGCAGCTTGTCATACTCATCATCCCATGTGAGGAACACATCAAAGCAAGAAGCCATCACCTAAAAAACCAATGAAGGAGGCACTAAAGAGTTCATTCACGTAGCTGGATATGTATGTCTAAATCTGTGAAATCTTTACCTTTTAAAATGCATGACAGCACCAAAGGCAAAGCTGTGAACAGCAACATATATATATATATATATAAAATTTTAAGTATCCTTCCTGATGTCCATACCTTCTCAAATTCATCGTATGGTATGTGCATCAAGCGACGAGTGCCCAGCACCTGAAAGAAAGAGTTTTTCAGAATTAGTTAAAAAAGATTTTTTTCTCCATGCAAATAATGAAATTAACTTTCCGATAAATTTCCGATATGTCTTTAATCCTTTGTGTCACTTTCTCTAGCCATGCTACTTTAGCAGATTATTAACTAGGGAAATAATAATCTGTGTACCTTAAGCAACTGGGTACTGAGATCACGAGAGATGGCCTCCACAAGACGTAGAGCCCGCTGAATTGGATACTTCGTTGGGCGGATTTTGCGGAGATGCAAAAAGATGCTCTGTAGAGCCAAACGAAGCCGATCCAGCTCTGTGGCTGACAGTAAGTCATTGATAGGGAAATCTTTCATCAGCTGGTTGTAATCATTCACAGTTGCCATGGCCTGTTTCAGACCTGCAACAAGGGTCAGTACAATCATGACTAAAATGTCCAAGATAAGTATAATAAATTAAGATTTATATAGCGCATATTCACACTCATAGAGAGCATGCTCTTAGCACTTAAAACGGGGAAGAAACCTGGATTAAATGGATAGAACACGAGGGACGGAAGAGTAAACGAAAGTACTGACGATAAACAGAAAACAAAGATAGAAAACACAAAAAGGCACCAAGTAACAGGAACAGAGAATATAGTGACTCTGCAGAGGAAGATGGGTAGACAAGTAGCAAGAGCAGAAGGGGGAGGGTAAGAAGGACGAGCATTGTGTGGACTGTGTTAAAAGTAATGCTCAAGGAAGAGGTGCGTTTTCAGTGCAGATTTGAGGGATTCAATTGTAGGAAGGTGGCGGATATGGAAAGGGAGAGAGTTCCATTGTTTTGCTGCACAGTAGCCGAAAATCCTGTGACCATATGTTGTTGTTCTGGTGACAGTTAGGATATGGTCATCAGACGACGAGAGTAGTTGCAGTAGTCCAGTCGAGAAAGAACAAATGCACAGACAAGAGCGTTGGTAGCGCGTGTAGAGAGAAAATGAGGGATGGCACTGATCTTACGGAGCTCATAAAAGGCAAATAAAAATTTACCTCAAATGTAGTATTAAAATTCATGCTGATTAGTTCATGCTTTGTTTCATGTCAGAAAGTATCTGGCCATTTGGAATATCCTGAGAATTTGCTATGCGGCCTTAATGTAATTTGTCAGCCAATCAGAGAGGACTTTATTGGGACCCCCTCAGCTTCCCTTGGTCACTCACCTGTGTCAGAATCAAAGCTCACTGTTGCATGAAAACGCTTCCCATGTTTGAGAATCTCCAGAGTTAGGACAACTTCAAGGCTTTCACGTTTCTCTTGGATACGAAGCAGAGCTCGTTCAAGATTCAGCCAAAATGAAATTTCTTGCAGAGCAGTGCCAGAAGATGGATCACGATCAAGTTTGGTTACCTGTACAATAACATCCAAAAAAGCATGTAATAACTTTAACAATACGCCTGCTCTATTTAATATTTTCACATGTATTATTAGAGAACATTCAACTACCTAGTTTTGTATGCTGAGAAGTGTTTGATTAATTTTATCACTCTATATGTTTCAGCTACTCTTATTCCTTTCCTCTTTTTACATCACACTGCTAGCAGATTGTCATCTCCACTCCAATGTAATAAACACCAGGGTTCTAAAATTATCCAGTTGAAATAAAAAAAGGCTTTGCCATGTTTAACTATTCTTGCTTATTCAACATTAACTCTACCTTCTGTATTTCCCTGATCCACCGGTTAACGCCACTTTGGAGATTGTTAAGGAACTGAGCATCTTCCACTTTGTCCCCAAAATCTTCCACTTTAGGCTTGCGGTTCTCTTCCAGGCACTTTTTGATCACTGTAGAGACAACAGGGTTCACTGGCAAAGTGATTTCAGGAATGTCAATGTTCTGCTGCAGATGAAGCAGTCCCATTTCCAGCTCAGCAATCTTCTTCTCAACTGTAGGTGCCATCTTGTCTCCATCTCTGTAATTAAAAAACAAAAACATGTTACCCATGTACTGGTCATATTTATTCTTTGCTAGACCACTGAGACCCATCACACATCTTCAAGCAACGCAAACCTTATGTTTACCTACTTCTCCTGCAACAAAATATTATGTACTCATTGAAGCATAGATGGATAATTCTTTGTTAACACTGGAGCTCTGTTGTAGGTATGTTTCAAACTAAATTATTTTATACTGCACCTTTCTGCTTTGCCTGTCTCTTTGATGTAGGACTTGAAGTATGGTGCAACAGCATTGCTAACGTAGGCATGCAAAGTTTCATACGGTGAGCCATCACTGAAGTTCATAACTCGCACCTGTGAGGACACCGGTTTGTCTGCTTCAATCACAGGACCACGTTTGATGAAGACAACACTGCAACATTCACCATAGCAATTCTTATTTATAACAGTTCTTCATATCAACTAATTAGATCAATATTGTTCCAGATCAAAATGAATGTAAGGAATATTCTATATTCTTGGTTAATGCATTTATAGTATAAGCACTACAAATACATCTCACTTAACTTGGATTCTCAAAATGCAAAATCACACAAATCCTAATAAACTAGGAACTTTTACATAAGATTTTCTTGTTTTAAACTTTTCTGAAACTATTACCTCACACCTAGCAGTATATTATCAGCAACATCAGTCTTTTCAAAGATCCAAAATTAATTGCCTTACTTAATTATGAACTCTAGATTGACACAGTTTGTATGTGTCAAAACATAAATAACCTTTCTTTAAAAAAGAACTGCAGTTCTGACTTTGTCATGCATTCCTAAGTTATACCAATTATAAAAGCAATTTATAATTATTAATTTTTTCATTGATTTACTTCCATTCTTTTTAACAAAAAATGGTTCATGATAAACATGATTATCAGATTATCAGAAGAAAAATGCAGGAACATTTCCAGTAAACATGCCTGATCATTTTGGCACTGCTGAAATGCACTTCTGGAGACACATGGTACACCCTGTTGTTCTCAACATCACCTTCAGATCCCTCTTCACTTTCCTCTGAATAAACCACCATTATTGGTCAACAGACACATAATTGCGCATGGTTCAGAAAACATTTAAAAATACATACAAGATTTTATCTTAAGTATATTTTAAATAGTATGAGGTTTTTTTTTTGCTTACTAAAAAATGCTCTGGATGCAAATGGAAAATGTCTTATATGACTACAGCTGCATGGAAAAGTGCAACATGTCTAATTTTGTATATGTGCAATGGTATGCACACAAACACGCGCACACACACACACACACATACGCACGCCTGCGCCCGGCATGTTACCTCTATCAAGTCTAGTGATTAAAAAGACGTTAAAAGCAGACCATTTCTTGTTCCTTTTGGACAAATTAGTTTTATGATATTAAACGTAAATCATGATAAGGCAGTCTCCTCTTTTTATTGTGTATATAAATTTAAAAAAAAGAACTTCAGTTCCTTGCATTGTGCGATACCTGTGCATATCGTTATCAGCAACATATATTATGATACTCCCAGGTCATGACACAGACACATTTTCACGCCCACGGTTACACTCGGTCTTCACATACTCAGCTCGTTCAAGAAGGCGAAAAAGCAAATACAAAATTGTTCACCTTTCGCAGCAACACGCTGGATGAGGAGCGATGGAGTCTGAGAGTCACTGATAAACTTCTTGATCGTTTCAGCATTCTGCTTGTCACTGAGTGCTGCCTGAAAGGATCGGAGTTGGGGATCTTCGTCATCAAGGAGTATCGGAACGACTTTTCTCAGATATTCCACAAATATATTCACGTCGAGCAATGATTGCACAGGCGCCGCAAGCGATGCTTCTTGCTCTGTTGAGTCCGCCATAGCGGACGGCTTAAAATCGTCAAAATTAGAGGAAAGAGTGCGCAGATACCCGCAGGTTCCTCAGCAGCCGGTCTGCAGCTATAGCAGACTACATCCGGGCTTTCAGAGGTGACGTCATTGTAGAATGCGCGGAAAAAAACATTACCTCCCTTTAAACACAGGTTTCTCTGGCGGGTTGTATAATGTTCGCTGCACAATTTTGGCCTGTAAACTTCTCATCAATGAAATGCAGCCCTCGAACTTATATGTAAAGTGGTCATTTAGCCGTTTAAATAGGAAAACTGAACACCAGAACAATATGTTACATGTGGTGATCTGGGCCCTGGCGCACATCACCTCACCAGAGAGACTATAGATCTACTGGCCTCACTAAGCGATAACGTGTAGCCGTCAGCTAAACTGATTTTTCTTAGCATTTTAGCCACGAAGTTATATAACTCAGGACGCTTTAGATGTCATAATTCTGTTAAAACAAAGCTAAGTGAAGATTATTGCTGGGTGGGCTTCACCAATCGCCACGTACGCAACTCATTCATTCCACGGGCCATTCACCTGATCAACTTGTACTACTAGCCTGAAGTGACCTCAGGTCACCACTATATCCACTATATCTACTGTTGCTGGGAATGTGTGTGTGTGTGTGTGAGAGAGAGAGAGAGAGAGAAAATGATTTCAATGTGTATACACTATCTCCTTTTATATCATGTCTATGTCTGTAGTATCTCTTTTTATATCATGTCTATGTCTGTAGTATCTCTTTTTATATCATGTATATATGTATGTATTATCTCTTTATATCATGCATGTATATTACTGCTAGTACGAGCACTATTTGGAATTGCCCTTGGGGATAAATAAAGTGGTATTGTATTGTATTGTGTTATTGGCTATGATCAGCTGTAGCTATATCTGCTTCACATGGGTTCAGTGCAAAAGTGTCTATGACTTACGTTCGACTTGTCCAGATAGAGAGACTTTAAATAGTGTCTCTGACTTGTCTCACTCAACCAAGAGTAGGAGCTTATGTCAGACGCGTGTTACAGAATTTTGAAAACCAGAAACTTGTTATAACATTCCGCAAATATTCTGTCTCTCAGTTGATCACATTGTCTGTCAGCTGTCAGATAGGCGTGTCTGATGCTTCTTTCAAACATAATCACAAAACCACGGAACGCTGCGCAATCGGAATAAATTGACTATAGCTGGGTTGGTGGATACAGGATCAGACCACAGCAGGTATAGAAAAGGGCAGCTTTTGATTTTGCACGCCAAGGGTATGCAGATCTCATCATATGCTTATGAAGTATCTTAAATGGCTGTTGACAATTGCGACTTAATTAATTGTACTGTCAGGCAGCTCAGGGATTTCAATAAAGCTACTGATGTATGTACGGAAGACTTCATTGTTCTGCCTACAAAAATAAACAGTGCTCCAGTTCTTTGTCAACAACTCTGCACTACTTTTGCTCAGTGGGTCCGGACTGATCGATTGGCTACACGCAGATGATGCAACCCTCGATCAGTTGCAGGAAAATTAGATGAGACCTCCAACAAAGACTTCTAAACCATAAACATTAGAGATACCTCCCAACTACAGGACCCTTGTAAATACCTGTTTTAACCACCTCTCGTTAATAAAAAAAAAATTGTCATTGAATGGGCGACAAAAGAGTGCATAGTTCATCGATTGAATACTAATTTTTGTTTTTAGTATTTATACGAACTCAGTAAAGTAGTAGTTTATTTATGATACATGTTTGCTTCACCCAAAGACAAAATAAAGAGATTTCTAGGTTAAAATGCATGCTGAGTCTGCATATCAATTATCAATTAGTTCTTTGGGTTATTGGCAGGTAAGGAGCCATGCATACCCAACCTTCCGTCAGTTTACTGGACTTCGTTTTCTATTCAGTCGCAGCTTACATGCAATTTAATAATGTTATTTGTGTCATCAGCAATTATTTAAACGTATTTTTTTAAGAGGAATTAAATAATTATTTGAGGGAATTACACGATTTAAATGTATTGAATAGCTGTATGCATATTGTAACCATTTATATTGACATCCAGTAGTGCGCCTGCTTTTGTGGGGCAGACAGGATGGAGTGTCCGAGTAGTGTTGCGGCAGGCAGATCGAACGAGGTCAGATGCGTAAATCACGTTGAAAATAATTCGGTCTGACTTATCTGAGGGCCTCAAAGGCTGACATTTATGTTAAGCCGTTGCGATCGACTGTCACAGCTGTCTGCCTTGAGTAATCACAGCTGTCACCTTTTGAACTTTGTCACTATAGCTATGCGATGTGTCAGCAGGCTACCGTGCCTGACTATATCCAGCCTTCACGAGAAATGATTAAAAAATTACTTGGACATAAATTATAATCAATCGTTTGGTGTGTGGCAAAGGACACGTGTGAAGATGTGCATTGGTGATGTCAGTGGCTGCAAGAGATTATATCTCATTTGATGTTATCTCCTTCCCCTTGAGGACACACCGACAAGAAGGACTGTCCTGAAGCTCCGAAATAATGACACACAATAATAAAATATGTTTATACACATGTGTTTGTGTATGGTGGGAGGTTCAGATAGTACAATATCCTATAGATGTGATGATCTCTTATGTAGTTCGGATGCCCGCCATCTTCCGCAGGCAAAATGACTGAATGGCATCGTGAAATTATGGAATTTCGAAGAGCAGTCATTTACTGGACTAGGCAAGAAATGTGTGCAGTTATGCTGTTCTTATCCATGACAACGGACAAAAGACAGATGTGACACGTTGCAGGGAAGAAAGGACGGCGATACTGCCTGTGGTGATGATGGGGAGGAGGGAGGAACTGAGCGCAAGCTGTGTGACTAACACTTGCTATGCCGTGCACCTGACCCAGATATGCACGCACGCACGCATGCACATACATACACACACAGATCCATCTGTTGCTCAGATCGTATTTTTTATCGTTTCTTTCGGGTTGCAATTTTTTAAACCGATGTACAACTCATGCAACATCCACTGTCAGACATGTAGAGCGTGATCGAGGGTCTGGATCGTCTGCTGGACGGAGTCTGCAGCTCACGCTGATTCAGAGACCCGTGACGAACAACTAGAAACAAATCTGCGTGATAATTCTCTCTTCCTCTCACACCCCACCCCCCACCCACGTGTACGTGTGCCTTTCGATCCATGAAGGTGCGTACTACCTGAACTTCTATGATTCAATCTTCTGCACAGCCTGCTGGACCAGGACAGTGAGTGTGATGAGAGACGCTGTCACGCAGATGTGCCTCACTTAGCAAGTGTGTTCTCAAGTAACACCTAGCAAGTGCGCTAAAGTGTCTTGTCACCTAACAAGAGTGCTAAAGTGTCTTGACACCTAACAAGTGTGCTGAAGTGTCTTGTCACGTAGCAATCACGTAGCTGACTCTGGTGGTTGTCAACACTTCACTCCTGGCCTGACGATGCTGTTGTAGATATCAAGACTTTGCGGTGGTGGACGACCGCGGGATAAGTCGCGTGTATAGCTCAACCATCTATTGCACCCGTTTCTACGCTAAACCATGAGATGCATCGGGTAAGCTGTCTCCTCCTCCCCGACCCCGAACTCTGTGGGTGTGTAGTTTTATCAGGCTGACTGTGATGATGGAGAAGTCCGTTACTAGGAGGTAGATCGAGTTCAACAAGTCACTTCCTGCGTCATCGTGCACGTAAGTATAAATTGACAATAGTAATAATAAGAAATTACAAAAAATAACACACTGTGATCATAAAAGTATATAACAAGATTCTGCATCATCTAAACAAGCAAGCACATACGACATACTATCAGTATCTGGCAGAGTCTATAGTCCTGATATTGCAGGATGTCACATGACCGAGGTCGTTAGATTGTCATCGTGCAAAAGATGGCTCTATGTTCCCCAAGGTCTTCAACATCCTCAACAGTCGAGGGAAAGGCAGCTTGAATCAACACAAACAACAACCCACTCAAGAATATAATTTCGTGTGTGGGTAGGAACATTAACGAGTTGGGCAAGATCACGGTCATTCAAAACAATAAATCGTAAGTCTGTTCGTGTCATGGTCAGTTGGATCATCACAATGGAAACGAAAGTCGCCAAGGACAACCATGTCGCTGACGGAGTTACAGTGCTGATAGCAACTGAAAATCATCCAGGAATATACCGTTTGACAGCTATATATATTATATTCCTCTCCCTGCTCCCGCACACACACATACACACTCATGCACTTGCATACACCATGCACCACCAACGCATATTCACACACATTTGCACTACAGAAAACTGTACATACAGGATTAAAGAGCTGAAGTGAATAATGAAGATGCATCTTGGTCTCATCAAGGAGGGGAGGGGAGTAGTGGAGAGAAATTCAAGAAATTCATGAGATAAAAGTACTTGTTGAGATGGACGAGTGTGTACTCCGCCACAGACGTGAACAGTAGGAATGTGTGTACCTGTGAGCGCAGACCAGCATGAGATAGTGTTCTTAGTATGTACCAGGAAATGTGTGTACCTGTGAGCTCAGACCAGCATGAGATAGTGTTCTTAGTATGTACCAGGAAATGTGTGTACCTGTGAGCTCAGACCAGCATGAGATAGTGTTCTTAGTATGTACCAGGAAATGTGTGTACCTGTGAGCTCAGACCAGCATGAGATAGTGTTCTTAGTATGTACCAGGAAATGTGTGTACCTGTGAGCGCAGACCAGCATGAGACAGTGTTCTTAGTGTGTACCAGGAAATGTGTGACCTGAGAGCTTGCCTGTGAACGCATGTTCGGTATTTTAAAATCTAGCAATATTTTCATATCTGACTAGTACTTCATTAGGTCATGTGATCTCACAGAACAGTAATCTGCGCATATCATTATATTATCATAGAACTATTCAAGGCCTTTCCTAACCGGCCAAATGTCGTCAGACGTTTGACTTGGTTTGGCAAAGCTGTGTGTGAAAGTGGCAGGAAACCAGCGGTTAGGGGAGGATCATGCGAGACATTAGAACTTTAATGTTTGCTCTCCAGACTTGTTTGCCACTACATTGCCAGTACAATAGACTTTGGAGCTCTTCGACGTTTCGGTATATTAGATGTACCAGCTCATCACACCGACAGGTCTCGCCGAGAGTCTAAATCCCAACGAATACTCTGAGAAAACTTCCTTTTCCAAGCTCTTTCTTCTGTTTCAGGAACAGCGGGACAGGACTAAGCATCGCAGACGATGCAGTAGACAGTGCCCTTTCGCCCGAGCTGCGCAGTACACACCATTAGCTGCTCTTGGACCGCGTAGAGGTGCTGTTACGTCATCTGTAGGCACCACGTGATCTCGTTCCTGATGTGAATCCGCGAGACGTGGTAATACCATGAATGTGTCTGAAGTGGCAGGACTCGTTTTCGCTGCCATGCTGTGCCTCATGCTTCTCGTTGCCTGCCTCGTTTCCGCGGTGAAAGCTGTCAGGTGAGCAGAGCACAGACCACGCTTGTCTTCTTTTATTTCCCTCAACCCTCCCTGCCGCACCTCCACACCCTCCCCCGTGCGCTTCATGCATCCAGATGTTAACACCTATGTGAGATTGTGTACGGATTCCTACAAAAATTCACAGACGCTGTGGACTCATTTGAACGTTTTCGTGGGCAGGGATAGGAGGCAGATCCTACAGAGAAATGCAGCCCGGAGGAGTCAGCGCAATAGCATGGAGAACAACAGCACTGCCTCCCATCACCACAGGACACGAGCGCCGGACGAGGGCCCCACATCAAGCGTAGACGGCGTCAACAGCTCCCCAGAGAAGTCAAGCGAAGACCTGATCACTCCCGCCGTCCGTCACGTGCGCTTCATACCGTGTCACGCGAGTCGCAGCGCAGACCACAGCCACCTCATCGGTGGGCTTTTTAGCAGCGATGAACACCACTCAGTGCTGAGGATCGTCGCTGACAACAATGGTAACAGATCTGCAGACAACAGAAGCTGTCAGAGAAGGGACCGCCCCTATTGCACCAGGGAGCTGAAAAGCCAGCCCAGTGCGCAAGTTGGTGACTTCCGCAGCACGCTCATTGCCTCGCGCCTCATTACTTTCTTGCCTGCAAGACATCAGGAACATGTCATCCCTCTTAGTAAAACCAGAAAGACTAGATATCCTCCCAGGTAAAACCCACCCCGAGTACGGGAGAAGTACCATTTTGCCGCAGGGTGTTCTGGTCCCGCTGGAAAGCGGCTCACGTTACTCAACCCCCTCTCTCTCCCCACCCCAGGGAGTTAATTAAGTACTAGGTTTTAGTAGGTTAGCTAGAATAGAAATAGTAGTCGTATGTGTAAATAATGAATATAAAATTTATGTCTTTGAACTTCTTTACCTGTGTGAGCGTATCAGTCCGCACGAATGCTAGCGTGATGCACGTGTGTCCTCGTCGTGTGAATGAGATGAATGTGTATCACTAGAGCGAAAGAAATTAGGGACGACACAATTTTGTTTATTAACTTGTAATATCTGCCACCACGGTCTTCTTACACTTAAGAGCGGCAGAAGAGGCACCACCAGCAACCCCAAGAGCACCAGCAGCAGTATACAACACCACGAGGACCAGTAAGAAGCACAACAACAACGTAGTAAACATGAAATACACGCGCAGTAATGACAACAAAAGCTACCCGATTAGCTCAAGGTTGAAACATTATAATGGACACACACACACACACACAGGTCTCTCAGGCGAACCAGATGAGCTTTTGCAGTGAAGTTTATGGAAGACCACCAGCTCCTTGCCCACCTCTCATGTCTCACCTGACCATCAGATGGTCTTCCAGGTGTTGCAGACCCTCCTTGGTGTCCGGTAGCATGACGTAGAGGCTGAAGCAGTTGCCCTTGTAAGGCAGCTCCAGCACGCGCACCTTTTCATCCTCCACGCGCTTGACTGCAAAGTAGTTTTCCTGGTGCATCGTGTGTACCTCCGATGTGTCACCTTCAGACGTCTGGATGTCCATGTCTCTCGTCATCTCCACAGGGAACATGGCTTTCCACGAACCCTGGATTGATTTAGTAATTCATGATTGAGTGATCATGTGTTAATACTTAATAGAAATAAGGTCGGAGGGCAAAAGGTATTTCCTGCTTGAGTTTTTATAGTGGGCTTGCTAGGCATAGGCAAGTGTAAGAAGACCGTGGTGGCAGATATTACAAGTTAATAAACAAAATGTCACTTGAAACCTCTCGACATTTCAGAGTTAGTTGACGGCTGTGGGAATAAAGCAACACATGAACCAGACATTAACCAAATTGGATTGATTGATTAATTGACAAGATGATTTCAGTTACTGGTCTGAGATTGAAAGATGTAAGTGACCATGGTTGATTAATAATAACAGGGTAATACCTATAAACCCCAAATGCTCGAGATAAAAGAGCACAGCCTGCATGAGAGTCTCGACCATCGACACAACATCACAATATCTTAACTCTGTGCTATGGATTCTTTGAAGGCTCCTCTCCCAACTACTCTACTGAAATCTTATCTGTCCACACCCCTGCCCGGAACCTTCACTGCTCATCAATCTCGCATATTCTTTCCCTCCTTCCCACAAAGACAGTCACATACAGACAACGGACGTTCTCCCTCTGTGCTGCTAAGCAGTGGGACTCTCTTCCACATCACATTCACCACTCTCTGACTCCAAGGCTACATTTAACATGACTGGCCTTGAATTGCTGTCACTTTAAAAAAATTTCACTCACTGGGGAGTGAGATGTTAGCAAGCGCACTTACCTCCAGGCCAGCTTATGTGTGTGTGTGTGTGTGAGACAAAGGAGCTGGCTATTGTGGTCGCATTCGGCCTTGGATGCAGAGGCTTTGACCACTTGGTTACCCGTTGCCATTATCAGACAATGCTAGCTGCTCTATGATGATATGTCTTCAACTGGCTAGGATCTGACCCTGTGGCTTCTCTGCGTAGACATGGCTATCACATTTATTTAGTATCCTATCATTACAAGTAGTCTTCAAGTCTACTTCCTTTTCCTTACTAACCAAATATGCTTCAAGGTATGGCTGGTGCTGCTTGAAATGATCCTTTTGTTTGTGGGAGGAGGTCTCAAAACGACTTAATAGTATATAAAGCTAAATATTTTAGCTGTAATACCCGTGAAATGCCATCATTTCAATGGCTGGCATAAATGATGATGGTGGTGATAATGATGTTGGTGAAGAATCTAACAAGCAGATTATAATTGAAGGAATTTTAATTATTTGTGCACACAGTCTTCAGGTTACAATAATATTGCTGTACAGTCTTCATATAATATAATATAAGTTTAATGTACAGTTCTCTTAAAATTACGCCTTGAAACAAATTTGGAATCATTTATCATGTAAAGTATTGTTGACTTATTATGCTATAACCCCTATGCTTGTGTATCAAGCAAAACTGCCTCAGATGCAACGAGTTTTTACACATCTAATTTTAATATCTGATACTACATCCAAACAAAATTATGCAAATGCACATTTTCTAAATACATTTTAATTTTTCACGAAAACAATCTTGATAATAAATCTAATCTATGGAGACGTTTAACTGGAGTCCTGAATAGGACTGCAGTGAATGTCTTACTGGCCATAGCTTTGAATGTTTGCAGTAACCACTTGCCTTACCACAGCTATGAATATCTGCTGCTACTGATGGGGCAACATTAACTAATGTATATAATACAAGCATCACCCTGCGGCATGCTTCACAGATACAATCCGACAGTATAACCATGGTTCTGCACTGAAGTTCAGCTGTAAGGTTTCTGACAGTCATCCTTCCACAACATACTTTTAGAACATAATCCATTACTTTTTCTGTCCTTATTTTTTGTGGGCACAAACAATGACACTATAATGTTAACATGTTGCAGCATATGTCACTGAAAAATATAGCAGAACATTAAAAGACCACTGTGATTATGTTCCACAGCACTGTTTCACTAAATAATTAAATGTAACTGGAAACTTTTCCAAATTTGTGTTCTTGAT
Source organism: Marisa cornuarietis (assembly GCA_004794655.1). Taxonomy (NCBI): domain Eukaryota; kingdom Metazoa; phylum Mollusca; class Gastropoda; order Architaenioglossa; family Ampullariidae; genus Marisa; species Marisa cornuarietis. The sequence goes on along the minus strand of SMMW01000046.1, from coordinate 871,365 downwards.
TACAGGTGTAAAGGCATTTATCATGAATACAAAATTGTAAGATGATGAAAAATGAATGGGAATTTAAGAGATTAATGAATGTCTTAGGTCATGCAATGCAAAAGTTTAAAAATAAACTGATCTCACCAAAAGTTGCTGTGTTCACACTTAAAGTTACAAATCTCTGACATGAATGCAATGCTCCCCGAATCCCCATGGTTCAGTAAAGTAGCTTTTTGGGAAATTTTGAAACTTGATGCCGCTGACACTAAACACTGACACATACATCCTAATCGTTCATTGTGGCACATAAAGTGAGGAAGACAATTTCATAAACATATATGCATATCAACATAAATTTCTAGTACTTGATTTATATGCTGTTGTAAAGAGACAAACAGATATAAATGATATAAGACTGTAACAAACCCTCAAGGTGCTGTTTATCATCAAGAAACAATCCTTTAATATTCTCTTGCTCCTCAAAAAGCACAGGTCACCACAAGTGACCGTTTGCTGTGAAAAAATCATTTGGCATCACCATTTCAGCTAAATTAGTCAAAATACTTCATTCAAGATGACCTCAGAACCTAGCATTACGCCAAGCAATTTACTGTGCAAAAAAAAAACAAACAAACAAACACCCCACATATAATCCCATTCCCACCTAGCTGATTACTGTTTGCAACAGCATGATGAATATAGTATTTACTGCTGGCAACAAAATGTTTCAACATATAACAGATAGTCCTACCCCAACCCAAACTGTTTCTGTCATTAATAGAATAGGTCACAGACTTTGTTCTTGCACTTCTGGGACATACGAACGCTAAACAATGTTTGTGACAAAATAAATACCTCATAGTTAACCCTCTTCTCTCTAGAAAGTTTATCACAAATGCTTCTTAAGTACTGACAAGAAAGTTTTTAATCAAACTTATTGCCAGCTACGGTGACATGCAGGCACCATCAACATTGCAGCATTTGTATCTTTCTATAACAGCCTTTTAACAATTTTTTTCTCACCCTGAAAAGATTAGGAAGCACCACAATAATTTCATTTTGTGAAATGAACAGTTCTTGGAACTACTGGAGTCACTTCTTACTTTTCATCAGAAACATGAAATCCTTGTTTCATGTATGATCTTGCAAAATGTCCATTTTATAAATGACTGAATATTGGGAACATCCGACTAAATTTTGAGCAACATACATCTAAGCCATACCATTTACCCTATTAACAAACTATTTACATGCTTGAGGTAGAGTTAAAGCCTTCTGGTACAGCTAAAACAGCCCAAGTTAGCAAGCTGTATTTACAAGCTTGTCATACAATACACAGGAAACCCTTTCTACAGCTGATTTGCAACCATCTCTTTTTTTTTTTTTTAACTGACTTGCAAAACTCCCTCTGCATACTAATACATAACCAAGACTAGCACATGCTTGACCCACTTGCCTCTTGGGGAAGACTGCAAAGGCTAATGAATGTAAAATCTCAAACACCTACCCTTACCCCCACTCCTGCTTTTATTTTTTTCTGTGAATGTCCATTCAAATAAATATAACTCACAGTCTGACAGACCACTGACACACACTATGCCTGTGGATAGCCTCAACAAAGCACCTTCATTCTTTAGTCTTAGTATTAACTGCTCAACTCACTCAACATTGCAGCATTCAGAACAGTTTAGCCCCATAACCTGAAGGTATCAGGTCATTTCAAGACTTTATAATGCACAGTTAACAAATACCTTGGCATTCAACATCATAAGGACTTAGCTCTATGACATGGGAACAAAAATTATTACAGCAGGATGATGTTACAATATTTCAATTGTACTGTTTACATCATCCTCAATTCCCCTTCTCTTATTACTGTTATAATTATCTCCACAAAAAACTCAAGTAAAACGCTGAAGTACTCAGCACTTTACACCATGGCACTAGTACTTCAGTTTTCAGCAGTTAGATGTACTCTTCAGGAAGCACACTGAGCAGTGAGATACATCTACATGACAGATGTCCATCAATGTTTTGTTACTAATAATCTGAACGACCAGGTGGGGAAGCTGTAAACAGATGACTGCACAAATACTGTAATAAGCACAAACTGGTCCCCTCTGTGCTTGTCTACAATACTCCAGTGGGCTCTCTTGAGGACAAAAAAAAAAGAGATGTTTACAAGAGATACACTCATAACCAGATGACTACTTGCTTCACCCCTCTTCAGCAGCTGACCACCAACTGATACCATATATTACAAATATTTTGCACAATGTGGAATCAGACTACAGTGGATAGTAGCTTCACCAGATTAGGGGGAAAATTATAAAAACAGGTTTCAGGCTTTTTTTTAATTTTTGGTTCCTATCTATTCCTTGCCACAATAAGATATAAGTTAAACAAAGGAGTAAATATTATATAAATACTACTTTAATAAAAGTGTATAAAATGTATGAAATATAATGCACAGAATATAAAATGCATGCTGCAATTTCAATGGCTTTAAGGCGATGACTTTTTAACCACTGAAACTTATGTTGTGTCCAGAGTTTGTGAATACTTAAAATTTGAGCAAGGTTTTCAACTGACACAATTGCTTTTTAAATATCACATTTATTTACTGATACATATCTTTTATAGACATTAAATATTTATTTATAGAAGGAAGATTTTAAAAGTTTAAGTGGGGCTGGGTGGAGTAGGAATGGCTAGACAGGAAAATTTGAAATATGCTTTGAAATGCTTTCCTTGCTTGATCAAATAACTGTTCAGTGGCATAGGAAGATGCTAGGCTTTTCGGGGGCAAACTCCATGCTGACAGTGAACGAAGTTCACATTCTTGTCCTCTTAGTATTTTTTTTAGGGGGCGGCTTACCCCCCTGGTTCCTACGCCACTGCTGTTATATTTCGACACTAAACATTAACAAGGAAAACATTACTAGGAAAGAGGCAGTCAGCTTGCTAAAAGACCAAGTGATCCTCAAGTGATGGTGCCACCTGTTGAAAATCACTACCCCATAAACCCCTCTGAAAAAGGACCTCACTTTCACATTTACATTCTGACCTGTACTCAGCACATCCACAAGGACACAATGCGCTATCAGTGATATCAGGATTTCAAAAGACTAGATACCAGAAAATGCATCAATGAAACACCACTAGCTCACCCTAACCACAGCATAGCAACTGATGGTGAACAGTTTTTCCAGATGCATAAGGAAGATTTTAAAACTTTTTCATCAGCGTAAGATAACTAAAATTAATGAACGCTTTTGGTCAACTGTATAGTCATTAACATTGACATATTAACTATCCTCAAAACACCTCAACTGCTCAATATTTCTGATGTTACTGCTTTCAGCTTTATTAGTCGGTTCCTAACCACCCTGCTTTATAAAGCCATCTTGTATAGCTTGACGATGCAACAGACTACACTAGGTGTTTGTCTCTGGGACTTTTGTTTAAAGTTATCCCTTTAAAGGAACTTCCTCAGCAATGAACTTGTGGTGATGTGGATAGGTTTGTAGGTTACAATTTCAAACTAATTTAATCATTATAACCTAATGAAGACAAAAAGGTGACTGATATTCTTCCAATGATATGCAAAACTGTGATTTAGGAGAGAAAGCTACACAGTCAACAGCAAACTATGAAGTCTATTAAACCATCTCTCTACCTTGTGTGTATGTTAACCTGATAGAAAACTTCTACCACGTTTTCATTAGGTAGAAGGGTTGTCTTGGTATCTTACTAAAGCACAGTGGTTGTACTGTGCCACCACCAAGTTGACAATTTTGTTTTTGGCTGCTGATGTTCAGTATAGACAAGGCTCACACAGTTTGCACCAGGAAAAAAGACACTGAATACATTCAATACTCATGCTTATGCAATCACCAAATAAAAAAATGAGAGAAAAAAGTGTATTTCTGTAACGATCTTAGCACGTGCCACATGTCTTCCAAAAGAGTCCCTTCTTCCTCAATGCATATAAAATCATTCTTCCATTTCCTTGTTTCATTGTGGTTTTGTGGATATGTAGCTATTTTTCTTGTGATATGTTCTCACTCTAATAATGCTTATTCTTTAAATACTCTGTCACAAGGTTGCTGAAAACAATTCTAATTCTACAGTCATTCACCGAAAACTGCAAAAGACTACTCACTGTAGTACTGTATCCACATACCAGATTTCTTATCCAAAACCATTTTGCTACTACATCTTAACCATTTCACTCTTTTCTTTTCTTTGTAACAACATTTTTTATACTGAGCTTATACTCACGCTGTAAAGAACAGTTTACAGTGAGAGATTATCTTAAGCCTATTTATTTTGAAATCTCAACACAATCAGTATCTGATCACAGATGTAAATGCATATCAAAAGAAATGACATTTACGTGTAGTTTTACAGCATGCCCACAGCTTCCCCTTTAAGTCTACAATCATGATCCACCTAAACACACTTACTTTAGCTGTGATAAACTAAATTGCATGCAAATATTACATAAACATTTCTAAGTCACAGTATTTACACATCTTACAATCAGATTTTACAATGCAACAATGCAGTTAATCTGTTTTAGATTATATATAATATACCAGTCTAATTTCATACTGAAGGCCTTTTAAGAGCAATTTTTCTCGATTGGAGAACACTGCTGTTCAGAACAGTGATAAGATATTCAATCACAAACAACCCCTACAGGCACAGCATGAATTCACACTTATATACCTATTCTAAGCCAATGCCTCCAAGACAGCAATGATGTCAGCGTAAACTTCAAGGTCAGTAAGAAATAATTATCTTTCTCTATTTTTGACAATGTGGTTGTTCTCAAATTAGTCTAACAACTTTGAAGCCAATTTTCGTTGGGTAGGAGTTCCTTTTGAGTTTATGGTGGCATTCTCCTGGAGGAAGTTGCTTCTGAATTCATCCACAGGTAAACTACTCTGCAATTCACTCTCTGGAAATCTATCTGCTCTGGACACACTGCACTCTCAAGGTAATGTGCGATGTTCGTAAACTGACCAAGTGTTGACATACCAATTGAGAAAAAAGTTTCAAAGAAAAATGCCGGAGTGCTTCTCTCAATCATGCCCTTGCTCACATGTACTTTGACTTCAATACTCAGCCACGGAATCTACAAGATTTCAAGCTCAAGAGTCCCCTGGAGTCAGCTCTGAAAATAACAGGAACAAAATCAACACTATAAACTGACAGTCAGGACACTGTGTGATCTATTGTCACAAGTAAATTTAGGACTGTTCTGCTCTCTCAGCACACATTTACAAAACTATAATCTGAAAAGTCTCAGAAATTTTTCCTACCACCCATTAAATGGAAATAAAGAGAGCAGAGAACAAGGAACTTGCCATTAACTTGTCAGGCACTGCTTTTATGCGTAGTAATTAGGGGAGATCAGCAGATCAGTGAGGACCACCAGCTGGTCATCAGTGAACATTTGTTTATGGTCATGCCAGTTGTCATGGTGAGTACGTCTGAAATCTGACAGTGTCTTCTTGACTGTTCTCTGAAAAAAATAACAGACCACAGATATTATACACATCTTGAATATTGTTTTACTAGAATCTCTCATACTGAGTAAACACACATTATAGGCAGGAGCCCTACCCGTTTCAACTAAAAAGTGACATGGGATTAAGTGAAACTAAATGTCTCTAGCCTTCAAGTGAAACTGAGTGTAAAGGCTGCTACATACTGTCTCATCTGAAACTGTCAGTAACATGTCTCACTTTTCGTTAGAAGATTTGACAGATTTTATATTGCTAAGCTCTGAGGGACATAAATTCAGCATATTTAACAAGGCTGCTTATCTTTGCATTTTGGGGGCTGCTTAGCCAGATTAAATAGTTAGTCTATAAACCTAATTGAAGACTCAGCAAAGGCTCTTATTGCAATCACTAGTCATACCCTTACAAAGAAAGGAATGCAAAAATCAATATTGACAAGGGCCTTGTTCAGATCATAAAAATGCTATAAAAGAGCACTACTCAACAATCAACTAGAAGATTTCTTTCAGACAACAGTGGGTGTCTGCTAAGGGGTTGCCCTTTAGCCTGTACCTTTCACCATCTTCGAGAACATCTTCACAGAAACCCTTTACAAGCTTCACACCTCCATTTCCCCTACACTTCTAAAGGAGGGCACCAACAGCAAACTGCAAGAGCTTATCAACAGACTGACAACAGTGCAAATACATATGAAATGTAGACTAGCACTAACAATAGCAAAGTCATGGTTAACACCAAAAAGAAAGCAGCGATCTACATGAAGGTTGAGGAGGTGAACAGCTGTAAGTACTTGGAAGCTACCATTTCCAAAGATGGCAGCTCTATGGAAGACATCCACACCAGGATCTCAACAGCAACAGACGCAATGGCCAGGCAGATCTAGTGCAGCAACACTATTAGATCTGCTACCAAGTATATACTTTACAAGTTCCTCCTCATTTCCATCATGCTATATGGATCAGAGACGTGGTCTCTGCTTATTGATATGGAGACAATAATCCAGGCATTCTGAAAGCAAGTGTGTGAGGAGGCTGTTCAGATTCTCCTGAATGGAACATAAAACCAATGACTGAATGGAAGACAGGTGCCACCCTTGTAGGACGCCAGGAACCCCTTCTCACAACAGCACGCGGTGTGAGTTGGTCTGGTTTGGCCATGTGATTTGGCATGACACTCTAAGACTATTTTTCAGGATACCTTTGGGGGGGGGGAGATGGGGAGTCAAAGCAGACGGTGCACAGAGAAAAAATTGGGTTGCAAACATGAAGTAGACTGGTCATTCCATGCAGGACCTGCATACCTCTGCTCAAGACAGACATAAGTGTCAAGCTTTGTAAGCCACTGCATCTATCTATCCAGTTGCCCTGATGACCAGCATAGTGGCCAGATAACTATTATCAACTGGCACCAGTCGAGAGATAAATAATGATGAATGAACATTGGATAGAAATAGTGCTGCAGCCTGGTAGTATGGATGGTGTTGAACAGCAGTAACCTTTTCAAGCCACCGACTGGAAAACTGCTCCTTCCCACCCAGCAGATTACAGACAGTAAATGGCAGGATTACAGACAATAAATGCTCGCAGAAAGAGATGGTTGAGTTCCCACCTTCCCCATACCATGTGCTAAGACAGTTAACTACCTCTACAGCACCAGACTACAAATTTCCTACAAATTTATTACTTCATAATTTGTTTAATGTGCTGGCAAGACAATAATTTGAAGTTAAAAGTTAAGTTTATTCAAATGTTTGGGACTTTCATTGCAGATGGGTACCACTCATGTTTGTTGGAGGGGAAGGCGTACCATGATTGTCAAGTGCATTAAGCCTTAGTGGTAACAGCGCCATATGAAAGTGCTTGATTATTGATATAATCATAATTAGTTTAACCTTTTTTTTAAAGTTTTAGTTTACATCTCACCTGTATGGGCTGAGGGTCATTGACATGGACACTAAGGTCCATCAACACCTGTGGAATGAAGTCTGGCACATCGTAAGGATAAGCCTGGACACAGGCGCTAAGCCCAAGAACACCGGCATGGCGCTTGATCAACTTCTCTAAAGACTCTGGCTCCACGCTGGCATTACGTTTTTTTAGCTTGACACAGCGCAAGTGCTTAAAGTGGTCCTGAAAAAAAAAACAACTTCTAGTCCACTAGCTACAAGATAAACATTTAATACAAATCTGTGTTTTTAAAATTATTGTAATCATCCTGTCATAAAGAAGCCATGTCTTCAAAAGATAGTGCATTTTATTTTGGTTAGAAATGTATAGTAAATGTTCTTATCTTCCTCAACCCAGTCAACATGGCATGATTTTACCATATTCAAGGATGTTACCAGCCCCAGAACGAATAACTCTGACCCTGTTACTAAGGGTGGAACCTTTGATCTGCTGGTCACCTGACACCTTGACGTAGTTCCATCCAGTGTGAGAAATAATCTTTAGCCAAAACTCTATGACTCATAGAACAAAGCATCAACAAAAGAAGAGCAATCTACAATGAAGACTCTGCTAACCAAGCCATGCAGCTTAAGTGTCAGACACTATGGATCCATTTTGATCACTTAGCATGCTTGTGTACAAGAGGTGTCAATGCTCCCTGTCCTCAGACAGCATGGATCAACTATGATCCCTTGGCATGCTTGTGTGCAAGAGGTCTCAATGCTCCCTGTCATCAGTCACCACGCTTCCTGTCATGCTGCACTGATTCTTCATCTTCATATGTTACAGCAAGCAGCTGACAGTCAGAAAGTGGCAGCATCTATGGAGGCAGTCTTTGCAATAAGTGCTGAAACTCTTCTTCTTCAGTCCATCATCATTAGTCCCCACAAGGTTCCTCTGGCCTTTCAGTCATTCATCCTGACCATGGACAGATGCAGCAGCTGACAAGGCCTGCCACTCAAACCTGATATTATGGCTGCAGCAGACCCTGCCCATCCCAGCCATTGCCATTGTTGCTGCCTGCTGTGGGTATCTGTCATGAAGCTGCTGTTTTGGAGAGGGTAGTTCCCTGTTCATGTTCTGCCATCGCCAATGGTCATGATTTTGTTCGTCAGAGCTGGTCTCCATTCTGTATGCATTTGAACGGTCAGTCTGTTAGTAATGTCTTGCATCAGCCTGTGCCTCAGTGACTGCCCTCACTATATCACCTGCTGATGAGGACAGTGAGGGTTGTCCCTACACCCTGTGCCTTGGTAATGTCATTTGAACGTGACACGGGGGCACAGCAGCACAAACTTGATGGTGTGGCCATCATACCTAGCAGAGCTCAAGATGGCACCACCAGCACAGCAGGACTGATAGAAGCTCCTTACCCTGCTGAATCTCTCATTGCCAGCACCACAGTTACATGAGTTGTCTTACTCATGAACATCCAGCTTTAGCCATGTCACTAATACTACACAAGGGGGTGGCTCCTTGGCTTCACTTGGCCTGCACACTTGTTCAACCCCTTGCTGACCAGCCCAGTCTTAGCCTTATTGATGCTATCTTTCTGCTTGTACCCAGGTATATAGTACAGGTTCTTCCTCCTCCTCTCTCTTCTCCAATAGCAGTACTATGTAAAAATCCTTAGGTTCAGCTGGTCAGTCAGGGGGAGGGTCTTGTGTTAATTGCTGTCATCTCCCTTCCTCCTCCTGTTCGGGATTCGGCACAGTACATATTTCTAACCCAAATAAAAGAAAATTTTTCCTAAGGTAAAATAAGTTTTTTTCTGTGGTTCATCCTGGAAAGGAGCTATGTCAAAGGGACCAGCAGGACCAAGAGCTACCACCCTGAGTTACACAGTCAGTTATTTTGGGGCTGGTAGTGTCCTTGGCTACCATAACAACCATGCTAAGCTGACTGAGTTGAGTAAGACAGAACCACTTTGCATACATTTCTAACCTTATTAAAACTATTTTTAAACATACTTTTAAACAATGACTGTAAGTGAGCACACCTGAGCACCTTCACTGACTTACCAACATATCAGAATTCATCTGCAGGAAGCCACAATGCATCATACCACTCAGTGTCTGAGCAGCCACTTCACGAACCTGCACATATTTTGTAAACACATATCACAGTATACACTGGTGTATTTACCTGCACACCTCACCTGGGAAGTTGTCATGTGCATTTGCATACTCTGCAGCCCTATTAGGTCAAAGTCATGTTTGACCAAGATGCATTTAATATCAAAAAGGACAAAAACTATTAATATGTTGGGCAAGGGCTTTACATTATAAACAATGAAATAGTCAATGGTACAAATTAAAAAAGATAGTCAAGTAAATTTTATTGGTGTAAAAGATACAAATTTGCATATTTACCTCAAGCTGCTCAATGTACAGTTAATAACAAAGTACAAATATGATTATGTGTACAGAGTTACATTCCCTATAATTAAACGTCCACCTACATGGCAACACTTTACAGCAAACTACAAGTACAACTACGAGTATATGTCTGGAACCAACCTCCAGCTGCTCATCACACAAAAGGTGCACCAGCAGCTCACGAATAGCTGTCTGGATGTCTTCAGTCTGCAGCAGGAAATAGTTGCCAAACACCATGACTTGCACAAAATGCAGGATGGCCACACGTGCTCGCCATGATGACAGGCCTGAAACCTGTAATGTAGCAAAGTTATTGCAGTTCTTATGGTTATCAAGATTTTCAGGGTCAACTGCTTTATCTTAGTGTTTCTATGCATGCAAAACAGATGCTTGAATGTAGCACACTGAGAGGTTTCAATGTATTCAAACTCGAACTTCAGGTGCAGTTTGTGAAGTAAATGTCTTCATTTTTTGAATAACAGAGTTACCTCCATTGAAAGTCGCTATATAAGAACAATTAACCGCTAGATGCTCTACCAGTTGTAGTGATGTTATGACCAATCATATCACGACTCTGAAGAATCCGCGGGAGAAATTTTGCCAGGTAGGGTTACTTTGCCTATTCTGAGACAAGCACCGTGTCTAGTACTAGCACATTTATTGATTTAAGCAAAACAATCATGGTGAAAAGATGCACTTGGGGGTTGTACAACACCAACTCTAGGTACCCTTAATGACTTGAAAATGGACAAGTTCATACCATTTCCAAGACTGTATCATGACAGAAATCTCTCAGATGGATAAAACTTTGCAATCGATCACATGGGTAGCTTAGCATGGAGTGTCTGGTCAACAATTACACCTTTTGTATTTGCACCAAAGTAAGTCAAATAATTTAACACCAGTATATGAATAACTTACTGTATTGCATCACAGCTTAGGCCAGCATCAATGAGAGTACTGAATGCAGAGTGTAAATAATGTGAAGCTGTGATTCTTCACTATAAAAGCATGTTTTATTACTATTAGGAAATTGTTTTCTGTTCTCATTTAACTAGTAAAATTTCCGCATTTAAGCTGCCTTACAATCACAATGAGCTTCTGTAATTGTGGTGGCTCCAATGGTCATATGTCAATCTTCCCAGCTCTACAGCCTCCAAAAAATTTGACATAGTGAACACAGCTTTCCTTAAAAAAAAAAAAAAAAAAACCTGCGCACCCTTTAGCAGAGTCGCAATGAGATGTTAAAGGAATAAAAATGATTGCCAAAGTAGTGTGGCAGAGGCACGAAGTTCACTCGACACGTGGTCATGTTTCTCAGATCGTGTACCGTGCACTATTGATGGGTGTTGCAAAAAGTGGGGTTACTAGCAGTTACTACCCATATTCCCACCACTCTTTTCACATGGTTACCTCCCATGAAGGCACCTGACCTTTGGCTTACTACCAGAAATTTCACATGGTTCAAGGATAAATGCTTATCTCTGATGGTTATGTATCTGGTAAAGTCAATAAAAAAAGATATGAGTAAAGATAATGATACCTCTCTTATAGTGTGCAAAGCCACAGGGAGAACATCTGTAGTCAGCAGAGATGTGGACAATATAGTCAGGGTCTCTCGACAGTCCATACGCAAATCTTCATCATTCATCTCACTCTGCAGGTTACAAAGCTGCACACACAAAATATAGACATATACATACATCCACATATATCAATATTATAACATTTTTAATAAGAATTCGATGATGTTTACCAATAACTTAAAAGCAAGAGTGACTGTTACAATACCATTACATTAGGTAACAGCAGTCGCCTAGTGGCAGACATGAAAACACACAAAGCTCCCCAAAATATGGTGTTTTCAAACTGATTTTTTGTACATTATATCATTGTGAGAAAAATATATGAAATTAAAGATTGGACTTCCCAATGTCACATTTTGTATTTTATTTCTGGGCCATGTTCTGTGTGCTGAAAACAAAAACAAACAACTACCTGAGACACTCACTTGCTTTTTAATGGCGCCCATTTTTGACAAAGCAAAAACAGTGCCACTGGAAAATTCCATGCTGCGGCTGATTTTATGAATCAGGAAAGATGATGCCTTTTTTGGTATATTTTTTATAATCTTTGTTTTAGGGGTTAGGAGAAAAGAAAAATATAATAAAATTTGAAATGCGCCCATGAAAAATCTGTTGAAAATAACATTCACGTGTAAGGTATGTTTGGAAAGGTTTTTTTCACCAAACAAATCGATATCTACAACTTTGCAATGACTTGTGATGACACCTTTCATCAGCCATTCAAAGTTAAGTACCACTGGAAAGTTCTTTTTCGCTGAACAAATCGATATCTACAACTTTGCAATGACTTGTGATGACACCTTTCATCAGCCATTCAAAGTTAAGTACCACTGGAAAGTTCTTTTTCGCTGAACAAATCGATATCTACAACTTTGCAATGACTTGTGATGACACCTCTCATCAGCCATTCAAAGTTGAGTACCACTGGTCACGTCATGACCAAAGTTCAACATCGCTGACGATGCTGGCCTGAGCCATAGATTTGTATATATGGATCTCTGCTCGAACGATAAGGCTCCTGATATGGACAGTGTTTTCACAAAATACCAGCATATCCTTGGTAAATAAGGCTGATCTTGCAGTCACACCCACAATAATTGCAGCTTTTGCAAATGTGTTTTCAAAGCTGAGAAATTTCTGCCATAGCACAGTAGGATTAGGTTTATTTCTTGACCATGCGACGTGCAGCACAGGTAGACCAGACGAAAGCTTTTTGTAGCTAGTATTAATAATAATAATAATAATGTGAACTTATAATGCGCAGAATCACGAATAGGATAAATCGCACTCTCTGCGCAGTACAATTTGATAGAACGAAAACATAACAACCAGTAAACATAGGGACACTGGACAACATAGAGATGGGGTACAGTCAGGAATAGTATTTTGTAAAAAGATATGTTTTGAGAGAGCGTTTGAAAGCAGCCTTAGAGGCTGAGTGGCGAATATGATGTGGTAGAGAGTTCCACTGCTGAGCAGCACAAAGGGAGAACATCCGTTGTCCATATGTGACTGTCTTTGTGAGAGGGAGGGATAAAATGCGGGAGTCGGATGAGGAGCGAAGGTTTCGGGCAGGAGTTTTTACAGACAAGATTTTATTAAAGTAGCTGGGGGAGTGACCTGCGAAGAAACCATAGCAGAAAGTTAAGAGCTTGTAGTCGATTCTAGCTTTAACTGGCAGCCAATGAAGAGAGCGAATAAGTGGTGAGACATGATCATGTTTGCGAGTCCGAAAAACGAGACGAGCAGCTGAGTTCTGGACCTTCTGAAGCTTATCAAGGAGGTATTGAGGACAGCCAGCAAGAAGAGAGTTGCAGTAGTCTAGTTTAGACAGAATAAATGAGCAGATAAGAATTTTGGTGATTGAGACGGACAGAGTATGGCGAATGGAGCTGATCTTCCGGAGCTCATAGTATGCAGATCGACAAATGTGAGAGACGTGTTTATCAAGAGACATGTCAGCAGACATTATGTAACCTAAATTACGTGCCGAAGTTACAAAAGGAACATCGGCAGTATTATGGCTGCTAACCATGTACGATGATAGAAGAAGACATTATGTAACATAAATGCAATAGGTTTGACACATTTGTGTAAAAGCCATATGTTATTTAACAAATATATTCACTTGTTGTCAGATCATAATTGATTTTTTAAATGCTTCATCTGCCATAGGCATCACTGTATGATTTGCATTATTCCTGTCATGATGTGCTCTTATTTGAAGCATAGATGGTTTATATTTTGTCAATTTACTACAATCTAGAAATGTAGTTGTTGTTACATGATCTATAAATCTGTGATAAATAAGCCTATTAATATGAGTTTTAAGTTTATGATTTTGCACATGATCAGTTTTTAGTTGAAGGGTCTACCTTGAAGTTAAAAGACTGGTACATTGCTTTTAAATATTATGTGAAACAAAATTTCTTATCGCTGTATAACTAACTATAATTCTTACTTCTTATATATTTAATAATGGGATTTAGAATTCATACCTGGAAATTGTTTTGAATTTCATTTTTATCTATTTCCTCTTCCTGTACATTTTCAGTTGATGTTTAATGATAGATTTACAAACAATAAATAGTTTATATATCCCCGAACAATCCTGCCAAATTTTATAGCTTAATCCATTGCAGTTTAAAAGATACAGGTGTTTCTAACAAAGATGTTAATGCCACGTTTTCCACCTAACAAATTATCAAACTTTAGGGCTATAGATAAAAAAATTTGGACGCTAATACACCTGGTAAAATGGAGTACAAAGTACTTGCTACTGTCTGTAGATGTTATCATTTTGGATATATAATAGTGCATTACTCTTTGTTTTTAAAGCCCTGAAATATGGTCTTGAAGTGAAATCACATGGGCAAATTTTCCATTTTGGATCATGTGTTTAAGGTTAACTAATAATCCTGAACTGTTAATTTTGCTTGTCTGAACTAGGAGCAACCTATAGCTGCAAAACGTTAAGTTGTTATTGTTACCTGTACTTGTCATAAAAAAATGGCAAGCTTGTAAAGATGAGAATCAAATCTCAAAATATAATGAAAACCCAACTTTACATCTTAACGGTAGTCTATCTCTGCTTCTAGAAATAGTTGGTATTTTCCTACACATGACAGAAACACATATTTCAAAGTGATATACAGGAAATAAAGTTTTGACTGCTGCTACCTAATTACATGTGGTACAAATGTGTTATTATGTTTACAGAATATATAATTGCATAGATTATCTTCTTGCACAAGACTTTCCAAAGACTGAAATGTTAATGTTAGCTATTTAAACATCTCTGGTGGATATAAATGATGTCGTCACTGTTGGAAAACGACATTTTGTGACCACGAAAAAAGCTGCTCACCACAGGCAACAGTGGGAAAACGTCCTTTGTGAGGACACTAAAGCCACGCACACAGCAATTAGTTAGCCACTTCAGGACTGGAGAAAAAAACAAAGGAAGTATACATTTTAAAATACCTTATTATTTAAGTGAGTGATGCATTAAGACATATTTTTTTAACTCGCAGATAATTCTGATCCCATCATATGGCTGTGCAACATACATATTTAAATCTCAGACAAACATTCAGTTTGCAGCATACCAAGCTTAACATTTTTACCTTACCACAGTGTAAACATGATTAAAGATTATAAGGAATGTCAACTACCTATTGTCGCTTTGTTACAAAGAAACCTCTCTCACCTGTTTTGCACAGACGAATCAGATCTTTCTTCTCCTCGCTCGCGTCATCTCCACCGTCGTTTTCTTCCTGTTCCATGGGTTCTTCACAAGAGTTCTCTACATAATTTCCTAAACCACTCTTGGCTGCTTTTGCCACATGCAAGCAGTCCCCCTTGTCAAGTTGAACAATTTTCAGCTGATCAAGTTTTTCCAGTATCTGAACCATGAAATCTTTCCTTTGTGGTGACTCTGTCCGTGACTTCTCGTTGATACAGTAATCATACAAAAATATGTTTGCCATGATGCTGAAACACAGGCAAAGTAACCATCACCAACAGCAGTCACTGCTGAACTCGTTCCAGACACAAAAACAATATTAAACTAATTATCCTAACAAAAAAAACCCATAAAACAGCCATATTTTCACACACAACAAATTTAGAACTAAAATAAAATCATATTTTGCTATATAAACATCATTTCTATTAGGACTACCTCCCCAAAGCAACTTACGACCAAATGTTTGTGCTCCATTTCAACTTTTTTTTCCAGAAGCTGCATGTTAAAAGAAGTATGTACACTTTAAAATAGACTACCTTTGGACAATTGCTTGCTCTATATTACGACTCTCTGCAGAAATAACATAAAACAAATTAAGTACATGTTGAAAAAGACTGTTTATTCACTGAGTCAGTGGTCATTTTGACCCCCAAGCTATATCTCCCATGCCAT
This sequence comes from Marisa cornuarietis, assembly GCA_004794655.1. Lineage (NCBI taxonomy): Eukaryota > Metazoa > Mollusca > Gastropoda > Architaenioglossa > Ampullariidae > Marisa > Marisa cornuarietis. Next base: position 855,519 of record SMMW01000046.1, on the reverse strand, counting down.
GCTCATCACCCACCTGTAGTCAAACTCAGCCCACTATGACCATATCGTCCCACGTATGACTACATCATCCCAACATCGAAATCAACCCAGGCCCAAAAGACCAATCAATCACCAGTAGCGTAGGAACAGGGGGGGCAGGGGGGGCAGCCGCCCCCCCCCAAAAAAAAGATGCTGGGAAGGCAAGAATGTGAAGGTTATTCATTGTCAGCACGGAGCTTTTCCCCCCAAAGCCGAGCATCTTCCTACGCCACTGATCACCGATGACTATTAATTATAAATAGTACCAATAAAGCCATATGTTGTAACAAGTTCAGTCACCATGTTACTAAAAACTAAAATGGTCACTGGGCAATACACATTAAAAATCTCAAAATGGTGCATGAACATGATTTTCTCATTTTTAAAGCCTTTGCTGCCCCCCGATGGATCACCACCTTGTCGCGGTCGGGGGGCTTGTGTGTCTCGATGACCCTAAGAGCTATGCCGACAGGAGCGTCAGCTCCTAGCAGGGTCACCCATGTCGGACAGGTCGAAGGGTAGAGACCAGACAAAGAGTGATCCATGAGTGCTGAAGTCGGAGGTGGTGGGCCACAAGGCGCACTCTGAAACAACCACTCCACCACGCAACACTGCCTATATGACACTTGGAGACAGAATTGACAGAAATGGTGCTCGCCCTGTGAAGACCCGCCAGGCAGGTGCAGTGCCGGGCTCCGTGCCTCAAAGGAGCCCACCCTCAGCTACTGGAGGTCCCTTCAACCCGTCTCGTGAAGCCAGGGGACGAGGAAGGAAAGCGACTGGCCAGCGTACCACCAAAGCCAAAGACAACCCCAACATTAATATCATGCATTGGAATGCAGAAGGGGTTACCAATAAGAAGACAGAACTAGAACAGTTCTTGCACCAGAACAGCATTAACATCTGCTGTATACAAGAAACTCACCTACAAAAAGAAAAGCCCTTCAAGATCAGAGGATACCAGACCTTCAGGAGTGATCGCCAGGGGAGAAAGAAAGGTGGAGTGTTGACCCTAGTCAGAAACAACATGAATGCTAGCGAGACCAAAAGATACATGGATGAGGCAGAATACATAGAAGTTAAGGTCTCCACCACAAACAACGTCCTCCATGTTATCAACTATTACTGCCCCAGTGACAAGATGCTATCCCTTGACACTATCCAGGTTCTAGACAGCGGCTTCCTCATCGCTGGAGACTTTAACAGCCAGTCCCAAAGTTGGGGATACAACACCCTTGATAAGCGAGGAGAAGATATTGAAGCTTGGCAAGACGAGAACCATCTAATCCTTGTCAACGACCCCACAGATCCACCAACCTTCTTTTCGCGCCGCTGGCATACAACAACAAAACCAGACCTGGCGCTCTGCACAGACGACATCTACAAAAATTTGAGCAGAAAAGTCTTAGACCAGCTGGGAGGAAGTGACCATCGCCCAGTACTCCTCACCATCAAAGGAAGTACAACACCTGAACCCCCGCAGCATGCCAGATGGAATCATAAGAAGGCACAGTGGGGGCTGTTCAGAATACGAACAAATGAGCTTACAGAAGATATCAAGGTGGAAGGACCAAACATCAACAAGGTCGTCAAAGATTTCAACGCCAGTATCATCAAGGCAGCTAAAGAAACTATCCCAAGAGGGGTGCGAAAGGACTACACTCCGTACTGGACAGCAGAACTACAGAGAGCCCATGACGACCTGACAAAAGCCAGAGAAGAAGCAGAAACCAACCCCAGTCAAGAAAATAACATCAAGCTGCAAGAAACAAAAGCCAAACTGCTAAGAATAAAAATAGAGTGCAAGAGAAGAAGCTGGAGAGAAAAGACAGCAGGGCTGAATATGGAGAGAGACACCATCAAACTGTGGAGGCTGACTAAGGCACTAAATGACGAGGGCAACAAGGGACAGAAGATCACCCTTGAAGAAGATGGACAGATATTGACAGATAAGACAGCAGCAAATATATTTGCGCAAGCATATGCAAAGGAGAGCAGCATCACCATCCCACTGCATCTGAAAAAGAAGCCAGAAAAGAAGAGAAAGAAAGAACAACAAAAGGGGATGTTCATGAATCGATGCAGCAAGATATTACCATTCAAGAACTGAAGAACGCCATCAAACAGTTGAAGAAGAAAAATCTCCAGGTCCAGACAACATAACGAATGAGATGCTGCAACACCTTGGCAGCACAGCCCTCACCAAATTACTGGACATTTTCAACCTTAGCTGGAGAGAAGGCCAGGTACCTCAATGCTGGAAGGAAGCCAGGATGATCCCTGTTCTGAAAAAAGGGAAGAACAAGTCGCGAATCTTGAGCTACCGCCCCATCAGCCTGACAAGCTGCGTCTGCAAGACCATAGAGCGCATCATCAATCAGCGCCTGCAGTGGTACCTGGAATCTGAAAGTATCATCATCCCAGAGCAAGCAGGCTTCAGAAGATACAGAAGCACAGAAGATCAAACAACGCACCTAGCGCAGGCCATTGAAGATGCCTTCCAAGCCCAGAAGGTCACCCTAGCGGTCTTTATTGATATGCAGAAGGCTTTCGACAAGGTATGGAAGGATGGACTCCTGGTCAAGCTCCAGCGAAGCAGCATCAGCGGCAACATGTACCGGTGGATTAAGTCCTACCTACACAACCGAAAAGCCAGGGTGCTTGTAGATGGACACTGTGGCCGTAAGGTGCTGCTACGGCATGGAGTACCACAGGGGGGAGTACTCTCGCCGACCTTGTTTATACTCTTCATCAACGACCTGGTACCAGAGCTCCCAAAGGGAGTCCAGGCAGCACTGTATGCAGACGACCTGGTCATATGGTGCTCAGAAGAGTATGCAACAACAGCAACCCACAGGATGCAGCTTGCACTAGACAAAGTGGCAGCCTGGGCAGACAACTGGTGTGTCACCATCAACCGAGACAAGACAACAGCCACACTTTTCTCTCTCTCCACCAAAGCACAAGCTGGCAGACTAAAGTTGGGAGACGCTACGCTGACACTTGAAGACCAGCAGACGTACCTGGGAGTCACTTTTGACAAAAGATTGACATGGAAGCAACACATCCTGGACGCAGAAACAAAAGCTAGAAGAAAGCTGAACATCATGAGAAAGCTGGCAGGAACACACTGGGGCGCTAACGAACAGATCCTGAAGACCGTGTACCAAGGTACTGTAAGACCACATCTAGAATACGGATCAAGCACGTGGATAACAGCAGCCAAGTCACACCATCAGACTTTGGACAAGGTACAGAACCAAGCACTGAGAATCATAACAGGCGCCATGAGATCTACACCAATAGATATGATGGAGCAGATAACAGGCATTTCCCCACTAAACAAGAGAAGAGAATGCAAAGCACTCGTGCAGGCCACCAAGTACAGGCACAGTGAAGACCACCTGATGAGTGCCAGACAGAAACTACTGTCCTCGGAAGACTGAAAAGATCTAATTTTGTACGAGTGACACAGGCATTACACAGAAAACACCAAACAAAGCTTCCCGCGCAGGTCCTGGTACCGACTCCCTCCCTCGATCCTCCGTTCTGGAAAGACAGAACAGGGAACATCACCATCTGCACCACAGTTCCTCACCTCGCAACAAAGGATGAGCATAACAACGTGAGCAAGAGAGCCCTGACACTAGCCATGCTAGAAGAAAGGTACCCCCAGGAATCATGGATAAGGGCCTACACAGATGGGTCAGCCACAGATGCTACCCAAAGAGGAGGGGCTGGTGTCTACATCCAGTTCCCAAATGGACAGCGGCAGGCAGCAGCAATACCAACTGGCCTCCACTGTACAAACTATAGAGCAGAAATAGAAGCCCTGGTCCATGCAGCAAATACCATCAGCAGCAAAGCAGACCACGACAGCCAGGTTGTCTTCCTGACCGATGCTCTGTCTGTGCTGCAGGCAATCAACAACAACAAACTGCCAGACCTGGAGGATGCACTGCTAAACACCAAGTGCCTCAGAACAGCCCTACAATGGATCCCATCACACTGCGGAATAGATGGGAATGAGGAGGCTGACAGGATGGCTAAGTTGGGTGCAGAGGACGAGCAAGAAGACAATGCAGTCAACATGTCAGAGATGAAAACCATCATCAAATCCATGTACAGGCCACAACAACCACGAGACAGTTACCATCAGCTGTCCAGACCGGACCAGGTCGTTATTTTCCGCCTCAGGACCGGGCACAACAGACTGCTTCAACATCTACACAAGAAGCTACACCTCGTACCGTCCCCGAGATGCCCATGTGGAGAAGCAGACCAGACTGCAGAACATATCCTACAGGACTGTGGGAACCTCCGTCCCCTAAGGGAAGAGATCTGGCCACAGCCGGAGACTCTGCTTAACAAACTGTACGGGCCAGCGGAGACTCTACGAAAAACCACCAGTTTCATCTCAAGAGCTGGCCTCCAGGTGTAACCAGGCGAACGACAAAAAAAAAAAAAAAAGCCTTTGCTGTAATTTATTCTTTAGTTTGGAGATTTGTCATGGGTTTATAAAATAGATTCTTGTGATCAACTGAGCTCTATTGCAACTTTAATTTCATGCAGAATTCATTTAAAAAAAAAAACAAAATTTAAAACACATTAACGAGATGAAACTGCAGCTGCTTACCTTCCCAATCTGTCACGAACTGTCTTATATGGATGTGACAAGTGAGGCATGATGATTTCCAACAGGCGATGTAATAGTTCTGGTACTCGCCATTCCTGCTGGATGAGTGCTTGTTGCAACATGAACAGACGGCTGTGACCAGAAAGAAAACCTTTATACATGCATCTGAAGCGTTGTCCTGTTTTTCTACTAGTCATACACTAGGTGATGCTTTAGAAACTTGAATATGTAATAATCAAGACCTGGTTTTTGATCTCTATGAAAAAAAAATTAGCCATCATGAAAATCCTCTTCTGTCACAAAGTTGTTTAATATAGGAGGCAGATGCACACAACTGGAAGCAGTTTCTCAGGGATGTTTCTTCATGTCAAAGTAGGAGTTAGCCCAAATGCCAGATAAGAACTGACAATACTCTCAGAGCTGATGACATAAGCTGAGGAATAACACACTCTTAAAAACACTAACACTATTTGAGCACTGAAACACCAACACAGAGTGGCTGAAGAAACTAGCACTGACATACTGATAGAGCTTGTTTGTAAGTATTTTACACCATGGCAGCAACTAAGGCTATATCATGGCAAGACAAACTGATACAGAGCAGCTGAAGAAACTAACTAAACACTGACAATGAGTAAAGAGTGGACAAAGGCATTAACTGAGTACTGACGTTGAGTGGCCAAAACCAGGTAAGCACAGACAGTGGCTGAAGACACTAGCTAAGCACAGACACATTAAGCCAGAGTGGATGAAGTATTTATCACTCATTTTTCTCCATTAGGAAACTCATATCCAAACAACACTTTATCAGGAAGACATTAAGCTGAGCAAAACTTTGCTGACCTTGAATCCCGGAAAGCTCCACCTCCACTCAAAAGGTTTGACATCAGCAGTTCAAACAACCAGTGCAGCTGACGTGGGTCTCTGCTTTCCTGCAGAATGAAAACAAAATTCTTTCTCTAGACACAAGAAATAACTACTCAAATATTTGTATAAATTATAGTTTAGGAAGGTATGTCTACTGTCGAGGACAAAGAATAACCTACAAAATATGCAAATGTGCCCACATTTTCTCATTTACACATCCCTTCCCCTCACACTAATAGGTAAGTGCACAATGCACACACACACACATATACATGAGATACACACAAGTGCAAAGTCACACGTACTTTTGCATATGCACAAGTTTAAACTAAAGCTATAAGAATGAAATATTTACATTTATTGGCATCACAATTTTAAGTCAGAATATACTTAAGGTAAACAACAAAAAAAGACAACAATTTGCTGCTCATGCTGCCCAATCTTTGAAGCCGCATGAGGGAAAAGACATGCACAGGACTCACTGATATAGATGTGAAGAAGGTTCCCCAATCATCCAAAGTTTCAATGGTGATGTTGTTGAGAGCAAATGATAACAAGGGAATAAGCCATGCCCACAGTTTCTCTATCTGAAATAGTCAAAAACACACAATCCTTTTAACACAGGCACTGTAACAGAACAAACATTTTATCTTTTCACAAAAGCCATGTCATATTATTGGATACCTTATGGGGAAAACTGAGAAAACATAAAACCCCCATTGACAGAGAACACCATTAAGCAACTCACTTTTTCATATGGCCAGTGTTTGGTGCCCCGCACCAGGCCAGCTATAATCTCCATGCCACAGCGCTGACTGCTGTCATGATGGTTGTGGCTTGTGTCCCGCACAAGCCGTTCCAAGTGAGGTTTAAACACTTCTAAGAAGCTGTCTCCATAGTTACGGAAAAGTCCCTGTCAACAAACATAAGAGGTAACACCCAAAACACTCACTCAAGTGCAGTTTTTATTCGCTGCATTGGAAAGTCGATTCATTCCCTGAAAAACTACAAACCTTAAAGAGGGTGAGGTGCTTGGAGCGGAACTTGTCTTGCCCCTTGTGCTCCTCTAAAGCCAGGTAGTGAATCAGCTGCTGAACATATTCGGGCTGGCTGAAGCTCTCCAGAATAGCACGTTCATTCTCTTTCATCTCTTCTGCACTTTGGACCAACTTGGGCTGTTTACTCTCATCTGCATATTTCTTCAGATCTCTAAAATCAAATATACATGCATATAAATGAGCAAGTTACGACAGGACCAAAGTCTATATTTTTTTGGTTTGTTTTATTTAGAAGTGTGAAAGCTTACTTTGGCCAACAGTAGTAGCCCAGATGGGTCTTTGGGACAAACGTGCAGCCATCCCAGTCTGCTTTGTTCTGAGGCAGACAGGCTGAGTTATATTTGTGCCACCGGTTGTCAGGTCGATCTCCAGGAATCAGAGGATCACTGGGCAGACATGGTACAGCGCCTGAGACCTCAGCTATGTCCACCAGCACTTTGACCTTTCGTCGCTTTTGCTGCTTCAATATGGCCGACAGACCTGACAGGGCCAGCTTCAAAAGTAGTGACATAACAGTTATACTATGGTGATAAAATGTTTACACTATCGTTGATCCATATCCCTGTACTTAGAGATTATTACCAGCAGTTTGCTAGATTTGTATTCTTGGCCAAGACAAATGTCAATTTAGTAAACAGCTTGTGCAATATTTTAACATTGACACATACATGCTGTGTATAGGGACACTATTTAATATATGCAATGCAGGACATGGCCTTCATATAGTTATTATCACTATTCACACAGACATCACTGGGGAAACAAGCTAATTATAGAAAACCACTTCTTTCCCTCTGACCCTCTTATGAAGCTATAGACCATAACAATTACAGTTTTATCTGTAACCAACATATGCAAAACACTGTTCTTACAGATGGTTAGAAGAAAAGCACTGATGTTACCTTGCGTGTACACAGCAGGTCATCCACACAGTGCTTGGTGAACAGATGAACCAGCGCAGGTGGAATGGGTGTATCATCTCGCAGCAACACAGACAACAAGTCCATACAGTTCTGGGTAAAAATGGGCGTCCTGGAAACAAAGTCCAAAATCTGTCAGCTATCATAATACCAGCAAGGGAAAGAATCTATGTCTTCACCACAAAAGTATGAAACAAAATGGATGAGCCGCAGAGGCACTAAAATACTTTGAAAAGACACAAATCCTTTGTTATGAGCCAAGACACGAAAAATAATGATAAAAAGGCATTTGTTATGTTGCTCTATACTAAGCATGAGATTCTGTACTGTGAAGAAATTTAGAACTGAAAATGATGAATGTTGTCATTTGCAGGCTTTGAAGAATGTCTCACATGAATCCAGCAGCTACTCACCACTAACCCATCCTTACAGGCTATATAAGACATATCAAAAAGCTAGGTCATATCAAGATAATTGTTAAGCAGTGTTCATCCTACTAGTATTCTAGTTGTTTTTCCATGCAAAGGTAGGAAAATTATTCCCAGGCAGTCCTCCTGATCTCCACCAAGCCCTCTTGCAGTACATGATGGCCACACCCTCAACCAAGCATACTGAAGTTTTCACCAGGGGCATGACCACATCGGTTTTTGGCCAGGTCCCCTCCCTTCGTACTCTAAGGGGCAGGCCTGTTTGTAGCTGTGCTTTTTCAGTTTCTCACCAATTCCTCCTTCAAGCTGTGCACTTTATTTTCTGGCTAGGTGCTTCGGTACTACACTTAGTTTTATGGATAAAAATATTTTCACAGTGGTAAGTGCATCAGCTGCTAGAACAGCCATCCAGACAAGATGTGAAACACTGGGTACAACAAAATGGACCAAAAAAAAAAGTCACTTACAACTCTCCTCCTTCTACCAGAGACACCAAGTCATCAATGAGCTTGTTGTACAACCTGTCAACATAAACACCAATTTTTAACTGTGGAGACAAACTGTCAACAGCTATCCACATGCATGTACATACACATACGGTTCCTACAGTGTAATCTGCAAATAATGCATGTGTGTTGTCTCCACAGCCGCCAAGAAGCATGATACAAGATATTTTATTCTTTCACCATCTCAGGGGTACTGAGCTATTCGAAAGTCAATTATCTGCAAAACATACTATGTAAAACATGTACAACATCAAACACAGACACACACATAGTTTGTGCTACATGAAAGGCCAAAGCCAGGAATCAGAAGCTCATATTTTCTGAGACTTGTCTAGTTCTAGCTTTTAGCTGACAGGTCTACCATTATATGTAGTTAGGTAGATAGCAGATAGGTTACCCATATATATATATATACACATATATCTATATATATATGTCCTTTTTCTGTCGAACAGTGAAGCTTGTTATAATAATAAATAAACGGCAAAAAGTAGCTTCGTACTACCCTATTCAAGTGAGTTTTGGCCAGCAGCATCAGAAACTCATCATGGCTGTAGTCAGACACTATTCCACTTGAAGTGCCACAACAGCATACGGAGGGTTGAGTTGCAGTATTATTTTCAGAATTTTGTTTAAGTCATATTTACATGTTTTACTAGACAAGTCTCGATCAAGAAAAGATTACCGCAAGTTTGAAGTTTGTTAATGTCATGCTGATTATGAGAACATGTGCAATGTGTGGTCATGTGACTTTAATCTTTGCACTGGCTTTGGAAAACAAGAGCTATTGGTGTTTGGAAATGACTTGTAAAATGAAAGAAGTTAGGTGTTATTTACTTTCTTCAGTGACCATAGATGTACAGCTTTTGTCTCAACAAGGCTAACTTGTTTGCTTCCTTCATTTTTTTCACTAACTGACCAGTTGAATTGTTCCACCAGTTTACCTTGTTGCTTAATGCAATGTCAGCAGCAAAGGCCATCTCATAGGGAAAAAAATTATGAAACAGTCACATCAGCCAGTGCAACAGGAGAAACCAGCACAAGCAGCAGCTGAAAGAGGCAAGACTTGCTGCCAGGTGTGCTGATACATGTACATGGTGACTCTTGTTGGAGTGCAGATGATGTATCAAGACTGATTTAGAAGACATATTTTGAAGGAAGTTCATGCACCACCGTTAGGTCAGCTCTATCAGATCAGTTATCACAAACTTAAACTTAAAGGAGCCTACAGGTTATTGGAGACTGTAGACTACCTGCAAGCCCACCCCACTGAAGTTTAGTGAAACGTTCTTGAGACAGTGAGACAACTGACAAGGTATCACATTCAGCCACACTATTCAGCACTACCATTCAGCCATACCATTCATTTTTAGCATGCAGGGTGAGCAGCTGGCCCTTTGCTATAACCAACCACTACATCTGGCAGGTTTTGAATTTGTGAATTTTGTGCAGAACAAATTCTGTAGCTGTCCACTTTTTCTGAGAGGATATCAGGGAATTTTTTCTGGTGACCATGCAAAAGTTATAGAAGTAGTTATGCTTCACGTATCTGCAGGACTTCCCCAAATTACCAATGATGGCATAATATGGCACATTTCAGATGTTACAGCCATTGCTGACAGTTATGAAAGAATTTGTAAGCTGTGATATCCGTGTGCACATTTTATACCTGGACTGGTGGTGCTGCTGATTTTTCTAAGTGTTTATTACTTTACTACTGGTGCATCAGCATTTTATTCATTTCAGTTTCAAGTTACCTAAAAATTACCTAAAAATTTAAATATTAAAAAATTGTAACTTGAAAACTATTTGTGCTATAAACAAAAGCTTGGTACCATTGAAATCAGGATGAACATATCTTTTTGTCTATGCATTTTTCATAGTATTGATTCAAAAATCAACTTGAGTGGCTATTATGTGTCTTCCTTGAGTTCAGTAAAAGTCTCTGACTTTTCGTATCACGACCATTTAGGTGGTATGTATATATCCATGAGAGGCAAACAGGACTAAAGAAGAAAGAAGATATACCCATGAACACAATATCAAATCCTATGATTTTTTTAACTTTTACAACTAAAGTGTCCTTCAGTTAGTGGTCAACAAAAGAATAATGGTGCATGCTATTATCATCTATCTACTTTTTTTAATTGCTTTTTGGTAAACCTTACATACTGGAGGAGAGATTTTCTGACTAACGTGAGAACACCTCCTGATTTTTTTACATGATTTTCATAGAACACGTTGCCATCAATCAACTGAGTCAGGACAGTCTAGCTTGCTTCTGCACAAGCAACATATTGTATTAATTAATTAATCAAATCTGCTAGATCAGGAAATATTGATTTTGAAGTAACACTACAGACCTTTCAAGTAAGGAAGGACAAGCATGTGCTAACAAACTGGACAGCCTGAGACTATGCCAACTATCTTCCTTTTTTTTTGCACAAAGCACAGATACATTCTGGTTGCACTTCAGGAATACACTCCATGGAGAACAAGACTACAGTGCAGCACAAAAATTCAGTCAGCCTTTTCAAGGACCTTTTACAAAATAAATTTATTCTATTTGAGCATTAGTGTTAGATATTAAAATGATGATTAAAATGTGAAGATTGCAATGCTATGCAGTCTTACCTTAAATTTTCCTCATTTCTTTCAGCTTCCTTATTGTCTCCTTGTACCAAGTCTTGATCAGAGAGAGGCTGACCCTTGGCTTTAGGAGCAGAGACTGAAGCTGCCAGTTTCTTGGCACACTGCAGGCTGGCTTGGGACACCTGCATGAATAAATAAATGTTTTCACGAACTTGCTGCCACAGTCTAGTGCATTTACTGATGCAGTTTTGTCATGAACCAGCCTGGTTCAAGGCCAGAACAACATAGCTGGAGCCCAGGTAGGATAATTATAGGGGACTGTGGTCAGTCAAACGGTCAGCAAAAGGAGATCCTTTCTGTCGGTTTTTATGTCTTGACAGGCCGCGGTGATGGATGTAGTCAATTTAGGTCTTTGGACAAGGAGTAGGTTTTAGCGCGGTTGGTTGTAGCTTTGTTAGTAATATCGTGATAGTGTTAGGGCTGGGAAGATTTGGTGTTGGGAGTCACGTTGTTAGCTGGGTATATAGTTTAGGGTAGGTGTGTAGTCGGGGCCTTTCCCCATCGATCCAAGGTAGGGACTACCGTCTCTGAGTCCGTACCAGCTGCAGGCAGTAAGTGTGTCAAAGGGAGGCCAGTTCCTCATGAATGCGACGCCCTATTTACTGGGACTTGAAGTCTGGAACCGGTGAAGTGTGAGGCCAGGGTTTCTGCCCTCGCAGACGACAAGAAGGGGGTACACTGTGGGGATCGGTATCCGCACACCATCTGTTGCCTGGGGCAACTGCCAGAGGTAGTGGCCAACAGGATACCTCATCCGTGTTTCCTTGGACTTCTTGGGCGTCTGGAGCCGTGCCGGACAACTGTTGTCTAGCAACTACTGTCCGCTGCCTGGGGCAACAGGTGTGAGCAGCAGTGAAAGTGGGCTAGGGACAGTGTGTCAGAGTGCCCACCTTCTTCATTGTCGACGTCGTTGTTGCCTGCGGCAACCGTAAGCGACTAACAGGGACTTCACCTGTAGTGCCAGTGGGAGTCAGTGCGATTCTGTGGCTGTCGAAGGAGCAGTCAGTCACGAGGCTGGGGGAGTGTTCCCATCTTGGGGATGTGAGAGCGAATTCGGTCATCCTGGTTCGAACTCAGAAGTCGCAAGAACACTAGTGCGTGAGGAACTTTTGAATGCATATCTTAACTATGACAGTATTAGCCTTGCCTTAATTATTACCTTGTGCAGGCCACCCTTTTAACATCAAGTTTAACTGATTTCTATTCACCTATCCTTTTGTTTATTGTGTTAATAATAATTTGTTTTATGCTTTACACCTTTGTTGTCAGATCGTTTGTCCATTGAAACACACCAAGGACGTATTGAATAATAAAATAATGATATTAATATACAAATAACATTATGAGTTTTGATGATGTTCCAGAAGAAGATGACATGACTGTATTAAAATAAAGGTATAGTACTTGCATCCATCCAGTCCCAGCCCCTCTTCCTCCCTTGATAACCAGTATAGGTTGACCAACAAAGGCCAGCCAGTACAGTGAATGACTGAATGAGGAAATGAATGACACTCACATAGATAGCCATACTACACTTATCAGAACAATGCAAAAATAGCTCTTACAAGCATGTTTATAGCAACAGTCTCCTGTGTCTTGACAATATTTGTAATAATGTCATCAATGATGCGGATGATGGATGGCTTCTCGAACTGTTGTGCTTTGCCAATGGCTGGCCATAATTGTCCTAGAACCTTCCAGTTTGGCTTTGTGGCGAGGGGCTTCTTGCCTGCTCCCAGCACCATGTGAAGTGTTCCCTAATAAATACAACAAAATGTTGACTTCTTTCACGTTTATCACATACTTTAAAAGAAGACAGCTTCTGCTTCAAACTCAATTACAAAGAAAATGAAAAACTCAACAGTAGTCGAAAGTAAAAGCAGTAGCTAATATTTGTCACATGCACATATAATTACAGTATAGACTGAGACTGGAGGAAAAACCATGCTATGTTATAAAATGCAAATACACTAACTTCTCACAAACTCATAGCTTACAATAAGCCATGGGTACAATAACAACCATACAACAAACATATTAAAATGACAGCATGACTCTAAAGACTTTTTATCCTTCTTGAAGATTATAAAGCTGATCTAAAACTAAAGGTTAACTAAAATTACTTGCTGGGTTCATCAGATAAGAACTCTTCTGACCATCATCGTCATCATCCTCGTCGTAACATGATGAAAAGTTTCTCAGAAAAATCATCAACATAGCTACTTATAAAAATATTCTCACCTTAAAGACATGTTCTTCAACATTTGAATCTGTCAGGTTTGTGACAAGGTGTGGCAAGATGGTGAGATAGGAGTAGGAGAAGTAGGCAAAGCACTGTTGAAGACAAGACTGGCTTCTTTTGCGTACCTGTGACCACACACCCAAATACAAATGTCAGCAAATGCACAAACATACAAACTATTTGCTTACACTTTCTCCTAGCTCTCAGGAAAAAAAATCAACCTCTTTTAATCCTGTTTTAAACCTTTTTATTTAAAAATGAAATTTTACTTGTAAATTGTCTTTCTTGGATACTTACCAGACGACCCGATTATAGAAGCTACAACTGCTCTTTAACCAAACGAATTATTTCCCCTGGTCAGCGGTCTTGGCCATTGGTGTGCTCCTGGCTGAATCAAATGGTGCCCTCATAGACTACTCTAAGAAAGCTCTGCCCACGTGAGTTCAGCAGTCTTTGTCATCTCCATGCAGATGCAGGGAAGCCTGGGTCTTTGGGTCAAAGAAAGATAATTTACAAGTAAAATTTAATTTCTTCATTAACTTTACCAAACGACCTGACTACAGGACGGAATGGAGACAGAAAGTCAGAGAGATAGGGAAGGGTGGCATGTAGCTTGTTCTGGCCTAGAGTGTCCCAGTGGTGTTGCCAAAGGGGCTGAACGTTGGCCATGAAGGTAGACTTACAGTCAGATGACACTAGTGACTGCAATTGACCAGGAGACTGGCAAGTGGCTTCGGTGGCCTGCTCCATTCAGACATTACCAGGAATGCCACCATGGCCAAGGGCCCAAATGAAAATGTCCTTGCTGTGAGGAGAGACGCATGAATTGTGTGAAACTGAGCCATGAGAGGGTGATCAAAACAATTAGAAAGAAAAGCTTGGAGAGCAGAAAGCGAATCTGAAATGATCAAGAATTTTTGCTCTGAACAGCTGTGAATGTGCTGCAAAGCTAGCAAGATGGAGTGATGTTCTGCAGAGAAAACAGAGCAGTCATCCGCAAGTCGAGCTGAAGAGGCCTGTTGCTGGCTGGCTAGATGAAACTGCTGGCGCAGCTACAGGACCACCGTTCGTAACTTTGGAGCCGTCTATAAAGATAAAGCAGAATCCAGGATAGTCAAAGAGAAGTTCCTGAAGGGGGGGGGGGGGTTTCAAGAAATAGGTCACTCGTGTCACCTTTTTTTTTTAAAAGCTTCAAGATCAAGACAAACTCCAGAACAGGAAGAGTCCAAGGAGGAGCTAGCAAGAGAGGGAGAGGCTCTACCTGTTGAATATCTACTCCGGCAGCTTGTAAGTAAGGTGCAGCACAGAGTGATAATGGTTTTTTTTCTCATTGGTATGAATGGCATACAGTGCAGCACACTGAGGTCCAAAAACAGTATGGCAGGCAGGGTTTCCAGGATGAGCTTTCAAACAACAGACATAGGACAGCATGAGTTTCAGACAGGAAAGAGAAAGTGGAGGCTCACCAGCTTCAGTATACAAACTTTGAGTACCATGCCATTGATAGAGATAGATGGGTTTGGAAACATGCCTCACACTTTACAAAAGTGAATGTATACTGACTTCATGGAAGAAAATTAGAAGCTGTTTTCTGTCACCTACTTTTGCAAACTGCTTACGCACAGCTGAAGAAAGCATTCGAGACACAGTAGGGATTAGCCTTGGATGCAGAGAGCAAAGTCATCTACATACAACAAGGTCGCCAAACCTGGACAGACAGATCTATTTTAATGTTGAAGAGAGCAGGTGATAGTATGCTGCCCTGGGGAATGCCCATTTCCTGTTCCTGAGGATAAGACAGGACAGACCTTAAAAGAGGTGGTGAGATAGAAAGTTCTTGATGAAGAGTGGCATACAATCTCAGAAGCCAAGAGTGCGAAGGTCTACAGAATACCTTAAACTAAACGACGATAAAACAGAAGCCCTCTTGTGCCATAGAAGAAGACATCAACCTTCACTCGTCAGTCTGCCCAATCACATCAAGGTGGGCGAAGCCAACATCACCTTAACGTCATCCGCTAGGAATCTGGGATTTATTGTTACTGCAGACATGACCCTTGATAAACATGTTACAGCTGTCTGTCTGTCTATTATGATAAACATGTTACAGCTGTCTGTCAGTCTGTCTATTATGATAAACATGTTACAGCTGTCAGTCAGTCTGTCTATTATGAGCTCCGTAAGATCAGTGCCATTCGTCACTTTCTCTCTACACGCGCTACCAACACTCTTGTCTGTGCGTTTACTCTTTCTCGACTTGACTACTGTAACTCCTTGCTGGCAGGCTGCCCTGAGAGACTCCAGAAAGTACAGAACTCCGCTGCACGTCTGGTGCTTAGAGCCACGAAACGGGACCATGTCACTCCTCTCCTTCGTTCTCTACACTGACTACCCGTCCGTTCTCGCATTCAGTACAAACTGTCTGTGCTGTGTTTTAATTTCTTTGCAGGCTCCTGTCCTATTTCTCTGAACTTCTCATCCCTTACGCTCCGGCCACACAACTACACTCTTCCTTTGATGACCGTATCCTCACTGTTCCTGTCACCAGAACAACAACATATGGTCACAGGACTTTTGGTTACTGTGCACCAAGACAATGGAACTCTCCCCCTTTCCATATCCGCCACCTTCCTACAACTGAATCCTTCAAATCTGCACTGAAAACGCACCTCTTCCTTGAGCATTACTCCTAACACAGTCCACACAATGTTCGTCCTTCTTACCCTCCCCCCTTCCACTCTTTATACTTTTCTACCATCTTTCTCTGCAGAATCACTATTTTCCCTGAGCCTGTACTTGGTGCCTTTTTGTGTTTTCTTTGTTTTCTGTTTGTCATCAGTACTGTCGTTTATTCTTCTGTCCCTCGTGTTCTATCCATTTAGTCCATGTCTCTTCCCTGTTTTAAGTGCTAAGAGCATGCTCTCTATGAGTGTGAATATGCGCTATACAAATCTTCATTTATTATTATGTGTTCTATGCCTTTTCCAAGAACACCCCTAATACATGATCTCTGCAGACAAATGCATCCCTAATGAATGTTTCAATATATATCAGATGGTTCAGGGTGCTGTGATATTGTCTGAAGCCACACTGCACGTCAGAGAAGAGACCCCGAGACTCAAGATGCCAAGTGAGCCGGGCATTCATCATGCATTCTAAAGCTTTGCACAGACAACTAGTGAGAGCAATAGGATGGTAAGAATTCAGATTAGAAGGATTCTTACCAGGTTTTGGGACAGGCACCATGACTGTCTCTCTCCATGAAGGAGGGTGTTAAGTCAAGGATGTCTGAGCAGCAAGTCGCTTTCTTACACGTGTGGTGCGCTCAAAACTCTTTGACCACTAAATTGGTGAAGATGTGGCCCCAACCTACCCCTCACCCCCAAGAAGACACGAGCTGAAGGCGAAACATGACTATCACCAGAGAAATTTTGTGGGATCACGAATGTTCAGTTATTGTAACAGCCAGGCTGGGAAGGCTAAAAGGAACAGAAAACTGGGCTTACCTTTTGACTGTGACCCCTGCAAAAGTGAATGCAGCCTCATCTGCAGCAGTTCGTCCTTCCAAACCTGAGCCCACTGTCGCCGACAATCCTGCACCAGACACAGCCATGTTGCAACAAACAGGCAGCTTGCACAGCATGTAGCAAGTGTAGCAGATGACTTTCATGGCAGAAGTGCAAATCTGCCATCTTGAATTGTTAAATTTCCCAACCACACCTTGGTAAACAAGGTAGCTTCTAGTTGGATCGTTTCGTGCTAGCAGACAATCTGCTAGGTAGATGGAGCAAAATTCCGCCTCCTTGATTTAGCCACATATAACCAAGAGCCCAGGTGATAGAATCAGGTTCGTTCTCTACTTGTCTCTGTAGTCAACAGTAAGAGGACAGGCTAAAGACCATGATGACACTGTCCTATAGAGTAACCCATAAACCAAATGAAAAGACTGCTGAACTCACATGGTCAGTTATTTTTAATAGTAGTCTATGAGGGCACCGCTGACTAGGGGAAATAATTCGTTTGGTTTATTAATTCTCTTTAGCTCCTATAGTCAGTTTGTCTGGTAAAGTTAATGAAAAAATGTACTTAAAAAATGTACTTTTTTGCTGCATGGAAAATGAGATCACAGATGATTTTTGAGCTTGTGTGTGTATTACCTCGCGATACCTGCTGACAGACAGTCGGAAGAGATCTTGCATCATGTCAATATGCCGAGTCGTGACATTACGGGGACTGGAGTTCAGTGACCTCAGCTGCACAAGATAAACTCATTCACAGTTTACACCACAACCCTCGTACATATATCACCAAACATTTTACACCTTATACTTCACCAAAATATCATCTTCACAAAGTATAGCTTGGCTTTGACCTATTCTTGACCCTTTATAGACATTGTTTTTCTGGCCAGTTTGATGCTGATTCCTCTTTGTTGAATGCCATTGTTCTGAAGCAGGTGAACAAAACACCCCGTGGACAAGTCTGTAGTCACAATGATTAAATTAACAGCTCATACAAGCTACATTGAAGCTCAAATATACCTCATGCAGTAATGAAACCCTTTCCACAAGCAAGGATCTGATGTGCTTTCTCTTGTGACTGAGCTGCACAAAGAAAATAACTCTATAAAGCTTGTACACATAGAAATAATAGTATCTTTTATTAAAGATCACAATGTTTGTTTTCTATATTAAGAGTATTCCTTCACGTGACCCTTCGTTGTCAAGTCCCCTAAGCTACTGCTAAAGGCCTAAATGCATTATGGAAAACTTGACTATAGAGCTATTCCACTTCAGCAAATGTTGATTATTCAGTAAATGGAGCTGAAGTACCTTAGAAATCCCTAGCTCAATCTCAGTGAGGATGGTTTATGTGGCACTAAGGTATAATTATGGAAAACACAATCAACTGATCAACAAAGAAAGTTATCCATACCAGATTCTGCATTGATTTTTTGACAAAATGAAAACTCTTCCATCGTGTGTCAAAATCACTCTTCTGAATGCCATAGACCATCAGAAGTGTCTCATAGATCTGAAAATGAAAACAGATAAAATCAAATCAACTTTATTGTCTGTTTGAGGAAGCCCAAGACAGAAATTTTCTTTAGCTCACAAAAACAGGTAACATAACGAGCAGGCATACATACTCATACAGACATTTAACACACACCCGCACCTACACATTTCTCACACATAAATTGGAATCTTCACAAGCAGGATGCCAGTAGACCTAGCAGTCCTTGTGCCTTTTATTTATGATGGTGATGGCTGCTGGCACAAAGGACCTCTGATACGCAGTTTTCCGCATACGTGGCTCTTTGTAGCGCCTGCCAGCAACTGGAAGAGGGTGTGTCCGGTCTGAGATAATGTTATTTGTCATCTTTCAGACTGCATGAAGGTACAAGTCAGAAAGTGGCAGCCATGTTGTTCCGATAATTTTATTTGCCTGGTGGATGATTCTGGCCAGTTTTGCCTAGTCTTTGACCAGGAGGTTAAAAGTGAGAATGCTTTCAACTAGAGACCTGTAGACAGTCTCCAGCACCCTGGAGCTGACGTTGATACTGCGGAGTTTCCTCAGAAGGTAAGTCGTTGCTGGGCCTTTTTGTACACTTGGTGCACATGATCACTAAAGAAGAGCCTTTCGTCTACTGTCCCCTGATTTGGATTGGCGGGGAGAAAGAAGTGTTGCCATCTCTTACATCTTGTGCCCTCCCAAGGACCATCTCCTCCGTTTTTTTCAACGTTCAGCTCCAGAAAGCTGCGGTCAAACCAGTCCT
The DNA here is from genome assembly GCA_004794655.1 of Marisa cornuarietis. Taxonomy (NCBI): domain Eukaryota; kingdom Metazoa; phylum Mollusca; class Gastropoda; order Architaenioglossa; family Ampullariidae; genus Marisa; species Marisa cornuarietis. The sequence goes on along the minus strand of SMMW01000046.1, from coordinate 836,413 downwards.
CTAGTTCCCCCACACAGGCCAGGTACTGTGACATGGACAGCTCGTCTTTGAGGCAACCCACAAGGGCCATGTCATCTGCATATTTCACAAGTTTGAGAATAGCACTGTTAATGGTAATCTCATTTGTGTATACAGAGAACAGGACAGGGGAAAGCACACATTTCTGTGGGGTACCCGTGTTGAGGATCAGCTCGTCTGACATAATCATTCCATCCACTGACAGATTTACTCTTCCAGACGAGCTGGACCCCACAGTATCTGTCGGTGGAACTCCGAGACCCACCATTTGTGGTCGGTCCTTCAGGAATGATCTGATAATATGCAGAGTGATTGTAGAACTTGCCTACGAAAAACGTACTGATCTAAAGTCCAATACTTTGTGATAGCCATAAACTAAAGCAGTGGATGACAATGAATACTATGGTATGAGTTTATTTGCATTTAACAAAACAGACAGGGAAGCAGAGCTCTCCACCCCCCCACCTCACCTTCTGTTTCTCCTGCCTGCTTGCACACAAATACCTACATGCACACACAAACCCACACACACCTTGCACAGGTGTTAAGTGACTATGACGTCAATGAAACATCACTGTCCAAAAGTATTCTATCACCTTACCCTGATGATTTTGAAGAAACCCTTAGTATCATCTGCCCTTGACTCAATCATGTAGTCTGGAAATAAAACCCATAAACAATATCCATTTTTCTTCTCTAAACACATCTCTGAAATCTTATTTTCTCCTCATCACATAGCCACGACCATTTGTGTGTGTGTGTGCTTGTGTCATGAACTGGTGTAACAATATGAACGCTTTACAAATCCTTTAATTGTTATTATTAATGATAAACTCACTTGTTCCATCTAAATCATGCAAATGCAAAAAAAAAAAAACTATCAACAAGATATGGCGAAAGGAAAAAGAGAATAATGCCAAGTTCATCAAAAATATCAACATTTCAATGATCTATCCCCATGACCATAGCAACAGCATTTTGTTAAAATCAGAAAATGTTATGCTACTAAGACGTTTTGCTAAAGATAGATAGATACAGAGTAGTCGCCTTACTTAAGACATGCTGCATCACGTCGGCCACAGCTGCACGAATGTTGCCCTGCTTTAGCGTGAGCTCTGAAAAATATGTCACAGTTATATCATTTCTGACATTTTATTAACATATTACATTTACTTGTTTTATTATTAAATACATTAAAGTAAAATACAAGAAAGAAAAAACAATTTGTCATAGTAACTCTCAGTGTGGCAGTTAGCATTTGTGTGTACAATAAAAACACAGGAGTAGGTCTTGAGACACAAAAAGCTTTGACGGTACAAAGTTAGTAAACAAAAGACAGAAAAACAAACGTAATGTAGGCTTTGGTAGATATATAGAAATAAAGATAACTTTCAGAACCAGCTCGCACAGTAGTATGTACTGCTGCAGGTGAATAAGGAACACACTGTACACTACTTCACTAACATGAAGGGGCTTCATTTGACTTACTTTGCCTTCTCATCTATTTGCACGTTAATGCCACTTTGAAACCTACTGTTTCAGAGCCTATTATCGTTCTTCAACTGTATGGTTTATGTCTAAACAGCCAGATTTCAAATAATGAAGTGCTTTTGATGTCACATTTGCATTCATGTTAATACATGCCTCTGTTTACTTGGGATACTTGAAAATGAAGTCGAGTCAGAGGGACAGAGCTAGCTTGTCTGCAGTAAAAAAAAAATGAACAGATTAGTTAGCATTACATTCATACAAAAATAGTGAATCCTTTAAAAAAAAATTACTACATTTATGAGTCGAATCCTAAACCCCCACACCCCCCAAAAAAAAAGCTAAAAACAAAACAGGATATGGTCGTTATTATTTATAATTTATGCAAAAATTTATACTTCACAGTGAAGATAACTTATCAATTTTAATGTTTTATTGAAGTATTTCACAAAAGATATTACGTACTATAATAAAAGTATTTTCCATGGTAAAGTCATGCAACCAATATCTTTGTCTCTGGTGTCCATATAATCATTATACAGTTGACAATAATGTCAGGAAAAAAAAACACACAACCAAGAATTTACCTTTCTGAAGTGCTACACTACTGGATGTATTAACATTATATGAACATCAGCATATATATTATATACATCATTTCGCCTGTCAAACTATTTTTGTGTCACTGCCCTATTTCTTTTTCGTTTTTCTCTTAAATACCTTTAACAGCTTTAGTATGAATCTGGCATCTGTAATACATGATCTATGTCATGTTACTCACTTAAATAAAATCTTTATTTAAAAAAAAAAGGATGCAACTAACAAGGTGACAATTTCACCCTCCCATGGGGGAAGTACAGATGCAGTCCCCAGAAGAAACTCTAGTATTATATGCAAGCGCCTCTGCAGATCTTCCCTAAAAAAGTAAAAAACAAAAGAGAACCATGCAAGTATCCATATGACCATTCAGTGCAGATTATCGGTGCATATCATTGTCATATGATCCAACACTATGAACACATGAAATCTGATAGAGAATGATAACTGTCTGGCTTCATTAGGGATGTGTATGACTACTAAAACCTGCCATATTTTGTACTGATGTTTTATTGGGAACCATTACAATATCTATCCAAAATGATAATAACGTTAAGCAAAGTTACCACATCCAAAATGCCAATCTGTGCTTCTTTTAAAAGCCAACATTTCCTTATACTATTCTTTTTAACTGTTATACCACTTGAAGTGAAAATACAACTGTCAACATACTTAGTGATCTCATTAGAAGAAGATATCTGCTTCAGGAAATCTAGCTCTGGAACCAGGAATTTTTCAGCAACTGTGTTGGCAAAACTCAGCTCCTCATCATTAGGCACATGCCATTTCATGTTCAAGTTGTCAAGATCGCCAGGTGCAGCCCAGTCCTGAAGTAATTAGAATGGCAAGTGAAGATACAGCCCAGCATGTGTGTTAATGAGCTCAAACAGTAATCTAAGTAGCTCTAATTACAAGTCATAAAATCTTATCAAACAGCAAACATGACTGACCCTGATTGGCAGGTAATCTGTGAGGGGTTGGTCAAGGTCATGGATGCTGCTGCCGGAACTTAGGGGAAAGGTCAGTGTGAGTGCACGCAAGAGGAAGCGCATGACCTCGCAAGCTGTCTCATAGCCTCGCACACACTGAAGCTGAAGAAGAGGCGGCAGTGTGGCAAGCAGCTGCTCTCTATAAGGAACCAGATACTTTCCATCACAATGTACCAGCTGTAAACAAAAGTGCCAGCAGTTGAACACTTTTACACAAACAGGCTGAACAGCTCCAGCTGGATGCACTGTAATAACAATGCACTTTTATAGCAAACTTTCCCACTTTGAAGGGGAGACAATCCTAATAAACTAAGTTAAACAGTAAGGCAAAGATTAAAAAAGATCTAAGTCAACAGAACATTGTGTATCATTGTGCTAACTTAATATCAAACAAAACATTGTGCATCTTTGTGCTAGCTAAATATCAAACAAAACACAGTGCATCATGGTGCTGGCTAAATATTAAAAAGAGCACAGTTTATCATTGTGCTGGCTAAATATAAAAAAGAACACTGTATCATTGTGTTGGCTAAATATCAACCTGATCTGCAGAAGAAAGGAGGAGGAAAACAGAATGCTGATCAAATAATTGGATGAAAACCTAATGGACTACTAGGTGTTTATCATCACAAATGCTAAACAAAGGTATGTTGCTTATTGTATTTAGCAAGTTTAAAATGCTCTCACCTGTGTCAGCATCAAGATATTCCACAGAAAACCATGATCATGATGCTCTTCCCTTGCAACCTCAGGATCTATAAAGTAGTTGTTAGTGAAATCATGATTTTGTTATATTTTCTTTTTTCTAAGAATACTGTCACATGTGATATGCATACCTCCTTTTTAAGCATTTATTCACCATTCCCTTAAAAAAAAACAACAACTTAATGTACCTCTATATATTTGCATGCATGCACATGCACAAATTCAGTACACAAATGTACCATACGCCTCTGTCCAGCTGACCCCAAGCCATACCTCAGTCAAATATAAATAATGACAAAAAATACAAAAGCATGTCAGGGTGATACAAAGATAAGAATGACAGATTTCTTATACAGTCAGAAACCAAATGGTAATTTTATTATAAATACAAAGATAAAAATATTAATATTAGTCAAAAAACTTACACAGGATTACTGAGGTTTCTGCTTGTATGACAAATACTGCAAATCTTTTTTGAAGACTATAGCAGAGTACAGCACAAAATTTCAAACACTCACGCTCTATCACAAAGTCCTGAATCTTCTGGCATAGTGGGGGTAAAAGAAGCTTCAGTGTTTCTTCTGGGCGAACCTACAAAATACTTATTATTGTATGGGCGAACCTATAAAATACATTACTGCAATGTTATCCTCTCTTAAAAAGCACAACTCTCTTCCAATAAAGATTCTTCAAAATGGCAACAACTAGCATGTAAAAGACATAAGCTTAAAACAAACCAGAGTCATTTCAGGCAGTAAGTTTTTTTTTAGAAAATTAACATATGAAAAAGCTGCATATTTCATTTTTAATTTTCATACAACTTAAGAAAAAAAGATAAAACTGGTGTGTACATATGTGTGTGTTTGTGTATTTGAAAAAAAAAACCAACTTACTTTTGCTGCTGCTCTGCAGAGGTTGGCTGCAAGTCTACCACTAACATGAGTTTCGTGAATGTTCTCGGTGACGAAACGGCTGATTTTGTGCAGAGCACTCTGTGAACCATTACATATTCATTATTAAATTAAAAAGACAACTTCAGAAAAAGAGTAAATCATGTGAACTGAATGTAACAGGCATGTTAACTTCCTACTAGCCCTCCAACTGACCTATCTCATAATCTGAGTTACAATCTAAATATTCTGGCAGATGCTATCAGTCCCAAGGCCATCCATGCAATAGCCACACTGCTTCAAGAACTATATCATTGGATACAATGTGTAACTGTGTTGAGAAAACAGGAAAACACTGAGATGTGGTGAGCAGCGATTTGTATTATCTTGCTTTAAAGTGTAGTGCATATACAGAGCGCATCCCCCCATAGCACAATCAATATACTCATCTGCTCATCTTCCATTTAGTCTTGTCTATTTTGTCTGCTCACTTAAAACTGGATTTTGTTTTTTAAATCTGCCCTGACCCCCTAATTTGAATCCTAACCCAGCTTGTAAGTATGCAGTAATCTTAGATGTACATTTCTGCAGATGCATTCTGCATGTCTGCTTGTCGGGAATGATGGCAGCAGTTTGCCATTTCCAAACATGTCACCTTACAGTCACCCCCAAGTCCTAGAATCTGGTTGCCACATAAGGAAGATGCAATCTAAAAGTACATACCATGAAGATTGGTTTAGAACACTGCTGTAGAACTGCAGAAACTGTATGAGTCAGACCAAGTTCTATCATGCTCTGTTCAGGTGTCAGGAAGTCTACTGCCCCATATGATGCCACCTGGGCACTGGCCTCTATCATGGACATGACCCTGACAGAAAATGATGCCGCCTAATAACATATTTTCTCAGCAACTGCAGAAACTTGAAAAAAATCCTTAAGTCTGAATGCGCCAGCCTTTGTCACTTCAATGCATTGCTTAAACATCTACAAAAATCCCTCAGGGTTTTTAGTCTGTATAGTCTATTAGAAAAAATTGGAGTCCCTCATTTTTAAAAGCTTGCACACTGTGAAATACCTGTTTAGGAATTCCAAGACGAAGTCTTCAAACTGAGCTGTGGCTGAGCATACATCTTGTTCATGCTGCAATAAAGCAAAACACTGAATTTTAAACTATTGTCTTAAATTTTACATTTTTTTCATCAACTTGTGTTAAACATAAAGGAAAGCACAACATTGAAACAGAAGAAAAAAATATAAAGGAAAAGACAAGCATGAGTCATTTTAGAAGGATGGACCACCAACAGACATCAACAGTCAAAGAGTCTCACCTGCCCCTTTTTAGAAGGATGGAACACCAGCACACTTCAACTGTCAAAGTTTCAGACAGTGAGACAAATGGAAGCATATGTTAATTATCTGTATCCATGCTCCTGAATGACCGGTTGAATATGACCTCTTCATGGGCAAAAGTCAGAATATGACAATTTGGAGGCTTTAAAGATGGAATTCATGTCAAGCCTGCAACCCACTAACAGGCTGCTCAAGCCTACAGAATGACAGACCTAATGAGCCCCATCTGTTAGGTGCTGAACTTTTTAATCGTTTTGTTGATGAGTGCACTGGAACCATTGGAACTTTCCCATCCATGATGGGGGCATGTACTGCTGTATGCAGGACTGAGGTTATGGGCTTGCCTGCCCTATAAGTGGGGTACAGGTTCAACATAAATTCCAGCCTAGATGGAAACCAGTCATTTCCACAAATTTTGCACCGAGGCAGATATTTCATGATTAATTAATTTAATGTTCTTTTCACAAACCACTGAGTCCATGAGATGAGAGCTCACCTGATTTAGGTCACTACGCACTTGAGGAGCTTCAGAGCAGTCCACGATTGGAATCAAGGTAGCAAATGTGGAGATCATCTGTAGTGTCACCTGAACACACATGAGATGAACAGGAATAATACAAATAATAACAAAATTTTTGTGTCTGTTCTTCTTTTGCAGCAAAGCAGGCAATGTATGAAAAGGTATTAGAATATGAGGATAATTATATATAAGAAATGCAAAAGAAAAAAATCATTTGAAAATCAAGAATCAGGGAGTGTGCCTCAAAATCTCATTACCACTCTTCGGTGTTAAAAATCATTAAAGCAACAACCTTGTCATCAAGATCTATGGTCAAACTACATATATAGGTGAGTACCTTAAATTTTGTTTTCAACATATTTTGAAGCTACATAATTTTTGGCTTCAATCCCCTCAATCCCATCATCCCCACTGAGACCTCTTATTAAATATTATTCTTCAAGAATGTCCAGCAACCTTCCTGGAATGATTTCTCAGGTCAGTGAGAATTTATTTTTTTCTTCTTATTTTTTATTTATTTTGTTTTTGCTGCGCAATGAGCATTCTTCTGAATGGATACCTGCGCATTACAAATGGACATCATCATCATCATCATCATCATCATCAGTGAAGCCTCTTACCATCGTTTTCCCCAGGTCATTGGGGTCAATGCCAGGCAGGGCAAGCTGCAGCAAGGGAATGGCATGGGTAGGACCTTCCGGAAAGTACTTCTGAGAGCTTAACATGGGTCGAGCAGCAGCCACGATGCAACGCATACATGAAATTAGTCGGTGTGGTTCAATCAGAGTCTCCATGGCTGGATACATTCTGCAACACGGGTGTCATAAGGGCTCCACAACCATGACAATCCTGGCTACCAAACAGCAAACCTAAGTGATGGCTTTGGTTTGGAGTGCTGACAATGTCTAGTCAAGATAGCAGTGGCTGATACAGGTCTAACAATGTTATGTCTAATATTAATTGTTGTCAGTTGTTGCTAGTGTCATCAATGCTCACTAACCATGATGATACACCTTTATCTTTAGACACTGCCAAGATTAAGAAGATGCACATACATATATGCAAATATACATGCACATCAGCAATGTATATACACCTGTTCTCTCCTACTTTTATCTCACCACATTAGCATACACCTGTTCTCTCTTACCTTTATCTCATCATTTCTCTTTTACTCACATGCATGCTCACACATACATACATGCTTGGACATGTACACTCCCTCCCCCTGCACCCAAACATGCACCCATTTTTGCCAGCCCCTTCCACCTCCTACACACACAGAGCTATGCAATAAAACAATTTCTGACTTGAATATGACCAAGTGATCAAACTGCAATAGCATTACTTCTGATCAACATCTAATAGATTGTAAGAACAAAATAAATACAATCCCTGTTTGTTTCCTTTGGCACTTTTCCATGATTTACCTAACTGGTCACATCTTTTGTACAGAACAAGTTACCAGAAGAACAATTCATTTATTTTATATACACATTATTCATTCATACTAACATTGTTAATGATACACATTCTGTCACGCTGTTTGATAACTACAACAGGGCCTGCTTTGACTTTTTGTCTATACCGATCACTTATAAACATGTTCTCATCTATCTTCTAAACTACCATTGAATTCTTCTCATGTCTTTTAGCATTCTAGTGCTCTGACTGTGCCACTTAAGGTTTTGGCTAAAACTTTAGAAGGAAAAAGATAGCTACCTTCCCTCAAACGTCCTAAACTAGTTGTGCAGAAAAGACAGGACATCAAAATTAAAATACTGCAACTAGTAAGCTGGTGTAGAACTGACTTTTCCAAAAGTGGAGGTGTGATGATCTCTGGTCTCATGACAGCAAGATGCCTGACAGCAGAGTCCTGGCAGCTTCCCTTGCCAAACATGGCTGTGAAGACAGCTGGCTTCAGCATTTCCACAAACTGTGTGATGAGCACATTTGACAGACGATGTGCCTCTGGTACAGGTGTAAGCCAGCATGGTTTCTTGAAGCGTTCTCTGTTACATACAACTGAACCACTGATGACCTAATGCAATGTACCAACTGTACCTGTTGTTGTATGCATATGTGTGTATATATCTTAAGAACTCTCAGCATGTATGAGTATGAACTTTAATTATATATTGCTAGTACATGAGCAACTGTAAATCTGGCCTGTAATAGCTTGTGGATTAATACATTTGTATTGTATAAAACACCAAAGTTTTAATATTTTACTTCAGATGTAACTCCTTCAACTTCATACACATATGAGCATGCATGAACACACACACACACACACAAAGCTCTTACAGATTTATGACAAAGACAAACACATGACATAATTTGTGAACAGTTGCTCATCTCACATCTTTTTTGGTTCTCAATTTGGGCCCCCCCCCATCATGTGTACTAAGTGTCTTTTACTACTTTCACTTCTTTTGCCAAGTCAAATTTTTTTGGTAAGAAAATTCTGGTACATCTGCGCCTTAAGAAGCATAATAAGATTTGCTGAAGTTTTGTTTTTTTTTAAAGAATTTTCAGCCTGGTTATGACATACTACTAATCAAACTTCCTTTGACAAACAAATGGGCTGCATAAAATTAAAGTCAGAAATGTCAAAAAGCTGTTTTTTCTCACCTATGCAGTCTTCTTACAACCATTGCTGGCAACATTTGTAGAAAGGAAGACAGCTGATGCTGCACATAAAAAGGCAACAGGCTATGTTTTCACAGAGTCTGGCATCAGCTTTGATCCAGTTTACTTCCTCAATAAAAACAAGTTTAAACATGACTGGATGGGTAACTGGCTTGTTATCATTTGTTGTTTTGAGTGGCTGAATGAACATAATATTTATGTGGTTTATTATTGATCTGGTAGTGTAAAATATACCAAGAATCAATAATGTTTTGTCATTGTCATCACCATCAAACTGCAAAACATACTGGTGCAGAAATAAGAATTTTTATCAAATGAAATAAATCAAGGTGTAAAAGCAACCTAACTTCTAAGAATAATTTGAGAAAAGATGTGCAAAATTTTTAATGTGTCTTTCAGGTTAAGTTTTAAATGCTGACAACCAAGCATTTCAGACTTTGCAGCAGTCACCATATGCAATGTATCAATAATGCTGATACATGTATGCATGTGTATGGATGTGGGCATGAGTATGTATGAGAGAGACAGCATGAAAAAAAAAAAAAAAATGTGTGCTTCAGTGTGTTAGCCTGCCTACTCATGCAAGTTTGTACATGAAAGTGTTTGCATTTGGTGCATGCAGTAAGGATTCAAACATTAAATGGCTGCACTCACCGACCAGCGTCCAACATTTGATGGATGAAAAAAGGAGTAGAGGGCTCGGAAAAGCTTTTCTAGATGTTGCATGACCAAATCACCATCTCCCTGTTTAAAGTTTGTTCAAATAGTTTTAAAAATCAGTTAAAAGAAGGAACAGTCTGAGCAAATTCTTTTGTGCCTTTCACTCCTTGCCATCTTACAATCCACCTATCTGCCTGTCTTTGCCTGTTACCCCTTGTTACCATACAAACTCCCTGTCTGCCTGTCTTCTATGCCTGTTACCCTTGTTACCTTAAAAACCACACACAAGCATCTACCTTCTGTCTAGCTACAATACGATACAAAGCATCTTTATTAATCCTTTTCAGGCAATTGTCTGCCAATGTTATTAGTACATAATACATCAGACATTAGATGATACCTCAAGAATGACATCAAATATAAGCATATGTAAAAAAAAAAAAAAAAAAAAAGACCAGGCACTCTGGGAACGGGAGAGCCAGCAGTATGAGAACCTTCACCCAAAAGTTGCCCTATCCATGATTTGGTTGTCTATGTGGATTGCCGCCAGAATAAGTGCAGACAGCATACGGTTCTGGCTTGGGGAACTCTAAACCTAGCATTTCTGTCTATAAGTTGTCAGATTCCTGTCAGAGTGGATGAGTCGTCAGCTAAAATTGTAATCAGTTTATCATACAGAAGCTTGTGATACAGTGTCATTCTTCATTCCCCTCCCCAATCACCCCTCCTGATTTTTTAATGTTTTTATTCACCTTGTCCTGTTTTGCTATGCTCCTACCCCAACACACTAGGCCAAAAGTCATGGTGCTGCACATTATTATTAGTATTAGTTTAGGATTAGTATTACCTATGCCTTTTTCTGTCTGCCTCTTCTCTATATATTACTTGTACTACAGAATACAGCAACATAAGGAAAAACGAAACCAAAAACCTAAAGTACTATTGGATTTTTTTAAAAGTCCAAATTACCTATAAAACTCTTCAGATGAATTAGCTATATCAAATGCCTTATGAAACCAAAAACAAATCAGCAAGTTAAATATACAAGTAATTTTCTGAAATACAGGAGAAACCTTCGTTGTAAACCTACGAAGTAGTGCTTACCATCATAGAAACAAGCCACAAACTGACAGCATAGATATCGTAACAAGAATTGCCTCGGGTATAGCTGACATTCTGATTGCCAACAGGCAGGTTGAAGCTGCGCAAAATGCGCGTGAAGATCTGGCAAATTAAAAACAATATTTTGTTATTTTTAAGACATTTCTCATATAAACATAAGCGATAAAGATCCAATAACCTAACAGTCATTAGGACAGGGAAATGTGTTCTTTTATTTTCAATTCTGTGAGCTATGATCTATGCCACAACATCACCCAATTCACTCACTGGATGTTCAATACTTTAGTTTCTGCACATAAAACACATTTAAATAGTTCTTTTAAAGGTTTGGAAGTCAATGGTATTTACCATAGGGATGTAAGGCTTCCAGTCAATGTAACCAATATTGTCATGAGCCACTCGGGAGAACAAGTTGACTATGCTCTGAAAGCAAAAGTACAGATCATCATACTGTCAAACAGGTCTGAAGATACTGTCAAACGTTTCAGTTTCAGGATTTGAAATAAAAGAAAACTTTCTGAACTAATTCTGTTTCATTATTTGAGCAATCATAAAGTTCCTTAGCAGTAATAATAATAAATGAATCTGTAACCCCTTCACCAAAGTATTTAACCATAGCTTCAGCAAGCAGTGAGTGACATGAACGAATGAACCTGAGCTAGACATTTGTGCTAGAAAATTGTGCTCAACTTACACCTTCCCATGAAGGACAGTTGAGGAAAGAGCTCCATATGTCAAGGACTTCTTGAAACCACAGTCTGCAGAAATATACCATATGATCCAATTTTAAATGTATACAAGACTAGCAACCAAAGAAATTGCAAAATTCACAGCAAAAACACCCAAAGTAGATGCATTTTAAAAAAAAGAGTTGCCCTCACTCAACCTTCAACTGTATGACAATCAAAAATCAAGGCCAAACCTTAGTATCTTGCAGAAAAATAACTGAGATGTTTAGTGTAACAATCCTTTGCTTTTGTCAAAGCATGCACATAACACTCACACCCATTGCAAAAATTGATTACTATTTCATATCTATTTTAAGGAACTCCTATATGAAATGCTAATGTATGCACACTTTGCATGCAAGAACAATGTATGCTTGTGTCTCAGCAGGAATGTCTTTGTAGAATACCTTATAGATTAAGTACTTTTCTAAATACGTTGTTTTTTATGCAAATCATCTGTAAACTGCTTTGAACATACTTGAACCCTAGGTGATGTTTTTCAGGTGGAAGTGTGGTAGGGAGAAACAATTCATAGTATGCTAAGCCTCGAATGACTGTTACATCAAAGGGACATAACAGTGGACGCCATTCTTCCAGCATCTCTTGAGTTGATTCATCTGAGAAATATCTGACAACATTCAAAAGCCAAACAAAAGGATTTAAAAACATATGTTCTGATTTCAACCAATGAAAATGATAAGGAAAGAATCTCCAGTAATATTCATAATATATTGAAAACTTACAAGTCTTTTGTAGATCTATAACTTACAGAATGGATAGTTGAACTTTGATACTTGCACCCTAATGCTGTTTCAAGACAATCACAACAAAAGTTCTCTAAAATTACAAGGCAGTCTACTGTTCATTCAGGTTTTCAAAAATATCAAAACTACCAATATAGTGGTTCTATCTGAATGATATAATCTCTGCATATTATCAATACCACTAAGTTTTCAGGATTTTTTTTTTATATCTGTGATCACTCCTGATGACGTTTGCAAATTTATTTTATTCAAAACAGCAACTTTACATGCAACAGCTTTCCACTCACTTTTTTAAAATGAAAATATCTGAAGTTACTCACTTTCGACATGTGCGAACAAGGTTCTTCAAGGTACTTTCAAAGTTTCTGTAAAACAGAAAAGCACTTTCAGTAAAATTTAAAAATGTTACTCAATATCTTTAGCAAACAGCACAAGTGATCATTCTTCTACTACACCATCAAAGACATTACCAATAAGATGTTACTATATTAAATGGTGTAAAAGAAAAATGCAGACTCGCAATTTCCTTAATGACTACAACTATCCATATAGTTGCATAATGGTACATGTCTATGTGACCTGCTCATGTCTACCATAGTCCTGTAAGTATAACTGATGACTTGGTATAAAACACCAATTGTCCCCTTCTTCTGATTTACAGGTGAATGTTAGGCCTGCATTTAACCCAAGCTGTTATAAAGTATTTTATCACAGGATGGTTACTGCATATTAGCTTACAAGGGAAGTAACTGGAGTCCATGCTGGTTCATGGGACTGTAGATGGTGTCCTCCATCAACTGATACAAGGGTCGCCACGGCAGCACAAGATCGTCTCTCGACAACAGTTCGACTTTTCTTTGAGAAAACAATAAGCAAATCAGTGGATCAATATGCTATTTACAATCTGCTCAATCTGCTATGCAGCAGCCCTGGTATTAATGTTATTATCTACTATGCCCAAAGAAAGACATCACTTCGAACTAAAATAAGTGGCATCCATGTCAGTCTTTTTCCTCCATCAACTGTCAAGCCTGTTGAGGTAGAAGAAGGAAGGAAAACTGAAATGGGCCAGTTTGGGCAGAGCTACTAATGACAGTAGCATTTGTGATAATGACAAAATCGAATCATACTGTAAGACTAAACAACAATACTAAAAATGATCAATACATTTGTTGAAAAGGTTATTTCAGCCTTATTATACTAATATGCCCATGCATATAGATGCACAGCAAAGGCAATGTGTGCATATGAGCATAATGCATTTTCACATCTGAATGCATGTATGTGAGGGAGAGAGAAAGAGAAAGGACCCGGGGGGAGGGGGGAAGGATTGGTGTTTTAGGCCAAGCCACCAACTAAGGCTATATCACGGCAAGGCAGCCAGCCCTGTAAACAGATGTCACATGCAGAGAAAGAACAGCGTGTCCAAGACGAGAGCTGAATCCAGGACAGCCAGCCTTCACTGTATTGGTGACAGGTGCTAACCATTGTGCTACAGGGCTACCCAAGAGAGAGAGAGCAAAAGGCAAGAGAGCCAATAATGTACAAATAACTCTGTATAAATACTCTGTCTACAGAATGAAATTTTAGAAATATAAGCAAGACTTACTTTAACAGAATGGAAAGTGTTGCAGCAAATCTCTGGACCAATGCAGCTTCCATTCTAGGAGTAGTTATCAGCTCAAACACCAGATGCACAAAATATAGATGATCTTCTTTTGACATTTTGTACTCATAGACCCGAATATATCTGAGATAATGAAAAAGTCCATAAATATATAACACTAAAGGAAAATGAATAAATATTGATGCTTAAGTAAAAAAGCTTTCAGGTTCAGTTGAAGAAATTGTGGGGGCCAGCTGATCTGACCATTTACTGATTAAACCACTGCCAACAGTTGATTCAATCCCCGCCAACAGCTGATTTGACCTCATGATAATCTATGCAATGATCGACCATAAAATAAATGTTAATATTGTCTCTCTTTCAACTCCACCTGGAACACACACACACACACGCACACATACACACAACCGCCGGTCCCAAGCCCAGATAAAGGAGGGTTGGGTTGGGAATGGGACTTACAACCCTACCCAATAAAACAATCCCTGCTACAGAAGCCACAACATCAATACCACAATGAGAGCCTGGATGGGAAAATCCCTCTTCGGAGGAGCTTATTATGCATGTTGGTGAAAGCCTTCAGGAAGCAAGCTTGCTGACTCATCTTCACATGGCCAAGGCAAAAACCAGGAACATCGGAACCCTGTACAAGAGAGGGAAATCCGCTCAGGTAGCCATGAGATGAAAAGATATGGCATCAAGCTCCTCAACCTGTGCGAGACCAGGTAAAGTGGCAGTGGTCAGAACAGACTTGCATCAGGGAGACTATCATCTACTCTGGACATTAAGACCCAGACCAAGACCACACCCAAGGAGTAGCACCTACCAATGCAGCCAAAGAAGAGGAAAACGAGGACTTATACCTACCTACAAGTGCTCGTTGATCATACAAGACAAGACCTGAAGATTATCCAGTGAAGATCATCATGGGCAACATAAATGCCAGCAGTAGGAGATGATAACACAAAGAACACATAATGCGAAACTACAGTGTGGGCAGCTGCAACCAGAATGGCGAGCTGTTCACAGACTTCTGTTTGTTCAATAACCTTTTAGTCGAAGGAACGGTTTTTCCTGACAGGACCATTCACAAGACCACCCAAACTTCACCAGATGGAAATACAGAAAACCAAATCAACCACATCACCATCAATCACCAGTTTAGAAGGAATCTGCATGGCGCAGATGCAGCTGATGACCACCACCTGTTTGTGGCAACCATGAAGATCAAGCTGACGTAAAGTTCCCTAACTCATTGAACAGACTGCACCACAGATACAATGTGCAGTTTCTGAGAGACCATAGGAAGCAGAAAGAATTCAACTGCGAAATCAAAAGCAGGTTTGAGGAGCTGGTGTGACTCTTTAAAGAAACAATGGCCAACCACTGGACAGGATTCCCATTGCGCAATGAGCATTCTTTTGAATGGATACCTGCACGTTATAAATTGACATCATCATTAGGATTACAGGAGAACTGGAAAACTCCCTGCACACCTGTTCTGGGAAAGAAAGAGAAAGAGCAAAAGGAATGGCTGATGTTAGAGACCTG
The DNA here is from genome assembly GCA_004794655.1 of Marisa cornuarietis. Taxonomy (NCBI): domain Eukaryota; kingdom Metazoa; phylum Mollusca; class Gastropoda; order Architaenioglossa; family Ampullariidae; genus Marisa; species Marisa cornuarietis. The sequence continues at coordinate 820,755 of SMMW01000046.1, read as the reverse complement.
GAAAAAGATAAAGAGAAGAAACGGAAGATCAACCAGTGCCAAGACCAGCAGGAGAAAGAAGAGCCCAGAGCAAAGTACTGGGAGATGAGGCGAGAAGTGCAGAAGAGTGCAAGGCACGACAAGAGACCGTTTGCACACAGTATGACAGAAGAGGCAGGACAAGCAGCTAGGCAAAACAATACGAAGAAATTACAAGAACCTTGTCAGGAAGGAAGAACACCAATGCATGAAGTCGAGTAAAGAATAAGAACGGCTGTGTCACCACTGGTGATTCTGCGCAAAGATAAACTCTTCATCACTTTGGTCCCACTCTTCTCTCCTCTTTCTCTAACACACACACACACACGTTGTAATAAACAGGATGGATATCTACTAATTTACATTTTCAACAGTTCATACATATAAAGTGGCGTAGGAACCGGGGGAGGGGCAAGGGGAAGATGCTGGGAAGGCAAGAATGTGAACGTCATTCATTGTCAGCATGGAATTTGCCCCCCCCCCCCCAAAGCCGAGCATCTTCCTACGCCACTGATATACTATCTTGTTTGTGTATTGCGATTTGTTTACTTATTACTAATGTTTACGACAGAAGTATAGCTGCTAGCTGTTACCTGTCAAGTTGTAAGGTCCAGTGGTTGGCAGAGATTTTGAGATCCCTAAGCTGAACCGCTTTCACGAGTTTTTCCTTGATCTCTGCCAAAGCATTATTCGATTCTTCATCAATCACATCACTGTACGGCAGTAACTTTGAATACACGGACTCCTTCTGGGGATGGAATCCCAGTACGTCTTCTCTCTTCTCCATATCTTGGTTTTCTGCTACCTTCGCAAATGTCAGCATTACAAGCATTTCACGTAAGCGGCCATCTTTCAAGTTTCAAACTCCTTTTCTGTCGTGACATCTAATTTGACGACGGCTAATCAGTTCACCAACCATTTACCTTGTAACAAAACATGCGCGATAGGTAACTCTATGTGTTTTCAGGCGAGATTAGTTGACTATGGCGTCACGAAATTTGTTATCGGTAGACTTCGAGGTGTTTGGAACAGTTCAGGGTACACAATGCTAATACGTGCTGAGGAAGAAAGATGTAATTGGTCGATGTTAGTGGATCAGTTCGTGCGTGCGGTGGGCAAGAATGCGTAAACGTCTCCAGTGCACATAATGTATATATGTAGGGTAACATGGGCACAACTACGAGACTGTTGGAGGTCGTAGCACCCTAACCATTCGTTGTTAGCGACTGTTTCTGTTATTTTATTATTTATTATTATCTTGGAGGGTGGTTGGCTCAGTTTGGAAGCATCGCGATCTCGATCGCCAACTCGGCTTATGTAATTCGAGCATTGTTAACGTTAATGGCAGCAGCATTTTAGATCGACATTCAATAATTCAATTGAGAGCAAGATCGAGTTGCATCAGCCAAGGGCGAGAAAGAAGAGACCGAAGAGTGACATCAAAATTAACCTATTTCGTGGTGAATTATTGCATAGATTATTATTTTCATAATCGACTATGATCGTGGTCGAGCTGACATATGGTCGAATCGAATTCCCCCTCATCACCTCCAGAACACTCTCCATACCTCAACCATAACAGATATAACAAACACAGTCTAAGTAAATAGGCCCAAACAGTTAAATTGTTGAAATAAACATTTAAAAATAATTGTTCTTCAGCTTGGGGACACTGACTGGACAGAACAGTTATAACAGTTTGTCTTATCTGTTATACATTTAAAAAAAAATGAAGCCTGCATTGCTACACCCAACACTAAAAAATTTAATTACTGCTATCCTATAAAATTGGATATATTTTGCCATGATAGGTGCTAAACTTTCAACAGCTCATAACCCAGATATCACTAAATTTGAGCTCAACATTTTTTTAAATTTCATGATTAAAAACTTAATGCATTATAATATGTTTGAGGCAGCAAGGAAGATGATAAGTTAATTAGTACTATTGCTTGTAAGCTCATCAGTCTATAGATAATTATCATGTAAACCATATTTTCATGTTGTCATCCTGTAATTAATATGGCTCTTTTTTGTTTGTTGCTCAAAACAGGTGTCTTTTTTCGCAAGGTGAATAACATTTGGATAATATTTATGCAAGCTGTTTGGTTGAGGCACTTTATAAATTTAACAACAAATTGAATTTTTTTCCCACTGGACTCACTTACTTAGAAGATAAATGTCAATTATTAGGGTGTTGTTTCACAACTTTTCACATTTTGCACGTGTTGTCTTGCATTTTCTGTTGATAATTTATAATTTTTTGTGTTGAGTGGATGATGAAAATGGGCTGTTATTGTTTGAGTCATGCTGAGTTATTGTTACCTAAATAACATGAATTATTTACAAGAAAGAAAGAAACTATATCACTTCCTGTGATATATGTCATTTCATAGTGCATGCATAGGAGGGGAAGGGGATGGATTCAGATCTTTAACTCAGGTTTCAAAAGCTACCACTTTGAAGTATTATCTTTTGTAAGAAAATCCCTATGTGAAATACTCAGAGCTTGCCCTCTTGTCACATACTTTACATTCAGTGCATTAGGACAAAGAAAATTGGATAGCAGTTAACCTTAAAATGTCACTTGAATATCACTAATGGGATTTGTATAGAAAACAAGATTCATGATTCAGGCTTGGATCCCATTTTCTATACACATGGTGAACTTCTAATGCTAATCATTTATCAAATTACTGGTCAACATTTCCTTATCTAAAAATATTGTAAATTTTCCTCCTGATCTCCAGTTCAAACTGATTTCCTTTTGAGTTAATGTCATCAGCTGTCTGCATATCTTCGTTGTGTTTCATTTCAGATCATTTTCACATCAGCTGGGATTGAAATTTTTTCTAGACACTCTTCTTATGCATACTATTAGATTCTAAAGTGCTGGACCAGTAGAAGTTGTACTTCAGTAGTACTAAGATCTGTCTAGCTAGGTCGAGGAATGAGAATGATATATATGTCATTCAGTTTTTATTATATTGAAGAATATTTAACAGATTCTTTTAAATGCCACTTTTGTCAGAATGTGTTATGCACTGACAATGAAAAATTTGATCACCATCTAAGTAAATGATTTGGGAACTTTGTTAGTTTACTAAGGATACAGCCAGGTCGAGAAACTGTGTTGGATGGGTGATGAACACCAGAGAGGGTACAGTCAAGGGAGTTGTTCAAGGGGAAGCCAACAATGTGGCATATATGTAAGTATTTGTGTACTAATACTGACTATTTAGAATGTGTATACCTCCACCCACATGCACAACTATGAATAAAGAAAACAGCTCATCCACTCCAGCATATCAGCACTAAAATTAATCACACCCAAACACTATGGACTTTCAGCCAACCTACTAACCAACTCCCATCATCAAGAAATAACAGAAATGGAGAAATGCCAAATATACTAAACATTGGCCTGACTTATTAGTCCTTGATACTAATGCATATCTTTTTTTAAAACTGTGTTTAGGAAGAACTGGCTAAAAAATGAAGGAAGTCCATCTTCTAGAATCACAGACTGCACTTTCAAGAATGAGAGACAAATATCATCCCTTGATTTTTTTGCCTTTAAAGTGGAGCATTGAGTAAGTTGTAATGTGTAATGCTATTTTTTAAAGGTCAGTCCAAGTACAGCAAGGTAATGACATCTCCATGTTCTGTTAACTCACCACTAACTTTGAGCTTACTTTCATGTTGGATTTTATCATGTTAACAAGTATTAAAGGGTACACTTAATAACTACAAGAGGTTTGGCAGTCTCATAAAAATGTACTAAAGATAATGTAAAGGTCATCCCCTAACCTTTTCAGGTTGTTGGAGGGTGAGGTGATAGAGACCTCACTATAGAGACCGTACCCTTCCCCCTGAGTGTCCCCATTGATATCTGTGTTTTCACATTCTGACAAGCTCAGATCATTAAATGTAGCCACTACGGAAAACACAAGAGAATTGTATAATTTTTTTAACAAAAAGTATCACTTAATTAAATAAATTGTGATGATTGGTTGAGTATCATTTACCATCCATTTGCTTCCTTGTTTCAGATTCGAGCTGTGTGTCATTTTGTTTCACCATCGGTCATTCAGTCCACTGTGCTTTATTGGCAGTTTAAGTCTCCTATCTTTTTTTCTGAGATGATTGTTGGATGCTTTTGTGAGATTAACCTGTCTAAAGGTGCATATAGTTTGCCAGAAACCACATCAGTTCTCAAGTTAATCAGTGTAAATCTTCTTCAGTTTAAATGGATCATGTTACTGAGCCTTAGTCAGAATGCAACCACTTCTTGTGAAGAAGATATCACCTTATTTGCATAAGTTCCATGTTTGGTCTGTATGATGGGAAAGAAATATTCCATATATAAGCAGATGCTCGTGATCAAAACCAAAAATGTGTCGAATGGAGTTCTAAGCATGTGTGAGCTAGTTTTTTTTTTAACTATGTGAATCTAATAAATTTTATAAGAACCTGTGTGCGTGTGTGTGTGTGTGTGTGTGTGTGTGTGTGTTTTTACAAGCTCAAAAAAAGAAGAGTTAACAAATACGATATACATTTGGGATTATTCAGTTTGGCTAATAGAAAAGAATGGACTGGACATACCATGCAAGACCTCTTTACCTGCTTCTAAAGAAAAGCTTGAGTTGTGTGTCAGCCAGTGCCACTATCAAGCTGTCCTAACCTGCCCCCACCCACCCTTCCGATAACCAATCCTGTTCACCAACTGGTACCACTCAAGGGATTAATAAGTGAATAGCACTGCTATTGGTATTATATATTGGGAGCGAGAGAGCCTTTTTTATTTTTATTGTATATATTTTAATACATAATTCATCAGTTGTGTTCTAGCAATATGTTAATTGGCACATCTGTTGGCCTAAGTGCTCCCACTGGGTTACGAATAAACTTGCCCCTTGCCTGCTGTTTTGCCAGTCTTTCTTTCTGTGATCTTGTGTCCTCCGGATTAATTATATTTGTCCAGGACTTCCAAGTTTTAAAAATGAAGATCTGAGTTGTACATTCAATCTCTTAGATCCAATAATGTCATCCAGCTCAGGTGGGGACAGTGTCTAATTCATACTTTATAATGTGATAATTGATATTATTTGTACAATCTCTTATCATACACAACACTTTGCAATTACAATTCACGTACAATATTGGAGAGCTGCACAAGTCTTTGGTGACAGCACCAGTGTGTTCATTTAGACAAACTGATGCCATCTGTAATCACTGCTGATAAGAAGCTTAACGCCTGATCGGTCGAGGCCCGAATTAACGACCGCACCCCATCGGTAAGATCCAGGTAGGAGATAGCGAGAAAATTGTGCTACTGGAGTCCAGGAGAAGCAGCCGAGTAGTCTGGCACCCGAAACGATAGGTGCACCAGTTTGGTTCAATTTGATACCTGTGTGGCTCCAGACTCCCCAGTTGTCAGGAGTGGGCAGCTGACTCTTGGGGGAAGTAAATAAGGCAGCAAGGGATAGGAAATGGGCATCCCTCTCCCATAAGGATGACCTCGAGAAAAGTTATGTCTCCTCAGTCCCCAGCGATCTCTCTGTATATAAAAAAGGTTATGGATGACATTTTGTTTTTAAACCTTAGTGAAGATCAGCCTTTTAAACGTCAGTCATTGGTACACGAAACGTCAATAGACATATATGTTACACCAGCATGTGCTAGAACGGTACAGGTGGGACATTATGAAACTATAGCTGAGGTTAGATGGCCAGGTTTTCGGGAGACAACATCTGGTACACTGTGGAGAAAACCAGATATGAACATGGCGTGAAGTAGCTGTTCATTTTCCGGCAGGCTGATCCGCATTCGCAAGGCCTCACGCCACCATTCTCCAAATTTCTGCTCTCAGCGAGGAGGAGTTTTACAAACAGCTGCAAATGGTCGTAATGGCATATATCTATCTATACGTACTGAGAGAGAACTCGTTGTACTCGGTTATTGTTATGAAACTCCCAATTCACCGTTTCTTCCATTGTTACGGGCCTTTGTTTTCTGATTCTGCTATTAACAGATTAGCATTTTTTGCTTCATATCTCATTTCGAGTATATCATCGTCGCAGATATCTACTAACATCGCAGCAGTAGCAAAGGATGAGTTAGCGGGTTAGCAGGGCACGTGTCACTGCGTGCCGCGGTCACCCGGCCATGGCTATATACGCTCTCGGATGACTGTACGTCTGCTAATTCTATTAGGCTTTTTTGCTTGGTCACAGTCTTACCAAAGAGGATACCTCTTTGATCTTACCTTGACACTGTGTGTATGTGCGCGTTTTATTCTTTGCGGAAAATAAAATATCTACACTTCATCTTCGTTTCGGCGGCGATGACGCGACTCATTTGACTTGACAACCACATAAAATTGTTTTTACTGTATGACGGCCGTTCCCTTTTGGAAATGTTGAGAGTTTACATTTCAAATCCTTGTCTTCCCCAAACACATCGAAATTTTCTACAGTAGCCAAGTTCCTCTGATCAGTGCAAACCAGAACCAGCAGTAATTAATGAGCTTTTCGTTTAATTAAGATTATATATATACTGCTTTTTTCAAACCACGGTCCGTGGTTCAAACTATCAGCACGATAATATGATTGATGTGACAGAAATGATATATGAAGAAAAGAAAGTCTGTCTCTGCAGCTTGGTCACTCTTCCCAGCTCTGCCCCCATTTATTTTGTCTGCGGCATGTCGTGAGGCCGTGGACCAGTGGGTGATAAGACCGTGGAGATATTTAAATATAATATTTATTCTGACCAGCAGATGTGCATGAAAGGGAGATTACTTGAAGTCCAATATTCCCATGTCCAGCGGCCAAGCTGACCGAAAACAGAAAAAAAACTGAATTTGTTGTTTAAGCCAAAGGACACCTCATAGTCATGCCATACGTGTTGATTAGCACACATATACGCTTGGTAAGCTACCCGAGTGTTACTCGTGAATAAGAATGAACTATGCACTGCTGTTGCACATGAATGAGCTTCTCCGTTTGTCAGTCTCGATGACTTGGCATGCCTGCAAAAACTGCTGACATATCAAGCATCTTACGAATCATCATTGACACAGCAGTTTAACCCGCACTTTTTCAAGTGGCACAGAACAGATTCAAGAAGCCAATTAAATGCTAGACGATATATTTATATAACAGAAGGCATGATCTACGCGAGGAAATATGGTTGGGCATTTTGAAACATGTATTGACCGAGGTGCATTTATTGTTCAATATTGTATATTTCCCTAGCATTTTTCTCGTGATATATTCAAAAGTAATAAATCACTTCTGTAAAGTTACTTCTCAATTCTCGTTGTTCCTTGTTTCTTGAAGGAAAATGGACCTACTATTGTGGGAGATCAGTGGAGCGACCCAGACCTGATGCAGTATCTTGGTGCAAAATTGATGAAAGAATTTGGCAATAATTTGTGAGTTTCACAGAGTGTGATAATGATATAACATTTAACAACATAAGTGGTTTACTGTATTACATGATTCTTTTATAAGCAAAACGAAAACAGTGTCTAGTTAATAATTTACTTGTGACCTCTTACAGTGTAGCTTTTACCTCTTTCCTTTACTTTTGCTTCAGTTTGTCTGGCAAATTCTACTCAGTGAACCTGAGCAAGGATGGCAGTAAAATCACATTTTTCCTTAAACCCTCAGTTGAGATATTAATGGTAGTAGTGCTGTAGCCTGATGGTTTGTGTATGTTAACAGCAGAAGGTTGTCAGTTCAATGCTGCTAAGCCTGTAATTAGAAAACTTTCCATGCCTATTCAGTATACGGAACTCGATTTATCAGGGAAGGGAAAGGAAGATGAGTTTCGCTCATCACATGCCATTGCCTACCCACATTGCCACATTTTACTAATGTAACAAGCATCCACCTGTTCACTTGAAATGACATTTTAGTGCAAAATAATCAACCACTGGCTACAGAGCTTTTGTCTTACCCTGTCATGTTTGTTTTGAAGCTGAAGGTTGGAGGATTTTAATTCTACATGAAGGTTGTGTTCATGTGACAAGACTATTCATCAGTTGAAATGGTTATGGTAAAGGTTTTTTGCCCTTGATGATCTCGATTTTCAATTTTAAAGTTTTAAAAGACAAAGTAAAAGGTATTGTGACTTTGATAACCCTTTTTTTGTTTTTTGTCTGTTCCTTTAAATAGTGAGGAATACCGATGTGAAGATCCTCCAAGGGTGGTTTTGGACAAACTTGAACAGCAGGGATACCGTGTTGTCTGCATGACTGGTGTGGGACAGACTTGTATTTGGACTTTGCATAAAGAAGCAAAAGATAAAGAGTAAATTCTAATTGTTTTGGAAAAGCTGATTTATTTTCTGTCAGAACTGTTGCTGAGGAAACATTTATCTATTTCTTTCTATCCTCCACCCTATGATAAACATACTACTACTAGTGCTTGACCATTTTTATTCAATAAACGCAGGATTTAAAGAAAACATAAATAGACTAACTGTTAACCAGAACTAAAAAAAAAATCAAAGAAATAATACTTTAAATAAAAGTGAAAATAAAATCAATTTTTAGCAGAAGTTAGAACGTAAAGCACCACATTGCATGTCACATTTCTCTCTCCTGTCACTTAACCATGTATAAACATAGTGATCAGTTGGAATCTATTATTTGTCTCTTACTCCTGCCAGTTGACCCATTATAAACATACTGGTCAGTTGGAATATATTGTTATTCAAGTTTTGTATTCTCATCCAACCTCAAGTATGCCGAAGCAGGTCCTGAACATAAACACATAGTGTTTACCCTGAAGCAGAAGATGGAAATGTGTGAGTTAAGTTTGTCATTATTTGCTATTAATTACTCTATTTCAATATTAATATCAAGTCAATACAGTGTTTATGATGGTATGGAGTATAGTATCTTTAGGCGTTTTTTAAATGGTAACTCTCAAGCAGGTATTACATTTATCCATGTAGGTACTGGTAACAGAGTACTGTATTCACATTTCACTCTATGAATTATGCAGTTGAGGAATTTAGTTTCCCCAAATTTTTATGTTGCATACTGAGGAATCTTAATGGCAAACATTTTGTGATTTCTGATAAGTTATTATAGGCCATTAAGTCTTCAGTTTACAGGTTTTTGCTCATTCACCAAGTGGATGTGGCTTTTTGACTATTCTTGTTTAGTTAAACTGTATTGCCTTTATTAGGAGTGGCATCCCTTTGCCTAATAGGATGGAGAGGGCCAGCTCTCTGCAGTTTTGTTTTCTGCTTGGATTTGTTGTGCATTTAGTGCCTGTCATACCAACCTGTATTTTTTTTTTTTACATCATCAGCATCGTGCTGGACTGTTTACTTGCCCGAGATCAACTCTTTCATCACCATTAGTCTTCTCTGGCTACTGCCATATCTCGCTCTCTTAATCCTGTTTATCTCCAGTGGAACAGGGGGCTGCATCCACACCACCCCAATGGAGCTGGATCTGGGAATCCCCCCAGTTAGGTTCATGTCATCCCAGCTGCCTCTGGCTTGCCGTGGACTGATCTCCTCTATCTCTGTGTGGGTCTCCCAACCCTGCATTTTGCCTGTGGGTTCCAGTCCAGGGCTTGTTACGTTGTCAGTTGGCTTTTGAAGGAAATGATCAATCCAGCCTCACTTGCACTTATTGATGTCTCACAGTTTCCTCATTTTTACGTCATCCCTGCCATAGATTTTCTGATTATTAATCTGTTCTAGTCAAATGACTTTCTAGTGTAGATCTGTCTCATGAACATCTTAGTTTATGAATGTCATCTGGCAGAAGAACTTGGCATTCCCATTAACTTCACAGAGAGCCACAGGAATGTTGTCTTTGTTGTGTTTGTAAAGCGTGGAGAGCCTGGCTTTGGCTGGAAAATCATGCTACAAAAGCTTTCATCATATACAACTGAGAACCCATCTTTCTTGGACATCTTTGTGTGCAGGTTTTTCAGTCTTGTTTATGCCTTTGTGCCTCTCTCCATTTGTTTGCTGACAAATATTGGACTGTGTCCATGTATGTTTTGTCCTTTTTGTGTCTGATTTGTGTATTAACCATTTTCTTGTAAAGCGCATTGAGACTTCTGCTAATTAGGGAAAATGTGTTATATGTTTGTATTATTGTCTTCCAGTAATATTTGTCTAAAACTGTAATATTGTTTAAAACTGTGCTGTTGTTAAAGCAGCATATTATGATGAAAGATGAGAGAAGTGGGTTGTTGATAGTTTTTCTTGAATATATTTAGATATGAAAACATGCTCTTCCCCGAAATTTGACCTTTGAGCTGCAGATTTGTCAGATTTCTAGAAGTAGGAGAAAATTTAAGTGTTATCAGGAAGTCTTCGATGTGTGAAATTGTTGTATAAGAGGAGGTGGAGGCTATAGCAAGTTGTGGGATCAGCGAAACATAGCTCCCTTTTCCATGACCAGGGATTGGACAACATAAGAATTCAAATTCCTTTTCTAGACATAAAAGCATATTACCAATCAGAACAACCCAGCAAGAGGCTGCCACACAGAATAATCCATGCCACAAGATAAACTGAGGTTTCTTAGCATTCATTATCCACTCAAACAAAAACCTTTCCATTTTGGAAACAAAAATAAATGCCTTGACAAAATTACTCTTGTTGTCTATTACCACTTTCTAACAAAATTGTATTTAGTTTGAGGATGAAACAAGAGAACAATGAGGTAAATTGTAGTGTATGAAATATTAAAAATAAATATTTAAAAATAAGAAATTATGATGAAAGAATAAAAGAGAATCTGGTAAGATAGTATGATCAACATTTATTCCTTCGTGGAAGGTGGAAAGAAGAGGTATCAACCAGTTTGTACCATCACATAAAGTGTTACTTTTACCTGCTTAAACATTTTCAACATTAAATACAGGACAGTCTTTAAATAAATATCACAATAAGCAAATGATCTTTACATGGTATAAATGCTACTATTATACATTGAATGGTCACTTTTCAAGAAGTTTGAAAATGCTCTTCTGTGATTTTCCTTTTGTCACATGCTCCAAACATACTTTTTTGGCTGGTGGTTTCTTAACTCCGGAGGATTTTGGTTTTGAAATATCTGCTGCTGATGTTGCCTTAAACAAAAAACAACCATCTTCAATAATATCAAAACAACTTTTGTTTAAAAGTGTTTCTATATCACTGACAGGTGGTAACAAACTATGAATGCTTAACTTTTTGGCATTTCAAATATGTCGTGGAGCAGATATCAATATCAGGTTGCTGGGTTTATGCTCACAATACTGAACTCTCTTTAATTTATAGCACTTTAATACCTTGGGTGTTGTTATCTGATCAGCTACAAAGATCAACAGTTATTATGTCATTAACATATCACATGATCTAAAATATATTACCCTTATCCTTTGTTATAATACTGTGTCTATTGTATTAAAAGCATAAAATTTTTGAGTAAACAGACTGTTTATATGGAAATGATGCAGCGAAGCTGCTCAATATATATCAATTAAAAAAAATTATTTAAACTCACAGGTTATTTTGAAATTTTAACATTCTACAGACAGTCTAATTAATTATTATTCAGATAGGATCATTATCTCTATGCACTGTTGATGCAAAAAGTTCGTGTGGTACAAGTTAACCAAAGTAATAATTTTCATTTAAATATTATTAAATTAGGTTGGAAAAATATCCATGAATAATGAGCAGGTTTTACCTGATCTGCTGCTGCACCAATGTTCACCTTCTTCTCTGGAGAACCCACTTGGAAGAGTAAGCTGCGCGATGAGCGAGATGCCGACACATTGAGTGATGTGGGTTTGTTCATCTCTGCAATTCTGGTCAGATTATCTTTGCTACGTGCCAGGAAAGACCCTCGCTTAGGGACCTAAAATAATAAATTTTAGACAAAATTGATTTTTCTAATAAAACATTAATAAAATCATTTTGAGGTTGTATGCAGTGTTTTAAAACACTTTATGATTTGACAAACCTGCATGGGCACAAGCTGAAGTCCTTAAAAATACCATTTTTGATGGTAAAAATGGGTGGTGGCCAGACTAGGGGGCAGAGTAAGCACCTAAAGTTCCACCTCAGTGCTCAGTTCCCCAGGGTCATAGTAAAAAGTTTGATGAAAAATGAGAACATTGTAATAGACTATGTGATTTTGTAATCAGTCTGGTTTTTGAACTACTGTAATACCACCTGGTATGCTAGGTCACAGCAGTGAAATAACAAAAGAATTGTGTTTTAGATCACAGTGCTTACTTTTATATAAAAGTAAAACACTAGGAAAGAAAGACAACTGATCAGTGAACATTTAGTTGAACATGCCCCACGTACAGCCAACAATTTTTCACAAAAAATCATGTACACTTCTGATTCTGCCAGATTACCTTTGGCTTAAGAAATCTGCTGGGACTAGTCTTGTCATTGGAGGATTGCAGCTGGCCAAGTTTAGCTTTAAGAAATGTTGGCTTCTCTTCCTGTGGGACAGATGGGTCTGATGCTGAAAGAAAAAAACCCACAAGAGTAAATGAATTAATTGCTACCTATATCAAGCTGGAGGTGCTTTATATGTACATTTTTCCCTTGTAAAGTCATTGTCTTGTACGTAGGGGCTTTGAGTGCTTGTAAGATGACTTAAAGTTCTACTTTTCTATACAAATTCTTTTTATGTAAAGGCATCATAAAGACTTGCTATAAAGTTTGATAAAGCAAGTAGAAATCTCAGCAGTGCACATTCTGTATGGAACTGTAAGTTACAGATTTCATAATTGATTTACACAACAAAGAAGAAAACATTTGTGTACACACTATTTAAATTTGATACCAACATCTAAAATATTTCTGCTGCTAGTCTTAAGAATTGCCCACTTAAAAACTATGCCTCAGTGATCAATATTTGGTTTGATCCCAGGTCTTTCATTCAAATCTGTTCATTCACCCTCCCTTTTATATTATTATTATAGCAGAAACATGCTATAATTACAAAAGAATTAAGTAAAATAATGCCAGTTTAAAATTATAGTCATGCAAGAGGGCTCAAAGCATGAACTTGTTTTGTGCACTTGGTAAGACCAAGAAAAACCATATGGTGAGGTGTATTCACAACTCCAATAACAGAAATAAGCTGCTCACATTTTCTCTGAAGGAAGAACTTGCCAAACTTGCTAAACTGGCTCTTGCCATTATCCATTTCTTGTTCCTGAGCAAAGAACATATCCCATGATAGTGACAATGCCCTTGATTGATATACACCAAGTGCAACAAAGTTGACATTGTTTTACTCACCAATGTGAAATGATCAGATCACATCTGTAAGGTGAAATTAAAAAAAAAAAACCAACATAAAACAAAACAAAAAAGTGTTAATAGCAAGTTTCTGCACTCATTAAAAATTCTGTTATTATTTGTCAAAAACCATTTAAGTAATTTATGACTATCTCCCACTCACCCTCCGAAATAAAAAATTAGTTGAAATGTTGAGAAGCTGGAATCCAGAGTCCTTGCACACAACTTTCATCCACACATCCAACTCCTACATACCTGCTGCTCCTCCAGGAATCTCTCTCGTTCATGGCGCTCAATTCTCCACTGCTTTTCATCAACATCCTCCAGATTTTCTTCATCAGAGCCATTGGCAAACATGTCTTTTTGTGAACCTTCATCTGTCACATGAAGGAGGAAACCCAAATCAAATGCACACACACACACTACAAAACAAAACAAACACTGTCTCTTTATTAGAACACACTTTAGGAATGTTAAGTGGAGCAAGTTCTGTCACTTGATGGTTAGTGCACTTGACTTAGCGGGACGTCACTAATTCAAGTCCTCTGTGGAACTGTATATACCTCCCTACACACCCAGCACATGGGCACCTGATTTATATGGGAAGGTAAAAGGTGACTGAAAAATAGTGCTGGGGCTCAATTTCCCATAATCAATGCTCCATAGTCAATTGATTTATATTTATTATTCAGACGCCTACCTTTCAGGCAAACTGTCAACTTCACCACAGTTTGGTCATTTAAAAACAATAAAGAAAAATGACTTTGAATCACAAAAAATATAACTTAAAATGTATATTTTCTATCAAGTTAGGTAGAAATGAATTTTTTATACCTTTAGGCAATGGCATGTTTTATTTTTAAAAAAATTCCACAATTAACTTGTACCCAAAGCAGCATTAAAAAAAAAAACTGTGTTTCTCAAATAGGATCACAGTGAAAACTTGGTAGGTATGTTTTTAAAAAAAATGTTGTCACTTAAGTCAACTGAACATCCTCCTAAAGTGAATAAACGTTGTCCAGAAGAAATGAAATTCCTGATAAATTTGTCCAGTGCACTGACTGCAGCATGGTGCATCACTGGCTGTGGCAAGCCCGCACATTTTGATTGAGATAGAATATCTCTAGATTTTCCATTTCTCATAGGAAAAAAAAAGTGTGTGTGGGTGCATGTGCCTGCATTTGTTTTAAACTAGAGGATGCAAACAATTTATACAGACCCATGTTCTTCCAGTGAAATCGTCTCTGTCGTCCCATGCCTTCTGCATGGAGATCACCATCAGCTAAGTACATCTCTTTGTAACGTAATAACTCTCTTGCATCATCGTCTAGCAATTGCTTCCTAAAGAAAGAGAAAAACAATGTAAAACATCTACACAAAAAACTTTGAAGATTGGATAATCTATACAGAAAGGAAATGCTTAAAGGTCACAATGTAACATCTTAATATACATAGAACTTACGTCAACTGCACATAGTGTTTCATAAAAATGACATAAAAGCACATCAAGACAGATCACAGATTAATAGAATAGAATAATGAGATCCTGAGATAGACTTGGTACAGTAAAACCTCCCTATTGAGACTTGCTAAAATCCACCAAAATCAGGTCGTAACTGAGAGAGGTGTTAGCAGGGAAGTCTGCTTTTATTCCATGAATGACTTCAGACACCCATAAATTCAAGTTTATGTTGATTTTGCTTGGTCATGCTTACTTATTCTCCCATTGTTGCAACTGAATGAAGATTTATAGGGGAATTAACTCTTCAGGTGTCAGCAATCAATGCACATGAGATGTTCTCTTAAAGTGAACTATATGTATTTTTTAACATGATTTTTAACATCAAGTCACAATATAGCACAAACAGTTGACCACAAGAATCTTAATTGTTAAACATATGACTTGATGGAAGAAGTTGTTAATAAAGCGCAATTGACTGATGTGTTGGTAAACAATGAGAACAATGAAAAGGGTTGGTCATGTTGACACTAAACCATATTGTCCCAGCCATATAAACCTCCTACCTGAGTGGAATGACACCATGATGATCATACTGCCCCACATAAGACCACACTGCCCCAAACCCTAAAGTAATATTGACCCAGGTCCAGGCTAAATGAATGCTTGAGCAGTGACCCCAATTTGATGTCAACCGAATTTTCAAACTAAAGAATAAACAAGGCTTAAAAAAAAAAATATATATTTATATAATGGTTAAAGAGAAAATCGGGTTTATGCACCATTGTGAGCTTTGTTCTCTGAATGTGCATTGCCAAGTGGCCATTTTTGTTTAGTAAAACAGTAGCTAAACTTGTTCAAATGATGCATGGCTCTGTTGATATTTGATGTTAATCGCTACTTGTGTCATCAGTGATCGATTCATCTTTTGGGCCTAGGTCCATTCAACTTTCGGTGTAGAAATGTAGTCAGTCTTATGTGGAACAATATGGTCATGGCAGTTGATTTGACTCACGTGGGTGGTTGATATGGCTAGGGTGATATGGTTTGGAGTTGAAATGATGAGCAATGCCATGAGCAAGCAGTCACGTTCAAAATATACTTAATTTATTTTAGTTATTTCTTAAGAAAGTTGTAATATAGGGTAAATGGTTGGCCAGAAGCAATCTGTTTTAAAATATACTTAATTTTTTTTAACATGCAGCTTCTGCAAAAAGTTGAGGAAAAATAGAACACAAACTTCAGTCTTAAGTCGCACTAGGGAGGTAGCTGTAATAGAGATGACATTTATATTGTGAAATACATCCATGAAAATACTTTGGATTGTATCTAAGAGGAACTCACAATATGGAATGTTTTAATTAGGTTTTACTGTATTATTATGGGGAAATGACTATAAACAATAAATGAAAGTAAGATTCCAAAATTCAAATTGTAAACTGAACAGAACATAGAACTGACATGTGGACACGCCCAACTTGGTCTCTCAGCTGATCCTCACTCAGTCCGACATCCATGTCCCCTTCCTCTTCTTCCAGATAGTCATCCTCTTCAGCGACATCATCATTCTCATCACTTTCTGCATCGCTCCCTGATAATTCTGCTTCTTCCTCTATAAACTCTTGTCGAATTTTTCTGAAATGTTAAAACTGAAGGTCAAAGAACTTTCTGCGCATTTAAGTCATTGCAGAAAGCATTAAAAAAAAGTATGAAGCAAGCAAACATTTTAAAGAAAAGCTGGTTTGAAGATCATTACAAATCCTTTGCACTTGTCTTTTAGAGGTGAACAAGATGGATTTCCTTACCTGTTTAGTTCTACATGTAAAAATAAATTTTGCGCAGTTTATAAGTTTAACTGGAGTCGGTGACAAACACTGCAGAAAGTTCATAGTACAGGTGTAAGTGTGGTAGACATACATGCACATACAAAATAAACTGACCCTTTCTTTATAAAGCCTTTAAAGAGTTTCCTTGTTTCCTCCTCTTCTCCATTCTCTTCTTCAGCTTCAGACAAAATCTCCTAGCCAATAGAAAACCCAAATATATTATCATACTATGGTCTCTATAATGAATATAAACACAACACTAGTTGTACAAATGTAGGAACTGTGGCTCCCTAAAAGTCTGATTATAGTTAGATGTCTTCACTGTCTCCCTTAGAGTTAAACACAAACTTCCTGACTTATGTCATCATGATGTTGCTCCAGAATATCCATTATTAACCAAAGACTGTATCAGCTTTTTTTGCCTGGGTTTCATGTAGACAATCCTTTCAAGGATTCAGAGCAATTTAATTTTGCTCTGCTCTTGTGGAAGGTCATTCTCTTTTAACAAAATACACCCCACCCCTAAAAATAAAAACTTTGATGCTTTAGCTGACTTTAAAAATCACATAAAAACCTATTCATTAATGACAGTATCCAGCTAAGGCTACTACTGCAAAGTTTTAAACTATGTTTACTAAATTAAATCTCACAAAAAAGTGAAATTTTCACCATCTGGTATAATTTCCACACACCAGTAATGGGAAAGATTCATCCCTAGTATTTATTGCATAATTCTGACCATGTCTGTATCTGCAGGCAGTAATCATAGTTTAATTATAGTCAACTGAGGAAGAGGGGAGAGGAATTGGTGTTTTACGCTGAGCCGGTAACTAAGACTATATCATGGCAAAGCAGCCAGCTTTGTAAACAGATGCCACATGCAGAGATCTGATCACTAGATAGCAAACCCTCACTGTATTGGTGACAGGTGCTAGCCATTATGCCACTGGACTACGTCATAGCAAACTGAGGAAGTTTGTTAAATGTAAAGGTATATGAACCATCCAACTGGATCAGACTTTCAAAGTGTTTTGTTTTAAATGTTGATGGTAGTGGCCTTTTCACACTGATGATTACTGTCAACCTTTTTTTTCACAAATCCAAATCACACACTTTTAATCTCTATTACTTTTCAATGTCTTTAAAAAAATAAAGCCCAGCAAAGAAACCTGCCTCATTTGAGTCTCTGGAAATTTCATCATCAGACAAAATTTTAAAGCAACCAGTTTCAATCCTATTGCTGTCATTAGAATCATCCTCTGCTGTAATATCCATTCTTCTTTTCACTCCACGTTTCTCACTCTCTTTCGTTGAAGCACTAAAGAAGACAAAATTTTTATATTTAGAACATGAAATACTAAAGAACTTTTTTTAATGTATTACTGTGATTACCATCTTATCAATTTATCTTTCCGCCATCTGATTAATACAAGTTTTTGGCAAGAGGTGAGGTAATGAACATAAATGGAGTAAAATTCATGAACATGCTACATAAGCATTTAAAAAGCAAAGCAATTAATGAAGCATAAACAATATCACAATTGTAAATGAACACAGCTCAAGGAGACTGGCTCATTTTTGCAGATCCATTTGACAAAAATTTTAAATTATGGAGTTCATTACACGATAATCATGAAAAATGTGCAAATATATATTCTTTTGTCCACAATATATAAGCCTTAGAGGATAAAAATTCTCGCTCTTGCACATAAGAGGTCAAATCAATGACCTGTTAGAACATGGATCCATCTAATTAACACATTCCCAGCCATCCCAGTGGCTGTAAGCCTTGATGACAATAACAAAACCTCCGAAAAATTCATGTTCCAACATGAAATTAAAGATTTAATCTCTTCGCAGCCAGTTTGGTCTCTGTATCTTGCAAAAACAGAAGGGAACTATTTGCTTAGATTTGGGGAAGTAGTATCTTGTAATGAACTCACTCATTCACCAGTAAAAATAAAACTGAATTGCAGTGAGTCTTAATGAACCTGAGATGACCAATTCTGAGTGCTGTAAAAGAGTCATCCAAATAAGGACAGCATTAACAGACATATATACATATGCACACATTTGCACTCACTAATTCCCGCTCACGCATACACACACACGTATGTGTGCACACTCATACTCATCTACCCACACACCCTGTAAACAAAGCAATGAAAGTGACTAGGGGTAAAACAATGATTAGTGTGAAAATAGATAACACTACTATTTAGTTTTAACAGTGAATGACAAAAAAATGGTCAAAGGAACTCGCTGACCTGCTGCTGGATATGAATTTCCCTGAGCAAAGGTCTAGCAATGCAGCCATGCCATCCTGGGTAGCCTGGCTTTGTGGTGAACACCCTAGACTTTCACTCTTTTGGGGTGCAGATTGTGACAAGACATCAGGAAGGTTTGTGTCAGAACGTTTTGTGCCTTGAAAGGTTCTACTGAGCACATTGCCAAAAGGTAACTTGCCAGACTGCTTTCCTTCCTGACTATTTTCTGAGGGAAAAAAGTCATTTCTGTGCATGCAGCGCAAATGGGTAATGAATACTAAAATATGCTACCAAAAAACATTTTATGGGAATAGAAAATGTATAGAACACACCTACATTCACACACAGAGTAATTTCTATATAAAAGCCAAACCCTTCATGGATCTGTATTCAACCACCTATACAAGCACAGATAAATATAATTACTTTTTACACCTTTAAAAAAATAAATTTTCAACTTTTGATATGTCAAAGAAATACAGTCAAAATGATCCCATTTGTTCCGAAAATGTGTGGCAAAAGTTATGCAACCAAGAAGTAGAATAATTTTGTTCAATCATACTAATGAATTTCTCACCCATAAATTGTCCCGAGCAGAGTCCCATAAGTTCATCCATGTTCTCTTCTTCTGGCTGGATGCTGTCTTGGACAAGACGTTGGCGTGAAGGCTGAGTGGATAGGGTGGCCACTTTAAGGTAGCTGTAAGAGTGACATGGTTATATTTACAAAAATAAGATTATAAGCACTGAACCATGGACAGTCAAGTGCAGAGCAATCGATTGGAGTTTATAATCTAAGATACAAGGTGAATGATGTGTGTGTGTGTGTGTGTGTGTAGTAGAGCAGTAGTAGAAATCAATGGTTATGAGGCAAATGACTGAACTTGTACCAGTTGTAACTGCGAACTGCAGTAAAATGGTGGAAATAAACAGGTGGTTTTGTCATGAAGACAGTGATAGTTTTTCCAGGAAAATATTATATAGGATATCTGTTCTACCACAAGTGCCATGAAGCAGAATTAAAGGTGATAAATAGTAAAATGTAACAAACAGGTCAATTTCACATAAAACCAGTTCTTGGGGAAGCATAAGGATAGACGCAGCTGACAGTGCCCAGTTGGACGACCCGACACAAATGCCTTCCCAGCCTCTGCATGGGGTTTGACAAAAAGACTGGTAAACGAACGTGGCAGATCATTTTATAGTGGTCAAGGGTGGAAGCACCTGGGTTCAGTGGGGGTGCTGGTGGCCAAGGCTGCTAACCCCCATTGACTAGGGCAACAATTTTAGTTAAGGAGCAGTTGTAGCCCTTAAGCTTCTAACAGTTGGGTTATCTAGTAAAGTAAAAGAAGAAATGCTCTGTGTCTGGTGTCAATTTAGAATTCAAACTACTGCAATGCCTAGCAGTTCATAAAGAGCAGTAATAGAGGCACATTTAGAAACAAGCACGGTCCTTGTTGCATACTATTCCATTAGCCATTTCTTTCCAGGTAACGCAAACCCCCTCAATGAATTAAACTATTCGCATTTGTAATACTACATGTACTTGCTGGTTTTTTTTTTTTTATTTCTTGTATCAATGCCATGATGCACTAACCTTTCGCTAACACTGCTGATTTAAGTGCTACATTCTCAAGCAGAAAATGGACCTAGTCATATTCCTTTTGTTCATTGGTAACTCAGTGACATCTTTTAAAAAAAAAAAAACCAACAACAAAACTTACCCATCAGCATCTAGTATCTCTGACTCATCTAAAAATGATTGGTGGTTCTGGCTGGTTAAAGAGTTGTTGTGGTCCGATTCTGAGCCTCCATACAGATCTTGAGAGTCCTCTACTGGTAACATCAGACTTGAATGCTGTTTAATGTAAGAGCACATAGTAAAATTGAAGGTGTTCCTTCAACTAAATGTTATCGTCTAAAATTGGTTTAAATTATTTTTAGTTATGAATATAATTAAGCTGAGCATCTTTTAAAGTTAAGAAATTCCACTACATTTATTTTTGCTTGCACATTGACAAAGCATTATGAAAGAATTCAACACCTTTCCACAGATTTCATATGCAATGCAATGTCTTTTAGAATGTGCATGCATACATACACTGCTTGTGCACGTGCACACAGACAAACAAACTACATTTTTTGTAAAAGAGTAATATATGTATTTAACAGGGATATTGTTGCCCAAATGATCCTTACCTTGGGCTGGGTATCTTGCAGATGTCGTGACCAAGGTGTAAGCCCATCTGAGCTGAATGACAGCTCTGCCAAATTTTTACCTTCAATTCCTTCTACACAAACAATGTAATATAATAATGTGATATGGACACATTACAAAGATCCTAAATCCCATTTCAATTTTTTTTCATCAATTCTTTTCAAGCCTTAATGATAATAAGAGGTTAATACTACCAAGGGACCAAAGTAAACACTGTTCGGCTTATTTCTCACGAAAAGAATATGACTTAAATATAAAATGTATCTATCATACAAGTTGTTCCACATAAAATCTCAATTCTGTATAGCTTCCTTTTAACCAATGTCTGTTTTATGTTCTCTGTAACTCAAATGAGAATGCTGGGGACTATGAATGATGAAATCAAGTCTACAAACCATTCCCTCTCAAAAATTACAAAAAAGTGTTGTGTAACGTATAATAAACAAACTCACCTTCAGCACCAGTTCTGAGTTCTTCTTTTTCTGTATCTTTGCTGTCTTCATCATCGCTGATGGCCAGTTTTCGAGCTTTACTGTAAGGCTTCTTAAAAGTAACTGCCATGCACATTTATCACATGCACACGCACGCACACACAGAATTTGCCATCAGTGATGAAAACGTAGTGACTAAGTATATGCACAGAGAAAGACTTGGTAAAACACACTGGGCAGGATGCAAAAAAACCCCCCAAGAATCTTCTCCATCTGATTACAGAATGATGGTATCACACCATCTTTATTATATTAATTGTTGTTATTCGGATCCCAGTTTTAAGCTTACAATGTAATCATTGTCTCCAGTGGTCTGGGGTGTAGATACGACAAATCAATAGCTGCTAGCCAAATGTTTAATCTAAAGCAGTCTCCTAAAATAATTATAAATTGAGTTGTTTTATACATCCATCCAGCCAGTGGATAGCGAAATGCTGTACCTGTACACCTGGTCATGGGATACCATTTTAATTCAACACTCCTCTCATCAGAAAAAAGTTCACATCATAAAGAATTCTTGCACTCTATTCTTGTTTCTTTACCTTCCTCTTCATCTGATGACTCTAGACGTAACTGTAAATTTGATTTCTCCGTTAGCAAACCATCTTCATTAGAGGACTCGTTTTCATCTTCTTCATTATCACAACCATCTTCAGAATCCTCATCAGCCTCATCATCAATAAATATATTCTGTAAACATAAATATATTTCAACATAACAGTATTATATTTTTTAAATTCCCCACATTGTTGTTTAGGGTGGTGGTGGGGTGAGTAGTGAAAAAAGAAAATGCCTCTTATAACCATATTATATAATGATAAAGAAAAGATACAACAGGTCTACATACACAGGTGAATCTGTACTAAGGCAGCCTTGATCTGCAATACCTAAATACAGTTTGCACATTGTTATGTACTGCTCTAGTGTCTAAGGTTGGATTAATTTGTCTCATGCTGATTTTCCATTCTTTGGAATCAATTTCCTTATCTTAGTTTTATTTTCCTGTTGTTCTTTACTCCGACATAACAAAGCTCTCATATGCTACCATGACTTTGATTTTACTTATATATTTATACACACACACACACGTGCAAGAATCTCCTTTGCTTACTTTTCCTTTTTTTGAAGAGTCTTTATCATCTTTATCTGAAGCATCACTGTCATCATCATCATCATCATCATCATCATCATCATCATCATCATCATCATCATCATCATTCCCTTCATTTTCTGTAAAATCAGTGTCAGACTCCTCTGTCATTTCTGCT